>JANKKI010000465.1:0-613575 GCA_025175665.1 Cinchona pubescens | reverse complement strand
TTTTGAGTATGTTACTAGAAGTTGATTTTGGTACTCCTTTATTGCACGATTGCTTATGNAATTTATCGTGTATACATGCAGAGTTAGTTACGTACGAATCATCCATGTTTTCACTATACAAATTTTGAAGAAACACTAACAAATAGTCAAATACTATAAGTGGTACTACAACGACTTTACAAAAGTCTAGGCGGCGAAGTGCAATGGATTTCTGACTTTCTAAGCTAGCTGATTAAGGAACATTAAAGTAATTAAGGTAGGTAAATGGTCGTCTCGGCCGGATTCTAGAATTTGAATTGAAATGGTTATCAATCAAGTATATACTATATATACTGTTGTTGCAGGCTTTGGATTAATCAAAAGTTTATTGAACAGATCGATCTTCCCATTTGCTTGCCGGCATGCATCAAAACTAGAGAACAAAATAATGTGATTAATTCGAATACAAAATTAGGCAATTGATTTTATATATCATGGTTATTCATGGGTCTAAACTATTAATTATAGTAAAAGACTTCGTGATTAATTAGGCTGCGTCCACGTACAAATTTGGCTAACTGTACCTTAGATTCATCAAGATTTTTTTTTTTTTTTCAGTGACAACTCCCAAGAATTTAATTTGGATTATTAGGTAAATATATACTACTTATCTTCTCAAATATACATCTAATCTTTTCAACTCTACAATACTTGATCCATGTTGAATAAGATATCACAAGTATCTCCAATGGGGTCAGTTTGCTCTGAATTAAATTTTAAGTACCCTACATAAACCTAAATAGGTGGAAATAGTTGTTGGGCAAAATTTTGGTACTTAATTAATAATCATCATAAACTTAATTAAGGTGAGGAACAAGAGAGACAAACTCCCGAATCATTTGGTTGTGTACGTCAACCACTAACATAAATTAATTATAGATCCTTTATCATTGTCGTATCATTAACAACTCATAAATGAAGTCATTATCACTATATTAATCTAAATCTTTAAGTATAGAAAGTTAGTAATCATAATTGCGTAAGATACTTAATATGATGAATACGATTAGTGAATCATGATGTGTATCTTAAGAGACAGATGATTATAACTTTCAATTTTTATACTCATTTAGAAAAATAAAAGACATTCATCCACTTATTGTTGAAATTAATTATTATAAATGTGTTAAATAATTAAAAAATAATTAAATTTTTTTTATTTTTTAATTATTTCAACGATTATCATACTAATTACGTGTTATAAGAGACAGCCTAAAATAGCGTCTCCCCCCAAAAGGAGTGAGGCTGAGAGAAGGAACAAAAAGACAAAAAAGTTTTCGCTTTTACACTTTTGTAATAGTGCGAATGTTCGACCACTCTCCATGGAAACATGCGTTGGGGGGAGACGCTATTTTAGGAGTGCAACCTGCGCCATATATATATATATATATATATATATATATATATATATATATCTATATATATATATATATATATATATATAATATTTAGAATATTTTACTTGAATAAGAAAAAAAAAATGGATTCATGAAGTTTTACTCATGGAATTGCTGCTTAAATGCATACATCATTTCAAAACGTCGTCTCAATTCATCGCCATTCCATTGGTAATATATAACTACTAATTTATTATAACTAATTTGTCAAGCAAGTTATTGTTAATAAATTCTCGGTAGAATATGCAAAAAAAAGAAAGAAAGAAAAATGTTAATGGGGGCCTCTGTCCTATCTCAAGTTCAGAAATTTGTTTGTTTTTTATTTTAATAATAGAGTTTGCTATGTATTTGATATATTATTAAATTCGAAAAAAGAGTTAAAATTCGAATCGAATATCTAAAATGAAAAAAATTAATGATTCGACATAATTTTATTACGTGAGAATACGCAATTTTAACAAATAATTATAAATTTATGACTTTATAAATTATTTATAGTAGGCAAAGCTATGCCCGGGGTTGGTAAGAGTTGGGTTTGGCCTGACTAGGCTGGATGTTACACCAAAACACTATGATAAACCTAATCCAATTTAATACAATCTCATAGTTGTCCCATGTGTCCTCTTGAAAATAATTTAAAAAATGGTTATTAGTAATTATTACTACTACTTCAATCTGTTAGTGTGACAACATTTTGTGAGATATAATTGAAAGTGAAGTGGTTAGTTATATTATTTATGCTCCAAAAATTGGTATTCCCAATACAAATTTGACTCAATCTACGATAAACTTGGAAGCTTTTGATGGTGCCACTTCTTGGCAATGGACGAAAAGTGAAGTAGTTAAGATTTTATTGACTAAATTTCCAGATTTTATCATGGCTTTAAACTGTTTAACCCCCAATGACTTTGTAATTGACTTTCTCTAATCTTTTAGTTGGATTGTTTTATCTGCTCCCCTATCATCAGCCAATTCAATGATATAGATTTTCTTTGTCTTTTTCTTTACATTTTTTTGGTCTAATAATGGGCTTTTCTTTAAATGAGAATCATAATATGTCTTTTGCCAAGAATTGACTTTCGCATAGAAAAAAAAAATTTTTTTTTAAAATGTATGAAAACTTCTCTGTCCTCCCCACCCCCCCCAAAAAAAAAAGGTGTGAAAAGAAAGAGAAAGGTGAAACCCCACGAAAATGCCATTTGACAGAAAGATTGAAGTGCATAAAATTTCAATTTCAATCCCATGATGCCGTTCACGTTTTTGCTAATAATTTATTTGGTTAATGAATTGTCAATCATTCAATATTATATAAAGTTTTTGTAATGCTTAGGAAACAAACAAAAAAAAACATAATCAGTTAATTGTGCAAACATATACACAGTTAGTGTTTCCTAATTCAACACGAATTTCAGCAAGCAAATTAATTATTCCTTTTGCATTCTAATATTGCGGCAAATGAATGAAACATATTATTTATTTAGTTCCCAGGCATGTTTTGTTGGTTTTGACTTTTGAGTCTTTTATTACATTTTTTTTTCTTGTTACATTTATGTTATATTATGTGATAGAATGATTTATGTATTTTAATATAAAAAAATATTAAATGAAAAATAAATGTTACTTCATCATATAATATAATATGAGTATAAATCTAAAAATATAACAGAAGATTCAATGTTTATTTTGTGTCGTATTGTTTATTAATCTTATACCTTTGATGCGTTAGGAAAGTTTTACTATTTTGGTCTCTCCTTTTTGACATGGCCTAAGATCTTAGTTAGAAGTTATACACACGAATCAAATTACTTTAACGAGCAGTTCACGTAAAATGTGGTTAAAAGTTTGATTTGTATCAGGTTGATCTTAAACTCGAGAAGTTTAACGAGCATTCGAATTTGATCAACCATACACATATTCTGTTTGAATGAATCGTTAAACTTTTCAAGCACATATACAAGGGATTTTTTAATTATATCTAAAACAGCTTAGAATATATCTTTAGAAAATTAAATATTTTACCTTTAAAAAAATCAAACTATTTGAATTCGAATTCGAGATCGTGAATTGTGACATCTTGTTTTACTTATTTACGAACGAGGTCGATTTTCGTCAAATTTTTCGAGTACAAGCTTGAATTTTGTTTTTAAACTTTGTTAATAATAATTCGTGTTCGAACTTTACAAAAAATTTCGAACTCGTAAAAGGCAAATAAGGTACTATTCGTGCTCACTCAACCATACAACCCTAATCCTGATACTCTATGTGTAGTTAGGGATCTTCGCTTTAACGTTATAGTCTTTTTTTGTTCTTTGAAAAAAAAATTACATCTCTTCACCTTTTAGTGACTCAATTCATGACATTTAAGTCATAAGAAAAGCCTTATTACCTAAACTACACCTCGTTATTAGTTGCTGAGTCTTATAGTGGAGTTTAACAAAGAAATTTTTTCAAGTAATCTCTTTAATTCATGAGATTGAATTCTTCTAATTTTTTTCAATCTCCATTTATCAAGTAAAGCTTTATAAGAAATCTAGTAATAGTATTGTTAGTATGGTTGTAGTTGAAGTTAGAGATTTTCAGGCTTGAAAAGAAAGAACAGTTTGTTGAAACATAAACATTTACATAATACATATGATTTTGATCTTTTTAAGCCCATTTCCAACAAAACTTAGACCCCTTTTTCCTTCAACTAATTCCAAATTGACAATTTCTCACCAAACTGACTACCTACTCTTGTCCCACCAGTCACCTATAATAGGACTTCCCTCTTCAAATCTTTCCCTTCAATTTCTTTCATTCAAATTTTTATCAAGAATACATAATAAAAATCTGATCATCAACAGGTTAATTATTCGCGACAAAGATGGATAGAAGTACAGCAAGATACACGGTGATGATTCTTGGAATTCTGTTTTCTCTGTTTTTTTCAACAACGTTTGCACAGTCTTCATGTGCCAATTACAACTTTGCTAGCAACAAAGTGTTCAGAACAGTAGCTGCAGTGATCTTCCATATTTGAACTCCTATCTTCATTGGACTTACAACCCATCTTCCCAAAGCCTTCAAATTGCATTCAGGAAGACAGGAATGTCATCATCAAGATGGGCTGCATGGGCTATTAATCCAATTTCTCAAGGAATGGTGGGATCACAAGCACTTGTGGCTTTCCAGAAATCTGATGGAACTATGAGAGCTTATACTTCTCCTATTACTAGTTATCAGACAGGATTACAAGAGGGAGATTTGAGTTTCCCTGTTTCGGATTTATCGGCTACTTATTCGAATAATGAAATCATCATCTTTGCCACCTTGAAGCTTCAGATCAATTCCAGCTCTACTTTGAATCAGAGTTGGCAAGAAGGTCCACTCTCCAATGACAATCCTGGGATGCATACCACCTAGGGCCTAATGTTCAATCCATGGGGACTCTCAAAATGTCTTTCTGGAGACATCTAAGGCCACATCAGGAGCCTCAAATTCAAAAACCAAGTACAAGAATGTAAGTCATTCAATCTTTTTCTCTTTCTTGATGAGTTTATTAATCCATTTTTGAGTCTGTTTAATACTATGTTGTTTTCAAGAAAAAAGTTAGTTAATTCTAAGGACTAATCTTTACTAAGAAAGTTTTTTACACCAACAGGTCAGAAGAATGAAATAGGTGCAAAAATGATATTTGAAATCGAAATTATGAATACCTATCTACAATCTAGACTCAATAGTATAAAAATTTTCTACACTGACAATATAGGAAACATTTATATCAGCTTTTGAATCAGTTTAATGTGTATTTTTCAAGAATAAGTTAATATAAGTCTCTAATCAGAGTTCAAGACTCGGCCGAGTCTGACCAAATCCATATCTGAATACTATTTCAGGTTCATGGTGTGCTAAACGCTGTCGGTTGGGGAATTCTGATGCCTTTGGGTGCTATAATCGCAAGATACATGAAAGTATTTCCTTCGGCGGATCCTGCCTGGTTTTACCTTCACATTACCTTGTCAATCATCGGCCTACATCCTCGGCGTTGCCGGATTCGGTACCGCCTCCACCTAGGTAGCCAATCTCCAGGAGTGAGCAAAGCACTCAGCTGAAGCAATCCTAGGGAAAAGTTATATCTGGATTGCTTTACACATGGTAGATGTGTCATAAGAGACAGAAGGACCACAAGTGGAGGACTTACTGGAATTTCTACCATTACTCATTCGGATATGGAATTCTGATCCTTGGCATCATCAACATCTTCAAAGGATTGGATATTTTAAGTCCAGAGAAGAAATGGAAACATGCTTATATTGGCATCTTGGTGAGCCTGGCATGTCTTGCTGTGATATTGGAAGTGATTACATGGTGCATAGTTTTGAGGAGAAAGAAGAGTGCAAATGCTAACAAGTTGTCCCATGGATTAAATGGAACAAATGGGGTAAATGGGGTAAATGGCTATGGAGCATGAATACCGGAGATGGTCTAGTTTAGATTAATAATACATACCTAATACCTACAGCTCTTTAATTTGATACCTGTATTTCCTTTTCATCGATTCGTTCCTAGTTTGTACTTTGTACCTAGTAGTATTTGTGTATATGATCTTCCCACTGGACAGAGGAGGTTTGAAGATGAGTTTTTATGTTTTACTAGAATTTTACATTTCTTCATTTTGTTTGTTGTGTTCTTCATAGCTATTGTTTCTTGTATCAGGATGTTTTTTTTCAATCTCTTATATTTTCTCTTCTTTATATATTTCTTCTAGGATGTCTTTCAATAAATGTAAGTGGAAAGAAAACCTATATTTTTAGAGAAATTCAAAACTAAACCTACCATAAAAGTCTTTGAAAATGCTTCCTATATATTCTAGGAAAACATTGTGCAACTCTATGAGCGAGCTTCCAAAAGAACGGCTCAAGTGGAAATGGCCTGTCAAAATTGAGCCGTTCTTTGCTAATCACCCCACAACGCAGAGTGATTAGCACAATCATCTAATTGTTCTTGAAGTAGGAGGACCCTATCTAAAAATCAGGAGTACCTGCCCTTGCTTTATGGAAATTCTCTGATTTGATTATAAGTTGTTATCTCATTCTCTCCTATCAAAAGCTCACATCTTTTCAAGGGCTTTACTTGTCTAGGCAACGTTTTGAAAATTCCAAATAAAAGAGCAAGTTCCAAAATGCAATTGTAGAATTTGGCATCAATTTTGATGCCTATAAATTAACATACTCCGTAGTGGTGCATCTGATAGAATTTCCAAAAGCTTCCTGACTTATCAATCCACGATGAAAGAAAGTTAGGTCCAAAAAGTTGCCTATTATAAATTCTTGGATTCTACTTCATTCCTTCATGTGTTAGCTCAGCAAAAGAAGCTTTCGGCATCCCTTTCCTGATCATTTTTTCTGAGGAAAAAAATGGCACAAAATGGTACGTAGGATCAAATTACTCTCTTCAATTCCATGAAAAAACAAAAGCATTCATCTAGTAGATGGAGTATTAATTCGTCGTGCATGTGCTTATACATAATTTATAGCCAAGAATATGTGGTATTAATATATTTACTGTGGACTGAAATGATGTTTCTTCATGGAAATGACCATTCATCAGTGGAGAAATTCCTGTCCATTGCAGTGGATGCAGCAAAGAAAGCGGGGGAGGTGAATCCTGCTCATTTATCAATTTTTACTGTTAAAGTGCGTTTTATGATTTTATCTTTTATAGGTGCCAAATAGAATTTTTTTTTTTTGAGGAAAAGAAATTATTTGCTTTTTTTCTCGAGAAAAAGAAATACGTCACTATAGTATTTTTTCAAATAATATTCCAATAATAGTAGCTATTCAAATGAAATTTTTTGAAATTACAGGTAATTCGTGATGAGTTCTATAAAACCAAGCATGTAAAACATAAAGGACAGGTACTTGAGTTTACACAAAAAATGTTCTACGTTTGGATTCAACTTGAAAAATTAATGGTCATTTACATTTCCATGCCAACAACCCTACAATAATACTTGAGGTGGATTTGGTGACTGAAACTGAGTTCTTCTGACAAAGCATGTGAAGATCTGATATTCAATCATCTTAAGCAGCATTTTCCTAATCATAAGGTAAACAACAATATATCTCGTTAATTTTGGTTTTCCTCTAACTAATTCTCTTGTCCCTGTATAATGTTCTTGTGTACTTATTAGTAACACTTCCATCTTAATTAATTAGTTCATTGGAGAAGAAACCACTGCTGATTGTGGTGCTATTGAGCTGACTGATGAACTTGTAAACCATTGTTGATCCAGTCGATGGAACCACCAATTTTGTGCATGGGTACGTAAGGCCACATATTCTTTTCTTTGTTTAACACCAATGCCCTCGGGAAACTTTTATTTTCTGGATTAAATCACTTAAATAATCATTCATTTTTTTCGTTAAAATCGAAATGATCTCTCAATGTCAAATTTAATCAATTTAGTTCCTCAACTAATTATTTGTACTTAATTTGGTCTCTATTTAATTGCACGGCCAAATACAAATTTTTGAGGTTTTTGAGTGGAGACCCAGAGATCAGTAGTGTGATTGTATGTATGCGGCACAACCCAAAAAAAATAAAAAAGTGGTGTCTTGGGCGGTGCAATCAATTTTTTTTTCCTTAGATGGCACAGCCAAATAAGAATTGAATTAGTACAGATATTTAGTTGAGGAACTGTTTGGTTTTAATAAAAAATTTAAGACTATTTAAGTGATTTGCACTATTTTCTTTCATATATCATCATGTTAATTACTATACGTGGGAAATTTTTTACATGGAACTATTCTTTTATATTTTAAAAGATTATATAATACACTATATTGTGATTTACAAATTTATATTATATAAAACGAGACTATAAATCTTCGCACTACTTGGTTGTTGGAATAATATGTTTTAGTGTGACTCGTACATATACAGGTTCCCTTTTGTATGCGTCTCAATCGGTCTCACAATTGGGAAGGTTCCTAAGGTTGGTGTTGTCTATAATCCTATTATGGATGAGGTGAGATGATCGATTCATGTACCTAAACAAAGCTATAACAATTTATTGAGTTATATGTTAAAAATAACACAAGAGAATAGTCTCTTGGTATTCCAAAGAATTTTTCATTAATTAATACAGAACTTCATTCATTTGCTCGATTGTATATAGGGGTTCATAAATCAAGTATCCGATTTAAGAGTTAAAAAAAGTACTCATCCTCACTAAATGAGTTAAAATTTTTTTGTCTTTCTACTCGATCTATGTAAAGATCGGGTACTTGCAAAAGTAGGTTTGATAGACTGATTGCCTGACCTTATAAATAGCAAAACATGAAAAATGAAAATAATGCTAATCAATTTAAGATTCATATATTCTACTAAAATTCTTAAGCCTAACATCTAGGCAATAGCAATAATCAAGTTTTAGACAAAATACATAGACAGACTTACATTCCAACAGCAACAAATAACTTCTAAACAAAATACACAACAGCGTTTAACAGCTTTAGACAAAATAACACAATCAAATTTTACTTCCCAATTAAATAGCATAAGAGAAAAAACATCCTGACTTAAAGAACTGAAAAAGAATTAAAGAGAAGATTCTCCATGACGAATGGACATCTTCTCTTCATGTTCTGTTGTCCTTTATCCTTCAATATTGACCACAGGAATTTAACATTGAGGAGCTCTAAGTCTGCCAAAATAAAAGTGTAGGAAACCTATCAACTTGTATCTTGTCAGTATGATCGAGGGAAATTTTATTAAGAAAATTTATAAATTTACTCTTAAAATGAATTGAGTCGGGTATCTAACAGGTCACTAAAATGTGACTCTCTATTTGAGCCACACAACTCTTTATCCGAAACGATTTTAAAATGCGGTTTGAGTACTTAATTTTTTTGATTTAGAAAAAACTGATTTAGTGGATTTTCTGGATCAACAAATCAAAATAAACATGCCCAATTGTACATGTATTTCAAATTAAACTTAAGAGAATTGAGTGAATGAATGAATGAAAATTTGAGAGTAGAATCTTGTTTTCCATGATTAAAGTTCAACTTCTTCCATTTAATATGCAGCTTTTCACTGGGATTGATAAGAAAGGTGCTTTTCTGAATGGAAAACCAATCCAAGGTATGTTAATTAATTAAGTCTATTTATGAACATGTTTAGGCAATCTTTAAATCGACAACGAAGGGATCAAACCTGTTTTTATACACATCTAGTCATTTTTTTGACTTACTAGATGATGAAGATAAACTGAAGTTGTCTCTTATAATTATAGTAGATGCAATTCTTAAATTAATCCTTTTTACCATTAGTGGGCATACTACTATGAATATTTGACTACTTGTCACACTACCTACATCTACAGTATCTTCTCAGTCTGCACTCCTCAAGTCACTCCTTGCTACAGAGGTACATACATTTTTGCTAACAGTGGTTTAAATAACTCTCTTAACTAATTAAGTGCATTATTCAGAATGTGATTAATTATTTGGGCAGGTAGGGTACGAGCGTGATAATTTGACTGTGGATTCTTTTACAAACAGTATCAACACCTTACTTTACAAGAGTGTACATTAATTATTAATTAAACAAGGATATAGATAAAGTGAGCTTAATTAATTAGGTTGTTCATATAGTTTCATATCATTAACTTGTTCCCTATTAATTAATTAGTAATTGATTAGCAGGTTAGATCCCTCCGAATGGTGGGCTCGAGTGCATTGGACCTCTGTGGGATTGCATGCGGAAGGCTTGACCTGTTCTATCAATTTGATTTTGGTGGACCTTGGGATGTGGCTGCCGGTGCTGTGATTGTCAAAGAAGCTGGTGGACTTTTGTTTGATCCGTAAGTGCTATAAATTTCTGCAGTAAAAAAAATGCAGCTACATTATTCAAGAAAGAAAAAATTAAGCTTACATTACCTTAAACAGATCTGTCAATGATTTAAATATTACCATGTAGAAGGATAGCTGCTTCGAACCCTCATCTAAAGGATGCACCTATTGAGGCACTGCAGGAATCAGAATGAGTAAAACAATAGTGGGGGGAACTGGAAGAGATTCGTTAATTTAGCGATTTTCTTCTCTCATTTTCCTCGAGAATTTGGTATGTCACACTACAATGCACAATTCACAACATCTGATATATATCAAGTCTACAAAAATATGTAACTGTTGAAGAAGGTTTGCATTATTAATAAACCACATAATACCATACCTGTCATGTACATTTTCTAATTATTCTCAATGATGCAACATTCATATTCACATCTTTTTCTTTGTGAATGTATCTTCTTCCAGTTTTATGGGCAGAATACCGAATTCTCCAGCAAATTAAACAAAAGGAAAGGGAAATGAAATACTCAAGGTAACAGGAACCTATATAATCTGTTGTGAGAGAAACTACTAATTGGAGGGAAGAAAATAACTCGAACAGGTATTAAATACTATACAACATTCCCATGTAGCTAATAAAAATATTGCAAGTAGGGATATGTATCCTTTCTTTTATACAAGATCTGCCGCGATTTCTCTATTTGCTTGGGCTTTGTCAGCCTCAACATGTTCATCCTGTCTGCACCCAGATGTGTATAAGTTACAATACTGGAAAATCAATAGCTCAAATGGGTGAATCCATTCAAGTTCGGTTTCTTACCTTTATCCATCTTAAAATCAGCAAAGAGGCGCAGAAGTTTGCTTCTATTTGCCACAAGAATGCTAACAATATCTGGGGGCTTATGTTGATTGGCAGCAAACAACTGATGAGACAAAAGATTGCATTTTCTATCTCCCTGATACCAGTGAATTTTAATTACTTGAAAAAGTATTTAGACTTCGGTTCAGAAACAGATCCATACCTTAAAAACATGAAATGCTTCAATCTGAATGCTCTTGCTGGATTCCTGCCAGAAAATAGATGTTTTATTTCAGTATGGAAAAGAAATGTAACAGATCAAAACAGACAAAATACGCAAATCCAGTTCACCATCTATAACAGCAAGGCATAAGAAAGGATCAAAAGGGATTAGGGGTGGTGAATGATATATTCAAAATCAAATTCACTTTGATCTTGGCTGATCAGTATCTACTGTTTCAAGTGATTTATGCATACACAGTACTGGAGACAACATACAGGCCCTTCATTTACAACAATTTATTTGTTGCATGGTAGGATGATCAGAAAGCTATTTCAAATGTGTGTTTATGTAGAGAGAGAGAGAGTGAGAGGCCCGACTGAATGGTCTCGCTTATCAGAGAAGAAACACATACTCGAAGAAGATTCATTAGAATCCTCAAGTTGTCCCTTGAGGTAACATATCGAGTCATGACAACTGAATTTGAGCATCGAGCAGCATATCTCCCAGCAACTGTGACAACCAAAGAATTAATTATCCAAGCAATAATCTCTTGTGAAACAACAAATAATAATATTCTATCACAGTTGAAAGGCCTCTCCTGTTTGGTTTGCCCTTTCTGAAATTGTTTTTCAAAAGATCCTTTTAACACATTCTTGAGCCACCTTTATATCACACATACAAGAAAGTGCTACAGCAATCAACTCTTTCAAAAGAACGCCATCCGACAGAGGGAGCAAGATGAACAAATTAAGAGCTGTCAATAGCATTACATCTAAAAGTTACATTGAACAAAATTTATGCATGCACCATGAGATAGCTCGTTAGCATGCTTGTGTAACCAGATACAAAGACTTAAAAATTTGAAACTTCTAATAACAGAGAGACTCAGTTTAAATGGTGAGACACCCTCAAAAGATAAAATTCACTAGGAGCTGACCTTCTTTTACTCTCTCTTGCATGCCCAAGTTCAAAAAATTCTAAGAACCATATTTCCTATCCTTTTCTCAATATTCCTCTTTAGTTTTACTTTTTTCATTTTCTCCCTTCTATCCCATGTTGTGGAACTGTCTCTTATACACATCTAGATGTGTATAAGAGACAGTTTTAGTTGTAATAAAAAAATAAAAAGGAATGCTACAACAACTTCTGAAGGGAGACCTCTCTCTTATACACATCTAGATGTGTATATAGACATCTAGAAGGATATGCAATTAATTCTAAAAAGAAATATTTAAAAGACGAGGGACAAGACTCGGGAAAAGAAATTAGGCGGAGGAACAAAACAACTTTAATATACAGTGCAATCACTTTCTCTTTGTTTTTTGTGTGACTGACCATTTTTGAAGCTTATTGTCCACCAAATAGGTATGGAAACACTGGAAATTATTGCCAGATGTATTGCATGACATATTGCCTTCTGGTAATGTAATTCGTAGATTCAACAGCTTTGAGTTATATTCTGCAAAAAACTGCATAACACGAACATTAAAGAAGATATAAAAGCATTGGACACCCATAGGATCTGTACCTTTTAATAAAAAAAGGAAAAAGAAGAGAAAGCAATAGACTTTGCTTAAGCAGAGAACCATCTTGAATACTTGAAAAACAGGAATTACGATCAACAGTCATGAAGATTGATCATCGGCATGTTATAGTGTCAGGTTTTACAATATATCTTCTTGGTTCATTACTTGAAAGAGAGTACCGAAAAGCAGTCTACAAACAGCTCCATAATAAGGTTGATTCTTGCTAAAAAGTGCTTACCAGAAACACCAAAAAGTTTTGAATTCAATTCAGCCGAGACTCCTGGTTTAGCTCAATAATTAGAAAAAATGATGCACAGAGGAACGCTAATTCACTATTTTAATCATCATATTAATCTGTAATATAAGCATCAGATCCTAAACACGAACAAGAACATTAGAAACCAACTAGAAAGCATGTTGAAACAGCTAGACGAGAATTGTGGTAACATCATGCTAGACTAGTAATATGACCATCACGCCTAGGGAGATGTAGAAAAACTGATAAAACTCCAAAGAGTCTTATAGAATATAGAAAAAATTAATAGTATTATCATGATGACAAAAGATTAAATTAAAATCATTCAACAACAGAGTTTTTACAGTGTGACCAACAAAACATTCAAGGAGAAGATATCTTTTTGCTGAAGCTCCAAAACAGATCTATATGTGTGCATGCAATTGGACACACACCTGGAGAGAAAGAGAGAGATCTAACAGAATATGCATGTAACAAAGCAAAAAACCTTTACCCAGTCATAGTTCTTTGAAAGGAATTCAGCTAGAGTGTATAAGAGACAGGGATTCAAGAGTTCCTGAAACATGTGGCAAACTTATTATCCCGAAGCTTGACCAAATGCAGATAAAAGTGCAAATGATTGCCATCACAAGTCAGATAGCATCTTTATTCAATTATGACAAGACAACAGCACAATGATGGGTTGCCAATTGCAGAAAAACAGCAAATAGCACAACAATAAGGAAAATACTGTAGAAACTGCTTTCTGACTGCAATGGCAGACATATAACTTGGTTGGTGTTTCTTTCTTGGGACATATCCAGAATATTCATATAGAACAGACTAGCAAAGCACATAATGTGTGGTACCATTCTCCTTAAAGGATTAGTTGGTCCATGAAAAAGCTCAACCAGCAATATAACTATTTATAGAAATCACTCAACAAAATAAGAGGAACAAGGTTTCACAGGAAGGTATACTAGCCTCTGCATTTTCAACAAGCATGAAGAAGCAAACCAGCAGAATATTTGTTTCCAGATCACTTTATGGATTAACAGAAAAAAAAAAAAAAAAAAAGAATTGCACGTAGGCAAAACTAGTTTTGCTGGGTTTTAGTCAAAAACACCTTACCTTAAACCTGTGCAGCAGCATTATACACATCTAATGTCAGTATTGGAAGTTGAATATTATCATAGAACACTTCATGTTCTGACTCCAAGACATACCTGTGAATGATGGCAGGTTTTAAGAAAGGATCTAGAAATTTAAATATGTAAAACAGCTCATGAAAAGGTTTATTGTGAATATTCACAGCCAAAACAGAAACCAAAAGTGACGTGTTATTACCCTGTCCAATAGCACAAACATCGAATAAGCAAAAGATAATCAAAAGAAGATTAACTTTATGCACCTTGCAATACTCTGATGGCGTATACATTCCCTAAGCATTGCACCATAGTGTAAAGCCATATCTGAATTGTCATAACTGAATAATCCAACATAAAAGATATATAAGTAAAATAACCAAAATACGAGAAATCAATAATCAATTAGGGGGACAAGAAATCCAACCTTTAATGTGATTAATCTCAAGGAATGTAGCTCAAAACACATCTCCACATATGATATTTAGATAGCTAAACATTGACCGTTCTTAAGCAGAGTGGACTTGAAAGAAACACAGTTGAGAAGAGAACAAGATAGAGATGCCAGTCAAACTCTAGTATATCAGCGTACATACACACGTGGAATACCATGCCATATCTAAAAAGATCTAACTTGCTTTTCATACTCCTTGTCCTAAAGGTCACATTCTTTTCTTTGTTATTTATTTAATTATCAGCCCCATGGACGAAAAAAGAAAAGAAAAGAAAAGAAAAGAAAAGAAAATGCTCCCTTCAGAAGTTGTTGTAGCATTCCTTTTTATTTTTTTATTACACATCAAACTAAAAAGGTGCCCTCTTTACAAATTCATTTAACCAATACAGTAGCTTGATGAGCTCCATCTCCTCATGGGTAGAGCCCATCATTACTAAATTTACAGCCAGATGCATGTATAACCACATCTCATAGACTATATATCAAGAAATTATGTAATTACTTTGTTTAATTCCTATCACAAAATTTTTATGGATGAGCAACATCATGACTTCCTGGTTCAAGAAATTGGTGAAAAATAATCATTCAGAATCTCAATGTTGATTAATCTGACTGTGCAAGGGAGGTCAGATGAAAGAGTAAGATACAGGGATCGATCTATTTCATCCAAATTAAATACTACAACATTCCAAAAGCTTTTTTAACAGCAGCTTACCCGCCCATCAAAATATCCATCAAATCTAAGTTTCTTTCCAAGTAATCACAAGCAATCAACCTTGACTGGACCTGTTGCCTTTGCAGATTTGCAACAACTTGAGTGGCATCCTTACGGGTCTAAAAAAGGATGTTCCATGCCAGAATAAACAATGAGAATAAATAAATGGATCATGAGACATTATTGCCACCGATAGCAATAATGGGCGACAATGGCTCACAAATCAGCACTAACTACACAGATCAAATTTAAGAAGAATATCCATCACACTCACCTCCAAACTTAACTTTGGAAGACAGATAATTATCAGGCGTAAAGTGTGTGTCTCTGATTACACATCTAGATGTGTATAAGAGACAGGCTTCTGCTACAGGCTCGGTTTCACTATTTCCATAAAGAATTACCTTCAATTCTCGAATAAGCTTGCTCAATTCCATCATCTGCAGGAGTCAATAAAGAAAACCTACAATGTAAAATGACTAAACAAACACACATCATTAGCTAATCTACACCTGCATTCAGCATTTCCAAGCATATTTCACCACTCCCACAAAATAAATTCACACAGATAAAGAATCCCCACATTCTTCAACAACAAAACCCGAACTTTTGATTCCCAACAAGATAACAACTATAGAAGTCTGAACTTCTAGAAAATATTAGCATAAGAATCAACAAAAAAATTCATCCCCATCATAGAATAACGATTTGATTCCCAACATCCAACTTCTTTGATGTAGATTAGCTAAAACTAAACAAAGATCAAATCTTTATCAAAAACCCACAAACCAAATTCACAAAAAATAGCATATAGTTATCGTTTCGTTACAAAAAATAAAAATAAAAATCCCAATTGTACAATCACATGAGAAATTCAATTTAAAAGCAAAAATGGAATTTTAACCTTTTTCATGGTTTTGGGTTTCAGCTAGAGCGGCGTATCAGCATCCGATCGACATCTTGAGGAGATCCCGCGTGTGACGGACGACGGTCAGAAAGGGATCTTGGGTTTGGACTTAAACAAACCCTATAATCGCCCCACCGACGTTGTTGTCGCCACCGTCCGATGCTGATGCTGATGCTGCTGCTGCTGCTGCCGCCGCCGCCGCAGCCGAATAAGAAGGGAGCCTCCTCGGCTGCTCTTGCTGCCTCTGACCTCTGAACCACCTGTGCCGCTGCCGCTGCCGACGCCGAGGCTTTTTGCGTCGCAGCGGAGCTCCCACCTGACCAACAAACCCCTATTTTGAATTCCCTTTATTTTATTTTATTTTTTAATTTCCAGATAAATTCCTTTCCCTATTTTTATTTTTACTTGCTCGAGATTTGCATTGAAATTTTGGCTAATCAAACTAAACTGAATGGGTAAAATACAATTTTAACTGTTTACTCCCCACACTCCTCCATCATCTTTTTCACATTACAAGTAGCTTCATTTGATCATCCATGGAAGAAGCTGTTGCTGTAGGCATTATATTATGTATCTATCTGCTACAGCATAATAAATCTTTGTATATATCATACGGGTTTTGGATTTTACTGACTTCAGGACTCGTGAGTTGATGGCAATGAATCTTGTTTTTAATTACAATTGTTTGACTATGTAGTCTAATTTATTTAAATTTATAAATTCTATCTCACAATTTTTCTATCTATATTTTATGTTTTAAAATGAGTTTAGATTATTTGTATTATTATTTTTTAAGGATAAAGCATGTAAGAGTTTAAGGTTAATGAATGGATTCAAACTTTCGATATTCGAATTGTATTCAATTTCATTCGAATTTGATTATTTTAACGGGATTAAAATTTTGTTTGAGTTTAATTTGTTTATTTTTTGCGTCGAATTCAAACGAATTTTTATCAAATCTAATTTGAATCGAGTTCTAGTTGTTTGAAATTTTATATGTAAATTTAACATTTTTATTTTATCGAGCCAAGTTCGAACTAAACACAAAAATTAACTAATGATAAATTTTATTCAAAATTGATTTGATTATTGATGAATCAAATTCGAATGAAATCTTAATTCAATTCGAATATCGAATAGTTTGAATCCATTTCCAACCTTAACTCTGTACATGACTATCATGCAAGAGAAAAAATATCTCATGCGTTCTTGTGATTTGGATTAGAAGTTCACAGACCGTTCAACAAAAAATTTAGTTTTTTCCTGAAAAAAATCTTACTTTTAGTGACCAAAACACTTTGTTGCCTATCTATTTTATTTAAAAAAAAAATTTGAGGGTATATTGTTATTAATCATTTTATATATATTGTATTTGGATTGATAGATTTGGGTAAAGATTTGAAATTTACGAACTATTTGTAAAGTCAAAATTAATGAATTTCAAATTTATCTAAATTAAAAAATTATTTGAAATCTTTCATTTTACACTTTTTAATTTAGATAAATTTAAAATTTATTAATTTCATTTTTACAAATCCCTCTAAAAACTAAATAAATTTTAAATCTTTCTCTAAATTCATCTGTGCAATCACAACTATACATTTACCACTACATGTTCATTTTTTCCATCACTAACCCTTATTTGATGTCTTAATACTGCAATTTTTTGTATTATCTTCGCAGACCTTTAATCTTGATCTTAATTTTACATTGTCATCTTCGCAAGTCTTCAAATTAGGAGAAGTTTTATTTTGAAATAGAACAACTACTTGGCATACCTAGTAGTTGCTCTTGGATCAATGAGAGTTTTGTATGTGAAGTGGGAGACTCATTTTTTTGCAAAATAAGGGGGCCATATATTTTGATGACCAGATAATTTACTTACGTGAAAGGCCTTCATTAATTCACAAGTAACCATTAAGCATATCAAATAATTACTCCAATCCAAAATAAAAATTTCCTCAAATTTGACACTTACGGGTGTTTGATAACCCTATTAAGTACTTAAACTTAATTCAAATTTTCTTTATTTCACATTCACACACTATTTACAGACGCTTACACACATTATAAGAGAAGGAATATCTGTGTGTACAAACACACACTTTGACACACTATATTCATTCTTTCTCAGTGTGTGACATATGTGCACGTATGTGATTCCTGTCTTTCACACATAAACACACATTTACACACACTATATTCGTTCTCTCTCACACACAATCACACACTTGCACACACTATATTCGTTCTCTCTCACACACAAACGCACACTTGAACACACTATATTCCTTTCTCTCTCATACATAAACACACATTTGCACATACTACATTCCTTCTCTCTCACACATAAATACACAGTTGCAATTTGTACACACTATATTCTTTCTCTCTCACACATAGGCACACATTTGCATTAAAAAATATTCCTTCTCTCTCACACACAAACGCACACTTGAACATACTATATTTCTTCTCTCTCATACATAAACACACATTTGCACATACTACATTCCTTCTCTCTCACACATAAATACACAGTTGCAATTTGTACACACTATATTCTTTCTCTCTCACACATAGGCACACATTTGCATAAAAAAATATTCCTTCTCTCTCTCACACATATACACTTGAACATACTATATTTCTTCTCTGTCATACATAAACACACACACTATATTCATTATCTCTCACACATAAACACACACTTGCACACATTATATTCTTTTTTTTCACATAAACACACACTTGTACATACTATATTCTTTTTCACATACAAAAACGCCCACTTGCATTTAGCTATTATATTCATTCTCTCTCAGATATAAGTATACACTTGTACATAATATCTCTCTCACAGCAATACTCCTCTCTCATACACACATAATCTATATTAAAAAATTACTTATTTGTATTAAAAATATAATAATTAAAATAATCTACTATAAAAAATATAACATTATCATCAAAATATATAATATGTCTGAGGTAAAATATTTTAATTCAGTACTTAGATTCAGCTGATTATCAAACAGATGAAACTTTATGAATTTAGCAAATTAAGATTTCATCACTTAATTTTCAGTGTTCAGAATTCTTATTTCAGATTTCAATTTTATCAAACACACCATTAAATGTAGTATTAGCTTGCATTTTATGGTAGTCTCTTATACACTTTGATAGCCATAAGGGCTGAAAGACAGCCTACCTAACTCACTTTACACTTGAATGGCTTACCATACAAGTGTCATCCTTATTCCTAACACTTGGCAATTCTACTACATTTGAAATACAAGTGTTACATGCATTAATGTAAATACATAAAATTTGTCATGACAATGCTGCAATTTGGCTGACTTTTTTCCCTTTGTCTTGGTTTGTCTTCTTTTACGTGGATAACACTTGTCTTGTGGACCTTATCATGGCTAATTTTTCCTTGTGAATTTTGCATTTCGTACACTACGCACTATGCACGGGAGACACGAAAGCGTGGGTTGTGACTGAGAGGTGAAGTGTGATTTAAATTAAAAAAAAAAAGGGGAAAATTTCATGATCATATGGGGACTCGGCAATATCGAAAGGCGATCCAACCAAGAATTATAGAAAAACAGAGAAGAAAGAAAGAAATTGAGTGCAAATTAATCTACTCTTATCACATGAATCAACATTCTCCTTTTGATCTTTTCCTCTCCTGTCTTGTAGAATTCATGCAATTGCATATCTTTTTTGTCCTCTTCAGATAAAAGTGTACCGCAAATTTTACGTCTAAAAGAAAAAGTGATACAAAAAATTAGGGTTAATTGCACTTAAACTATCTTATTTTTGTACTTTGCACTCTAGGGTATCAATTTTGACAATTAATCACCTCCAACTTCTAAATTTTAACACTTTGCATCAATTACTCAAAGATAGACAATAAAATGACCTATGTACCCTGACTAATTTACCCAACTTTAGAAGATATTCAGTTTTTAATCAGGCACCATTCACAGATGCACCAGTACAATACTATTAAATTCTTGAAAAAGGATCCGGGTTTAAATTTGAGTTAATGAAATTCATAGGTTTAGGGACAATTATTTCATAATTCTCTCTCTGGACATTCAATTTTACAATCTAATCCTTTATAGAGAGAATTATCAAGTATTGTATGTTGCATGTCTGTTATCCACATCTGTCTCTTATACACATCTAGATGTTTATAAAATCTACATCTCTGACTGATTTCGCCAGAGTAGAGTAAAAATAGTGAATGTTGGGTGTATAACTGTGTATTAGTACATCTGATGGGGAAAAATTGATAATTTGGAGAAATTGAGCAAGGTAGTAGTGATATATACAAGAGTTATTTTCTATTCACTATTGAGTCATTAGTGCAATGTGCTAAAAATTAATGCCTTGGAGGTAGTTGATTGTCAAAATTAGTACTTTAGAGTGTAAAGTGCAAAAGCAGGATAGTTTAAGGATACAAAGTACAACTAACCCTAAAAATTATTAAAATTTTTTACAATCTTGTAATAGAATTATCATATTATGTTTTAAAAGATTGTATAATATAATACCATATATTTTAAAAATTTATATTCTACAAATTTTAAAACCATTGAATTGATTCTACTGTCTCTTATACACATCTAAATGTGTATTTTCTTATGTATTAGAAGCAACCTTGAAGAGAATTCACTTGATTTACTTATGTTATTTTTTAATGTGTTGAATCACTTTTGAGTGTGCTATATGCACGAATCTTTTGTATTTAATTCGTAAGTTCATTATTTAACATCGTATTATGCAAATAGACAATACATATCAATGGGTGGATTGGCACGCTCCAAGTATAAATTGGGTATGTCAAATGGTAATAAGAGCCACTACGACATATAAAATATTTTAAATTCGACTTTCACTTCAAAATTAGTTATTTATTGGTAGGTAGATTCTACCTGTACAGGTGAGATAAGTAATCCATTCTCTCAAAAATTACTACGTATTTTATTATCAAAAAAAAAAAAAAATGTATCGACTCATCTTCAACAATTTCAAGGTTGCTTTTCTTAGCTTAATTACCATCTTCAGGAACTATAGATTGTTGTTAATGAGACAGAAGAATTCGAGCAAGAATGAGATATGGGACGAGATAAAAGTAGTTAACGGCACATGATTGCAACTATCTCATTTACTATGTATCATTTTTTGTTATATCTCTTAATGAACTATCAAAATTAAGTGATGTGATCTTATATGTATTAATCTTGATAGTTCATTAAATGATGTGATAAAGAGCAGCACAGAGTGTGACACAGAAGATCTTTAACTGTAATTAACTTAACAAGAATTCTACCGTTTTTTTTAGTGAACCATTCTCTTAATTTTAAAAATTTATACTGTATAAATTGTTAAATTACATAATATTATATTATATAAGTATTTAAAGTAGAAGAAAATAATTTCGTAAAGAGAATCGTAAAATTTTCCCAACTTAACATGGTATTTCGTTTCGTTTCGTTTCACGTTAAATACAGCAAAAATTAAAGTTGTTATGTTTGACCTATTCATCATACATTTGATCTGACCAATTTTGTGAAGTAGTCGATTCCTTCCACCCTCAACTCCTCCAAGGTAACCAACGCCTCATAAAGATGAGGAAAACTGTCAACATCCTCAGACTTGACTCTAATTACCAGCTTGTAGGTATTATGAAATAAATGCTTAACTTTGATCATTGCTTCAGCCACACTTTCAAATACCAAATAGGTCGTAGCGTTCATGTTGTAGGCAGCGACGGTGGAACTTCCGATTAACACCACCTTAGGATCACTTGGGTTCAGTGGACACCAGTTCTTTTTAGGTTCGCATTTGGGCTGAACCTCTCCTCTGTCGCGGAGGCAATATTGATGGAGGAATGGTATAAAACAAGAAAGAGAGCCAGGATTATTGGCAGAAGATGAGGGTTCAAATTGATGGCCATTCTCAAAACTGGAATTAATATTGGTTTGTGATTGTTGGTGGAATGTGAGTCTAGCGAAACGAGTAAGTATATGTTAATCACTTCACAATATAGAGTAACTATTACAGTCGTTGCTATAAATAAAAATTGAGGGTTTTATTATTTTAGTTTTAACTATTTAACGATTTAAGATACATAATTGTATTAAAATTATTTTAATTAAATACTAGAAAGACTACTTTTAGGTACCAGTGAGAGTATGACGATTATGTGTGTTTCTTCAAGTTTCTGTATAATTTAAATTTTTTTATTTTAATCAGAAGTAACTATTAGATATATTTAATAATTGTTCTCCTATCAATATGAATCTGTAATTTAAAATATAAAACATATTTTTATGAATAA
Organism: Cinchona pubescens; assembly: GCA_025175665.1. Taxonomy (NCBI): domain Eukaryota; kingdom Viridiplantae; phylum Streptophyta; class Magnoliopsida; order Gentianales; family Rubiaceae; genus Cinchona; species Cinchona pubescens. The sequence continues at coordinate 590,943 of JANKKI010000465.1, read as the reverse complement.
GATAATTTTATTATTTTAGAAATATAAACCCTTCACTCTAAATGAATGACTCTTCCTGACCGACACGTATAATCTTATAGTATTACATCTTCACTTTGTTGTACACATTGATGAGATAACATTAAATATTTGCTCTTAGTTGTTATGCAACAAATTTTGACTTGTTTCGAGTCTCCATTGAATGATATAAATACATAATTGTCTCATTCTCAAATGAAATTAAAATCTATTACTCCCTCCAGAAAATTTTACTGTATAATTTTCTATATTTTAAATTATTTGTTATTTTAAAATTTTTTAAAAATATAAAATAATATTTTTTTAATTTTACCTTTAGTGCTATATTAATAGGGAGAAAATTATGTAGTTAGTGAATTTAATGTAAAAAGAAAATTTAATTACTTTAAACTCTTTTTGTTTTGTGATAAAATTAATACAATTTAATATATTTCTTAATTTTTATATACCAATTCAATCGACATTTCAAATGGAACGGAAGGAAAAATAATAATCCAGTTAATAATTAATAGGTGTTCTATCGTTTAATTGCAGAATTACGTTTCTTAGCCTAACATCTTCAGGAACTACAAGGGTTGCGCTTTTTAGCTTAATTAACATCTTTAGGAATTATAGATCTTAATCTTTATTTTTTTATGGTTCAAGGATTAATTAGAAGTATGGATCGATCAGAGCAAACATGTTAATTATTACACAACATATGCACTTGAACTGCTTAATGTGTATACTAGTGGTAAGGCACACTTAATATGTGTTTAATAAAGGAAAAAAATATATTAGAAAAAAAATATTGAAAGTTAAGGAAAAGAGTTATTTGAAATTTTTAGAAGTTTAAAATTTTGACAAGGATATTAATGACAAATTAAAAAATAACATACACCAAAACACTGTTCAAACTTTATATATTATATAGATATTGAACTCCAAACATTCAACTTCGTAATGGTAACTAAAGATGGGTGAAACCAACAGTGTAATATAGCAAATTTTTTTGGCAAAAATAATAAATAAGAAAATAAATATTTAATAGGAGAGGTATATTAAATAATAGAGTTTTAGTAAGAAAATAATACTAGAGTAATTATCCTTGTAAATTTTGGAGACTAGCCTAACTATATTATAGGAGAAATTTTAGGAATAAATTGCCAATAAATATTGGCTCTTAGGGTGAAAAACTACGACATATTTTTTAGAAAATTCGTAGGAGGGAGAAGAAATTTTTTGTCCATACAACTAGTAAATTTTTTTTTTTTTTTTATTTTAATTTTCATAAGAATTATTTATAAAATTTTAGGCTTGTATATTATAGATTTATTATGAAATCTTCTATAGATTGATTGTGTAGATTATTAGGGATCATGTATAAACTAATTTATGCCTATTTACGAATTTAATTATCATTTGTTTGGAATATTTTTGTATTTAAATAATCTAAAATTTAAGAAAATATTGTGCGATAATAATTATTTTTATATGGAATTAATTTTGAATTTTTGGATTTAGCTTTCTGCAAAGAAATAAAAGGGGAAATTGAAAGAAGTTGAGTTATAGTGAGTTGGATTAGGAGTTTATTAAGTGTTCATTAATGATAGAATATCATGATTTCTTATATCAAAATATCAGTGTCAAGATTAAGTTAACTATTGAGATGTTCATAAGAGATAGGTGGTGCTTTCCCTCTGAATTTTCAAATTGTTTTATGAACTTTGATATTTATTAAAATTGTTTTATAAACTCAAGTGAATTTCAAAGTTGTTTTACAAAAAGTGTGTTTTATGCAAGAATTATTTTTACTGTGAAAATTTGGATCATGTATGGCTATTTGACTTGCTTGGTTTTGAAGTTATATAAAAATGTGATACATGCATGATTTTGAATATGTATGATATGTGTGTGATGTATGGGTAAAATATTAATGAACAAGGGCTCTAAACGAACATGAGATAGTCGGTAGGGATTATAGTCCTGAACTCTCCAATTAATTATGATTATGATTATGAAAATGATCATGATTATAATAATGATAATGATAATGATAATGACAATTTGCGATAGACAATGATAATGATTAGAGAAACCGTCAGGTGGTTCCATGGAAACCTCTTGACAACCTTTTCTAGTGAGGTCAAGCACTAGGCTGAGTATTCAGTAGCCGATGAATGCATGGTTAGTTTTGAGCCTCTTCTGATAAGTGAATGCATGATCGAACATGATTTTATGATTATTAAAATGAATATTTGATGTATGTATGATTATGAAATTTATCAAATGAGAATGACTTACTTATGATTATAGTATATTTCTGAGTATTTCAAAAGCAATAGAAAATGATTTTATAAATGATTTTGAAAATATGACTTTCTTGAAAACATGAGCATGTGATAGTGCGACATGATTGTGAAAGTATATATATGTAATTGTATGATACAACAGGTAGATGTACTATCTACTGGGCGACTTATCGCTTACCCCATTCCCTATATTTTTGCATGCACGACGAGTACAAGTATGTTATCTTAAAGGACAAAGCTTAGGCGCACTCGGATAAGGAAGACCGTTACATGGAAGATTGTTTAGTGGTAGGATTTTAGTAGAGTTAATGGACATTGAAATAAGTTGAGCCAGCATGCTCATGACATTATTTAGTAGTTTTGCACTTTAGAATTTATTAAATGGAATAAGTACCGCACTCTTTTGGTTATCATTTATGAATAGATGTTTCCGCTCTTATTATTGATGTTTGAGGTTTATTGATATATGATTGATGCCTTGCATTCGTGGGAGTATGATTTCACAGATACGGTGAATGACACGTTCCTGGTGAGTGCGGGTCAGGCGTGACAAATAGCCTCATCAAATTTTACTTTTATAGTACTAACAAGCTTGTAGTTATAATGGAAGTTACATTTTTTTTTTGGCTCATTGCTTCAGCCACGCTCTTAAACTCCAAATTGGTCATACCGCCTCGTAAAATTTGATGAGGCTATTTGTCACGCCCCTGACCTGTCTCTTATACACATCTGGAAATTGTGCTTCACTAGTCTTTAGGTTTTGAATTCGGGGTCGTCTGCTGCCGAGGCAATGTCTCTTATACACATCTAGATGTGTATAAGAGACAGGGAGTAGGATAGTTATCCTCACAATTGTAATCTTTTGTTAATATAATGAATATATTTCTATCATTTTGGGGAAAAAAAAAGTGATCAAGAAGATGCTGTATAAGAGACAGGGTGAAATATGTTCCATTCTATTTCTAAGTAAATTATACATATTAATTGGAAAATGTCAAACTAAGATCTATTAACAGTCAATGTAATTCTCTAATCATGTCACGATTCATAATCTTTTAGATTTCTGACTCTCTATTTCTCTATAATCTTTACTGACCCAGGTATTAATGCCGCAATATTGGTGTGTCTCTGGTAAGCAAATTCTTGATCACTTTTTTTTTCCCCAAAATGATAGAAATATATTCATTATATTAACAAAAGATTACAATTGTGAGGATAACTATCCTACTCCTTTTTGGCTTCATTGGCCACCCAAAATGGGAAATGGAAAAACTTTTCCCATTTAAAATCTTGTACAAGATTCTTTGCAAACTGTGTAATCTTTCTACTTAATATATTGCTCCTTTTAAAAGGAACAATGCTGAAACAAGGAAGTTAAATTCAACACATCTAATGTGTTCCCCAGAATAGGATGATTGGTCTCCTTTTTCTCCAGTCTATACTAGGGCTGTAAACGAACCGAGTTGCTCAGCTCGGTAAAAGAATTCTACTCTTTTTTGAGTTGACCGAGCTCGAGCTCGAAATATCTTGACGATCGATCTCAAGCATATGTACAATATGCTCGAGTGCTCGTCGAACTTTTCGAGCATCATATAATTTTTTTAAAAAATTTATTATATGTAAAATTATAAAAATGTCCATACTTTTTAGAAAAGACACATCTTTTACCTACGAAAAAGTCGAACTCGAGTAGTTCGAGCTCGTTTTACTTATTTTCGAGCGCGCTCAAACTATGTCAAATTTTTCGAACTCGAGGTCGAGCTCGAGTTCGAGTATCAGAAAAAATTTCAAATTCGAATTCGAGTAAGACACTATTCATGCTCTATTCGACTCATTTACACCCCTAGTCTTTACCACCAGCATTTGTTTTCACACTTGGATATTCTGCCATCCTTGTTCAAGGCATTTTATCATTGCAAGTTCTGCTGTCTCAGCCTCTCCCAACAGCTTACTATCCCTTCTAAGGCCCAGATGGTTGAAAATTTTCCATTGCAGCCCTTTCTACCACACCAATGCCTGACTTATTAGATGCTATGCATTTATCCACCATAATGTTTAACTTCATCGCACCAGGGTCAAGAGGTTTCCTTCTTTGTATAAGAGACAGATATCCATGTTTCCTTGGAAATTGAAGGTAATCCGAGCTATTATCCTCAAATTCTGTCCACTCAGTAGTAGCTTTGTTGATGATCCACCTAGCTTCTAACTGTCTCTTATAAACTAACAGCTTCTAAGCTTAGGTTCTCCATGGTGCCATAAAATGTTAGCTATAAATGTTATGTGTTTCAGCCCCTTCTTTCGGTTCTTTGCTTCCATTCATCTCGGCCACCAATCTAAAAAATCGTTGATCACGCTTTTGCTAAAATTTGCACCATCAGAACCAATAAAAGTATTGTTAGAGTTCTACAAGGCCCTTATAGTTCTATCACAAGAATTGTATAATTTCTGAGGTACAAATTCAATACTCTTTGAATTTACAGGACTATACTGGAATAAAATAATTCTCTTAATGATATTATGAGTAGAATTTTCGTATATTACATCTTCATCTTGTTGTACACACATTTATGTTATTAATGATATAACATCAATGTTTAATAAATTTTCGTTTCAATTCTCCACTAAATGATGTAATATATATATTTGAATCATCCTCAACTGAAATTAGAATTTATTAATAATGGTAAAAATTAATACAAGAATAAGGAGTATGAGAAAATCCACGGTATATATATACTTCATTCGTCTCAATTGTTCATATTGTTACAGTTGACTTTTTTTGTTAACATTTCGAATTTTCAAAGTTCAACTTTGGTTGCTTTCCTAACTAAATTTCCAATTTAAATTTTCACGTAGTAATATTTGATATAAATTTCACTTTTGTGTGAGAAATTTCATAAAAAAATCCAACAAAACTGTATGAATTATCCAATCAAAATATATATGCTTGGCCCAAAAATTTCAAAAACAAAATAAATGGGACAAGACATCGGAGTATATATATTTGAAATATAATATTATAGATGTTTATTAGAATTAGTTACATAGTTAATATGTTATTTGTACTTGTACATAATTTTTTGTTAGTAATTAATTTTGAAAATTAAGAATACTATAATAAAAGGGGGAGTTAATTTGATTTAGTATTTAAATTTTCTTACCCTTACTATAAAATTTAATTACTTTGTTATGCTCTCTAACTTGAATGCCTCCTTTCTGATTATTTAGGCTATTTATATAAATATTCCTCAAAGAATAAAAGAGGAAAAATAAAACCTACTTTTAAGGTTTCAATGTTTCTTATTAAGAAATAAATGTGTATAAAGCACAATTTCCTTATTTAATAGAATGTTAGGAATGAGTTTTAGAAATTAAAGTAGAGTAGGAAATAATTTTATTGGGATAGATTTTAGAAATTATGCAATAATAAAAAAATAAAATTTCCTTGAAAAATAAATTTACATATTTATAATTTTGGACTTTTAACGAAAAAAATCTTAAAACATACATTGGAAATAAAATTAATTTTTTTAGACTTATATTTATAATTAAATTTAATTGAAGAAAATTTCTTCATAGAGTAGAATTTTGGATAGATTTAGAAATAAAAGATGAAAATTAATAAAGTTATTAAGAAATTAATGGAACATATAATTGTATAAATAACACTACAATTTTTAGACATATTTTGAATTAAGCCTAATTGAAGCAAATTTTTGATAGAGTAAAATTTTGAGATAGATTTGAAAATAAAAAATGAATATCAAATAAAGTTTATTAAAAATTAATTGAATACATACTATAATAAATGAAAGTGTTTGATTTAGTTTTAAATTTTATTTTCCAACTTACCCTCACTATAAAATTTAATGATATAAGTTATGTTTCCAATTTGAATGTCTTTTTAATTTTTTTGGTTATTTATGTAAATACTTTTCAAAGAGTAAGAGAAGAAATAAAACCTACTTTTAAAACTTCATATTAGGAAATAAATTTGGTTGAAATAAATTTTTTTTATGTAGTAGAATATTAGGAATGAGTTTTAGAAATTGAAGAAGATTAGGAAATATTACCTTGCGATAGATTTTAGAAATCAAGGATTAATAAAAATATAAAATTTACTTGAGAATATAAATTTACATATTTCACCTATACTGTTGGACCCTTATTTAGAAAAAAAAAATCTTAAAAACTTACACATGAAATAAAAATTTAATTTTCGAGGCTTTATTTAAAATTAAATTTTATTGAAATAATTTTTTTTAAAGAGTAGAATTCTGGATAGATTTAGATAATTGAAGATAAATATTAAATAAAGTTTAAAAAAACTTAATGAAATAAAATTTGTCATTAAATATAATTATGCATATAATTATTATCAACATATATAGGTTGCAGATATATTAATAGACTAGACAACATTTATATTCAATCAAAAAACTAATAATTTATTAACAACTATTAAAAGAAAAAGAAAAATTTGTTTGAAAAATAAAAAAAAGAAGGAAAATAATGTTGTTTTAATTTCAAAGAGTTGAATACCATTGTGGCCATTCAAACTAAGCAAAAACTCTAGATGGCATTTTAAATTGAAGATGTGTTTATAGACAGTATCATTCTACATTAATCTTTTAAAAGCACATAATTTTAAAATAGAGTGCATCTATACAAAGTGACAGAGTGACAAAAACCATTGATGTATTACTAGATCTCGAAAAGAAGGAACGAAATCTGACCAAGGATCTAAGGGGTTCGTGATTCGATACAATCTTGTTACGTGGAGTGGCTTTGGCATGTGGATCTAAATTTGCGACTTTGTAAATGATTTTTCTTTAAATTATACGGTCAATCTTAATGATTACTTTACTCTTAAAATTAGATTTTTATATAAAATAGAAAGTTCCATTTGGTAATCAATTTTCAAGGATGAATTTGAAAAATTATATAAGTATGTAAATAAATTCTTTTTTAGGTTTAGCAATTAACTTAAATAATAGTAGGAATTATCGTTAAATAAAAAAGTAGGACTTATCATGTATAAAACTTTTAGGTTCTTTTGAGAAAATAATTCTAAAATCTTTTTCTATATTTTGATTCAAAAAAGGAAAAAAAAAAAGAAGGCAAAAGACCAACAAAAGAGACATAAATTTGGGTAAAAGCATCAAGGTCGTCTAAACTTTAATTAACAAAGACATTATCCTTAATAGATATTGTCAATATAAGACTTTTAGTTCTGTCAGTGCCATTTATTTTGTCTTTAATGTTATTGTCAAATATTTATAATATGAAAGAGATTCATTGTCCAGAATATGAGAAGAATTTGGCTTATGTGCGGTGTACTAAAAGACAAATATAATGTAGAACATATTTTTTTTGATTATTGTTAAACTAATTGGATGAGTAAGAAAATGGGTGAAAAATGAGATCCATACCTATTTTATTTTTCTTAAAAGAACATAAAACTTATCTTGCAATTCTTACTTTGATTTTAGTTCCCTTTTCATACATTAAATAATTAGCACATATTTAATATAAGTTAAGCTTTTCCTATAATCAAATATTAGTTCCTAAATTATATTAACAAAAATTCTTAATAGATAATTATTGTCCTCCTACAAAAAATTATTGTTATTGTCTTTATATTTGTAAATATCTAATGTTGAAATTAGTAACCGTATAAATAACATACTAAAGTAGGGAGATCAAATTAGTTACTAACTAGATTTTAACTAAAGTATACTTTAACTAATAAAAGTTAAATGTCAAATGTTTATTGTTACTTTAGAATTATTACTATACTAGTTGATTGCCATTGCAGTTATAAGTTGTTGATCTTATTATATCAAACAAAATTTATAATATTGAATATCTACATTTTAATTTACTACTAAATAGGTTGAAAGTTTTAACATAATAAAATCACTAAATTTCATGCTATAAATTGCTAAATGATGGTAGATTATTTTTCACTTTTTTTTTTCTTTCTATTTTTATGATATAATTCCCATAGTTGTGCAAGCTATATATTTAAGAGATATTTTGTTTCCTAAATTAGAAATTGGTATTTAGTATTTGTACACAAATGATTCCTTCATTAAGGGTCTGTTTGATAACTCAACTTAATGTTGAAAATTAATTGATTAGTCGAGAGATTTTTAAATTCAGCATGTATAACAAAATTATCTTATCACTTAATACATTAAGCACTGCTTAATTTATATTCAAAATTTTAAGTGAAAATATTTTCACTTAATTTGCTGAATTTTAAATAAATGTACAAACACATAGTCTAACACACACATACTCTCTCTCACACATATTCACACACACTTTCTCTCACTTGCACACATACTCTCACACAAACAAATACTCTCTCACACACAAAAACACACATTTCCTCACATATATACATTGTCTCTCTCTCACACACATACTCACTTAGTCTCTCACACACATTCTCTCCTATACTTTGTTATATTTGTACTCACACACACTCACACACACTCACACACATGCATATTCTCTCTCACTCACGTACACACACTCTATCACACACAAATTCTGAGTCAGAACACATACATGAATATATCACACATTCTCTCTCATATATATTTATACCATTCTTAATTATTCATTTTCTTTTCTACGCATGTTTAGCTTATGACAATTATTTATAATAAATTAATACATGTATGAAGTGACATATTTAATTCAGAAATTGAATTCAGTTGATTATCAAACAAAAATAAATTTATTAATTCAGTAATTAATACTTTCAGAACTTACAATTCAGACTTTAGAATTCAGAATTCAGTATTCAGCATTAACAAACACCCCTAAGTTGGTTCCAAGAAAGATATAGTGATTCAAGAATATTCAAATATCTTAATACGCTTGATAAATCCAAAGTTATTGGGATAGAACTTGAATAATTGAAGAGAATAAAATGGTTCCAATAAACTCTATAAATTGTCAACATTTTTAGAACTACACTATCCTCTTTGATTAAGAAACTTAAAGAATGGATATAATCATAAACTCTAATATATTTTATGTCATACATTGTGCTCTAATTTGATGGTATTTTAGACTTTCCTATTTTTTGAAGTTCAATAGAGTACTGATGAACTCATTATAGAATACTTCTATAATTCACAATTAAGGAAAGCATGGACTTCTATTTTAAAAATTGCAAGAGAATGTGTTATTCACAAGATACAATTATTTAAATTTTATGAAATTGCTTGAACTCTTAAATTAAACAAATTTCTTATATTTCCAACAAAGCATATCTTAAGAAAATAAAAATCACCTATAAACAAATATTTCTCTAAACTCATATGGATTACAAAAAATTCTTTGGCTTAGTTAAACGTTCAAACAGAAATTATATAAGCAAAAATTACGCGATGAAAGATCAAACCGAACCTCCAAACATACTTTACTTTTTAATTCATTGCAATAAAAATTAAACAATTCGTATCTTTAAACGTGCATAGGCACGTTCTTCTATACTAGTAGTTTAAAAGGAGAAAACTTTTAAAGTCTATTATAACTCTTGAGTAGCTATTATCGATGGGTTAATATCCTCTCCATTATCTTTCCCTCAAATTTCTACCAATGCTTATTTATATTTAAATAATCAAAATTCTTGAAAAATTATTAGATCTATTACATCACTAATTTTATTTTGATGAGTAAATCAATATATTTTAAAACCAAATATGTTCATGAATGTTTTATCATTCAATTTGCTCAAAATATTTAGAAGTGTAAAATGACTCAAATTCAAGACGATAATTTATCTTTAATTGAACGGAAAAAATTAATCTACATATTTTCAAATTTTATGTATAATTAACAAACATGTACAATAAATTTTATTATAATGTTTGTTGTGATTTATAATGACATTGTATAATTATATTGTCTCTTATACACATCTAGATGTGTATAAGAGTTAGAATAATAAATAGAATTAAGAGAAATTATTCTATATTGATTATTTATACACATGACTTATATTTCTAGAGCTGTATATTACACAGCATTAAATGTCATACAATGAATTGTATAGTTTATGAACTATAATGAATCTAGATGTTAATACTCCCTTCAAATTCAAGGTGGTTGTGTAGAAAACATCTTGAATTTGCAAGCGAGATCATGAAAACGACCCGAAGTGACAGCTTTCGTGAAGATATCAACAACTTGATCCAGGTGTTTTACAACTCTGCTCAACCTCTTATGTTGTCTCTTATGTCTTACAAATCCTGTCTACACATCTCAATGTGTATAGTGCATTCATGAAAAATGTCATTATGAGCAATTTGTATAGCATTGCGATTATCACAATAGAGAACGGATGGAGAGTAATGAATGACACCCAATCTTCAAGTAACCAACAAAGCCAAACTAGTTCTTGGGAAATATCAACTAAAGCACAATATTTTGCTTCGAAACTTGAGTGAGCAATAACATTTGTTTCTTGTTTCGCCAAAAGATCAAAGAGTCACCTAAGTTAAAACAAAATCTTATAGTAGATTGACGATCAGTAAGATATTGAACCTAATTAGCATTAGAGTATTGCATATAATTCAAGTTTGCAATGTGCAAAGAAGTGTAAATTGTAGAACATAGTGCTTTTTACATAACGAAGGATGCAACGTACTGTGGCATTATAAGTAGACAAGGTGCACTCTTGAATTAACTAACGATATAGACTATATTAGCAATATCAAATCGATTGACTTTCAAATATACCAGACTGCCAACCAATTAACGGTAGCAAATAGGATCATCTAATAAAGGGCCATCTGATAGAGTGAGATGAGTATTGGATTCAATAGGAGTAGAAGTAGTCTTGTTATAAGTCAAACTAGCACAAGCATAGAGATCATATGCTTATTTAACTATGAGACAAGTAATAGCTATTAGAATCCAAGGATACTTCAAGACCCAAAAAATAATTGAGAGAGCCAAGATATTGTTGGACCCCAGTTATGATAATGAGAGAGCCAATATATTGTTGGACTTCAGTTAAGATAATTATATTTTAATGATGACCAAATCGTACTAATGGCTTGAAACACAAGTGTGTAGAAAAATAGGAAGGTTCGGACGAAAATGATTATCCGAACCTAATCAAGAAAAATGACCAAAAGTTGAACAACACCTTATGGACGATGAAAAGCGTCCGAAAGAAAGGAACTCGAATGCAAGAGAGCGTCCGAAACATGATCAGAAGCTGTATGACACATATGACCGCCCGAAACAAAAGTTGAGGGATGGTACGCATATGACCGTCCGAACCATAAGCATTAGGACGCACATGATCGTCTGAACCAGAAGCTGAGGGATAGGATGCATATGACCGTCCCAACCATAAGCTTTAGGACGCACATGACTGTCCGAACCAGAAGCTATAGGATAAGACGAATATGACCGTTCGAACCAAAAGTTGTAGATGCACAAGACCGTCCGAAGAAAAGAGCTCAAAATGAAGAACTTTCTATCAAGTCTGTAGGTACGCATACGACCGTTCGAAACACTGTTCATAAAGCTGTAGGACGCATGATCGGACGTCTGAACCTCCGTCCGGATGAACTCTTCACGGCTAGTTTTTAATAGCTAGTTTTTTGACCGTTGGAGCTCAAATTTCAGCACATCTTTCATCTATAAATAGCCCAAGGATATCAGATTAATGGGAGAAACTTCCACATTCAATACAAACACTTGTAAGAGCTATTTTGAGAGAAATAGGCTAAAATATTGTGGGTTTTATTGGTTTGGGTAGTATAGTTCTCTTGTCTCAACTAGAGGGAATTAGTGTGAGCAAGAGTAGACTAGTGAGTGATCTTCAAGTATAAGAGTGGAGGGATAACAAGTGTACAAAAGTGAGGTTGTAGTGTAAAACCCTTTGACTCAACTAGATGGACTTAGTTGGTGCAAGGGTGAGCCTACTTTGTGTACAAGAAGATTATTGTCTCACTTTTTTGAAGAGGCACTACTAGTGGATGTACTCCAAGCTTGATGAGTTTGGGAGTTTGGTTTGATATTCTCAATCTCTTTATTTGTCTTTGAGTTTCAATTGATTGAATATTTATAAGTGTCTTTGATCATTTGTGATTTAGTGTTTATTTGTTACACAAAATTTGCATTTTCATTAAGCACATTAAAAGGTTTATTTTTAGAGACAACCTAATTCACCCCCCTCTTAGGTTACTCTTGGGCCAACAAATATTCCATTTCAATTTTTTATCGAGAGAGTGCTTTAACTGTTGAATACTATTTGATATCATCTCCAATGATAATCATATCATCAACATAGAGATATGATTATCACAAAGACTATTTTCAATTCATTCAAGAAAGAAAGTAGAATCATAAGAGTTGGAATAGAAACCCAAACCTAACAATGTAGAACTAAATTTAGCAAATCAAGCACGAGGAGCCTATTTAAGTCAATATAGGGCACAATGGAAGCAAAATTTTTTTGAGGTTGATGATTAAAAGCTGGTGGAGGTTGCATGTAAATTTCTTCATCAAGATCATTATTGAGGCATGCATTTTTTGACATCCATTTGAAAAAGGGATCAACGGCAAACAACAGCTATATCTTAGTAAGGAATGCACGAAGAGATGTAAGATGGGCAACAGGAGCAAAGGTCTCCTTGTAATCAATACCATACTCTTGAGTATAACATTTGACAACAAGATGCATTTATAGCGCTAAATAGAACTATCAGAATGGTCTTGATCTTGTACACCCATTTACAACCAACTGTAATTTTGCCACAGGGTAAGTCTGACCAAATCCCAAGTATAGATATGTGTCAAAACATCTAATTTTTCTTAAATAGCTTTTTATGATAAAGGGTTAGAGTAAGACTCACGAAAAGATTGGGACTTATTTGGGACAACAAGAGCAGGATAATAATGATAATCTTGTACGAACCCTTACCCGAGTATAATGATATGGGAAAGGAGGATGTTATAGAGTAGAAGGCTTAATGGATTTGAAAACCAAACAACAGGTAGAGAAACTATTGTCGTTAGACTATTTGGAACATCAAAGTTGACCCACTATAAATAAAATATTATAGGATAAATTTGGCACAAGACTCCCAAAGTATAAAAAATTGTCAAATTTGATATAAGATCGAACTAGTGATTAATATAGAAAGAAGATCCATTCGTAGTATGAACTAGTGGAATATTAAGCATAGATTGCTTGTCAATAGAAAGTAAAGAAGAAGAGGTCATTGATTGAAACATCCAGAATCAATAAGCCAAGAATTATTACCTGTTGTGGTAGAAAGAGATGAGGAAGATATACAATCTTGGTGTGATATAACTTGACCTCTCAATTATAAGTCAGACATGGATAAGTGAAATTCTGACTCTATTCATTGTACTATAGTGAAAATTTCACTAAACCAGTGAAATCTGAACAATAAGTAGTATGCATACTCAGAATTGGTATATTAATTCATAACCTGTCTCTTATGACATCTAGATGTTAAAAAATCTCTATACACATCTAAAATTTATAAGATTGCTCTTATACCTCATTGTGTAATGTATATTTTTATCATGTAGAAAAATCATTCACATAAGATCATTGATACAATGACCTATCGATTTACCTAAGCCTATATTTATAATGAATTTAGACTCTACAATGTTAAATAAGAATCTAATGATCTATGCTCTGTACATATATTAATCACTGATTAAGGTAACTGTACATAAATCTAGACATTAATAAGGTAATGACATGATACAATACATGTGGACAATATCTAGAATGAATGTAGATGTTAACAAAGTTCTCTCCAATAATTAGAGGGGAGTCTACTCCAATATCAAGTTATTATAAGATTTTTAGTCCAACTCCTCCCTGGCCTTTGTTAAATTGTTTTTTTAAAGCAAGATTGTTTTGGTCATCTTTAGACAAGATTTTAGGATAATTGAAAAACAAATTAAACCAAGATACAAACAAATCCAAAGCAACCCAACATATATATGGATGGAACAAAAAATGATGTATTAATAAGTAAAGAAGTACTATAAGTACAACCCTTGCATATATAGAAGAATCTCTTCTAGTACATTTCATATTTCAAACATTCATGAGAGATAATAAACTAAGCTATCTCGCAACTAGTAATACATTTTTGTTATTGTAATCTCTTAATAATTTATTAGTCTGATTTAGTTGAGAAATTGTTGAAGGAAATAAGTTTCTTGAATTTTGGTGTGACAAAAACAATAGCCTGATACAAACTAGAAAAAGACCTACTGTCCTTCACAGCTTGAATAACTATCCTATAATTTATGCCTTGTTCCACAACTTGCTTCTCTGCCTTGAAAATGCTTTCAAATAGCAACTTTGGTTCAGCCACCTTGTTATGCTCGTCTATGGCAAATATTCCATTCACTAATGCCTTCGGGTTATTGTGCTTAATGGACCCATTCACCTTTGTCTCTTAATGTACATGGGATATCGGAGAAAAGGAAGACAGCTGCAAGGATGGTGAGGATTGGGAGGTAGTGAGAATTGTATGCCATTTTACTATGATAAATATGTGATGGATGGATGGTTTTCATTTGATTTTGTTGAGGTGCTATTTATAGTGGAAGACTTAGTACACAAAGTTACTACTTTGAAACGCGATATGTTAAGAAACACTTTTGAGAAACACGATTTATCACTTTTAAAGTATTGGATACGTAGAGATATGCTAAATCAATATGCCACAGTATGCGACTTCTAAGAAAAGATTGTTACATTATAGGGATAAAAATATAGTTAGCAATATATAGTATTAAATTTCTAATAAGCGTTAAACTTTTAATGACTAGTTGGTAGTATACAATATCCCAAGATTTACTACAAAGAATCATTATGTCCTCTTGGTTTATTAAAATATTTACTCAAAGATTTATTAAAAAGATTTACCATGTAATGTCCTCTTTGTTTATTAGTTATTGCAAAGATTTTTTTTTTATGTCCTTTTAGTTTATTACAAAGATTTACCCAAAGATTTATTATGTCCTTTTGGTTTAATTATTACAAAGTTTATTTCGTTCCTTTCAAAAAAAAAGAAAAAAAGAAAGAAAGATTATATTCTTATTAATTAGTGGCTACACAAATATAGAAATTCTTTAAAATAAGAAAATATGGAAGTTCTTTAATGGCAATGCATATACCTTGAACATGACCTGTCTTTAGGCTTCATTCTAATCTCTACGTATTAAGTTGCATTAGTGGTGGTTCTTCTTCTTCTTCTTCTTCTTTATTTTTTTTAACATTTTGTTGGCAAGAACTAGAATTTATGCTATGTGGATGATTTTGGTTATCTCCTGTCTTTTTCTTTTTATTTATTTTCTTTAGGTGTACTCTTATGTGTATAAGATACAGTTCCATATTTACAAATATGGATATCCGAAAATCTTTTTAACTTACTTTCTTTTGTTCCAACCATAAAATTTTATCTATAGATACCAATGAATTTTAACTTAATTTTGCTAAGTTATACTAGTAAATATGATAACTACTCATTACATTAAGAGTGACATTAATAGTGCTCAATTTTTCATTGATTGCCACTTTGGTACCTATTTCTAATAGTGTTGTTTTGGTAACTTACATTTTGATATTGTATCCATTGACTATGGTATGTGTGATTGATGAAGATTTGATATATGAAAATAAGAGACAAATGTGAACCGTCAAATTGTATTTTAAAAATTTGTATAGGGCAAAATTATATGCTTTAAAACTTGTAGTCTACAAGTTTTTAAAATTATCAATAGTTCCCGCAATGGAACTGTAAAATTTTCTAATAGTTATTGTGGGTGGAAGAGTAACTGCTAGTGGGTTTTGGTGTTGTTGCGGAAAAGTGGCGGAAAAAAATGTTAGGCAGTGGCAAAACAAAGAAATTTTATAAGTTGACCCAAAACTTCTTGTTAAATTTTTATATATTCCTAGAGAATTAATTTTCTAGATTTTCGTATTTTAAAATTACCCTTAGTTTGAAATCATATGACAAGAATGTGAATAACTCTGAATGACTTCTTCTACATTCAAGAGATATGATTTACAAACTACAGGGTATTTGAAAAGATAATAAACATACGTGACACAATCAAAAGACAGGGTGTACTCAGAGAAAAGTTTAGATATCATTGTCGTGTTAATTTACTCTTTATAAGTTAACTCAGGGTTTCTTTGTTCCAATGGAAACATTTTCTTGAAATCAATTTCCTTAATTTCTCCTATTTGGTTTGATTTAAACTAGGGAAAAAGATTTCCCTTGCAAAAATAACTTCAACAAAATATTTAATGAAGTTATTTTTCATGACTAAAGACGGATCCTCTCTAGTTGAGAATTGTCAGATTTGATGTAGAGATAAAACTACAGTGACTAATATATAAAGAAGATCCATTAGCAGTATGAATTGGTGGAGCATTAAGCATAGGTTGCTTGTCAATAAAAAGAGAAGAAGAAGAGGTCATATGATTGAAACAACTAGAATCGATAAGCCAAGAATTATTACCTGATGTGACAGAAAGAGATGAGGAAGACAAAGAATTTCAACGAGATACAACCTAATTAATAATAGTTACAAGGTCAGACATGGATAGCGGAAAGTCCGAGTTTCCATTGTAGTATAATGAAAATTCAAGAACTAATGAAATCTACTAAACAAGTAGTATGAAAATAGTCGAACTGGTATATTGAGAAGTAATAAACGAAATGATACCATATATTTTAAAAAATAGAATAATACCATGAAATTTAATAATATTGCTCTGATACCATATTAGAATTGTAAAGAGAATATAGACATCTAATTATGTGTAAGATCATTGATACAATGGCCTATATTTATAGGCCTATATTTATTATGAATTTAGACTATACAATGAATTTAGATATTAATGAGTAAGGTAATCTGAGATATATTAACCACTGCTTAAGGTAACTATACATAAATCTAGACACTAATAAGGTAATGATATGATACAATACATGTGGACAATATTTAGAATGAAACTAGATGTTAAAAAAGTTCTCTTCAATAATTAGAGAGAAGCCTACTTCATTATCGACAAATCCTTTGTTAATTTGTTTCTTTATGAAAAATTGATTTGGTTATCTTTAAACAAGATTTTAGGATAATGAAAAATGAATTCGAGCAAGATATACTACAAATAAAAAACAACGCGTCAAGTATTTATGAATGGAACAAATAAAATGATGTATTAATACGTAAAGAAGTACTATAAAGTACAACTTTACATGTATTGAAAACCTCTTCTGGTACATATATTTCATATTTCAAACATCTCCTACGTGAGAGATAATTAACTAAGAAACTAGCAATACATTTTTGTTATTATAACCTTTTAATATTAATTGGTTTGATTAATTTGTGAAATTGTTGAAGGAAATAAGTTTTTTGAATTTTGGTGTGTCCAACACAATTGCTTGATACAAACTAGAAAAAGACCCACTACTCTTCACTGCCTGAATAACTATGCTGTAATTTATGCCTTCTTCCACAACTTGTTTTTCTGCCTTGAAAATGCTTTCAAATAGCTACTTTTGTTCAGCCACCTTATTATGCTCGTCTATGGCAAATTTTCCATTCGCTAACACCTCCTGGCCATTGGGGTCCACCTCTTGCCATTCATCACTGGCCAAAACGGTTGTGTCGAATGAGAGATCAGAGAAAAGGCAAACAACTGCAAGGATGGTGAGGAGTAAGAGATAGTGAGAATTATATGCCATTTTGCTATGGTAAATATGTGATGGATGGATGGTTTGAATTTGATTGTGTTGAGGTGCTATTTATAGTGGGAACTTGTGCCTATAGTTACAAGAAATGAAATACGTCAGGAAATATAGTACGGGTATATGAGATTCATTAATATAATTACTAGAAACACAATACTTGTACTTAACTATAGTTTGTGTTAAATTTATTCCAAGATTTATTGCGAAGAATTATTATTTCCTCTTGGTCTATTATAAATATTTACCCAAATATTTATTAAAAAGATTTACTATGTCATGTCCTTTTTGTTTATTAGTTATGACACTGATTTTTTTATGTCCTTTTGGTTTATTACAAAGATTTACCCAAAGATTTATTATGTCCTTTTGATTTAATTATTACAAAATTTATTTTGTTCCTTTCAAAAAAGAAGTAGCTAAACAAGAAAGATTATGTCTTTATTAATTTATGGCTACACAAATATAGAAATTCTTTAAAACAAGAAAATATAGAAATTCTATAATGGCAATGTATATACCTTGAACATGACTTGTCTTTTGGCTCCATTATAATCTCTACGCATTATGTGGCCTTAGTGGTGGTGGTTCTTTTTTTTTTTTAACATTAACTAGAATTTTTGTTATGCGAAAGATTTTGGTTATCTCCTCTCTCTTTTTTATTTATTTATTTTCTTTAGTGCCATCAAATTAAGTTGATAATTCATACTCGACAAATATGGATATCCCAAAATCTTTTTAACTTACTTTCTTTTGTTCCAACTGTAAAAATTTATTTACAGATAGCAACGAATTTTAGCTTAATTGTTCCTAAGATATACTAGTAAATATGATAACTACTCATTAACTTAAGAGTAAATGACATTAATGGTGCTTAATTTTTTATTGAGTGTCACTTTGGTACCCATTTTTAATGATCTTGTTTTGGGTAACTTACAATTTGACATTGTATCTATTGACTATGATATGTGATTGATGAAGATTTTGATATATGGAAAATTTTATATCTCCAAAGGAATCGTCTCATTGTTTTTCAAAGACTTGCACTGTACAAAATTATAATATAAAAGATGTGTATAAGAGACAGTTCAAATGAAGTAGACACTAGAAGTTTCTAACTTTTCCCTAGTTGAAATTCCAATAGTTATTATGATGAAAAACTAACTACCATGAGTTCTGTTGTTGTCGCGGAAAAGTGGTGAAAAAAAATTTGTTAACTGGAAAACAAAGACAATTTATATGTTGACCCAAAACTTCTTGTGAAATTTTTGTCTATTCCTAGCAAATTACTTTTTAATTTTCGTATTTTAAAATTACCTTTGGTTTGAACTCATGTGACATGCATGACAGTAGCTTTGAACGACTTCATCTGTGTATAAGTTAGAAAATAAGCTAGTTACATAGTATTTGAAAAGATGAGATACATATATGACATAATAGAAAAAGCATGGTGTACTCAGAGAAAAGTTTAGATCTCATTAGTGTAATTTACTCTTTATTAATTAACTCAGGGTCTGTTTGTTCCAATAGATGAATTTTCGTGAAAATAATTTCCTTAAAGTCGTATTTGGTTCAATTTAAACTAGGAAAAAAGATTTCCCTTGCAAAAAATAACTTCAACAAAATATTTAATGAAGTTATTTTCCACGACTAAAGACGTATCCTCTCTAGTTGACAATTGCCAAATTTGATGTTTGGATAAAACCAAGGTGATTAATATGTAAAGAAGATCCATTAGCAGTATGAAATGGTAGAGCATTAAACATAGGTTGCTTGTCAATAAAAAGAGAAGAAGATGAAGTCATAAGATTGTGAGGTATAAATTATCATTCTACGAGAACTTAAGGAAATTATTTTCAGGACCATTCTAAGGAAGATAAGGAATCTCGTTGAGATATAATCTGATTAATAATAGTTACAAGGTTAGACATAGATAGCGTGAATGCCAACTACGAAAAGAATTTCCATCATAGTATAGTGAAAATTCAAGAACTAATGAAATCTAAATAAGAAATAGTATGAAAATAGTCAAATTGGTATATTGACAAGTTGTAAATATTTGTGTATATCCTATTGTCTTATACACATCTAGATGTGTAGGAGAGACATCATGTTTGTTTATATTCATGTAGAATGGTAAAGAGAATTGGAAGAAATTATGTGCATGATCATTGATACAATAACCTATATTTATAGACTTATATGTACAATGAATTTAAACTATACAATGAACCTAGATATTAATGAGTAAGGTAACTGTAAATAAATCTAGCCATTGATTAAGGTGATTGTACATAAATCTATGTACTAATAAGGTAATGACATGATACATGACAATAACTAGAATGAATTCAGATGTTAACAAAGTTATACACCAATAATTGGATAGGAGCCTTCTCCATTATCGACCTATCCTTTGTTAATTTGTTTCTTTAGGAAAGATTGTTTTGGTTATCTTTAACACATGATTTTAGGGTAATTGAAAAATAAATTAGAGCAAGATACACACAAATCAAAAACAACCCAACAAATATTAATGGATGGAACAAATAAAATGATGTATTAATACGTAAAGAAGTACTATAAAGTACAACTCTTGCTTGTATAGAAAAAGCTCTTCTAGTACATATTATTTCATATATCAAACATCTCTTACATGAGAGATAATTAACTAAGCAACTAGTAATACATTTTTGTTATTATAACCTTTTAATAATTAAATAGTCTGATTAATTTGCGAAATTGTTGAAAGAAAAAGTTTTATGAATTTTGGCGTGTCCAAAACAATGGCTTGATATAAACTAGAAAAGACCCACTGCCCTTCACTGCCTGAATAACTATGTTGTAATTTATGCCTTCTTTCACAACTTGCTTTTTTGCCTTGAAAACCCTTTCAAATAGTAACTTATGCATGGCTCTCTTATTATGCTCGTCTATGGCAAATTTAGCATTTGCTAACATGTTGGTCATTGGGTCAATGGAGCCAAAAGACACTTCCCAAAACGGTGGATGGCAGGTAAGAGAAGAGGCAAACAACTGCAAGGATGGTGAGGAGTAGGAGATAGTGAGAATTGTATGCCATTTTGCTATGGTAAATATGTGATGGATGGATGGTTTGAATTTGATTGTGTGTTGAGGTGCTATTTATAGTGGGAGACTTATACCAATAGTTACAAGAAACGTGATACATTAATAAAAACGCGATAAATAGATACGAGGATTCTAATGTCTAACGTTAGTTACTAGAAAAGTGATAATTGTACTTACCTATAGTTTGTGTTAAATTTTTTCCAAGATTTATAGCGGGAGACTTGAACCTGTACATAGTTTCTGTTAAATAAAGTACTCCCAACATTTACTGCAAAGAATTCTTATATTCTCTTGGTTTGTTTCAAATATTTACTCAACGATTTATTAAAAAGATTTACTATGTCATGTCCTCTTTGTTTATTAGTTATTACAAATATTTTTTTTACCCTGTCCTTTTGGTTTATTACAAAGATTTATCCAAAGATTTATCATGTCCTTTTGGTTTAATTATTACAAAATTTATTTCCTTCCTTTCAATAAAGAAAAACAAGAAAGATTATATTTTTATTAATTAGTGGCTACACAAATATAAAAATTCTTTAAAAGAAAAAAATATGGAAGTTCTTTAATGGCAATGCATATACCTTGAACAGACCTGCCTTTAGGCTATATTTTAATCTCTATGCATTATGTTGCCTTTGTGGTGGTGGTTCTTCTTCTTCTTCTTTTATTTATTTTTTTTAAAACATGTTGTTGGTAAGAACTATAATTTTTGTTGTCTCCTCTTTTTTTCTTTTTATTTATTTTCTTTAAGCATAATCAAATTAAGTTGACAATTCATACTCGACAAATATGGATATCTCAATATCTTTTTAACTTACTTGCTTTTGTTCCAACCATAAAATTTTATCTACAAATATCAACGAATTTTAACTTAATTTTTGCTTAGATAGTACTAGTACATATACACATTAGTTTAAGTGTTAATGATGTTAATGGTGCTCAATTTTTCATCGAGTGTCACTTTAGTACTCATTTCTAATGATGTTGTTTTGATAACTAACAATTTGATATTGTATCTATTGACTATGATACGTGATTGATAAAGATTTTGATATGTGGAAAATTTTACAATCCCCAAAGGAAACTGTTCCATTGTATTTCAAAGACTTGCACCGTAAAACATTATATGTTTTAAAAACTTGTACAATACAAATTTTTCTTATACACATCTAGATCCCTCAATAACTGAAAAATTTTCCATAGGTGTCATGAGTGAAAAAGTAACTTCCATGAGTTCTGTTGTTGTCGCAGAAAAGTTGTGAAAGTGTTAGGCAGTGGAAAACAAAGAAAATTTATAAGTTGACCCAAAACTTCTTGTGAAATTTTTATCTAATCCTTGCAAATTAATTTTTGATTTTCGTATTTTAAAATTACCCTTAGTTTGAACATCATGTGACACACATGTTAATAACTCTGAACGACTTCTTCCACTGCAATTGATAAAATATACTAGTTACACAGTTATTCAAAAAATGAGATGTATAACTGACACAATCAAAAGACAGGGTGTGGATTTAGAGAAAAGTTTAGATATAATTGTTACAATTTACTCTTTGTTAATTAATTCAATGGATTATTTTTATAATGGATCATTTTCCTAAAAACAATTTCCTTAATTTCTCAAATTTTGTTTGATTTAAACTAGGGAAAAAGATTTCCCTTGCAAAAAATAACTTCAGCAAAATATTTAAAGAAGTTATTTTCCGTGATGAAAGACGTTTTCTCTTTGGTTGACAATTGTCAAATTTGATATAGAGATAAAATCACTGTGATTAATATATAAAGAAGATCTATTAGCAGTATGAACTGGTAGAGCATTAAACATAGGTTGCTTGTCAATAAAAAAAGAAGAAGAAGAGGTAATATGATTGAAACAACCAGAATCACTAAGCCAAGAAGAAGGTTATAACCTGATGTGGCAAAAAGAGATGAGGAAGATAAGAAATCTCGGCTAGATATAACCTGGTTGACAATATTTACAAGGTCAAACATGGATAGCATGAAAGTTCGTGTTTTCATTGTAGTATAGTGAAAATTCAAGAGCCAATGAAATCTAAACAAGTAGTATGAAAATAGTCAAACTACTATACTGAGAAATTATAAACGGAATAATATCATATATTTTAGAAAATGGAATAATATTGTAAAAATTAATAATATTATTTTGATACCATGTTAGAATGGTAAAGAGAATTGGGATAAATTATGCACTTGATCATGGATATAATGACCTATGTTTATAGGCTTACGTGTACAATGAATTTCGACTGTACAATGAACCTAGATATTAATGAGTAAGGTAACATGCACATAATCTAGCCACTGATTAAGGTAACTGTACATAAATTTAGGAATTAATAAAGTAATGACATGATACGATGTATGTGGACAATAACTAGAATGACGTATCTAGATATTAACAAAGTTCTCACCAATAATTAGAGAAGAGCCTACTCCATTATTGACTTATCCTTTGTTAATTTATTTCGTTAGGCTTATTTATTTTGGTTATCTTTAGACAAAATTTTAGAATAATTGAAAAATGAATTAGGTCAAGACACACAAAAATCCAAAATGACGCTACAAAAATTTATGGATGGAACAAATAAAATGATGTATTAATAAGTAAAGAAGTTCTATAATGTACTACTCTTGCACGTAAAGAAAATGCTCTTCTAGTACATTTCATATTTCAAACATCTCTTACGTGAGAGATAATTAACTAAACAAATAATAATACATTTTTGTTATTATAACTTCTTAATAATTAATTAGTCTGATTAATCTATGAATCACGTGGAAGGAAACTGTCTTTTATACACATCCCATGTGTGATAAAAACAATGGCCTGATACAAATTAGAAACCGATCTAGTGCTCTTCGTTGCCTGAATGACTATCCTATAAATTATGCCTTTTTTCTAGAACTTGCTTCTCTGCCTTGAAGATGCTTTCAAATAGCAACTTTGGTTCGGGCACCTTGTTATGCTCGTCTATGGAAAATTTTGCATGTGTATAACACCTCTGGGTTTGGGGTCAACCACTTGCCATACTCCACTGCCCAAAACAGCGGATGGGAGGTCGAAGAAAAGGCAGACAACTGCAGGGATGGTGAGGAGTAGGAGATAGTGAGAATTGTATGCCATTTCGCTATGGTAAATATGTGATGGAAGGATGGTTTGAATTTGATTGTATTGAGGTGCTATTTATAATGGGAGACTTGTACCTGTAGTTACCAGGAATAAATACGTTAGAAAATACGGTACGGATACGAGAACGCGATTCATCACTAGTAATTACCAGAAATGCGATAAGTGTACCCACCTATAATTTGTGTTAAATTTATCCCATGATTTATAGTTGGATATTTGTACCTATATATAGTTTGTTTTAAATTTATCCCAATATTTAGTGCAAAGAATTATTATGTCCTCTTGCTTTATTACAAATACTTACCCAAAGATTTATTAAAAAGATTTACTATGTTATGTCCTCTTTGTTTATTAGTTATTACAAAGATATTTTTTTTTTATTTCCTTTTGGTTTATTAGAAAAATTTACCCAAAGATTTATTATGTCCTCTTGGTTTAATTATTTCAAAATTTAATTCGTTCCTTTGGCTAAAGAAAAACAAGAAAGATTTAGTGGCAATACAAATATAGAAATTCTATAAAATAAAAAAATATAGAAGTTCTTTAATGGCAATGCCTATACCTTGAACATAACTTGTCATTAGGCTCCATTCTAATCTGTATGCATTATGTTGCCTCAGTGGTGGTGGTTCTTTTTTTTTTTTTCCTTAATACATTTTGCTAGTAAGAACTAGAATTTCTGTTATGCGGAAGATTTTGGTTCTCTCCCCTCTTTTTCTTTTTATTATTTTCTTTAGATGTTATCAAATTAAGTTGATAATTCATACTTGATACGAATATGGATATCCTAAAATCTTTTTACTTATTTTCTTTTGTTCCAATCGTAAAATTTTATCAATGATAGCAACGAATTTAACTTAATTTTTGCTAAGAAATACTAATAGTAAATATGA
This sequence comes from Cinchona pubescens, assembly GCA_025175665.1. Taxonomy (NCBI): domain Eukaryota; kingdom Viridiplantae; phylum Streptophyta; class Magnoliopsida; order Gentianales; family Rubiaceae; genus Cinchona; species Cinchona pubescens. Next base: position 565,691 of record JANKKI010000465.1, on the reverse strand, counting down.
TAGCTACTCATTAAATTAAGAGTAAATGACATTAATGGTGCTCAAATTTTTTATTGAGTGTCACTTTGGTACCCATTTTTTATAGTGTCGTTTTGGTAACTTACATTTTGATGTTGTATCTATTGACTATGTCATGTAATTGATGAAGGTTTTTACACATGAAAAATTCTACGTTCCCAAAAGAAATTATACCACTATACTTTAATGGCTTATATAGTTTATATGTTTTAAAAACTTATACTGTACAAACTTTTAAAATCAGTAGAATAGTTTCCTCAACGAAATTGTAAAATTCTTCAATAGTTGTGAGTAGAAAAGTAACTACCATGAGTTGTTGTGTTTTCGCAGAAAAGTGGTGGAGAAGAGTGATTGGCGGTGAGAAAACAAAGAAAATTTATACGTTGACCCAAAACTTCTTGTGAAATTTTATCTATCTCTGGCGAATTAATTTTTGATTTTCGTATTTTAAAATTATCGTTAATTTGAACTCATGTGACACACATGTGAGTAACTCTGAACGACTTCTTCTACCGTAATTGATAAACGTACTACTTGCACAGTATTTCAAAAGATGAGATACATACGTGACTCAATCAGAAGAAAGGGTGTGCTCATAGAAAAGTTTAGATATCATTGATATAATTTACTCTTTATTAATTAACAGGGTCTGTCTGTTCCAATGGAAAATTTTCCTAAAAACAATTTCCTTAATTTCTCATATTTGGCTCGATTTAAACTCGGGAAAAAGATTTCCCTTGCAAAAAATAACTTCAACAAAATATTTAGGAAGTGTTTGATTCGCATTCGAGAATCATGAACCTTATTATCAGTATGAGTTTATATCATTTCGTTTTACTTGTTTGGTTTGAATAAGAAATATTTTTCGATTATATTGATAAGTTAATAAAATTGAAATGCGTGTCACAATTAGGAAATGAAAGTGGGCATTTTAACACTTTCATTCCTATAGAATGATCCCCATTGTGAATAATCAAACAACATCTATGAGTATCATTAATTTTGATTTTCATTATTTTTGCTCATACCCATAAACTAAACACCTCCTTAATGAAGTTATTTTCCACACGCTAAAGACGCACGCTCTCCTGTTGACAATTGCCTCTCACCCTTAAAATGTTGTATCATTTCAACATTCGAATTCTTGCACGTATCGAAAAGCTTTTCTACTTCTAGCTAGTACATTTTCACGCATATATTTCAAACATATATCCATTACGTGAGATTTAAGCAACTAATTAAATAGTAGTAAAACATTTTTATTACATCCTCCTAATCTGATTTGATAAAGGGTTTAAGGAAATAAGTTTCTTAAATAATCTGATTTGATTGGGTCTATCTTTTCCCATGCTCCAACACCCAAAATGGTGTTAGGGGAGGTTGGCAAAAAGGCAGACAATTGCAAGGATGGTGAGGAGAAGTAGACGGAGAGAATTATTTGCCATTTTTTGTAGTGGTAAATATGTGATGGATGGACGGATCCAATTTAATTGTGTTGAGGTGCTATTGATAGTGGGAGACTTGTATCTCTTAGTCCTCTTTTATTACAAAAATTTATTAAAAAGATTTATTTTGTCCTCTTGATTTATTAATTACAAAGATTTACCCAATAATTTTAAAAAAAAAATTATTTATTCCTCTTGAAGTCAAATAATTAATTATGTAACAATTAATATTGCATTTCGTTTCACGTCAATAAATAACACCGTAGAATGACTTGGATTCTTTGGACACCAGTCTTCAGGTTTGCATTCAGGATCGTATGCTGCCAAGGCAATATTATTGGTGCACGATGTTGGGATAACACAGGAATGCACGACTAAATAATCATTCAAGAAATTTTATTTCACCACTTGATGTGTATCGTAGGATTGACCCAAGAGATAGTAAATAAATTGAACAACAAAATTAACAAGTAAAGAACACACATGAATTTTACGTAGAAAATCCCTTCAATGTTAAGAGTAAAAACTACGGGATCTATTTCAGAAATATTCTACTATCAACGGATAATAAGTACAGTAATACTAGTTTCAGTATATACCTAGTTAAAAACGTAGTCTCTACTCACTACCAAAAGTGAAATAACAAAATAGTAGTACAAAACTACCTGAATCACAAGTATAAAAGTCCAACTACTAGACAAGAGAAAACAACGATTTGACCGTACAGAATGTAGCCTACAAGAGACAGAATATTAGACTAAAATCTCACTGCAAACGAAACAAAATTGTATCTAGAGATAGAAACGCGAAACTATTGATTTCTTCCCTAAAGTTGGCTCGCTACTACTGCTCACGAAAGAATTTGTTTTAATTCTTTCTCACACATACCAAAGTCAAAGGCTAATGCCTTTTTATTCACTTTGGTTACCTCGATTCATGTGTCCTTATTGGACACAAAAATTACCACCACACCAAACAAAAAAACACAGCACTTTTTTTTTTTTTTTAGTTGTGGGACCCTCAATTGAGGAGGACTACATAACAAATTCCCCTTTCGACTCAATTAGAGGTATTTGCCAAATCGTCAACAAACGACAAGTCTCGAACTTTACAGATTAGAGATCTGTCACATGAATAAAGTATTGTCATCTGTATGGATCTTCACAAGCTTACGCGCTGTAGAGTCCAGAACATCACTTATCCAATGATATCGCACATCAATGTGCTTAGATCTCCCATGGAAAGTCAGATTCTTATTAAGAAGGATAACACTCTAGCTATCACAGTATAACACATACTGACTCTAAATAAAACTGATTTCATGTACAAACTTTTTCATGTAAAGCAACTTCTTGCAAGTTTCAGTACTAGCAATGAACTCTGCCTCAGTCGTAGATAATGCAACACTCTTCTGCAATCTTGATTGCCACACCACAGCTCTCCTTGCAAGTAACTGATGTAATCAGGCACCCTGAAATAGACTTCTTTGTGTCAATATCTCTGGCTATATCTGAATCAGTGTAACCACAAAGAACAGGTTTTCCAGTCCTAAAACTAGGGTTATCAATGGGTCGAGTTGTCGGGTTATCGTATCGTGTCAGGTGTGACCCCTTTCTTATTGTGTCGTATTTGTGTCGCCTCATATGGGGCCCATTTCTTATCGTGTCGTTTTTGTGTCTGACCCATTTGGATTCGTGTCTGACCGTTTATTATTAATATAGAGTATTAGCCTATTTGACAAATTAAATATCTTGCGATCTATTTGAGTCAAAATATCAAATTTTAATTATTTAATAATTTAAACAATTATCAATACTAACCTTATTGTCATAGTAATTTAAAACACATAATTAAAATTATTAAAATATTTAGGTAATATTTAAAATAATTATTATGTTTGATTTAATAATCTTATGTTAAATCTATTATTTACAATCTTAAAGCATACTATATTAAATTATAATAAAAAAAAATTTCAGGAAAATCTAGATCATACAGTAACTTAACGGGTTATCGTGTCAACCCATGAGTTGATCTAACCCAACCTGTTTAATTTCATGTTAAAAACACGTTGACCCAATAATGACCCGATAAATTTTGGATTGTGTCATAACCTATTAATTTTATGTCGTATTTGTATCATGTGAGAAATTGTCAACCCTATCCAAAACATAGCTTCAAATTCGATGTACTTTAAAGATACCTCATAATCCACTTCACAACATTCTAATGCTCTTTGCCCAGATTTTTCAAAAATTGACTAACAGTACTAATTATAAGGCAATGTCTGGCCTAGTGCAAACCATTGCATACATTAAATTGAACACTGTCAATGCATAAGGAATACATTGCTTATGTCTTTTTTCTCCTGTCACTAGATGTAGCATGTCTAGTGCTAAGCCTAAAGTGTGCAGATGAGAGGAGAGTTTACCACTTTGCCTTTATCCATACAAAACCACTAGAAAACTTAATTGCCACGTATTTTTGCGGAAACAACCATAACTTCTCGGCCACTCTATCCCAAGTAATCTGCATGCCAAGAATCTACCTTGCTGCTCCAAGTCTTTCATGGAGAAAGACTTACTGAGCTCTATCTTCATCCTATCAATTCTGTCAAAATTATGACCAACAATCAACATATCATCAACATATAGTAGTAAAATGATGAAGTCATTGTCAGAGAACTTCCGCATGAATATACAATGGTTAGAAGTAGTCTTCTTGTACCCTTGTTGGAGCATCATAAGACTCAGATTTCTATACCACTATCTAGGAGCTTATTTTAGATTTATATATGCTCTTCTTCAACCTGTAGACTAAATTTTTCTCACCCTTAACCACAAAACCTTCTGGCTGCTCCATATAAATTTTCTCCTCCAGATCACCATGAAAGAATGCAGTTTTTACATCCATTTACTCCACTTCAAGATTAAGATTCACAACCAAATCAAGTACTACTCAGATGGAAGACATCTTTCACAATATGAGAGAAGATTTCTGTGAAGTCAATACCTTTCTTCTGACTAAAGTCATTGACCACCAATCTAGCTTTGTGCAGCGAAAGTAAAGACCTTTCTTTATTCTTCAATCTGTATATCCACCAATTTTTCAAAACTTTTCTATTTTTTAATAGCTTCATCAGTTCAAATGTGTGGTTGTCATGTAATGATTTCATCTCGTCATCCATTGTATCAACCCACTTTATCTTCTGCTTACTCTCCATGGCCTCATCATAGCTCTCTAATTCACTTCTATCAGTGAGGAACACGTACTCATTTAATGAATAACGGGTAGAAAGATTTCTAGCCCTTGTCAAAGAGACAGGGTTATACACTTCTAGATGTTTATTACTAGAATTAATATTATCTGCATCATCAATAGTATAGTCAGCATCACTCTTACTTTGGTCATCTCGATATTATAGCTCATCATGATTTTCATCATCAGCTACATCGGGCACATGTGTCACAGAAGCAAAAATAATGGATCTAAGTCTACTAGGCAATCAGTACTTGTAGACTATAATTTCTCTTTCTTGTCAATATCTTCAATGGTTTGATCCACCATGAAAATAACATCACGACTTTTCACTAGTTTCTTGGAAGCCGGATCATAAAATGTATAGTCAAATTCATCATGACCAAAGCCAACAAAGATGTACCGTCTAGTCTTGACCTCCAATTTTGACCTCTCATCTTTTGGCATATGCACAAACGCTTTGCAATCAAATATGTGCAAGTGGTTATAGGATACCTCTTTGTCATTCCACACATGATTAGGAATATCAGTTTGCAAAGAAATAGTGGGAAATAAATTAATAACATGTGCAATATATATAATACCTCACCCAAAAATGTATGTGGCAATTTTTTTTTTAGAAAGCAAACATCTAACTCGCTCCATCAATGTCCTGTTCATCCTCTCTATCAGGCCATTCAACTGAGGAGTCTTGGGAGGCATCTTTTGGTGTTTTATACCTTTTTGTCTGCAATAGTTATCAAACAGTCTAAGATATTTACCACCATTGTTGGTGCAAATACATTTCAACTTCTTACTTGTCTCTCACTCATCAGAAGAGTGAAATTACTTAAAGATACCGAACACCTGATCTTTTGACTTCAAGGTATATACCCATAGTTTTCTTGAACAGTCATCAATAAATGTAACAAAATAGAGTACACCACCAACCGTCTTCATTTTTGTCGGACCATAGAGATCTGAATGCACTAACTCAAACAACTCTGATTTCCTTACTGAAGAATGACTCTTGAAAGAGACCCTATTTTGTTTCCTTGTCAAGCAATATGCACACCTTTCTAGTTTAATAGTCTTCAATCCAGAAAGTAAAATTTTCTTGGCTAAACAATTTAGTCCCTTCTCACTGATATGGCTAAACTTCTTGTACCATAACTCTGAAGAGGTACAGTCATCAACTACATTAGCATTATCAATGCACATGAAAGCCTTGGTTCAATAGGCTCGAACTCTTCTTTATTCACAAACCACAATCAAAGAACCCTCGGTTATTTTGCACTGCCTGTTACCTTGGGTGCTAATATAACCCTCATCATCCAACACACTAGTCAAAATTAAATTTAGACAAACATCCGATGCATGTATGACATCTCTCAGGACCAACTTCACCCAGTCTAGGTTTTCAATACAACAGTCCCTAGGCTAAATACTCTCGATTGACCATTGTTACTCATTTTCAATATCTCAAAGTCATTGGAAATATAAGATGTGAAGAAATTCTTCCTTAATGTCACATGGAAGCAGTATAAGAGACAGAGACCCAATTTGATTCATTTGTAGCAACATTGATCAAATTTTCATTCTAGACAATCACTAAAATTTCTGTAATAGCGGTAGCAACACAATTATCACTGTCACCATCCTTCTTTTCCTATTTACCTTTGTTCTCCTTTTTCAACTTGTTGCAGTTTTTCTTGATGTGTCATTTCTTTCCACAATGATGACATGCAAGATTCTCGTACCTTCTGACTTAGATTTTGTATCCTACGCTTGCCTAAAGTAGATTCTTCCATATCTCTAGTTCTGCAAGGTCCCTCGCCTTTCGTAATTAATACCTTAGACTGTGAAGTCGATGTCTCTTGAATTCTTTATCTTACTTCTTCATTTAAAACTGCCTTCTTCACATAGCTCAAGGTCACAGTACCATCAGGAGTAGAATTGGTTAACGTGATACGGAAATTCTTCTAAGAATCCAATAGAGTATTCAATAACTAAAGTCCTATAATCTCATCCTCAAATCTGATACCCATGCCTGACAGTTGAAACACTCTTAAAACTTATTCACGTCGTAAAAAATAGAGCATCGTTCTTTGTACTTCAAATTTATAGCCTGTTTCAGCAAAATAACTTGTTATTGTCAGATTTTGAAGCATATAAGGAGTCAAACTTTTCCTACAGTGTTCTAGCATGTTTGTTATTGGCGATGTGATTCAAAATATTATCATCAACCCACTGCTGAATGAAGTTACAAACCATCTCGTGCTCAAAAGCCCAATCAGAATCTATGAATTCAGGTTTCTCGTCAGAGAACATCGATAAGTGTACTTTATTCACAAATAGTAGATCCTTCATCTTGCCTTTCTATTTATCGTAGTTAGGGCCATTCAAATTGATCATCCTACTATAATTGGATTTCATATTTATTCAAGTAAAAAATTCCGAGCAGGTATAACCCCCCTTTGATACCACTTAATTGAAAAACACAAGAATGTGCAACTAAATAATCACTTTGGAAAATTTTTTTCACCAATTGAATAAATAATAAGACTAACCCAAATAGTAAATAAATCAAACTACAAAAATCAGTAAGTATAGAATACACAAGATTTTTACGTGAAAAACTTATACACATCTTGTGAATAGTAAAAACCATGGGACCTAGTCCAAAAATATTTCACTATCAACAAATTAATGAGTATAGCAAAACAAGTCTCTAGTAAATATTTGGAACTCAAACACACCCCTACTCACTACTAAAAGTGCAAATAAGAAAGCAGTAGTACAAAACAACTCGAATCACAGGCATAAATGTCCAACCATTAGACAAGAAAAAATAACGATTTGAACGTATAGAATGTAACCCACACTGCTGAGAATATAATATTGAATCTCATTGCAAACAAAGTAAAATTCACCGTCGAATCGAAATTCAAAACTGTTGATTTCTACCCTAAAGTTGGCGTCACTGCAACTGCTCAAACTAAAAAATTTGTTTTAATTCTTTCTCACACGTCAAAGTAAAAGGTTGATGCCTTTTTATGCACTTTAGTTACCTCGATTCATAAGGACACAAATTACCACCACACCAAACAAAAATACACAGCACTTGCTTTCTTTTTTGTTTTTGGACTTTTTTTTTGGGCGTTGTGAGCCCCTTCAAATGAGAAGGATCGCACAATAGAGGAAAGGCCGGAAACAAGGAGTAGAGCCTGCAGGATTATTGTGATGCGGAAATTATGAGCCATTTCCAAGACTGCACACTCGTTTCTTTGATTGGTAGCCTAATTAAGACTATGTTTAGTTTTTACATAGAAATTAATTTTTTTTTATACCTTTATAAATTTTACTTTTCGTCCTCATAAAATTTTAAAAAAAGAAGAAGTTAATCTCTATAAATAAAAATTTATTAAATCTCTCTCCCTCAAATCATAAGTGCTATGTCCGTTCCTGCTTGGGAAATTATTTATGCTTATTATAGGTGTGGCTCTCAAAGATCATTTTAGTTACTTTAGGTATATACGTATTGCGCGACGTATTTTGACAGTCAATGTAATTTACTATGTGTCCTAATTAACATACGCTCGAGACATACCATCTCAACCAACTGAATAGCTGGACTTAGGAATTCGGTTGACCCATTATTTCCAAACTTGGTAAATTTCATATAAGTATGATATATTCTTGCATAATCATGAAAAAAACACACTATCACAATCTTTACGTCAATTATAGAGCTCTGACTCTCTATTTCAATATTTCTTCATAATCTTAAATTGTGGACCAGGGTGTTGCCGCAATATTGATGGAGGAAAGGTATAAAACAAGAAAGAGAACCCGCAGGATTGTGAGAAGATGAGGTTTCAAATTAAGAGCCATTATGAACATGGAATATTGGTTAATTTGTGATTGTTGGTGGGATGTTTTGGTTTCTTTACTTTGGGGTATTAGTTATAGCTGAAAGAAGAGTGTATATGGATCAGTCACTCTGTATTATAAAATGATTTTTACATTTCTTACATAACTCAAAAGTAAGGATGTTATTATTTTAATTTCAAGTATTTAACTGTTTAGTAGGATACATACCCGCATTATACACATTTTAATTAGATATTGGAAATACTGATTTGGATTCTCTCCATCTTTAATTTCTTTCAATTTATTGTCTATTTATTTATATATAATTAAAATTTTAAAAAATAATCTGAATATACAATTTTATCTCATCGAGTAGATAATTATATCCAAAAATAAATTCATTCGTCAAAGATTTCACCATTGACTTACATGCTACTTTTGGACAGTGTAGGAATTTTGAAAATTTGATGATTTATAAAGTAGATAAATTAAATATAAAACATTATTATATTTTCTAATTTTTGCAAGACATTTATATAGAACATGATTTATATTACGAACGGTTTTTAATTTTAAAAATATTTTTTAAAATTTATTTTTTAAGGGTAAATGGAGAAGTTTCAATTTACTCCTAACTAGAGAGGACACTTATCCCTGAAAATATTATTTTTAGGTACTAGTGAAAGGGAAAATTATTACATGAATTCGATTCATAGCATAATATCATAGATTCTCTTGGTTCACAAACATTGGCATCACTCCACATTATCCCACTTCACTCTAATAGAGTGATATAAATGCCTATGGACCAAGAGGTCTATAAAACTACATCATGAATCTAATCTATACAAAAATTTAGCCAGTGAGAATATGAAGATTGTATTTTTTTTTCAAGTGTTTGTATAATCTTATATTATATCTTCACTTTGGATTTGTACATATTTATGAAATAAAACTCAATATTTACTCTGAGTTGTTACGCAATAAATTTTGACTTGTTTCGAGTCTCCACTGACGTAAATACTTACTTGTCTCATTCTCAACTGAAATTAAAATCTATTAATCCTTCTTTTCTTTTTTATTATATAATATATTGTATTCTAATTTATTTATAGCTTTTGAAATTCATAGGAGTATAAAGTAATTTTTTTTACTTTTACTTTTACTATCACATAAAATTCTGTGGACACCAGTCTTCGGGTTTGCATTCGGGGCCGTCTGCAATATTATCGGTGGAGGAAAGGCCGGAGACAAGAAGGAGAGCCTGTAGTATTACTGCGATGAGGAAATGAGCCATTTTGAACATTGGAGAATCAAGATTACTGAATAGTTCTAGATTTTTGCTTGGAGGAGTCAAACTAAGATCTATTTTGACAATCAATGTAATGCCACAGGATCTTTCGTCCGCCCTTGTCTTACAATATGTCGTGCTATGATTAATAAATTGTCAAGATTTTGTAAAATAATTTTAATAAAATAATTTTGAGACAGAATATAAAATAAAAAATTATTTAATGTGGTGTAATTCGCGACGTGTTTCGATTCACATACTCGATGTGCATGATCTCAACCTACTAAATAGGCTTAGGAATTCAATTGGCCCATTATCTCTACATGTAAATTTGGTAAATCTTCTTAAATTAAAATACGGTATGTTCTTATATAATTATGAGAAATCAGACACTACATAATTTTTTGTGTCAATTATAGAGTTCCGACTCACTGTTTCTCTATAATCTTTATTGACCAAGGAATTAATGCATCAATATTGGAGTGTCTCTAGGAAGCAAATCCTTCATCACGCTTTTGCCAAAATTTGCACAATCAGTACCAATGAAAGTACTGTTAGAGTTCTAAAGGGCCCGTAGAGTTCTATTACAAGATTTTAAGAAATTTCTTATTAAAAAATTATACTATATAAATATTTAAAATACAATGCGAAAATGATCCTGTTAATGAAATACTATGTTATTGAATTCTCGTATATTACATCTTTATCTTGTTGTACAGACATTTATGTTATTAATGATATGACATCAATATTCAATAAATTTCCATTTCAAGTCTCACTGAATGATGTAATACATAGTCGTCTCATCCTCGAGAGAAATTAGAATTTATTAAGACTTATTTACAGTTTGCCACTTGTAAATAGAAGTCTATTATAGATTGTCTTCTATATTTATTTTATTTACAAATTGTCCCTAAAATTTAATGAGCTTGAATTTTCATCCAAATGGATTGATAAAATTACATTATTGTCCTAAATATAGAAGAATCGCACTTCACCATCTTAAAATTAGGGTAAGTTACACTTGGGTACATTAACTTTATTTAATAGGTAATTTCCCTTTAAAACTAATGTGGTTAATTCGCATCCAACATTATTATATTTTTTAACCTTTTAATATTAATTGCATTAACTTTTTTTTTTCTTATTTTTTTGAAATTTTGTCATGCCACCATTTTCTCCATCCCTGTTATATATATATATATATATATATATATATATATATATATATATATCTGTCTCTTATACAAGTCTTAGGCATGTGTATAAGAGATTTAAGCACATAATGCTAAAGATTTGATAAATGTGAATTTCTTTTACTAATATTCTTCTCCAAAACTTGAAATAAACTAAATTTAATATTTTTAATTTTGTCTTCCTGTTAATATTTTATTAGTATTTTTTGAGAGATTGAGTGAGTGAATTGATTAACTTAACTTTATAGAAAATCTATATAGATAATATATTAACGTAGCATATTTATTCAAATAATGTAACTTTGAATTTACAAAGTGACGAATTAATTATTAATAATAGAAAAAAGGAAAAAAAATTAAGAGAAATAAAAGAATGTGATGAAATAAATAAAGTTTTTATTCTAAATTTAAACATAATAAAAACAAAATAAGCATGTGATGGCATGCCAAAAATTGATACCAAAAAAGAAAAAAAAAGGGTTTTTTAATGATGGTGTAAAAACCCATCATTAGTTTATAATGACAAATTGCTTATAAAACAAAAACAAAACCAAAATGAAATTCACCCTAATTTTAAGGTGGAAAATTACAATTATAATATTCAAGGCAATTATGACATTTCATCACTATCTTTGGATGGAAAATTTAACCCCTTAATAGCTTGGGGGCAATGTGTAGATAAAATAAATATAAGAGGCAATTTGTAATTGACTTCTATTTACAAGGTAACAAAATGTAATTAGGCCATTTATTAATAATGGTAAAAATTAATACAAGATTTAGGAATATGAGAAAAATCCACAGTATATGTACTCCATTTGTCTCAATTATATTGTCATAGTTGACTTTTTTTTTTTTTTTTTTGTCAACATTTCAAATTTTCAAAGTTACATTTTGGTTGATTTCCTAACTAAATTTTAGTTTTAAATTTTTAGGCAGTAATATTTGATATAAATTTCACTTTTGTTACTGCCGTGAAGAAATTTTATCAAAAATTCAATAAAACTGTATGAATTATCCAGTACAAAATATATATGCTAGACCCAAAAAAGTCAAAAACAAAATAAATGGGATATGACATAGGAGTATTTGAATTGTCTCTAAGTGTTTAAAATATGATATTATATTTTTTACTAGATATATAGTTACATAGTTAGTTACTAAACTTGTAGATAATTTTTTCTTAGTAATTAATTTTGGAAATTATAGTTTAAAAGGAGAAGACTTTTAAAGGAAATTATAACTCTTGAGTAGCTATTATTGACGTGTTGAAATCCTCTTCATTATCTTTCTCTCCAATTTCCTCTGATGCTTATTTATATTTAAATTAATAATCAAAATTTCTAAAAATTATTAGATTATATCATTAATTTTGTTTTGATGAGTAGATCAATATATTTTAAAATCAAATATGTTCAAAAATATTTTATTACTCAATTTGCTCAAAATATTTAGAAGTGTAAAATGACTCAAAATCTTTAAGATAATAAATTAACCTTTAGTCGAACAGAAAAAATTAGTCTATATCTTTTCAAATTTTATGTATAATTAATAAACATATACAATAAATTATATTATGAACAATTGTGATTTTCAAAAAAATATTTAAATTATATTTTTATAAGGTGTATTGGTGAGAAGTTCGTTAAAATGGTAAAAGGAATTGGCAGAAATTATGTGTATGAATTATTGATACAATGGCCTATATTTATCGGCTTACAGTTACAATGAATCCAAACTATTCAATGAACCTCGACACTAATGAGTAAGGTAACTGTACATAATCTAGTCACTAATTAAGGTAACTGTGTATAAATCTAGTCATTAGTAAGGTAATGGCATGTTACAATGTATATGGATAATAACTAGAATGAATCTAGATGTTAACACCCCCTTAAACTCAAGATAGTTGTGCAGAGAACATCTTGAATTTGCAAGCGAGATTATGAAAACGGCCCGAAATGACATCTTTCGTGAAGATATCTCCCAGCAACTTGATCCAAGGAGGAGACTGAGTAGAGCGGTAGACACCACGGACAAGATATTGATAGACAAAATGGTAATCAATCATAATATGTTTTGGTGCGTTCATGAAAAATGTCATTATGAGCAATTTATATAACATTGCAATTATCACGATAGGGAGCGGTAGGAGAGTGATGAATGACACTCATATCTTTAAGTAACCAACGAAGCCAAACTTGTTCCTGCGAAATATCAACTAAAGCACGATATTCTGCTTTAGAACTTGAGCGAGTAGTAACAGTTTGTTTCTTGCTATGCTAAAAGATCAAAGAGTTATCTAAGAAAAAACAAAATCCTGTAGTAGATCGATGATTAGTAGAATTCCCAACCCAATCAGTATCAGCGTATGCATTAGAAAACTTTGAATAATTGATATTTAGAAGGCTTACCGTTCAGGCACTCATAAGGTGATTGATTTTGGACAAGTAGAAAGTGGACCCAATTTATAATATAAACAGCAATAAGACTTAGCAGCTTCACTCCAGAATAGTTATAGAATATTTGCAGAAAGCAACAGTGCTCGAGTGGTGTCTAAAATTTGTTTGTGTTTTCTTTCAACTTGACCATTTTGATGAGATCGACATGATTTTTGAAGAATAGTTTATACATCTAAGAATTGACAAAAAACAAATAATCAATGTAATCACCAACTGTTAAAACAAAATTAAAAAAAAAAAAAAAAAAAGACTAAAACGTTGCTCGGTTAAATTGACCAATTCATGTGGTGATAGCAAGTCTGATATCACCATAAAGTAAAACAAAAACTGCCAACCATCTCCACGTTCATGAAGTGCATGATATCATGAATCCCATATTCTCAAAACAAATGCTATGGAATTCAGGGAAGTTATCTCCCATGATCTTTTTGGCAAAGTAGAGGAGTAATGTGGAGGGAAAAAATTGTTGATAAATTCTATATAAACGGGGGTAGAGAACAAAAATAAGACATAAAGATTATAAGGAAGACATTAGGGAGAGATCTCTGAAGAGAGATTAGAAAAGAGGAAAGAAACCAAAATCAGAGGGGAGGAAAGAAAGTGCATAAACAAACAGAAGTCAAAGGTAAAAGCAAATATTAGAAAAGTGCCAGACTTGTACTTTTCATAGGATTCAAGAAAATCTTCCCTTTCTTACGTCTGTTTTCAGTAGTCACACTGCTTTTATCTCTCTTAATCGAACTTTTGTTCCCAATGTTTAATTATATTTGTAAGTCAAAATTTCGCACGGAATTTTTGAATTACAATTAATACTTGGTGATCCTCCTATTGTACATGTGATCAAATTCCATTCAAGTGAAAATTGGTTTCAAAATTAGTTAGCCAAACATAACTATTGCATGCTCGGAGATTGATGGTTTCAAGACATTGAAGTCTCCAAATTGAAATTGGGTTCTAAATGAATAGAACTTTCAGGCTGATGACTCAACATTAGTTAACGCTGTGAATTAACAAATTGGCATTAGTGCCTATGTATTTATTTTGTACTGTGCTTAAATTGGTTAAAGTATATATTAAATTAAATCAATTGATGTTTGTGTCCTAAAATTGATCCTAGTGCATTATTTTGTCAAATCTACCTTTCATGGTATTAAATTAAATTTTGCCTCTCAAATGATTTGAGGTATTAAATTAAATCAGTTGACCTTAGCACCTTAGAATTTATCCTAGTGCTTTATTTGCCTTATAAATAATTCAAGGTACTAAATTAGAGACAGATACACATTTTATTTGTTAATCCAGGGCTAGATGTGTATAAGATGGCAGGTTTACTTTATGCAAATAGCTTAAAGTGACTTTTAGGCCTAAATTACCTTTTATGGTAATTGACTAAATTAATAGATTTTTAGTGCCCACAATTACCTTTTATGGGATAAAATTAAATTGCATGCCTTTATTGTCAAAAATATTTTTTGAGACACCAAATTAAATTAATTGGCTCTAGTGCCTAAAATTACCTTTTATGATTATCTATAAAATTAATTGGTTTTAATCTCGCCCAAATTTGCCTTTTAAAGACAGTGATTAAATTCATATTACCTTATTAGTGCCTAAAACTGCATTTTTGGATTCATTGTAACTGTAACATCCTTAGTATACAATTTGCCTTATAAGACACCAATCTGTCTTAGTACCCAAATTTGTCTTATGTGATGTTAAATCAAATTTAATTAACCCTAAGAAAAAATTATCACATTACCTTTTATAGTAATTAAAAGTAAGAAGTGAATTAAATTTGAATTTATGCCCATCTTTCTTAAAATATTAAATAAAATAATTGGACAAGTTTTTAAACTCATCTAAATTATCTTTGCTTTTAATGTCCAAATTTCAATTGAATGTCAATTGTCTCAAATGGTAAAAAAGAATTGATATTTTAAAAAAAGAAAAAATACCTTAAGTGTAGTTCGTTTTAAAACTACAAGTGGCTTCCTTTCAGTATAGATACGTAACAATTCTCTCTAAAGGGTTCAGCTGCAAAAACTACAAAATACATTATTTTGTAGAGTTTTTCCATGTTTAACTAAAATTCTAATAACTTAAAAATGGGTTAAATTCAGGTAACCTGTCAAAAGTTCAAAATGGATTAAAATTAATTTATTTTCCCTTTAAATTCAAAACAAATGCTCCAAATACAAGTGAATTTTAATTCACGTGAGCTACATAAGGTTTGATCCCGACGACGGGTACATAGGCAACCTGAATATTACGTAGGTGTAACCCCAAAAATAAATCTCATTTGTTTAATTGGAAGTCAAATTAATTAATTTATAATTAGAATTAAAAGGTATTTCTCTAACACTAGGGAATGTAATTAAGAGATTTAATATTTGAATGAGTCCGACTCACACAAATAAAAAGTCGTGCGAGCAAATCGTATGAGAATTTAATTCCCAACACCAGCATTATCAGAACGTAAAATTTTGATGATTTTGAAAAATTGAGTTTTAACCATATTTTTGAAATTCGTGATAAATTTAAAAATTGAGATTTTCATTCATCAAGTAAAGCCAAGTAAAACAAGAAAAAATTTATCAACAAAGATAACAAAATAATGAGATCCAACTTTAGTAAGAGTAGAAGTTGGGCCCCAAATAGCAAAATACACAATTTCAAATGGTTGAGAAGAAATAGAATCGCATAAATGAAATAATAAAGCGTATTGTTTACCAAGTTGACATAAAACACGATCACATAATTCATTTTGGACATAACCTAAATGACTGGCAGAAACTAGTTGATGGATACAAGATAAGGATGCATAACCTAAATGAGAATATCAAAGTTGAAGTGATGTAACAAAGCTAGCTTGAGCAACCACAGTGAGTGAAAAAGATAAATGTAAAGAGGTCAGGATAAGTTGACCTCCAACTTTTCAAAAAATTCCAATCTGCCTCTTGGTTTTAGCATCCTGAATAATAAAATCTCTCTTAGAAAAATAAATACCAAGATCAACAAAGTTAACCCACTAAAAGTAAAATATTATTCACATCGTCCCATGTGTATAAGAGACAGTTTGACAGTTTGACTTTTGTGGTCAAACTGAACAATTTCGTAATCAATAATTCATATAGATTTATTTGATGTTTTTATGAAATTATTTCATTAAAAGTGAAATTTATATCAAATATTATCACATAAAAATTTAAAATCATTAAAAAATTAGAAAATCTATGAAAGATTAAGTATTGAAAAGTTGAGTTGTTGACCAAAAAAAGTTAAATGTGACAAATATATTAGAACGAAGGGAGTATATGATAAATTTGGCACAAGAAAAGTATCAAAAATAGTCAAATTTGATGTAGAGATAAAACCACAGTGAATAATATACAAAGAAATTCTATTAGGAGTATGAACTAGTGGTACATTAAGCATAGGTTGCTTGTCAATAAAAAGATAAGAAGAAAAGGTCATATGATTGAAACAACTAGAATTGATAAGCCAAGAATTATTACTTGATGTGCTAGAAAGAGATAAGGAAGATAAGAAATCTCTGCGAAATATAACCTGGTTGACAATAGTACAAGATTAGACATGACGATAGTGTGAAAGTTCGAGTGTCCATTGTAGTATAGTGAAAATTTAAAAACCAACGAAATCTAAACAAGAAGTAGTATGAAAACAATAATGATATATTGAAAAGTTATAAACTAAATGATATTGTATATTTTGGAGAACAGAATAACACCATAAAAATTAATAATATTGTTATGATACCATGTTAGAATGGTAAATAGAATTGTGTATGATCATTGACACAATGACCTATATTTATAAGCTTACATATACAATGAATTTAAACTATACAATGAACCTAGCTATTAGTAAGTAAGGTAACTGTACATAAATCTAGCCAATGATTAAGGTAATTGTACATAAATCTAGACGCTAATAAAGTAATGACATAATACAATGTATGTGGACAATAATTAGAATAAATCTAGAAGTTAACAAAGTTCTCTCCAATAATTGGAAAGGAGCCTACTTCATTATCGACTTATCCTTTGTTAATTTGTTTCTTTAGGCAAGATTGTTTTGGATTATTTTCAGTCAAGATTTTAGGATAATTGAAAAATAAATTGATGAAGATACACACAAATCCAAAACACAAACATTTATGGATGGAACAAATAAAATGATGTATTAATTAGTAAAGAAGTACTATAAATTACGACTCTTGCATGTATATAAAAAGCTTTTCTAGTACATGTATTTCATATTTCAAACATCTATTACGTGAGAGATAATTAACTAAGGAACTAGTAATACATTTTTTTATTATAACATTTTAATAATTAATAAGTCTAATTAATCTATTAAATTGTTGAAGGAAATAAGTTTTTTGAATTTTGGCGTGACTAAAACAATGGCCTGATACAAACTAGAAAAAGACCCACTACCCTTCACTGCCTGAATATCTATCCGGTAAGTTATGCATGTATAAGACCAAAAGTATAAGCCTTAAAAGACTGTTTCATATAGCAAATTTGGTTTAGGCACCTTCTTATGCTCGTGTATAAGAGATTTTGCATTCGCTAACACCTCCCTACTCCTCACCATAGCAGTGAATGGCAAGAGGTGGACCAGATGTGTATAAGAGACAGGTCTTTAGGGACAACTGCAAGAATGGTGAGGAGTAGGAGATAGTGAGCATTGTATGCCATTTTGCTATGGTAAATATGTGATGGATGGATGGTTTGAATTTGATTGTGTTGAGGTGCTATTTATAGTGGGAGACTTGTACCTATAGTTACAAAAAATGCGATACGTTAAGAAATACATTACGGATACGAGGTCACGATTCGTCATTATAGTTATAATAAATGCAGTAATTGTACCTACCTATAGTTTGTGTTAAATTTATGCCAAGATTTATAGGAGACTTGTACCTATATATAGTTTGTGTTAAATTTATCCCAAGATTTATTGCAAAGAATTATTATGTCCTGGTGGTTTATTACAAATATTTACCCAAAGATTTATTTAAAAAATTTACTATGTCATGTCCTCTTTGTTTCTTACTTATTACAAAGATTTTTAAGTAACTTTTGGTTTATTACAAAAATTTACACAAAGATTTATTATAGAAAATTTTTACAATTTCATAACAGAATGAATCTGTTGTACTTAAATACTTGTACAATATAAGTTTTTAAAATATATAATGCTATATTGTACGACCTTCTAAATTACAATAGAATGGTAGCCTAACGGGATTGTAGAATTTCCCTTTATTATGTACTCTTGATTTAATTATTACAAAATTTATTTCATTCCCTTGAAAAAAGGAAAAACAAGAAAGATTATATCTTTATTAGTCACAAATGTAGAAATTCTTTCAAATAAAAAATATATAGAAGTTCTTTATTGGCAAGGCATATACCTAAACATGACCTGTCTTTAGGCTCCATTCTAATCTCTATGCATTATGTTGCTGTAGTGGTGGTGACATTTTATTTTAAAAATTTGTTTATTTTAATTATTAGTATTTTTTTTTAATTTTGTTGGTATAAATTAAAATTTCTGTTACGCGGACAGCAACATAATTTGATTTTTGTTTTTCTCTAGGTATAATCAAATTAAGTTGATAGGTCATGCCCTGTCTCTTATACACATATCCCAAAATCTTTTTAACTTGCTTTCTTTTGTTCCAACCGTAAAATTTTATCTAAAGATAGTAACGAATTTTAACTTATTTTTTCATTAACTTAAGAGTAAATGACATTAATGGTGCTCAAATTTTTCATTGAGTGTCACTTTGGTACCCATTTTTAATAGTGTCGTTTTCATAACTTACATTTTGATATTGTATCTATTGACTATGGTACATGATTGGTGAAGATTTTGATATATGGAAAATTCTACAATCTTGAAAGAGAATCATCTTATTGCACTTTAAAAACTTGTACAGTACAATATTATATATTTTAAAAATTTGTATTATACAATCTTTTAAAATTAATAGAATAGTTCCCTCAACAAAACTGTAAAATTCTCTAGTAGTTAGGAGGTGTTTGATAACCCCATTAAGTGTTCAAACTTAATTTATTAAGTATTTTTTGTATCTAAGTGTGTTTGATAACGAAATTATCTTACCTTTAAATGCATTAAGTGTCACTTACTTTCTATACAAAATTTTAAGCACTGTTGCTATATTGTCACTGTTGCTATATTGTCCAGGAGACAGAATAAGGAATGTCATGGAAATTTTTCTTTTGATAATGACTATCAGACATGTCTAGTGTCTAATGTTTGTTATTGGACCAATAAAATCTTCCCATTTAGAATGAAGGAACTACTGATTAAAAAATATAACCTTTATTTTTTTAGGTAAATAGACTCCCATTGGTCTAAGTCTCCAAGACTACTATGTATGTTTAATAATTCATCAATGACTAAAATAAAATTTTAGGATTCTCTTACATTGAAAATCGTATGAGCTAAAATTGCGGCAGCAATTTCAACACAGTTATGCATCATTATTCCCTTAGCACTATTAAGTACAAACTATACAATATTATGAAATACTAATACAGAATGCATACGTGATAAAGAAAAAAAAAATCATAAAGCATCTACACATAGATATATAAATTTGAATAAAGGCTTGGCTGAGTGCTTAAATTTGATGAGAATGCAGAAAGGGACCTTTCGCAATATTTACAACTTCTTTGTCTGTGCCAAAAACAATAACGCCTGCAAGAACAACAACTAAACATCATAAACAAGATGTATCAAGAAAAGCGTCACAATTGATTTGATAATATCGTATAAAGATGCCACAAAATCTTATTTATTTATACAAGTCTACTTACGTAACTTAAATTTTATAAAATCAACATATGATTAAAGATGAATACATAATAGGTCATTTTCATTAAAAAAAAAATCACTTTTTCCCTTATACCTTAATGACTCGAACTCATGTCATAAAATTATAAATGTCTTATCACTTAATTTGCACTTCGTTATCGTAATATGTACTAGTAGGTAATGCTCTAATTATGATAATAATGATTTGCTCTAAATATAGAAATTCTTTAAAACAAGAAAATATAGAAGTTCTTTAATGGCAAATGTATATACCTTGAACATGACTTGTCTTTAGGCTCCATTCTAATCTCTATGAGATTATGTGGCCTTAGTGGAGGTGGTTAAAGATTTTTTTTTTTTAACACTAACTAGAATTTCTGTTATGTGAAAGATTTTGGTTCTCTCCTCTCTTTCTTTTTTTTTTTTTAAAAATTTTCTTTAGGTGTAATCAAATTAAGTTGATAAATTCATACTCGACAAATATGGATATCCCAAAATCTTTTTAACTTAAAATTCTTAATAGAACCCAACCATAAAATTTTATCTATAGATAGCAATGAATGTATTTTATAGATTTAAATGGCGCGGAAATACAGATGAAAATTGTTAGGCAGTTTGAAAACAAAGAAAATTTATATGTTGACCCAAAACTTCTTGTGAAATTTTTATCTATTCCTAGCAAATTACTTTTTAATTTTTGTATTTAAAAATTACCTTTGGTTTGAACTCATGTGACATGCATGAGAGTAACTTTGAACGACTTCATCTACCGCATAGTTAGAAATAAGCTAGTTACATTGTATTTGAAAAGATGAGATACATATGTGACATAATAAAAAAATATGGTGTACTCAGAGAAAAGTTTAGATATCATTAGTGTAATTTACTCTTTATTAATTAACACAGGGTCCGTTTGTTCCAATAGAAACATTTTCCTGAAAATAATTTCCTTAATTTCTCGTATTTGGTTCAATTTAAACTAGGAAAAAAGATTTCCCTTGCAAAAAATAACTTCAACAAAATATAATGAAGTTATTTTCCACGACTAAAGACGTATCCTTTGTAGTTGACAATTGCCAAATTTGGTGTTGGGATAAAACCACGGTGATTAATATGTAAAGAAGATTCATTAGCAGTATGAACTGGTAGAGCATTAAACATAGGTTTCTTGTCAATAAAAAGAGAAGAAGATGAAGTCATATGATTGACATAACCAGAATCAATAAGCCAAGAATTATAACCAGAATCGATAAGCCAAGAATTATTACCTATTGTGGCAAATTGAAGAGATAAGGAAGATAAGAAATCTCGTTGAGATATAATCTGATTAATAATAGTTACAAGGTCAGACATAGATAGGATGAATGCCGGAATTTCCATTGCAGTGTAGTGAAAATTCAAGAACTAATGAAATCTAAATAAGAAATAGTATGAAAATAGTCAAATTGGTATATTGAGAAGTTATAAATAGAATGATATCGTATATTTTAAAAACCAGAAAAAAATCGTAAAAATTAATAAAACTGTTTTGATATCATGTCAGAATGGTAAAGAGAATTGGAAGAAATTATGTGCATGATCATTGATACAATAATCTATATTTATAGACTTATATGTACAATGAATTTAGACTATACAATGAACCTAGATATTAATGAGTAAGGTATAACTGTACATAAATCTAGCCATTGATTAAGGTAATTGTACATAAATCTATGCACTAATAAGGTAATGAAATGATACATGACAATAACTAGAATGAATCCAGATGTTAACAAAGTTCCCTCTTATCAATAATTGGATAGGAGCCTTCTCCATTATCGACCTATCCTTTGTTAATTTGTTTCTTTAGGAAAGATTGTTTTGTTTATCTTTAAACAAGATTATAGGATAATTGAAAAAAAATTAGAGCAAGATACACACAAATCAAAAACAACCCAACAAATATTAATGGATGGAACAAATAAAATGATGTATTAATACGTAAAGAAGTACTATAAAGTACAACTCTTGCTTGTATAGAAAAAGCTCTTCTAGTACATATTATTTCATATATCAAACATCTCTTACATGAGAGATAATTAACTAAGCAACTAGTAATACATTTTTGTTATTATAACCTTTTAATAATTAAATAGTCTGATTAATTTGCAAATTGTTGAAAGAAATAAGTCTCTTGAATTTTGGCGTGTCCAAAACAATGTTTTGATATAGTGGCAAATGGCAAAAGATTGACCCAATGACCCTTCACTGTTAGCAAATGCTGTCTCTTATACACATCTAGATGTGTATAAGAGACAGACCCATTGTATCCTTGAAAACCCTTTCAAATAGTAACTTATGCATGGCTCTCTTATTATGCTCGTCTATGGCAAATTTAGCATTTGCTAACACCTTCGGGTCATTGGGTCAATCTTTTGCCATTTGCCACTGCCCAAAACGGTGGATGGCAGGTAAGAGAAGAGGCAAACAACTGTCAAGGATGGTGAGGAGTAGGAGATAGAGAGAATTGTATGCCATTTTGCTATGGTAAATATGTGATGGATGGATGGTTTGAATTTGATTGTGTGTTGAGGTGCTATTTATAGTGGGAGACTTATACCAATAGTTACAAGAAACGTGATACATTAGAAAACGCGATATAGATACGAGGATGAGAGTCATTAATATAGTGACCAGAAACGCGATATTTGTACTTACCTATAGTTTGTGTTAAATTTTTCCCAAGATTTATAGCGGGAGACTTGAACCTATACATAGTTTGTGTTAAATTTATCCCAAGATCTACTGCAAAGAATTCTTATATTCTCTTGGTATTGTTTCAAATATTTACTCAACGATTTATTAAAAAGATTTACTATGTCATGTCCTATTTGTTTATTAGTTATTACAAATATTTTTTTTTATGTCCTTTTGGTTTATTCCGAAGATTTATCCAAAGATTCATCATTTCCTTTTGGTTTAATTATTACAAAATTTAATTCATTCCTTTCAATAAAGAAAAACAAGAAAGATTATATTTTTATTAATTAGTGGCTACACAAATATAAAAATTCTTTAAAATAAAAAAAATATGGAAGTTCTTTAATGGCAATGCACATACCTTGAATAGACCTGCCTTGAGACAATATTGTCTCTATGCATTATGTTGCCTTTGTGGTGGTGGTTCTTCTTCTTCTTTTATTTATTTATTTTTTTAAAACATGTTGTTGGTAAGAACTATAATTTTGTTGTGTAGAAGATTTTGGTGGTTCTCTCCTCTTTTTTTCTTTTTATTTATTTTCTTTAAGCGTAATCAAATTAAGTTGACAATTCATACTCGACAAATATAGATATCTCAAAATCTTTTTAACCTACTTGCTTTTGTTCCAACCATAAAATTTTATCTACAAATATAAACGAATTGTAACTTAATTTTTGCTAAGATATACTAGTACATATGATAACTACACATTAGTTTAAGTGTTAATGATGTTAATGGTGCTCAATTTTTCATTGAGTGTCACTTTAGTACTCATTTCTAATGATGTTGTTTTGATAACTTACAATTTGATATTGTATCTATTGACTATGATATGTGATTGATAAAGATTTTGATATGTGGAAAATTTTACAATCCTCAAAGTAAACCGTTTCATTGTATTTCAAAGACTTGCACCGTACAACATTATATGTTTTAAAAACTTGTACAATATAAATTTTTGAAGTCAATGAAATGGTTCCCTCAATGGGATTGAAAAATTTTTCAATAGGTGTTATGAGTGAAAAAGTAACTACCATGAGTTCTGTTGTTGTAGCAGAAAAGTTGTGAAAAAAAGTGTTAGGCAGTGGAAAACAAAGAAAATTTATAAGTTGACCCAAAACTTCTTGTGAAATTTTTATCTAATCCTTGCAAATTAATTTTTGATTTTCGTATTTTAAAATTACCCTTAGTTTGAACTCATGTGACACATATGTGAATAACTCTAAACGACTTCTTCCACTGCAATTGAGAAAATATACTAGTTACACAGTATTTCAAAAAATGAGATTTATTCGTGACACAATCAAAAGACAGGGTGTATTTAGAGAAAAGTTTAGATATAATTGATCCAATTTACTCTTTATTAATTAACTCAGGATACTTTTGTTCCAATGGAAACATTTTCCTAAAATCAATTTCCTTAATTTCTCAAATTTTGTTCGATTTAAACTAGGGAAAAAGATTTCCCTTGCAAAAAATAACTTCAGTAAAATATTTAAAGAAGTTATTTTCCGTGATGAAAGACGTTTTCTCTTTGGTTGACAATTGTCAAATTTGATATAGAGATAAATCACTTTGATTATCTCTCATATATAAAGAAGATATATTAGCAGTATGAACTGGTAGAGCATTAAGCATATGTTGCTTGTCAATAAAAAAAGAAGAAGAAGAGGTAATATGATTGAAACAACCAGAATCACTAAGCCAAGAATTATAACCTGATGTGGCAAAAAGAGATGAGGAAGATAAGGAATCTTGGCTAGATATAACCTGGTTGACAATATTTACAGGGTCAAACATGGATAGCGTGAAAGTTCGTGTTTTCATTGTAGTATAGTAAAAATTCAAGAGCCAATGAAATCTAAACAAGTAGTATGAAAAGAGTCGAACTACTATACTGAGAAATTATAAACGGAATAATATAATATATATTAGAAAATAGAATAATATTGTAAAAATTAATAATATTATTTTGATACCATGTTAGAATGGTAAAGAGAATTGGGATAAATTATGCACTTGATCATGGATATAATGACCTATATTTATAGACTTACGTGTCCAATGAATTTCGACTATACAATGAACCTAACATGATATTAATGAGTAAGGTAACATGCACATAATCTAGCCACTGATTAAGGTAACCGTACATAAATTTAGGAATTAATAAAGTAATGACATGATACGATGTATGTGGACAATAACTAGAATGAATCTAGATATTTATACAAAGTTCTCACCAATAATTAGAGAAGAGCCTACTCCATTATTGACTTATCCTTTGTTAATTTATTTCGTTAGGCAAGATTATTTTGGTTATCTTTAGACAAAATTTTAGAATAATTGAAAAATGAATTAGGTCAAGACACATAAAAATCCAAAATGACGCAACAAAAATTTATGGATGGAACAAATAAAATGATGTATTAATAAGTAAAGAAGTTCTATAATGTACTACTCTTGCACGTATAGAAAATGCTCTTCTAGTACATTTCATATTTCAAACGTCTCTTACGTGAGAGATAATTAACTAAACAACTAATAATACATTTTTGTTATTATAACTTCTTAATAATTAATTAGTCTGATTAATCGTATGAAAAAACAGGAAACCAGTTTTTTGAATTTTGGCGTGACCAAAACAATGGCATTCTACGTATTAGAAACCGATCCAGGCTCTTCGTTGCCGAATGACTAAGTTGCTATTTGAAAGCATCTTCAAGGCAGACTTCTCTGCCTTGAAGATGCTTTCAAATAGCAACTTTGGTTCGGGCACCTTGTTATGCTCGTCTATGGAAAATTTTGCATTTGCTAACACCTCTGGGTCATTGGGGTCAACCACTTGCCATACTCCACTGCCCAAAACAGCGGATGGGAGGTCGGAGAAAAGGCAAACAACTGCAGGGATGGTGAGGAGCAGGAGATAGTGAGAATTGTATGCCATTTTGCTATGGTAAATATGTGATGGAAGGATGGTTTGAATTTGATTGTATTGAGGTGCTATTTATAATGGGAGACTTGTACCTGTAGTTACCAGGAATGCGATACGTTAGAAAATACGGTACGGATACGAGAATGCGATTCATCACTAGTAATAGGTGTACCAAAAATGCTATAACGTGTACCCACCTATAATTTGTGTTAAATTTATATCATGATTTATAGTTGGATATTTGTACCTATATATAGTTTGTTTTAAATTTATCCCAATATTTAGTGCAAAGAATTATTATGTCCTCTTGGTTTATTACAAATACTTACCCAAAGATTTATTAAAAAGATTTACTATGTTATGTCCTCTTTGTTTATTAGTTATTACAAAGATATTTTTTTTTTATTTTCTTTTGGTTTATTACAAAAATTTACCCAAAGATTTATTATGTCCTCTTGGTTTAATTATTTCAAAATTTAATTCGTTCCATTGGCAAAAGAAAAACAAGAAAGATTTAGTGGCAATACAAATATAGAAATTCTTTAAAATAAAAAAATATAGAAGTTCTTTAATGGCAATGCCTATACCTTGAACATGACCTGTCATTAGGCTCCATTCTAATCTGTATGCATATGTTGCCTCAGTGGTGGTGGTTCTTTTTTTTTTTTTTCCTTAACTACATTTTGCTGGTAAGAACTAGAATTTCTGTTATGCGGAAGATTTTGGTTCTCTCTCCTCTTTTTTTTAATTTTTTTTATTTTCTTTAGATTTTTATGAAATTAAGTTGATAATTCATACTTGACGAATATGGATATCCAATTTCTTTTACTTATTTTCTTTTGTTTGTATCGTAAAAGAGTAAATGATAGCAAGTACTTCTTTAATTTTTGCTAACAAATACTAATGTAAATATGATAGCTACTCATTAAATTAAGAGTAAATGACATTAATGGTGCTCAAATTTTTTAAGAAGTGTCACTTACACCCATATGTATAGAGTCGTTTTGGTAACTTACATTTTGATGTTGTATCTATTGACTATGTCATGTAATTGATGAAGGTTTTTACATATGAATTCTACGTTCCCAAAAGAAATTATACCACTACACTTTAATGGCTTATATAGTTTATATGGTTTAAAAATTTATACTGTACAAACTTTTAAAACCAATAGAAGTAAGTTTCCTCAACGAAATTGTAAAATTCTCCAATAGTTGTGAGTAGAAAAGTAACTACCATGAGTTGTTGTGTTTTCACAGAAAAGTGGTGGAGAAGAGTGATTGGCGGTGAAAAACAAAGAAAATTTATACGTTGACCCAAAACTTCTTGTGAAATTTTATCTATCACTAGCGAATTAATTTTTGATTTTCGTATTTTAAAATTATCATTAATTTGAACTCATGTGACACACGTGTGAGTAACTCTGAACGACTTCTTCTACCGTAATTGATAAATGTACTACTTGAACAATATATCAATTAAGAAGAGATTCAGATACTGTCTCAATACACAAGACAGGGTGTGCTCATAGAAAAGTTTAGATATCATTCATATAATTTACTCTTTATTAATTAACTCAGGGTCTGTCTGTTCCAATGGAAAATTTTCCTAATAACAATTTCCTTAATTTCTCATATTTGGCTCGATTTAAACTCGGGAACAAGATTTCCCTTGCAAAAAATAATTATCCATTAACAGGTTCAACAAAATATTTAGGAAGTGTTTGATTCGCATTCGAGAATCATGAACCTTATTATCAGTATGAGTTTATATCATTTATTTTTACTTGTTTGGTTTGAAGAAGAAATAAATTTCGTTATATTGATAAGTTAATAAAATTGAAACGCGTGTCACAATTAGGAAATGAAAGTGGGCATTTTAACACTTTCATTCCCATAGAATGATCCCAATAGTGAATAATCAAACAACATCTATGAGTATCATTAATTTTGATTTTCATTATTTTTGCTCATACTGATAAACTAAACACCTCCTTAATGAAGTTATTTTCCACAACGCTAAAGATGCACGCTCTTAAGGACAATTGCCTCTCACCCTTAAAATGTTGTATCATTTCAACACTCGAATTCTTGCACATATCGAAAAGCTTTTCTACTTCTAGCTAGTACATTTTCACGCATATATTTCAAACATATATCTATTACGTGAGATTTAAGCAACTAATTAAATAGTAGTAAGAACATTTTTATTACATCCTCCTAATCTGATTTGATAAAGGGTTGAAGGAAATAAGTTTCTTGAATTTGAGTCAGGGCTCCACCAAAACAATGACCCCGTATACTTATGAAGTAGTGCCATCCATTGGGTCTAATCTGATTTGATAAAGGGTTTAAGGAAACAAAAAGGCAGACAACTGCAAGGATGGTGAGAAGAAGTAGATGGCGAGAATTATATGCCATTTTTTGCGGTGGTAATTATGTGATGGATGGACGGATCCAATTTAATTGTGTTGAGGTGCTATTTATAGTGGGAGACTTGTATCTCTTAGTCCTCTTTTATTACTAAAATTTATTAAAAAGATTTATTTTGTCCTCTTGATTTATTAATTACAAAGATTTACCCAATAATTTTTTTAAAAAATTATTTATTCCTCTTGAAGTCAATTAATTAATTATGTAACAACTAATATTGCATTTCATTTCACGTCAATTAATAACACCGTAGAATTACTTGGATTCTTTGGACACCAGTCTTCAGGTTTGCATTCGGGAACGTATGCTGCCAAGGCAATATTATTGGTGCACGATGTTGGGATAACACAGGAATGCACGACTAAATAATCATTCAAGAAAAATTTTTTCACCACTTGAATAAATCATAGGATTGACCCAAATAGTAAATAAATCAAACAACAAAATCAACAAGTAAAGAACACACATGATTTTTACGTAGAAAATCCCTTCAAATTGAAGAGTAAAAAAAGTAGGATCTATTACAGAAATATTATACTATCAACGGATAGTAAGTACAACAAAACTAGTCTTTAGTATATACCAAGAACTCAAACATATCTCTACTTACTACCAAAAGTAAAATAACAAAATAGTAGTACAAAACTACCTGAATCACAAGTATAAAAGTCCAACTACTAGACAAGAGAAAATAACGATTTGACCGTACAGAATGTAGCCTACACCGTTGAGAATATTAGACTAAAATCTCACTGCAAACGAAACAAAATCTCACCGTCAGATCGAAACACGAAACTATTGATTTCTTCCCTAAAATTGGCTCGCTACTACTGCTCACAAAAGAATTTGTTTTTATTCTTTCTCAATTTTACCAAAGTCTTCCCTAAAATTGGCTCGATTCATGTGTCCTTATTGGACACAAAAATTACCACCACACCAAGACAAAAAAACACAGCACTTTTTTTTTTTTTTTAGTTGTGGGACCCTCAATTGAGGAGGACTACATAATAAATTCCCCTTTCGACTCAATTAGAGGTATTTGCCAAATCGTCAACAAACGACAAGTCTCGAACTTTTTTCTTGTTAAAGATTTCCTCAACATGTCTAAACTATTGTCATCTGTATGGATCTTCACAAGCTTATGCGCTGTAGAGTCCAGAACATCACTTATCCAACGATATCGCACATCAATGTGCTTAGATCTCCCATGGAAAGTCAGATTCTTATTGAGAAGGAAAACACTCTAGGTATCACAGTATAACACATACTGACTCTAAATAAAACTGATTTCATGTACAAACTTTTTCATGTAAAGCAACTCCTTGCAAGTTTCAGTACTAGCAATGAACTCTGGCTCAGTTGTAGGTAATGCAACACTCTTCTGAAATATTGATTGCCACACCACAGCTCTCCTTGCAAGTGTAATCAGGCACCCTGAAATAGACTTCTTTGTGTCAATATCTCTGGCTATATCTGAATCAGTGTAACCACAAAAAACAGGTTTTCCAGTCCTAAAACAAGGGTTATCAATGGGTCGAGTTGTTGGGCTATCGTATCGTGTCAGGTGTGACCCCTTTGTTATTGTGTCATATTTGTGTCGTATCATATGGGGCCCATTTCTTATCGTGTCGTCTTCGTGTCTGACTCATTTGGATTCGTGTCTGACCGTTTATTATTAATATAGAGTATTAGCCGATTTGACAAATTAAATATCTTGCGATCTATTTGAGTCAAAATATCAAATTTTAATTAATTAATAATTTAAACAATTATCAATACTAACCTTATTGTCATAGGATAATTTAAAACACATAATTAAAATTATTAAAAAATTTAGGCAATATTTAAAATAATTATTCTGTTTGATTTAATAATCTTATGTCAAATCTATTATTTACAATCTTAAAAATAAAGAAAAAATTTCAGCAAAATCTATTCATACAGTAACTTAACGGGTTATCGTGTCAACCCATGAGTTGATCTAACCTAACCTGTTTAATTTCATGTTATAAACACGTTGGTCCAATAATGACCCGATAAATTTTGGATTGTGTCATAACCTATTAATTTTATGTCATATTTGTATCAAGTGAGAAATTGTCAACCCTATCCAAAACATAGCTTCAAATTTGATGTACTTTAAAGATACCTCATAATCCACTTCACAACATTCTAATGCTCTTTGCCCAGATTTTTCAAAAAATTGACTAACAGTACTAATTACATGGGTAATGTTTGGCCTACATTACATTCTCTACTGTCGATGCATAAGGAATACGTTGCATGTCTTTTTTCTCCTTACAAGGTCACTAGATGTAACAAGTCTAGTGCTAAGCCTAAAGTGTGCAGCGAGAGGAGTGTTTATCACTTTACCTTTATCCATACAAAACCACTACAAAACTTTTGCCACGTATTTTTGCTGAAACAACCATAACTTCTCGGCCACTCTATCCCAAGTAATCTGCATGCGAAGAATCTACCTTGCTGCTCCAAGTCTTTCATGGCGAAAGACTTACTGAGCTCTATCTTCATCCTGTCAATTCTGTCAAAATTATGACCAACAATCAACATATCATCAACATATAGTAGTCAAATGATGAAGTCATTGTCAGAGAACTTCCGCATGAATATACAATGGTTAGTAGTAGTCTTCTTGTACCCTTGTTGGATCATCACCGACTCAAATTTCTTGTACCACTATCTAGGAGCTTATTTTAGACTATACAAGCTCTTCTTCAACCTGTAGACTAAATTTTTCTCACCCTTCACCACAAAGCCTTCTGGCTGCTCCATATAAATTTTCTCCTCCAGATCCATTTACCATGAAAGAATGCAGTTTTTACATCCATTTACTCCACTTCAAGATTAAGACTCACAGCCAAATCAAGTACTACTATTGTGAAGATATCTTCACAATCTGAGAGAAGAATTCTGTGAAGTTATACACATCTTCTGTGTATAAAGTCATTGACCACCAATCTAGCTTTGTGCCGCGAAAGTAAAGACCTTTCTTTATTCTTCAATATGTATATCCACCAATTTTTCAAAACTTATTCACGTGGTAAAAAATAGAGCATCGTTCTTTGTACTTTAAATTTATAGCCTGTTTCAGCAAAAATAACTTGTTATTGTTAGATTTTGAAGCATATAAGGAGTCAAACTTTTCCTACAGGATTCTAGCATGTTTGTTATTGGCGATGTGATTCAAAAAATTATCATCAACCCACTGCTGAATGAAGTTACAAACCATCTCGTGCTCAAAAGCCCAATCAGAATCTATGAATTCAGGTACTCCTTTGAATTTCAATAAGCTATAAACAAACAAATAGTAGATCCTTCATCTTGCCTTTCTATTTATCGTAGTTAGGGCCATTCAAATTGATCATCCTACTATAATTGGATTTCATATTTATTCAAGTAAAAAATCCCGAGCAGGTATAACCCCCTTTGATACCACTTAATTGAAAAACACAAGAATGTGCAACTAAATAATCATTTTGGAAAATTTTTTCCACCAATTGAATAAATAATAAGACTAACCCAAATAGTAAATAAATCAAACGACAAAAATCAATAAGTATAGAATACACAGGATTTTTACGTGAAAAACTCATTCATTGTGAAGAGTAAAAACCATGGGATCTAGTCCAAAAATATTTCACTATCAACACATTAATGAGTATAGCAAAACAAGTCTCTAGTAAATATTTGGAACTCAAACACGCCCCTACTCACTACTAAAAGTGAAATAAGAAAGCAGTAGTACAAAACAACTCGAATCACAGGTATAAATGTCCAACTATTAGACAAGAAAAAATAACGATCTGAACGTATAAGAATGTAACCCACACCGCTGAGAATATAATATTGAATCTCATTGCAAACAAAGTAAAATTCACCGTCGAATCGAAAAACAAAACTGTTGATTTCTACCCTAAAGTTGGCGTCACTGCAACTGCTCAAACGAAAGAATTTGTTTTAATTCTTTCTCACACAAAACTGTTGATTTCTACCCTAAAATTGATTTCTTTTTTGTTTTTGGACTTTTTTTTTTGTTTTTTTTTTTTTTTTTGGCGTTGTGAGCCTCTTCAAATGAGGAGGACCGCACAATAGAGGAAAGGCCGGAAACAAGAAGTAGAGCCTGCAGGATTATTGTGATGCGGAAATTATGAGCCATTTCCAAGACTGCACACTCGTTTCTTGATTGGTAGCCTAATTAAGACTATGTGGTCTAGGAGGCTTTTGTTTCTTTACCTTGAGGCCGGGACAGATGTGAGCGGACAGGTAGAGACCGACCGCCCCCAAAATTTTAGAATGTTTAGTTTTTACGTAGTAATTTAAATTTATTTTGTTTATACCTTTATAAATTTTACTTTTCGTCCTCATAAAATTTTTTAAAAAATACAAGTTAATCTCTATAAATAAAAATTTAGTAAATCTCTCTCCCTAAAATCGTAAGTCCTATGTCCGTTCCTGCTTGGGAAATTATTTATGCGTGTGGCTCTCAAAGATCATTTTAGTTACTTTAGGTATGTACGTGTTGCGCGACGTATTTTGACAGTCAATGTAATTCACTATGTGTCTACGCTCGAGACATACCATCTCAACCAACTGAATAGGATACACTTAGGAATTCGGTTGGCCCATTATTTCCAAACTGTGTTATTTTAATATGATATATAATCTTCTATAATCATGACTCTAACACACTATACAGATCTTTACGTCAATTATAGAGCTCCGACTCTCTATTTCAATATTTCTTCATAATCTTCAATTTACAAGGCGTTGCCGCAATATTGATGGAGGAAAGGTATAAAACAAGAAAGAGAACCCGCAGGATTGATGAGAAGATGAGGTTTCAAATTAAGAGCCATTATGAACATGGAATATTGGTTAATTTGTGATTGTTGGTGGGATGTTTTGGTTTCTTTACTTTGGGGTATTAGTTATAGCTGAAAGAGTAAGTATATATGGATCACTCACTCCGTATTATAAAATGATTTTTACATTTCTTACCTAACTCAAAAGTAAGGATATTATTTTAATTTCAAGTATTTAACTGTTTAGTATTATACATACCCGCATTGTACACATTTTAATTAGATATCCGAAATACTGATTTGGATTCTCTTCATATTTAATTTCTTTCAATTTATTGTCTATTTATTCATATCTAAATAATTAAAATTTTAAAAAAAATAATCTGAATATATAATTTTATCTCATCGAGTAGATAATTATATCCAAAAATAAATTCATTCGTCAAAGATTTCACCATTGACTTACATGCTACTTTTGGACAGTGTAGGAATTTTGAAAATTTGATGAAATATAAAGTAGATAAGATTTATTAAATGATAAAACATTATTATATTTTCTAATTTTTGCAAGACATTTATATAGAACATGATTTATATTACGAACTGTTTTTAATTTTAAAAATATTTTTTAAAATTTATTTTTTAAGGGTAAATGGAGAAGTTTCAATTTACTCCTAACTAGAGAGGACCCTTGTCCCTGAAAATATTATTTTTAGGTACCAGTGAAAGGGAATATTATTACATGAATTCTATTCATAGCTCCTGATAGTAATAGATTCTCCTGGTTCATAAACATTTGCATCACTCCACATTATCCCACTTCACTCTAATAGAATGATATAAATGCCTATGGACCAAGATGTTTATAAAACTACACCATGAATACAGTCTATACAAAAATTTTACAAGTGAGAAAATGAAGATTGTATTTTTTATTGACAGTGAATGTATAATCTTATATTACATCTTCACTTTGTTGTACATATTTATGAAATAACACTCAATATTTGCTCTGAGTTGTTATGCAATAAATTTTGATGCTTGTTTCGAGTCTCCACTGACTTAAATACTTACTTGTCTCATTCTCAACCGAAATTAAAATCTATTAATCCTTCTATTCTATTTTATTAAATAATATATTGTATTCTAATTTGTTTATAGCTTTTGAAATTCAAAGGAGTATAAAGTAATATTTTTTACTTTTACTTTTAGTATCACATAAAATTCTGCGGACACCAGTCTTCGGGTTTGTATTCGGGTCGTCTGCTGCCGAGGCAATATTATTGGTGGAGGAAAGGCCGGAGACAAGAAGGAGAGCCTGTAGGATTATTGCGATGAGGAAATGAGCCATTTTGAACATTGGAGAATCAAGATTACTGGACAGTGCGTGGTTTTTGATTAGAGGATGTCAAACTAAGATCTATTTGGACAATCAATGTAGTGCCACAGGATCTTTCGTCCGCCCTTGTCTTACAATATGTCGCGCTAATTAATAAACGGTTAAAATTTTATAAAATAATTTTAATAAAATAATTTTGAGATCAGAATATAAAATAAAATATCCTTAACGCAGTGTAATTGGTGACGTGTCTCGATTCACATACTCGATAGGCATCATCTCAACCTACTAAATAGGCTTAGGAACTCAATTGGCCCATTATCTCTACACGTAAATTTGGTAAATCTTCTGTAAATTAAAATACGGTATGTTCTTATATAATTATGAGACAACAGACACTACATAATTTTTTTTGTCAATTATAGAGTTCGGATTGCCTTTCTCTATAATCTTTATTGACCAAGGAATTAATGCATCAATATTGGAGTGTCTCTAGGAAGCAAATCCTTCATCACGCTTTTGCCAAAATTTGCACAATCAGTACCAATGAAAGAATACTGTTAGAGTTCTAAAGGGCCCGTAGAGTTCTATTACAAGATTTTAAGAAATTTCTTAGTAAAAAATTATGCTATATAAATATTTAAAATACAATGCATTGATTCTTTTAATGAAATACTATGTTATTGAATTCTCGTATATTACATCTAGTCCAATGTTATCTTGTTGTACAGACATTTATGTTATTAATGATATGACATCAATATTCAATAAATTTCCATTTCAAGTCTCACTGAATGATGTAATACATAGTCGTCTCATCCTCGAGAGAAATTAGAATTTATTAAGACTTATTTACAGTTTGCCACTTGTAAATAGAAGTCTATTATAGATTGTCTTCTATATTTATTTTATTTACAAATTGTCCCTAAAATTTAATGAGCTTGAATTTTCATCCAAATGGATTGATAAAATTACATTATTGTCCTCAATCTATTTAACTGCACTTCACCATCTTAAAATTAGGGTAAGTTACACTTGGGTACATTAACTTTATTTAATAGGTAATTTTCCCTTTAAAACTAATGTGGTTAATTCGCATCCAACATTATTATATTTTTTAACCTTTTAATATTAATTGCATTAACTTTTTTTTTATTTTTCTTATTTTTTGAAATTTTGTCATGCCACCATTTTCTCAGTCCCTGTTATATATATATAGTATATATATATTAATGAATATTGCCAATTTTTGGTTTAAAATATGTTCTTTTATAAGCAAGTGATGCTAGGACTTGAAAAATGTGAATTTCTTTTACTAATATTCTTCTCCAAAACTTGAAATAAACTAAATTTAATATTTTTAATTTTGTCTTCCTGTTAATATTTTATTAGTATTTTTTGAGAGATTGAGTGAACTGATCAACTTAACTTTATAGAAAATCTATATAGATAATATATTAACGTAGCTTATTTATTCAAATAATGTAATTTTTAATTTATAAAGTGACGAATTAATTATAAATTAGAAAAAAGGAAAAAATTAAGAGAAATAAAAGAATGTGATGAAATAAATAAAATTTTTATTCTAAATATAAACATAATAAAAACAAAATAAGTATGTGATGGCATGTCAAAAATTGATACAAAAAAGAAAAAAAAAAGGGTTTTTTAATGATGGTGTAAAAACCCATCATCAGTTTAGAATGACAAATTGCTTATAAAACTCCACCAAAAACAAAACCAAAATGAAATTCACCCTAATTTTAAGGTGGAAAATTACAATTATAATATTGAAGGCAATTATGATATTTCATCACTATCTTTGGATGGAAAATTTAACCCCTTAATAGCTTGGAGGCAATGTGTAGATAAAATAAATATAAGAGGCAATTTGTAATTGACTTCTATTTACAAGGTAACAAAATGTAATCAGGTGATTTATTAATAATGGTAAAAATTAATACAAGATTTAGGAATATGAGAAAAGTCCACAGTATATGTACTCCATTTGTCTCAATTATATTGTCATAGCTGGCTTTTTTTTTTTTTTTTTTGTCAACATTTCAAATTTTCAAAGTTACATTTTGGTTGATTTCCTAACTAAATTTTCAGTTTAAAATTTTTAGGCAATAATATTTGATATAAATTTTATTTTTGTTGAATAAATTTCATAAAAAATTCAATAAAACTATATGAATTATCCAGACTCAAAATATATATGCTAGACCCATAATAAGTCAAAAACAAAATAAATGGGATATGACATAGGAGTATATATATTGGAAATAAGTGTTTAAAATATGATATTATATCTTTTACTTGATATATAGTTACATAGTTAGTTACTAAACTTGTAGATAATTTTTTCTTAGTAATTAATTTTGGAAATTATAGTTTAAAAGGAGAAGACTTTTAAAGGAAATTATAACTCTTGAATAGCTATTATTGACGTGTTGAAATCCTCTACATTTTCTTTCTCTCCAATTTCCTCTGATGCTTATCTATATTTAAATTAATAATCAAAATTTCTAAAAATTATTAGATTATATCATTAATTTTGTTTTGATGAGTAAATCAATATATTTTAAAATCAAATATGTTCAAAAAAATTTTATTACTCAATTTGCTCAAAATATTTAGAAGTATAAAATGACTCAAAATCAAGATAATAAATTAACCTTTAGTCGAACGGAAAAAATTAGTCTATATCTTTTCAAATTTTATGTATAATTAACAAACATATACAATAAATTATATTATGAACAATTGTGATTTTCAAAAAAATATTTAAATTATATTTTTATAAGGTGTATTAGTGAGAAGTTCGTTAAAATGGTAAAAGGAATTGGCAGAAATTATGTGTATGAATTATTGATACAGTGGCCTATATTTATAGGCTTACAGTTACAATGAATCCAAACTATTACCTAGACATAATGTATAAGGTAACTATACATAATCTAGTCACTAATTAAGATAACTGTGTATAAATCTAGTCATTAGTAAGGTAATGACATGATACAATGTATGTGAATAATAACTAGAATGAATCTAGATGTTAACACCCCTCAAACTCAAGATAGTTGTGTAGAGAACATCTTGAATTTGCAAGCGAGATTTTGAAAACGGCCAGAAATGACATCTTTCGTGAAGATATCAGCAACTTGATCCAAGGAAAAGATTGTGTAGAACTTTAAACACCACGGACAAGATATTGATAGACAAAATGGTAATCAATCACAATCATAATGTGTTTTGGTGCGTTCATGAAAAATGTCATTATGAGCAATTTATATAACATTGCAATTATCACAATAGAGAGTAGTAGGAGAGTGATGAATGACACTCATATCTTCAAGTAACCAATGAAGCCAAACTAGTTCTTGCGAAATATCAACTAAAGCACGATATTTTGCTTTAGAACTTGAGCGAGTAGTAACAGTTTGTTTCTTGCTACGCTAAGAGATCAAAGAGTTATCGAAGAAAAAACAAAATCCTGTAGTAGATCGATGATTAGTAGGATTCGCAGCCCAATCAGAATCAGTGTATGCATCCGAAAACTTTGAATAGCTGATATTTAGAAG
The DNA here is from genome assembly GCA_025175665.1 of Cinchona pubescens. Lineage (NCBI taxonomy): Eukaryota > Viridiplantae > Streptophyta > Magnoliopsida > Gentianales > Rubiaceae > Cinchona > Cinchona pubescens. Next base: position 527,440 of record JANKKI010000465.1, on the reverse strand, counting down.
GCTTACTGTTCAGGCACTCATAAGGAGATTGATTTTGGACAAGTAGAAAGAGGACCCAATTTATAATATAAACAACAGTAAGAATAGCTTCACTCCGGAATAGTGCAAAAGCAAAAGTGCTCGAGTGGCGTCTAAAATTTGTTTGTGTTTTCTTTCAACGTTGACCATTTTGTTGATATGTACTTAGACATAATTTTTGAAGAATAGTTCCATCATCTAAGAATTGACAAAAAACAAATAATCAATGTATTCACCAACTGTTAAACCAAAATTTTGAAAAAAAAAAAAAGACTAAAACATTGACCAATTCATGTGGTGATAGCAAGCCTGATACCACCATAAAGTAAAACAAAAACTGCCAACCATCTCCACGTTTTGAAGTGCATGACATGTTTTGAATACAATCTTCTATAAAACAAGGCTATTTTCATAGGAAGTTATCTTATACATGATCTAGATGTGTATAAGAGACAGTAATGCAGAGGGAAAAAATTGTTGATAAATTCTATTAGAAAATAAAAAATAAACGGGGGTTGAGAACAAAAATAAGACATAAAATTACGAAAGAAGACAATAGGGAGGGAGCGAAGAGAAATTAGAAAAGAGGAAAGAAACCAAAATCAGAGGGGAGGAAAGAAAGTCGCATAAACAAATCTACGGAAGGTAAAAGCAAATATTAGAAAAGTGCCAGACTATACTTTTCATAGGATTGAAGAAAATCTTCCCTTTCTTACGTCTGTTTTCAGTAGTCACACTGCTTTTATCTCTAATTTCTCTTAATCTAAACTTTTGTTCCCAATGTTTAATTACATTTGTAGGTCAAAATTTCTCATGGAATTTTTGAATTACAATTAATACTTGGTGATACTCCTATTGTACATGTGATCAAATTCCATTCAAGTGAAAATTGGTTTCAAAATTAGTTAGCCAAACATAAACTATTGCATGCTTGGAGATTTATTGTTTCCAAGTTCTAATTCAAATATAAGATGTTTGTGTTTGATTGCCTGTAATGGTTTCAAGGCTTTGATGTCTCCAAGTGGAAATCGGTGAATAGAACTTTCAGGCTGATGAACAACATTAATTAACACTGTGAATTAACAAATTGGCCATAGTGCCTATGTATTTATTTTGTATCTTAAATTGGTTAAAGTATATATTAAATTAAATCAATTGATCTTTGTGTCCTAAAATGGATCCTAGTGCATTGTTTTGTCAAATCTACCTTTCATTGTATTAAATTAAATTTTGCCTCTCAAATAATTTAAGGTATTAAATTAAATCTTGACTTTAGCACCTTAGAATTTATCCTAGTGCTTTATTTGCCTCACAAATAATTCAAGATACTAAATTAAATCAATTGACCTTACACCATAAAATTAATCCCAGTGCTCATTTTGTCAAATGGCCTTTTACGACATCAAATCAAATTAAATGACTCTCGTGCCCAAAGAAACCCCTTTTAAGGTAATAAACTAAATTAATTGGTTTTAGTGCCACAATTACCTTTTACGGGATAAAATTAAATTGCATGCCTTTATTGTCAAAAATATTTTTTAAGACATAAAATTAAATTAATTGGCTCTAGTGCTTAAAATTACCTTTTATGATTATATATCAAATTATTTGGTTTTAATGTATAAATTTGCCTTTTAATATAAGATAAATTAAATTTCATAGGTTTTAGTGCCTAAAATTGCCTTTAAGATTTAAATCAAACTAGTTGGCCTTAGTACTAAATTTGCCTTATAAGACACCAATCGGTCTTAGTACCCAAATTACTCTTATGTGATATTAAATCAAATTAAATTAACCCTTGTGTCCACATTACCTTTTATAGTAATTAAAAGTAAAGAAGTGAATTAAATTTGACTTTAAGCCCATCTCTCTTAAGGCATTACAAAAATATTAAATAAAATAATTGGAAAAGTTTTTAAACTCATCTAAATTATCTTTGCATTTAATGTCCAAATTTCAATTGAATGTCAATTGTCTCAAATGGTCAAAAAAAAATTGATATTTTAAAAAAAAAAAAAAAAGTGTATTTCATTTAAAACTACATGTGGCTTGATTTCAGTCTAGATACGTAAGAATTCTCTCTAAAGGGTTCAGTTGCAAAAACTACAAAATACATTATTTTGTAGAGTTTTTCCATCAACTAAAATTCTAATAAATTGAATATGAATGGGTTAAATTCAGGTAACCTTTCAAAAGTTCAAAATGGATTAAAAATAATTTATTTTCCCTTTAGATTCAAAACAAATACTCCAAATACAAGTGAATTTTAATTCACATGAGCTACGTAAGGTTTGATCCCAACGACGGATACATAGGCAACCTGAATATTACTTAGGTGCAACCCCAAAAATAAATCTCATTTGTTTAATTGGAAGTCAAGTTAATTAATTTATAATTAGAATTAAAAGGTATTTCTCTAACATTAAGGAATGTAATTAAGAGATTTAATATTTGAATGAGTCCGACTCACACAAATAAAAACTCGTGCGAGCAAATCGCACGAGAATTTAATTCCCAACACCAGCATTATCAGAACATAAAATTTTGATGATTTTGGAGTTTTAACCATATTTTTGAAATTCATGATAAATTTAAAAATTGAGATTTTCATTCATCAAGTAAAGCCAAGTAAAACAAGAAAAATTTATCAACAAAGATAACAAAATAAACGAGATCCACCCTTAGTAAGAATAGAAGTTGGGCCCCAAATAGCAAAATACAAATTTCAAATGGTTGAGAAGAAATAGAGTCGCATAAATGAAATAATAAAGCGTATTGTTTACCAAGTTGACATAAAACACGATCACATAATTCATTTTGGACATAACCTAAATGACCGGCAGAAACTAGTTGATGGATACAAGAAAAGGATGCATAACCTAAATGAGAATATCACAGTTGAAGTGATGTGACAAAGCTAGCTTGAGCAACCACATCTAGTGAAAAAGATAAATGTAAAGAGGTCAGGATAAATTGACCTCCAACTTTTCAAAAAATTCCAACCTGCCTCTTGGTTTTAGGATCCTGAATAACAAAATCTTTCTTAGAAATAAATACCAAGATCAAGATCATAAAGTTGACCCACTAAAAGTAAAATATTATTCTCTTCGTCCCATTTATTTATCACAGTTTGACAGTTTGACTTTTGTGGTCAAACTGAACAATTTCGTAATTCAATAATTCATATAGATTTATTGGATGTTTTCATGAAATTATTTCATTAAAAGTGAAATTTATATCAAATATTATCACATAAAAATTTAAAATCATTAAAAAATTAGAAAATCTATAAAAGATTAAGTATTGAAAAGTTGAGTTGTTGACCAAAAAAGTTAAATGTGACAAATATATTAGAACGAAGGGAGTATATGATAAATTTGGCACAAGAAAAGTATCAAAAATAGTCAAATTTGATGTAGAGATAAAACCACAGTGACTAATATACAAAGAAATTCTATTAGGAGTATGAACTAGTGGTACATTAAGCATAGGTTGCTTGTCAATAAAAAGAGAAGAAGAAAAGGTCATATGATTGAAACAACTAGAATTGATAAGCCAAGAGTTATTACCTGATGTGCTAGAAAGAGATAAGGAAGATAAGAAATCTCTGCGAAATATAACCTGGTTGACAATAGTACAAGATTAGACATGGGTAGCATGAAAGTTCGAGTGTCCACTTTGTAGTATAGTGAAAATTTAAAAACCAATGAAATCTAAACAAGAAATAGTATGAAAACAGTCGAACTGGTATATTGAAAAGTTATAAACTGAATGATATTGTATATTTTGGGGAACAGAATAACACCGTAAAAATTAATAATATTGTTATTATACCATATTAGAATGGTAAATAGAATTGGGTATGATCATTGATACAATGACCTATGTTTATAGGCTTACATATACAATGAATTTAAACTATACAATAAACCTAGCTATTAGTGAGTAAGGTAACTATACATAAATCTAGCCAATGATTAAGGTAATTGTACATAAATCTAGACGCTAATAAAGTAATGACATGATACAATGTATGTGGACAATAACTAGAATGAATCTAGATGTTAACAAAGTTCCCTCCAATAATTGGGAAAGAGCCTACTTCATTATCGACTTATCCTTTCTTAATTTGTTTCTTTAGGCAAGATTGTTTTGGTTATCTTCAGTCAAGATTTTAGGATATCAATTGAAAAATAAATTGACGAAGATACACACAAATCCAGAACACAAATATTTATGGATGGAACAAATAAAATGATGTATTAATAAGTAAAGAAGTACTATAAATTACGACTCTTGCATCTATATAAAAAGCTTTTCTAGTACATGTATTTCATATTTCAAACATCTCTTACGTGAGAGAAAAACTAAGGAACCAGTAATAGATTATTGTTATTATAAAATAGATAATAATTAAGAGACTAATTAATCTATTAAATTGTTGAAGGAAATAAGTTTTTTGAATTTTGGCGTGACTAAAACAATGGCCTGATACAAACTAGAAAAAGACCCACTACCCTTCACTGTCTGAATTTGGACTATCAAACCTTACGTAGCTCATGTGAGTTTAAACACACTTGATTCTGTATAATTTGATTTAATCTTTCAAGTAATTACCTTTGGTTTATTCAGACAGTGAAGGGTCTGTGGCAAATACAATTAGCTAACACCTAAGGGTCATTGGGGTCCACACTCTTGCCATTCACTGCTACCCAAAACGGCGGATGGAAGGTCGGAGAAAAGGCAGACAACTGCAAGAATGGTGAGGAGTAGGAGATAGTGAGCATTGTATGCCATTTTGCTATGGTAAATATGTGATGGATGGATGATTTGAATTTGATTGTGTTGAGGTGCTATTTATAGTAGGAGACTTGTACCTATAGTTACCAAAAGCGCGATACGTTAAGAAATACGGTTACGGATACGAGGTCACGATTCGTCATTATAGTTATCAAAAATGCAATAGTTGTACCTACCTATAGTTTGTGTTAAATTTATGCCAAGATTTATAGGAGACTTGTACCTATATATAGTTTGTGTTAAATTTATCCCAAGATTTATTGCAAAGAATTATTATGTCCTCGTGATTTATTACAAATATTTACCCAAAGATTTATTTAAAAAATTTACTATGTCATGTCCTCTTTGTTTCTTACTTATTACAAAGATTTTTATGTACTTTTGGTTTATTACAAAGATTTACCCAAAGATTTATTATAGAAAACTTTTACAATTTCGTAACAGAATGATTCGGTTGTACTTAAATACTTGTACAGTATAAATTTTTTAAATACACAATGCTATATTGTACGACCTTCTAAAATACAATGGAATGGTACCCTAGCGGGATTGTAGAATTTCCCTTTATTATGTACTCTTGATTTAATTATTACAAATTTATTTCATTCCCTTGAAAAAAGGAAAAACAAGAAAGATTATATCTTTATTAATCACAAATGTAGAAATTCTTTCAAATAAAAAATATGTAGAAGTTCTTTATTGGCAATGCATATACCTTGAACATGACCTGTCTTTAGGCTCCATTCTAATCTCTATGCATTATGTTGCGTTAGTGGTGGTGATTCTTTTATTTTATTTGTTTATTTTATTTATTAGTATTTTTTTTACATTTTGTTGGTAAGAATTACAATTTCTAACGCGGAAGATTTTTATTCCCTCCAGAGGGTTCTTTTTTCTCTAGGTATAATCAAATTAAGTTGATAATTCATACTGAACAAATGTAGATATCCCAAAATCTTTTTAACTTGCTTTCTTTTGTTCCAACCGTCAAATTTTATCTAAAGATAGTAACGAATTTTAACTTAATTTTTTTCATTAACTTAAGAGTAAATGACATTAATGGTGCTCATATTTTTTAATTGAGTGTCACTTTGGTACCCATTTTTAATAGTGTCGTTTTCATAACTTACATTTTGATATTGTATCTATTACTATGGTACATGATTGGTGAAGATTTTGATATATGGAAAATTCTACAATCCTGAAAGAGAATCATCCTATTGCACTGTAAAAACTTGGACAGTACAATCTTATATACTTTAAAAATTTGTATTATACAATCTTTTAAAATTAATAGAATAGTTCCCTCAACAAAACTGTAAAATTCTCTAGTAGTTAGGGGGTGTTTGATAACCCCATTAAGTGTTTAAACTTAATTTATTAAATATTTTTTGTATTAAGTCGTGTTTAATAACGAAATTATCTTACCTCTGAATGCATTAAGTGCCACTTAATTTCTATACAAAATTTTAAGTGAAAAGTCTATTTACTTAATTTGCTGAATTTTTTACTAGTATAGCAAAACTCACCCAAATTTTCTTTATTTCACATTCACACACTATTTACACACACTTACACACATTATATTCATTCTTTCACATATAAACACACACTATATTCCTTCTCTCTCACACACAAAACACACATTTAGATATACTATATTCCTTCTCTCTCACACACAAGCACACACTTGAACACACTATATTCCTTCTCTCTCATACATAAACACACATTTGCACATACTATATTCCTTCTCTCTCACACATGAACACAGTTGTAATTTGCACACACTATATTCCTTCTTTTTCACACATAGGCACACATTTGCATAAAAAATATTCTTTCTCTCTCTCACACATACACACTTGAACATACTATATTCATTTTCTCTCATACATAAACACACACACACACACACACTATATTCATTATCTCTCACACATAAACACACACTTGCATACATTATATTCTTTTTTTCACATAAACACAAACTTGCACACACTATATTCCTTTTCACATAAAAAAAACACACACTTGCACTTATTATATTCATTCTCTCTCACATATAAACACACACTTGTAAGTAATATCTCTCTCTCACATACACATATCCCTCTCATACATACACACATACTCTATATTAAAAAATTATTTATTTGTATTTAAAAATATAATAATTAAAATAATCTACTATAAAAAATATAATATTATTATCAAAATATATAATATATGAGGTAAAATATTTTAATTCAGTACTTAGATTTAGCTGATTATCAAAAATATGCAACTTTATGAATTTAGCAAATTAAGATTTCAACATTTAATTTTCAGTGTTTAGAATTTAAATTTCAATTTTATCAAACGCACCCTTATTGTGAGTGGAAAAGTTGCTACCATGAGTTTTAGTGTTGCTCATAGAAAAGTACTGGAAAAAGGTGGTAGGCGGTGGATAAAAAAGAAAGTTTATAAGTTGACCCAAATTTTTTTGTGAAATTTTTATCTATTCCTAGCGAATTCATTTTTGATTTTCTTTTTTTAAAATTACCCTTGGCTTGAACTCATGTAACATGCATGTGAGTAACTCTGAATGACTTCTTCAATTGCAATTGAGAAAAAGTACTAGTTACACAATATTTCAAAAGATGAGATACGTATTTGACACAATCAAAAGAAAAAGTGTACCCAGAGAAAAGTATAGATATCATTGGTATAATTTACTCTTTATTAATTAACTCAGGGTTTGTTTGTTCCAATGAAAATATTTTCCTTGTAAAACAATTTCTCTAATTTGTCATATTTGGTTCAATTTAAACTAGGGAAAAATATTTCCCTTGCAAAAAATAACTTCAGCAAAATATTTTATGAAGTTATTTTTCACTCACTAAAGACGCATCCTCTTCGGTTAACAATTGCTTTAGCTTGAAAATATTATTCTGTTATGGATTGATAAACATATACAACCTTACATCGTATGTATGCTATGTTTAAATATCATCAAGTATGAATCATTTGCTATCTGTTCTTATACATCATTTTAGATTCTATCAGATTAAAACACTCTATAAATTTAATAAAAAGTGTTTAATTGATCTTCATCACAAATTCTTCATAAATATTTTATGTACAAAAGAAGCTATCTGATCAAGAAAAAAAATATTTATATTGCATAATAGTATAATTGACTATTTGTTGTAGTAGTTTGTTTTACAATAAATTTAATTAAGATCCAAATTATCATATTTATCTTCTTCTTCTTCTTTTTTTGTGTTTATCATTAACGTAATTTTTCCCATTATTATACTAATTTTTTCCCCCCACTGACCACCTTTGGATCTTGTATCCGCCCCGATCAATAGAAAAGCTCTTCTGGCTAGTACATATTCATATTTCAAACATATACTTATTTATTAAGTGAAAGTATTGATCAACTAATTAAATAGTAGCAATACATTTTTATTACATCCTCCTAATCTGATTTGATATAGTGTTGAAGGAAATAATTTCTTGAATTTGAGCCTGGGCTGTGAAGAAAACAATGGCCTCATATGCTCTAGAAGTAGTGCCATCCAATGCATTAAAACCAACCCTGTAATATATGCCCTCTCCAACTTGCTTATCTGCCTTTACCACGCTTTCAAATTGCAACTTTGTTTTGGCCTCTTTGTTGTGCTCGTCTATGGCAAATTTTGCAATCCCTATCGCCTAATACAAATATGGGGTCTATCTTTTCCCCTTCTCCAACACCTAAAGCGGTGGAGGGGAGGTACACAAAAAAAGTAGACAATTGCAAGGATAGAGAGGAAAGGAGATGGTGAGAAAGTTATGCCATTTTTGGCTATGGTAATTATGTGATGGATGGATGGTTTCAATTTTACACATGTTGACGTGTATTTATATAGGTGGGAGACTTGTATCTCTTATGTCCCTCCCGGTATATTACAAAGATTTATTAAAAGATCCATTATGTCCTCTTTTGGAATATTTTAATAAAAATATATTACTTATAATTATTTGAGTTTAAATTGTGTAACTTACAAATCCTTTAAGATTTTTTATTTATAATTATTGTGTTAAATGGGTAATTATTTTGTATATAATAATGCTCTTAATACACGTTAATACATTGAACGTGTGTAAGTTGGATTTGTAACCGAAATATTAATACATTAATCTTACTTATAGTAGAGATATTCTATGTTAAAATTTAGAATTCTAAACAAGTGTTGACCAGATAATTTTTACTATATGGGTAAAATGAGATATTGTATAAGGTTCATTCTAACTCTGATGGTGTCGACCGGAGTAACGTACAGTGAAAGGCTCGACTGTTATACTCCTAAAAGCGGACCTGCTACACCAGAGAACAACTCCGTATGGACACAAATCGTTTAAAGAGAGTGATTTAGTTGTGTCTTATCCAAAACCATAATTCGTGAATCGTAGTACAAATCGATACTAATTTATACTTCTCATGTGATATCGATATTTGATTTATTTGTTATTTTTTGGAGTTTAATTTATTTGAAATGTTAATCGTGATTAACATAATTTTGTGATGTAGAACCAACAATTATAATTAAAGATTTACCAAACCAACAATTATAATTAAAGATTTACCAAATAATGTACTAGTAAAAATGTTATTATGTTCTCTTGGTTTTTACAATGATTTACCCAAAGATTTTTTGAAAAGATTTATTTTGTCCTCTCGGTTTATTACAAATTAATATTTACCAAAAAGATTTATTATGTCCTCTTGGTTTATTACTAAGATTTATTTCCTTCCCTTCAAAAGGAAAAAAAATAGAGAAAGATTTAGAAAAATTCTAAGTTCGCATTAGAGTAACATATCGTTGTATTTTGAATACTTGTATAGTATAATATAAATCTTTTAGCTCTATGGTAACAATTTTCTTGTACTTATGAGTGTAAATTCAATTTTATATGCAAATAATATCCCAAGCTCCTCAAATATTACGGCTTTGCAACCATGACTTTTGCAATCGACTTGAGGACATTTCCTAAATACTATGTGTGTCCATATATGAACAGATAATTAAACACTGTTGCTATATTGTCAAGGAGACAGAATAAGGAATGTCATGGAAATTTTTCTTTTGATAATGACTATCAGACATGTCTAGTGTCTAATGTTTGTTATTGGACCAATAAAATCTTCCCATTTAGAATGAAGGAACTGCTGATTAAAAAATATAACCTTTATTTTTTTAGGTAAATAGACTCCCATTGGTCTAAGTCTCCAAGACTACTATGTATGTTTAATAATTCATCATGACTAAAATAAAATTTTAGGATTTTCTTACATTGAAAATCGTATGAGCTAAAATTGCGGCAGCAATTTCAACACAGTTATACATGATTATTCCCTTAGCACTATTAAGTACAAACTATAAAATATTATGAAATACTAATACTGAATGCATACGTGATAAAGAAAAAAAAAAAATCATAAGCATCTATACATAGATATATAAATCTGAATAAAGGTTTGGCTGAGTGCTTAAATTTGATGAGAATGCAGAAAGGGACCTTTCGCAATATTTACAACTTCTTTGTCTGTGCCAAAAACAATAACGCCTGCAAGAACAACAACTAAACATCATAAACAAGATTTATCAAGAAAAGCGTCACAATTGATTTGATAATATCGTATAAAGATGTCACAAAATCTTATCCATTTATACAAGTCTACTTATGTAACTTAAATTTTATAAAATCAACATATGAGTAAAGATGAATACGCAATAGGTGAAAAAAAAAAATCACTTTTTCCCTTATACCTTAGTGACTCGAACTCATGTCACAAAATTATAAATGTCTTATCACTTAATTTGCACTTCGTTATCGTAATATGTACTACTAAGTAATGCTCTAATTAAGATAAAAATGATTTATAAAAATAATTAAAGGCAAGATGGATCATAAATAAGTTTATTACCAAGAGTAGGCATCAAAATAGACAGCACTAAAGTGCCTGCAATCTTGAGTGGCAGTCCGGTTTTGATCATATCTTTAATCTCAATATGTCCTGTTGTGAAACCAACAATATTTGAAGGAGTTCCTGTTGGAAGCAAGAAAGCAAACTGTGCTCCAATAGCACCAGGAACCATAAGAAGCAGTGGATGCACATGCATTGTCTTTGCAATTTGAATTAAAAGTGGGAGAACAAGTGTTGTGGTGGCATTATTTGATGTGAATTCTGTTATCGTCCCGCTAATTAGGCAAACTGCTGGAGCAATTGCCAAATATGGAGCCTTTTCCAAGAAATCTAGTGCCTCGGATAACACATCTGTTAGCCCACTTGACCTCACTCCATCAGCTATTGCAAAACCTGCCCCCAATAGTAATATAATGTTCCATGGCAACTTCTTGCATTTGTTCCAATCCATTAATTTCTCTCCCTTTTGCTTCTTGTTAAGTGGTATTATGAACAATAATGTTGCCATCATCACCTATACAAAAGTATATAAGAAATTAACACAAGGCATTTAATTTACACTAATCATAACTTGTTACATTGTCATTGAACTTTAATTGGCCCGCATTTTCGCGATTAACGAACAAGAATGTAATTAATTAGTAACACTCACACTAACAGTTCCATCGCCAGCACGTCCCTTGAAGAGGGATCCCCATCCGGGAATATCATCCGTGATGCTTCTCGTCATCCATAATACTATTAATATCTGTAACAACTCATCAAATTTAAATACAAATACGACCAAATTTAAAGTACTTTTACTCACTTAACCACTAAATCAACACAATTAACGCACCGAAAACACGATTAGTACCACCTTCTCAGCAAAAGCCATTGGACCTGCATAACAATTGATCAAGCGCCCTTTAGATATTGACATTATACCTGGATAACAGCCCATTAGAAAAAGGTTTTGGGCTTACCAAGCAAGTCGAGCTCAAGCTTTTCAAGTGGGCTTTATCAAGATAGGCCGAGAGAGCTTTGCCGGAGCTCCTTCTGCAATACAACAAACAAAGTATAGCCCACAAAGCTATAAAAATCAGCAAAGCCAATGGGAAGGCGAAGAGGGACCAAGTGCTGAAGCTGATAGGATCGGCTTCAGGGAAATAACTCTTCCACATCCCAACCAATATGAGGTTGACACCTGTCCCAGTAAGTGTGCTCATTCCTCCAACGGCTGCAGAGTATATTACCCCCAAAACGACGGCCTTGCAGAAATTTCTGACGTCGTTGGATTGAGTGGGACCCGATGGTAATCTTTGTAAGATTTTTTACTTGCAACCGATTAAATCTGTCATTTATGCACATCTAGGTGCATCCACATGCTGACAAACGCTGTCGTTCCATCTTATAAGGAGGATGAGTGGGGGATTCAAGGGATCTCCACAAAACAGTAGCGTAATCTGCATGGCCCCATGCACCGACGACGCCGTATTATCAGTATAATCGAATCAAATAATGCAAGCCAAGATAAAGTCTTAATAATTCTTCTTAATTTGTGGAGTATTTCGATATAATTATTTCTCTATATATTATCTTTATTAGTACAGATAATTGTGTAAAGTAGATTACTTTATCTTGGATGGTAATCTTAACTGCATTAATATATAATTGTTAATTACAAGCATTCTCAAATATATCTGTTTTATAAGAGATTTTTTTTTTATATCATCATGCAGGTAACAATTAATATTAGATTAAGCTGATAATGATGTCGTCAAGTTGTTTGTGCATTATCAATGCATCTATATTAAGTGATATAATAATAAAATCACTATCATATTATTAAATTAAAAAAATAAATAAATAAAATTTGATTAAATATTTATAATTAAAGAATTAGTACTTTTTTGTATAATAATTTTGAATTTGTACCTTTTAAATTATTTTTCTATGCATTATATATAGTTTAGATTAAATTAAATTATTTGAAAGGTTAAGATGGTGAAACAAACTACATTGTAGCAACCTTAACTAATAGACAGGCAGTGACAGCTAAAAATTTAATTAAAAAATTGACGAATATATAAGACACTAATAATGTCTTATATATTTAATTAGATTACATTATATAAGTTCCGTTTGAGATTACACTGCTTTTGTTAAAAAAATGTTTTCAGATAATAACAGCACTTTTAGAGTGCTTAATAAACTTCATTTTATAAATTTAAGAGTAGAGTTTTTAGTTTTAAAAATACTTTTACCTCAAGGTGAAAATTGATACTTTTAAATTAGCTTTTTTTTGAAAAAAAAAAAAACAATTAACTATTTTATTATTAATTTAAAACTAAACAAAGATAAAAATACTTCTAAAAAATTCAAAATCTTACATTATCACATATACAAATTATTTTACTCTCAAAAAATAAAACTAAAAATTTATAAATTACTTTTTTTAAGTCAAAACTCTATTCAATAAAGTACTTCAGTTTGTGATTAGCCATAGCAACCCCAAATAGGACCATAATTTGGGCCTGACTTATGATATGGTGAAACAAACTTCATTGCAACGACCTTAATTGGTAGCACCATCCACTACGACTCTTCTACCATTTCAACTCCTTAAATATTTTAAACTTTGTTCCAATCACGAATGTCATGTTAGATGATTCTTGTTAGATAATTAAAGTTGATTAATCAACTAATAGAAATTAGTTGTAACGTAATTAGTGGAAACAAAAATATTCCAGATTACAGGTGTCTTGTTCCCCCATTAAAAAGTAGGGAGTGTATTGCATATCAACATGATTGGAAAATCTCAACTAGCAAACTAAGTAAAAAAAAAAAAAAAACTCTTGTAAATTCAAAGTCCACAAAAAAAAGAAATCTATATATTACTTCATTAGAATTTGAACATTCTGATAATAAATACAAGACTAGATCAAATTGAAACATTGGTTTAAAAATTTGCACTACCTCTATTCCATTGAAATTACCACTATTAATTTTTCTATTCAATACATTAAATTTTCATAACTCAATTGTTTTTATAAAAATTTCTTTAGTATTTGTCTCTTATACACATCTATTATATTTAATATAAATATCATTTTTGTTGAATAAATGTTATTAAAAATCAAATAAACTTATATAAATTATTAATTACAATTTTTTTTATTTAATAAAAAAATCAAATTATAATAAAAAAAATTAAAATGAAGAGAATATATAACGTCAAATACTTTAAATACTTATACAATAACGTCGACGGGATGTTTCTTCCGAAATTGCAAAACTTTCTTCAATCAAGACTATCAGTGTAGACGAGAACTTACATTTAAGGCCAACCTCCTGTGGATGTTATAGTGCTCAACAGCCAGAGCAAGAATGAAGCTTCCAAGAACAAGTGCAATCACATCATCCATATAAGACTGCGCGACATCATCCGACGAAGCAATCCCGAAAAGGGGGAATAGAAAGAGCGGCGACATGGAAGTTATGGGCATCGGGACGGCCTCCGTAAGCCACCAAGCAAACACCCACGCAAGAACAGCCAACATGTTCCTGCTGGTCGTCGGTGTCGCCGCCGGACCATCATCAAAATTTACACTTAGACAAATAATGGCACATAATAAAGGGCCTAAAAGAATGAAGAAATTGTTTAATGTGAAAATGGATTCAATACATGAATTCAAACTGTGGGATGACTTGAGAATGATTGAATCGGAGACTGGAAGTAGATGTGTATTGGGTCGTCTGTGATTGCATGATAATTAACCTCATTGCCATCCATTTTGCTCAAGAAAAAATTCGAATAAAGTAGCAAATTAAGTTTCCTCTGGTGGTGAAGTGTATTCTAATAACTGCTGGTGTATATATAAGACTTGAAGACTAGCATTGGTTCCGTTTGGATTCGCCTTAATCAATGATTAACAGGGATAACTCATTTCGTAATATAATACAGTATAATAATAATTGAGATAAATCAAAAATACGTAAATCTCATTACTTTTTAATCATACAAGGATAGCAAAGAATTTTTTTTATTTAAAAGAAGTTGTTTATAATAATGACAGTAAAAACTTTTTCTTTATATGGGTATAAGAGATTAAAAAAGTAATTGAAAAACGGATAATGTGTTTATCTCTTTTACTATTTAAATGATTCTTAAACAATAACAATAATTATAATACCATATATCTGATGTTATACTATTATAGATTATTATAGAATCAAAGGGAAGAAGTAGAAAAGGTTTTTTCATTTGCTTGTTATGACGTATGGGACTCTTGTCTTTTGTTCATAAATTCAAAGGACTATTTACGTATAACTTGTCTTCATTCCCTAATGTTATCTGGGACAGGCATCTTTTCTTTCTATCGTTCCTTTTCATTTTCGTTTCTCTTTTTTTGGTGATTTATTTGGGGTAGGCTTTTTGTCCCACAAGAAATTTTCTGAGGCATATTTGTTCTTCCTGTGGAAGATTAATTACAGCGAGACAAATCGCAAAAACGTCTTACGCACCTCGTAAAATTTTGACTAATTAACGGTTTTGAATTTTATATTGATTACACTCATATTATATCATGTAATAAAATAATATGTATACTTTTAATATAAGAAAATATTAAATGAATGAAAAGTATCACTACATCACATGATGTGATGTAATATGAATTTAATAAAAAAAATATATAATTGAGAATTCAATGCCTTAATTAACCATCTATTAGTAGTAGTTACTATTATCCCAAAATAAGAAAATTTCATTCGGTAGGAACATATGATTCAGATTATAGCATTCCATTTCACTTTTCTATATAATCCCATTTTTGAAGTAATATCTTGGAAAAAGAAGTACTAACAAATTTATTAATCAAATACGATATAGGAATGAAATCATTGAATATGCGTATTATTCCACATATGCAGTTACGTGAGAGAGTTCAATTAAAGGTGACATAAAACTTGATATTATATAACAACTCCTTTTTATTTATATTTTTCATATAATCAATTAAGAGTCATTATCGACATCATAAAAATCCACATTGTATTATTGTTTACCGATACTATTATCGTTAAGAAATTATCCTGTTAAATTTAAAATTTTATAAAATAAATTTTTTTAAAAATATATAAAAACACTACCGACCTTTAAATCACAAGATCATAATTTTCAAATAGGACGAAATAATTTCTTATAACCATACATAGGACTGGTTCATAATTGTTACATAGTCGGTCCACTCTTGAGAATCCATCATGCCATGTGGTGCTGGACCGTCGATGTGATGTGTGGAAGCATGAATACCATTTGATTACCTTAAAATTCGTAATACGATTTTCTAGTTTTGCTTGTAATGAAAAAACTATCAAAATGTAAAATGACCATAAGATTTAGATAATTAAATTTCAAAAATACCACCATATCTTGAATGTCACCTGTAAACCTTATTTTCATCGACTAATATCATAAATTTTATAACATTTACTTTATATCATCAAAATGTACAAATAAAATTATAAATCAGATCTACTTAAATATTTACCATTAAATTTACTTCCCAAATTAGTGGAACTATGTGAATGTGATTGACTAACAGCTAACAAGTGGATACTTCTTATCCATAAGAAAATCCATCAAGGCAAGAAGATTATTTTTTCTAAAAGAAATCTTGACATAATTGTGACATACGGTTAGATGGTAAGTGGATAAAATTGTGACTCACATATTGCATACTTTTTAAAATGCTTTGCACTCTTCTCGGAAGTGATTGCCTGCCTAGAAATGGAATATTCCAGTATTCGTAGTCAAAGGTTATGCAAATTAATTTTAGTATCATAAACAATATAATGAACTTCCACTGGCCTCATGGACCATGATGATACAGGAAATAATTATTCAATAAATCGAGCTTATATGTAATTATTAATTTATTAAGAATAATTTTATAAGTTAATTTCAAAACTAATTTAATTAAGATCAGTTGAGCACGTGTCCTGTTTGATGAATGATAAGATCTACTGAACATGCAAACCACAAAGTATTAAAGTCTGACTAATAAACCTTGGTCGATCATGTTATAGGACTTCAAATCCAAACTGATATTTATAAATAAGGACTTATTCTTTCATTGTAAATAAGAAAATAAAAATAAAATAAAAAACATAATAGTATAGAAGAACTAATTATACTCCTCTCTCTACTTTCTGTTTTCAACTTCATCAAGACCACCTTGTTTTTCTTATAAAAAAAAAAACACCTTGTTATTATCAAAGAGAATTGTTTAATTTTTCAATTAAGTGCAACTAACCAATTTTTCATCATGTTTCTTGTTTTTAATTAATGAAATTGAGTGAGCATATCCTTTGCAAGTTTTGCAGATCATAAATAGTCTTTTCTTTTTTAGTTTACTATAAAAGTATTCTATTACTACTATGTAGATGTCTTCCATTTTTGGTGGTTGATAACTATGGAACAATGGATCTTTCTCAAACTCATTCATTCCTTCTTGCCAAATATTGGCCAAATAGTGATTGAGTTTGACCAATCGGCCAAGAATCTAACCTTTGGGTGATGTGGGTAAACCACACATCGCCGTCTGTCATTGGGTATACACCTGGCAGGCCATTATTATTATTAAGTCGTATTGGTTGCAAGCGGAAGAAAATAATACATCACATTCACACAATACCACAAATTTAAGGTCTCTTCACAAAACCACTATGATGTGTATAAGAGACACATCATCAAAAAAAAAAAAAAAAATAATCTGATTAGATATTTAAAATTAGAAGTTAGTGATTTAGAAGGTTTTTGATTTATGAGTAAGAAGGAAAAAATGAGAATTAAGATTAATGATATTGTTTAGTTTACAATGAAAATTATTATATGAGAATAAAAGTATTATAAAACACTCACTTTTATTTTTTACTTGTGATTTAAATTTCAAATTAATTAACTTATAACACAATAAAAATTCATTTATTGTTCAAATCAAACAAACAAGAAGAATGACATACCGATTATAAAATTTATAATTCTCATTTCGATTTAAATTTTCAAATACAAATCAAACATCTACTTAATAAAACTTTGCTACATGAATTGGGGTTGGCAAACAATCTTAAATTGGTTTTTCAAAATAATATAGTCTCAAGTTGTGCCTTGAAAATGATGGTTAATTACTAATTAGAAAGAGCCAACGTTGCATCCTAGCTGGTGCATTCATCTTCCCATTGAAATTACGAAGAGAAGACGTGTGGACTTGATCCAATAATACACATTTGAGGGCCCTGCTAATGAGATGACTATGACAAATCTCTATAATCTCCATGAATCTTCTTCGATGTGGTTCGGCCAAGTAAGCAGATATGCATAGACCGCTGGACTTGAGCAACACACAATGTGATAGCTCATTCCCTTCTCTTTTATGACAAATATTTAGATAGATCCGATATTTAATCCTACTTGTAAATTTTGTGATGTAAATTAAATTTTAGAAAATCTATGATATCAACTGATGTAAATAAAAAATTTTAAAATTTAATCTTGACCACAAAATCTATAATAGGGATAAAAACCAGATCTACCTAAATATTTTCTCTCTTTTATAATTAATTTGGCGTCTGGGATCTTCCAAAGAATCTTTCTTTGCATCATTGAATGGCCAGAACTTTTGTGGTTGAAAAAATTGATATATTGTTGAAATTTTGAACAAAAATCTTTTATTATATACTACTATAAACTTTGTATGGTAGATTATTCTCGATGTATATTAGAAGCAATACACTAATAACGGGGACATGTGAACGATTTATATGACATATAATAAATTTATAAAAAACAATTATGTAAATTGGGTATAAAACTCGTCCGATTAAGATTTTTGTTGATCCAAAGACCAATCAGAGGCTCTGATTGGCACAAGACCGATCAACTTGATAGGTAAGTCCGAAGCCCGAAAATCTGGTCGAATCCTCCAAATTGATTTGAAGAACAAGACGCAAATAAATGTCTATATGTAGAAAAACCAACCATTATATGAAGGAAGGTAACACCTCACTAATAAAAAGTCGCTTCAGATATATTACTCTTTGTTCCTTAAGACTTGGAACTTTATTCATCAATTTAGGAACTTTTTATTCATCAATGCACAACTTCTCTGTTGACCATGTATTTGAGTTAATCACAATACCATGTTGGTCGCATCCTTAGTCATCCAAGAACATTCGTAATTGATTTTGATTCTGAGTTAGTATCTGGTGAAGTTCTTATTGCCTAGCCAAGTTTAAGCAAACTTTTCCATTGGAAAAGAAACTACTAAAATATAGCAGCCAAAAGTTTTAAAAATAACTATTATTCTTGAAATTGTTATGAATTCTTATACTATTATTCTTGAAATTGTTATGAATTCTTATAAATTCTAGAAATATGAATGTCCATTCATCCCCTAAATATATTGGTTAATGTGATATTTATCCCCTTGAATTTTGTGAAGGCTTAGAATTCTCGTGAATGCTTATCGATTCTCGTGATTCATGTATCATATTTATGAAACCCCTATATTGTAACCCTACAAATAGAGGCCCTTGGTATCTCATTTGTAAGTGCTGAGCTAATAGAAAGTTGAAACATTTGAAAATTCTCCAATATCTCTACGTTTCTATATTTCTACTTTAGTTAATAACCGAGTTTAATAACTTTGACTTAGTTTTATAATACGTTATCAGCACGACTCTGCCTTTGCGAAATATAGTGAAGTGGAAGATCTTATTGTTCAAGTAATATCTAGATAAGTTTGTTTATCAATTTCTTTTCTTATGGCTAACTTTACTAAATTTGAATTTGTACCTCTTGACATTTTTGGAAAGAATTATTTATTATGGGTTCTTGATGCTGAAATACATCTTGATGCAATGGGTCTTGGAGACACCATTATGGAAGCAAACGAGGCTTCTGCCCAAAATCGTGCCAAAGCAATGATTTTTCTTCGTCATCATCTTGATGAAAGTTTAAAAGCTGAATATCTTACAATTAAAGATCCTCTTGATCTGTGGAACAATTTAAAAGAAAGGTACAACCACCTGAAGATGGTTGTTCTTCCTAAAGCCCGATATGACTGGATACATTTGAGGCTACAAGATTTCAATTCATAAGTGAATATAATTCTGCAATGTTTAAAATCACACTCCAATTGAAATTATGTGGAGAAATTATTAATGACGAGGATATGTTAGAAAAACTTTCTCCACTTTTCATGCTTCGAATTTGCTCCTGCAGCAGCAATATCGAGAGAAGGGACTCAAAAAATATTTTGAATTGTCTCATGTCTTCTTGTAGCTGAACAAAATGATGAATTATTAATGAAAAATCATGAGACTCGACCAACTGGTTCCAATCCATTCCCTGAAGCGAATGTGACAAAGTCTTCCAATTATGAACGTGAAAGAGATCGTAGCCGTGGTTGTGGCCGTGGTCATGGCCATAACAGTAGTCGTGGTCGTGGTCGTGGTCGTGGTCGTGGTCGTGGTCGTGGACAATATAATGATACTCGTAACCATGGCTCATCAAGTTATAAGAGCAAACATTCTCACCAAAAGTGGGATAATAATAATGGAAAAAGACAAGAGGAAAGATTCTGATAATTTATGCTATTGGTGCGGTGATAAGGGGCATTGGTCTCGAACATGTAGAGCTCCAAAATATTTGGTTGAATTGTATCAAGCATCATTGAAAAGGAAAGACAAAAGTGCTGAGGTGAACTTCACCAAGCCAATTGATGATTTTGGCAATGATGATGATGCTAATATTGATGTAACGCATCTTGATGTGGCTGATTTCTGTGAACATCCAGAAGGAAGAATTGATCATTTGATTGGTGATGGAATTGCCTAAAATAAGTGAACCCATGTTTAAATGTCAATGAGATTAGTTTAAAGTTTGTTCTATATTTCCTAGTTAATCAGTGTTTTTGTTATGAAATGTACTTTTGTTCTATTAAATTAATTATCTTTTGTATTTCCCTTCCTGAAGAAGGTATGAATATTGACAAACATTTGGAATCAATGAAAGGCGGAGAAGATGTATGTCTTATTGATAGTGCTACAACACATACAATACTTAAAAATAAGAATCATTTTTTTCCCACCTGAAGTTGGGAGAAACAAACGTTAATACCACAAGTCGTAGTGCAAAATTAATCGAAGGCTCTGGTAGAGCAAATATATGTCTCTCTGAAGGAACAAAATTGATTATAAATAATGCAATGTTCTCTACAAAGTCTCGAAGAAATTTGTTAAGTTTTAAGGATATCCGCCGAAATGGATATCATATTGAGACCATGAAAAACTCAAATCTTGAATATTTACATATTACCACTTTTATTTCTGGAAAGAAATGTGTTGTAGAAAAATTTCTTTCTCTTTCTTCTGGTCTATATTACACTAAAATTAGTGCAATTTAAATGCACCATTTAGTAAACTAGAAGTTTACTGATCCCAAGAATTTTGTCATTTGGCATGATCGACTAGGGCATCCTGGGTCGATAATGATAAGACGAATAATTGAAAATTCGCACGGCCATTCATTGAAGAATCAAAAGGTGTTAAATTCAAATGAATTTACATGTGTTGCTTATTCTCAAGAGTGAAAAATTATTACGAGACCTTCACCAATTAAAGTAGGGACTGAATCCCCTACATTTTTGGAAAGAATTCATGGTGATATATGTGGACCAATTCATCCACCATGTGGACCATTTAAGTATTTTATGGTGCTAATAGATGCATCTACAAGATGGTCGCATGTTTGTTTATTATCAACTAGCAACCTGGCATTTGCGAGATTACTTGCTCAAATTATCAAGTTGAGAGCACAGTTTCCTGATTATCCAATAAAGAAAATTTGATTAGACAATGCTGGTGAATATTCGTCTTGTATTTTTGATGACTATTGTATGTCAATTGGCATTAGTGTTGAACATCCTGTAGCTTATGTTCGTACACAAAATGGTTTAGCTGAATCATTTATCAAAAGATTTCAATTAATTGCTAAACCATTGTTAATGAAAACAAAACTCCCTATATCAGCTTGGAGACATGCTATTTTGCACACAGCAACGCTTATACGTTTAAGGCCGACAAGTTACCATCTAAAAATACTCCCTTTTTCAATTGACTTTTGGTTATGAGCCAAATATTTTTCATCTGAGAATTTTTGGATGTGCGGTATATGTCCCTGTAGCGACACCGCAACATACTAAGATGGGACCCCAAAGAAGGTTTGGAATATATATTGGGTATGATTCACCCTCTATAATTAGATATCTTGAACCTTTGACAGGTAATGTATTTACTGCAAGATTTGCAGATTGTCATTTTGATGAAACTCATTTCCCAATATTAGGGGGAGGAAATGAACAACCAAAAAAAGAAATCACGTGGAATACATCGTCCTTAAATTTTCTTGATCCTCGTACAAAAAATTGTGAACTAGAAGTTCAACGAATAATACATTTGCAAGAGATAGCAAATCAATTACCTGATGTATTTGCTGACTCTAAAAAAGTTACAAAATCATATATTTCGGCAGCAAATGCACCAATTAAACTAGAAGTCCCAGTAGGACAATCTACAAGTGCTATAGCAAATGAGTTTAAAGCACGCACTGAAGTGTGGTCGGCCTCTTGGTTCCAAAGATAAAAATTCTCGAAAGAAAAGAGGATCAATTAATCAAAATATTCTACTAGAGAAGTCAAATATTAGTAATGAATTTCAAAAGATCACTAATGACAAAATTCAAACTCCCGAAGAGCAAATTCTAACTCCCGAAAAGCACAAGTTTCATACTCCAGAAGAGCATATAAATGAAACTTCTATAAATTTTGTCACTACAAGGAAATATTGGGACCGAGTTGAAACAATTGTTGATAGTACTTTTGCATATAATGTAGCACTTGAAATTATGGAAGAAATTGAGGATCTTGAACCAAAATCGGTTGAGGAATATCGGCATAGAAATGATTGGCCAAAATGAAAAGATGCGATTGTATCCGAATTGGATTCACTTGCTAAACGCGAAGTTTTTGGACCTGTAGTCCAAACACTTGAAGGTGTAAAATCTGTTGGATATAAATGGATTTTTGTACGAAAAAGAAATGAGAAAAATGAGATTGATTGTGAGATACAAAGAGCGACTTGTTGCGCAGGGGTTTTCTCAAAGGCCAGGCCTTGATTATGATGATACATATTCACCTGTAATGGATGCAATTACGTTGCGATATCTAGTGAGTCTGGCAGTACATGAAAAGCTTGATATGCGATTGATGGATGTAGTCACTGCTTATCTATATGGAACATTAGACAACGATATTTACATGAAAATCCCTGAAGGGTTTAAATTGCCTGAAGTATGTGATTCAAATTCTCGAGGAATTTACTCCATCAAATTGCAAAGATCTTTGTATGGCTTAAAACAATCTGGATGTATGTGCTACAATCGTCTCAGTGAAAGTTTGATTAAAGAAGGCTATACAAATGATCCGATATGTCCATGTGTTTTTATCAAGAAAAATGGACTAAATTTTTTTATCATTGCTGTTTATGTGGATGATTTGAATCTTATTGGAACTCCTGAAGAGATTTCAAAATCAGTTGAATATTTAAAAAGAGAATTTGAGATTATGAAGGATTTTGGAAAAACTAAATTTTGCCTTGGTTTACAAATTGAACATATGAAAGATGGGATATTTATTCATCAATCAAATTATACTGCTTTTAAAGCGGTTCTATATGGATAAAGCACATCCATTGAGTACTCCAATGGTCGTTCGATCACTAGATGTTGATAAAGATCCTTTCCAACCACGAGAAATAAATGAAGAACTACTTGGTCCTGAAGTATCATATCTCAGTGCAATAGGGGCACTTATGTATCTTGCTAATTATACAAGACCTGATATATCATTCGTTGTGAATGTATTAGCAAGATTTAGTTTTTCTCCTACACGACGACATTGGAATGGAGTTAAACATATTTTTCGATATCTCCGAGGAGCACTTGATCTTGGCTTGTTCTATTCTAATAAATCTACTCCATAGTTAGTTGGATATGCAGATACTGGATATTTATCCAATCCACATAAAGCATGATCTCAAACTGGATACTTATTCACATGTGGTGGTACTGCTATAGCATGGCGTTCTACAAAGCAATCTATAACTGTCACTTCTTCAAATCATACTGAGGTTATAGCGATTCATGAAGCAAGCTGAGAATGTGTCTGGTTAAGATCAATTACTCACTATATCCGGAAGAATTGTGGGTCATCCTTTAAGGAAGAAATTCTTACAGTATTGTTCGAAGGCAATGCTGCCTGCATTGCTCAAATAAAGGGAGGATATATAAAGGGATATAGAACTAAGCATATTTTACCAAAATTCTTATTTACACATAATCTTCAAAAGAATGGTGAAATTGATGTGCAACAAATCCGCTCAAGTGAAAATTTGGCAGATTTATTTACCAAGGTGCTATCAACTGCTACATTTGAAAAATTGGTCAAAAGAATTGGGATGTGTCGGTTTAAAGATCTCAATAAAAGTTCTCAACAGGGGGAGTAAGTACATTACTAAACACTTTGAATAGTGTACTCTTTTTCCTTCACTAGGGTTTTTTTCCACTGGATTTTTTCCTAATACGTAAGGTTTTTTAACGAGACCTATTCTCTGTGTAATGGACATCCAAGGGGGAGTGTTATAAATTCTTATAAATTCTAGAAATACGGATGTCCATTCATCCCTTAAATTATATTGGTTAATGTGATATTTATCCCCTTGAATTTTGTGAAGGCTTATCGATTCTCGTGATTCATGTATCATATTTATAAATCCTCTATATTGTAACCCTATAAATAGAGGGCCTTGGTACCTCATTTGTAAGAGCTAATAGAAAGTTGAAACATTTGATAATTCTCCAATATCTCTACTTTTCTATATTTCTACTTTAGTTAATAACCGAGTTTAATAACTTTGACTTAATTTTATAATAAAAATATTATTTCAAAAAAGTAGCAATAACTTTTTTGATAGAATATATGTGAGATAAAAAAGTGATTAAGAATCTTGTATAAAATGATTTAAGAATATTATTTGAAAAATAATACAAAAAAGAACCATCCAAACATTTTCCATTTTCCATTTTCGTTTGACTATAAAACAAAAATTAAATATATTATAAATCTAGTTTGTCGTTTGTACTAGTATTCTTCAACAGGAGAAGCTAAGTCACTTGTCTCAAATTTCGTTAGGCTTTCAGGATTACAGCCGAACAGCCTTTTTCATTTGTTCAATGCCGCAAATGTCAAACCTTGAAGCATGACAAAGAAGAATAAGCTTTTTTCGAGTATTATATATTATTAAATGACTATAAAACAATAAATTTTTTTATGTCTTAATTATATTATCGACTGTTATACTTATTTTTATTACGGTGTGATTAGTAAAAACTTAGCCGACAGATAATTACATAAAAATGTACATTTGAAACTGTGTTGTTTCTTTCTTTGTTTTTCAGGGGGCCCAACTCATTACACCACAAAAGCATGAAGAAGATTGTTTGGGTCCGGTCCTTCACGTTTGAGTGACTTACACTCCACGAACAAAAAAGCTACAAACTTTGCAGGCCTTCAGGATCACAATACCCCACCACCCAGCTTATTGCAACAATGTAGGCCCAAACAGTTGACTCAGTTGTGGCGTTGGCCACTTTTTCCAAGTGACCCACTTTCGTGTGTATGGGTGCGTATATTCATCTTCCACACCACTTGACGAGCGACCATTTAACGCGTAAATAGATTATGCTCCAAATCCAATTACAAGCAAAGACATTGGTGCAGAGAAGATTAAGGGTATAAGTGAATTTTGTTTGTTTAATTATTTTAATAAATTTATTAATATATTTAAATTTAGTCTATTTATCTTTTAAATCGAATTCAAACGAATTCTTAAAGAATTGAGATCGAATCCAGATCGAGTATTTTTAATTTTATACACATGAATTTAAAATTTTCAAGTTATTAAGCTAAGTTTGAATTGAGTTAAAAAAAGATGACAAATTCTTATTTTATTTAATTTTTACTTAATTATTAACTAATCAAATTTGAATAAATTCTCAATAAATCGAATTCAATTTGACAATTTAGTAAGCTTGATAAATTGTCTTTTGTCCATTGACACAAAGTAAATCATAGAACATTAGAAATTCTATTGATACAAAATTATAGGCCTTTAAAAAAATTGGACCTCACATATTGTTTAGGAAAGAATTTAAGCTTCTTTTTATGAATTCATTGTCTTATATTTTAAATAATTATATAATATAATATTATATATTTTAAAAATTTATATTATATAAAATTTTAATATTAAGAGAATAATTTTCTAAAAATAACTTTAGCATATCTTATCGTTTACAATACGTAAATCTCACTCATTTCTATCTCGTACCAAGAATAATATAATGGAAAATCTTGACCACATATTGATTGGTCCAACCAAAACTGGCAATTCTTCAATTGCAAGTTTGGTGAATTTTTTAATCAAAACAGACTCCACGGCATGTCTATTAATTTAGTCTATATATGTAATGTAAGTATTGAGCAAACTCAGAAAAAAATTTGATGACAATCGAACGGTTGTGCTATGTTCTCCGCCGGATGCGGAATGGATTTCCTTTCACCTGATTAAAGGAGCAACAGACACATGGAAAGATTTGCGAAACGACACGTGTAGTCAATCCGTATCCCCCCACGACCCGCCACCTCCACCACCTCCTTCCAAGCTTTCGTAAGAGATCTCAGAAACCTTCACACAAATGGAAATGGCCTCTTCAATTGCTACTACTGTTCCGTCCAAAATGCCAAATCTCCCCTGGGAAATCATCGTCGACATCCTCTCCCGTTTGCCGGCGACATCTCTCCTGCGTTTCCGTTGCGTTTCCAAGCCCTGGTGCTCTTTTATCGACAGCCCTGATTTCATCAAGATTCACTTATGTCAATCTAAAAAAACCTCGTCTAATCTCAGCCTCATCCTCGGCTTCCTCGGAATTTATTCTATAGATTTCGACTCCCTCGATTTCGCCCGCGTTCTCAAGCCCCCCTTTTCGACATCCGATGTCTCAAATTCCTGCAATGGCTTGGTTCTTCTCATGGGTCCGAATCAAACACCTATTTTTATGGAATCCGTCGACGGGAAAATACAAGACTTTACCCGATTCCCCCCTCAAATATCCGGACGACGGCGACGCCAGCTCTTTTAGCTTGTATAAGAGATATGGGTTCGGGTATGTTGCTCAGGAGGATGATTATAAAGTCTTTAGAGCTGTGGAATTTCGAGGGCCTGATTCGATTTGGGTTGGTTCTGAAGCTAAAATTTATAGCTTGAAATCGAATTCTTGGAAGATGGTGGAGGATTATCCGTATCCTCTTCCTCGAATAAAAGGGTGGGGTGTCCATGTAAATGGTGTTCTGCATACGGTACTATGCATATCTAACTCTGAGAAAGAAATTGTGGCTTTTGATTTGAGGAGTGAGGAGAATTATACAGTCCCAAAACCCGATTTTTCTCCTGTTGAGTATGTTGATTTGAGTGTGAGTGCAATGGCAGGGTGTCTTTGTTTAGTTGGTTTTCGGAAAAATCGAAGGAGGACTGATATTTGGATCATGAAAGAGTAGATGGAGTGAAAAAGTCTTGGTCGAAGCTGTTGTCTATTGCTGCTCTTGATGGTGAGCCTTATTCTATTGTTAGCCCTTTAGCTTATTCGAAGAGGGGTGATGAGGTTCTATTGAATTGTGATGATGAGAAGCTTGTTAAAGGATATGATCTGAGGAGGAAAACCACTGGGGAAGTCAATGTACGAGGTTTACCTTTTAGATTCTATGCCGAGGTTTTCATTGGAAGCCTGGTTCCTCTCGAAAATGGCGGTCTTAGTCGTGGTGTTTGTGGTGGAGTGGATGAGATTGAGATCAGAAGGAGGGCCGGTAGACAAGAGAAAAGAAAGGGCAAGGATACTCTGAGAAAGAGGTACAATTTAACTGGAGTGTAATGCTACCAAGGAAGGTCTTGGTCTTTCTATTTTAAATGCAAATGCTGTTCTGTTTCCTATCTGTCACTGAATTTCAGTATGGGTATAGATATTATAATACCATTTTGGAATTTGGCTGTCAAGGTTACTTTATTGCTTAGTAATAATAAATATTTTGTTTAGTGTGTAGTAGTATATTAGTCTGTCTTTGTTAAAAAAAAAAAAAAAAAAAAATAGGAAAGAGGGTTGTATATTTATTCTGAGTTTACTGTTGTTTTGGCTGTCGGATGCGTGGTGTTGTGAATTTATGTACATGCCCAAATACATGTATTATCTTTGTGTCTTTATGCTGAAAGGTGATAAATTGCTTATGAAAAACAAGTTAGTTTTCTGTCCTTTTCAGATTAATTTGCAATGGCTAAAGTACCAAGTTGTGAACTTTGTCATATGCTCCATAAACTCATTATCTGAAACCTGAAATATGCAACTGATAGGACCCTCAGAAATTTGGAATAGATAATAGGGAGAGTGATACATGGCATTGAAATGGTTGTTTTCCACCAGTAGCTAGGTCAATGACCTCCTTCCACCTTTGGTCACCCACCCTCACCTGTTAGCTAGTCTCTTTGAGAGACAAACAACAAAATACATAAGGGATGTCATTGAGAAAAAAGATAAGGGAAAAAATGAATTTAATTATTGTTAGCTAGAATTTATTGGATTCAGAACCTTGAAACTTGTTAAAACTTGGTAAGGTAAATGATCAAAGGAAACAAGTAATTGTGTATAAAACAAAAAAAAAGAAGTCCCACTAGTGTAACTTAAGTATTATTTTGAAAAGAATAAGTTGCATATAGGTTCCTTATGAACTTTTTTTTTTGTAAAAGGGAATGAATCCTTTTTACACTCAAGATGCTGTCCTCCTAGACAGGTAAAGGCTACAAGATGATGTTCTCAGTTCCCATTTTGCTTCTTTTTCTTTTTCTTTCTTTTTAAAAAAAAATAAATAAATAAATTCTACTAATTTTTATTTAATAATTATTTGTTGGGTGAGCCCTCATATTTTTAGTTGGCAAAAGCTCATAAATAATAGAAATTCACATAATATTCTTGGCAAACTGAAGATAGGAGTTTGTCCCATCATGCCTTAAGTTTTTACACTAAGGGGAATAAGAAATGAGAAGTAAAGTCATTTACTGTCTTTATTTAGTACTTATCATTTCCCCGTCTCTTATTGAATATAGATGGCGTAATGTTGTTGCTTTTACTTTCAGGGACGATTTTCTGTCAGAGGGATTTAAACTGGTTCTTTAGGATATCTGCAGTGGAGGTTTACAGGGAAAAAGTAAGTAAGTTGCAAGTGTTCAGCAAGCTATGGGAATTATAATATCTATATTTTCTTGCAGTTTGCTTCTTTAATAAAGTAGTAGAGTAATATTGACATTAAAGAGTTGGAGTAAGAACTAGTTTTACTTAGTTTATTTTAGTGAAAATAACTGGCTGATGAAGCTATCAAATTTTTGAGAATGCTGTTAACTTGTTACTGATTTTTTGAGAATGCTGTTAACTTGTTACTGATTATATACAAAAGCTAATGTTTTCTCGCACTAATTTGTCGGCTCATGGCTCAAAATCAAGCAGATAGTTCAAGGATAGATTGAGAGAAAGGTAATAACTTGTCGTTAGAAATGTGAACTAGTTTTACTATTTTTGCCGGTTAAATTTGGTTATGAAAACTATAGTAACCTTCTTGCCTGGAAGAAAACCATTTAAGAAATGCTATAGTCATGGGCGAAGCCACGTTGAGGTGAGGAGGGGGGAAAAGAAGAAAGGGCGGGGGCATCACCCCTCAGCTTTGCAAATTTATAGAATAGGTAAGGACACCATAAAGATGTGTTTTATCCTATAATTGCACCCCCTAAAATTTTTCGATTTTTCTTTTTCTTCACCAATACACCCAAAAGTTTTAATTGCTTATATCGTACTACAATTAAAAATGATGGCATGTTGAAAATTACGTGTAAGTGTCATTTGAAACCATAAAATTTCAAACCATTTTGAGTCTCTTATACACATGTCTCTTATAGCATATAATTTTATAAGACCTTTTTTTTTTGAAGCACATAATTTTATAAAAATTGAGCAGTGTACAGTTTTTTCAATTATAAAATCCATCTATTTTTCATTTTTTTTAAAGTTTGTAGAAAGTTAGGACAACCACCATCAAATCCTATATTTACATGTAAAATTATTTATTGTACAAAAAACTAGTTTTGCTGTAGTCTATACAATCGTTGCACTAACGTAACTTCGGGGTCCTGGCTCCGCCCCTGGCTATAGTGAAATGGAGTGAAGTGGTCCTGGGTGCAGTAAGCAATATAAGGATTACAACGAACTGGTTTCTGTTGTTGCAACATGGACACTCTACTGCTCATCTGTTTGAAGCTAGTTTCGTAATCCCTAATACAGTAGTGTGTACTTGCTCACATAAGTTGCAGGGGAGTCACTAAAGGTGATTCTTCTGATTCCCTTCCTATATGGAAAATTGTTCAACTTTCTGTGAGTGTAAATGCATCTGCACCTTCTTCACAGTCTGAATTTTCCGTGTCTCAAATATGTAGAACTTTGTAACAGGAGTAAGAAAAGTTTCTCAGAGCAGTTTCTAAAAGGGACTTGTTGCGACTGTATCTGGTTATGTTTAACTACAAACTTTTGGACTTAAAGTTTCCTGATACTTAAGATCCTCATTCATTTGTTGATGTCTCTAGTCTGAATTCGCTTCTTTCCCTTTCTGCCATTTTAACTTAGAGATGAACTTTTTCTTTCCCATTGAGTATTATACTTCAGTCAGAAGTGTTGAATTTCATTTTTATTATGCTTTGGGAGGAGTTTCCACTGAGGAGTGTTATTTCTGCTTCATACTCCTGAGACTGATCTTCTTGATGGTAGGAAGAAACAGTTAAGGTGAAATTGATTGGGCAGTTGAACTCCTTCACAGCTAAACTAGTATTCTGAAGTATGTGCACTAGGGCAGGTTACACAGTATTACAGCAAGCAAAAGTTGAAAGCTAAATTGAAGATAGGAAGGAGCAAATAAATACACAATTTTTTCAAAAACTGTGGAAGATAGAACTTACACTTGTCTTGTGATGTTCAGGCTATTGCCCTTGTAAAAGTATTTAAGATCAGTCCTCTATGTTTGCAACGTTGGTTTGTTGGTTGGTTTATGGAGACTTTTCTTGACATTGAATTGGCAATCATAGTGGATATAGATATTATCTTTTGCTTGTTCTCATGCAAAGAGGGTGATAAGAGCACTTTTTAGCTAATATGAGATACATTTATGCTATCCTCTTGTGTGGATTTTCATTCTATGAATTTAGTCATCATTGGGCGATGCAAAGGGCTCTCTCAAGTTTCAGAATGGTTGTGTCAATCTTGAATAAAAGATGGTTAGATTCTATTTTGTATGATTTTGCTTCCTGTTGAAAGTTCAATATACTGCTTCCTAAGACAGGAAAAGTACGTAGTTCAATATAACTAATAATATGCATTCTTTCCAGGATATTACACATTGCTTTAATCCCTTCTATTTATATTACTTTGGAATGCTGTTGCTAGCAGATTTCTGGAGTTAATTTTCAGTCTTGCACAATTCCAGATTTGCTTGGATGTCTTTAGCTTATATGGTATCTTACACACTCATGGGTTGTTGGATTATGTCTTGCTGCTGACAAAAGGATGTTGAAGTTACTGGAGCTTGAAGGCTAAAGGTACATAGGAATGCTTTCTGCATCTATGTTATTGAGCAACGAGAATGATGTATAGGTTTAGTTTTTCTAGTTAGAGCTGGTTACGTTCTCACAACTAATTTGCATAATTTAACTGCGGTTGCTGTCATCATCTTTATTCTAGTCGTCTTCGTTATTCCTGTAACTATTCCTTCTTTTAGTCGTCAGTGTTGTTCCTGTAACTAATAAAGACAGTTTTCTTGGAAAATATTTAGGTAAACTGATTTTTGGCCCCACCTTTAAATTCTGTGGTCAGGATTAAATCTTAAATAATCTTGCTTACATCAGTTGATGTCATAGATTCTATACCACAGGATCTATAGATAGGGTATAAAATCGGATTTACCTAAATATTTGTCCCTTTTCTTTGGTAGTAGTCGACAACAAAATTTTAATATTAAGCTGGGATGTCACAAGCAGGGCATGTTCGTGGGCTTGGATACCTGGTCTATTAGGTTAACACTTGATCCAATCCGGTTACACCGGGTAAGAAATAAAGTGATCGGGTATCGAGTCCATATGCATAGGGTGCCTGATCATGCTGGTATATGCTAAAAGCGAGTGACTCTCCAATTATGATATTTTTTTAAAAGTTTAAAAAAAAGTAAACAATAACAAAATTGACTAGTAAAATTACTCAAACACTCTTATAAATGTGGAAGGGGATGAGATAATACCTATGGACATTTGGTTATAAAGAGAAAAATTATAAAATTAATCTAAGTACATGGACCGAGCTACTGGTCGGTTGCAGAATTCTAGATCGACTCGATAATTTTAATTCCTGACCCATTGTTTAATACTCTAATAATTTATCAGGAACCTTATATTTAGTGGTCAGCAGATTTTTTCAGGCCAAGTAATCGGGAAAAGTTTTTTTGGGCATGATATTTAACCTGTGTCACACAGGTTACTAGTGGAATTGTCTCATTTTCTTTGCTCTCCCAACCTTTTCTCAATGAAAGAGATATTTTTTATTTTATTTTTTTTATTTTTTTGAGAATAGAAACATAGAATGCCCGAGTTCCCATGTCTCTTATTCACAATTATGTGTCTTAGACATGGATCTCCACGAGAGGATCACCAGCCAAAAGAAATGAAAAAAAAAAAAAAATGTTAAGGAATGAGAAGTTGTATGTTTTACAGATCTTATTCGGGAATTTAATAAAGAAATGGTTTGGTTTGATACTTATTTACCATTTAAGTTTAATTAGCTATTGGTAATAATGATAAAATCTGGTAGATCTTTCAAAGTTCACTTTGTTCATGAATTTTTTTATCTTTCTTTGCCTTCTTTAAGAAGAAAAAACGAACTCTTCCTATCATTTGGACATATAATATCCTTATTATTATGTACTAATTTAAGAAATGGTGCATAAAAATATTTTGAAATTTAATTGTCAAATATGTATATTAAGGTATAAATATTTTTAATAATTTAAATTAAAATTTGACTCCACTTAAATAGCCATTTTTTGTTATATTATTTAAAATAATATTGTAATTAACCGTTGTATATCAATATATAGTGAGATTAAAAAGTAGTTGCAAAATGAACAATAAATAATTATAAAATATTATTTAAAAAATAATTAATAATTTACATTGTTCAAATGGTACCTTGAAGCTATTAGATTCAATAACATCATAAACTAAAAGAATAAATGAAAGCAGTACAATTTTCGAATATACCCTTAAAAATTTTCGAACTTCAGCTATGCAAAAAATGACTCAGATTTAATTATAAGAAATAAAAATTAACTATATGAGACTTATGTATAATAGCAATTCACATATTTATAACTTAATATGTGCATAATTTTCCAAATGTATGAATTCTCGTTCCCAACAAGTTTTAAACACAAAAAATATTGAAATATAGATATTTAAAAAATTGTTATTTTGCACACCCTATTTCAATTTAAGACATTTTGAACCTCAATCTGCCCATTTTCAAACTTTCCCTATTTCTGTCTAATTTTTTATAGTCGCCAAAATTAAAAGAACCTTTTTACGTGTACAACAAATTAAGAGGGATATACAACGATGTAGCCACAATATTTTGGATGCATAAACAAAGATATTATTAAGTTTAGTGATGATGTTAAAAATAAATTGAGATATGACAGATATCAAAGTTAAAAGTGCAAAGTATCTAGAACTAAAATTAGGGGTGAAAATTACAAATTGAGTATAGGTTGAAGGGTATAAAATGAAATCAGACTATTTTTTATCATACATTTGTCAGGGATTAAAATATTACTTATTTGAAAAGTATCATTGAATCTTTAGTTTATGCATATAATCCATTTCTTCTGCCTATGGTAAGAGTAAAAAAGAAAAATATTACAATCTGCACAAGGATAGAATTCTAATACTTACCATAAGTTCAAAATCTCTTAACTTACACTTAGATTAGTTAGTTGATAAATCTTGCTATGTAAGAAAGATAAATAAATATACAACTTATAGAATAAAATAATATTAGTATAACGACTATTGATTGAAAAACTTTTATCATTAACTGAATAATTATATATAGCAATTTCTACGTCACCATAAACTAAATGAAAAAACAAAGAAGACAATTAAATAACATAATTTTTGAATATGCAATTAAAACTATTATGTTGTCTTATAAAAAATTTGTTATTGAACATTAATTGTCGTGTACATAATTATCCTTATTTAATCACACATGTGAGTCTCATATGTATGACAATCTTTAAAAAATTTGTACTCTTTGTTTAAAAAATAATTTTTGAACGATTACACATTAATTTTCGAGAAGATAAAATTCTAGATAAGACCATGAGATCAAAATTATAATAAGTAAATAATTTCAACAAAATGACTAAAATTGAAAATGTTATACTTCTATGGCATATAAAAGAAAGTGTAATGACAATCAATAGTAGTTTACCTGGTAAGATACTTCCTCTATGATCTATTAACAATGAGTCTCAAGTCATTACAGGATAGAAAGAAGGGTGGATTTTAAAAATAAATAAATAATAAATAAACAAAAGAAAGTGTAATTATTATTTTCTTCCTATAAAGGAAGAGAAAAAAGAAACACTTACAACAATTGATTTATTTATCAACATACAATTATACAAAGCACATACGTAAATGTAATGATATGAAAAAATTACTAAAAAGTAGATAAGATATAATATTAAAGTTATTTTTAAGTGAATATGTTTACATCTTCATTTAATTATAACATCAATCAGCATCTTATTGTTAATGAACATAATGTTGTAAAGTGATGCAAAGAAAAAAAATTAATTTTTGAACTTTGCTTCTTTCTTGTGATATAGTACACAATTATCAACCAAATTAATTGTAAATTTTGTCCCTCCAGAAAGCCCCCAAGTTTTATTTAAACTTTTTCATTCTCAATTATTTTTTAAATTTCACAGAGGTCTCTCAAGTATTTTTTTTTTCTTTTAATCAAAGTAGTCATCTATATAATCAATAATAATAAAAACAAAAAAACTCTAATCTAAAGATTTAAATAAAAACAAAGGGTATATATGTGGACTAGAAAAGTACTAGATAGATAAAAAAAGTTTTTAAAAAAGTTTGGGGGACTTCTATGTGTTTAAAAAACGGTTGAAGACAAAATATTAAAAAAAAATTTGAGAAATCTCCCTGAGATATTAAAAATAGTTTAGCGATTAAATTTATAAAGAATGAAAAATTAATAAGGAAAAATAATTTGGTTGCAAGAATGAAATTACTCATACACAATTATGTTACACATTTTTCAAAATAATCAAGAATAATCCACTAAACATTATATAGGTGAATATTTTTAATTCTAATTTATTATATATAGCATCATTTTAAATGTGTGACATAAGAGAAAGAATTGAATGATCCATAATATTTAGTATTGCAACTCTTTTGAGAAAATGAATGATAAGAAATAGGTTACATAATGTGAGAGTTTTGAACAAATAAAAATGGTTAAGACGAGGATTTAGGTAATTAATTTGAATTGAAATTGTAAATTAAGTATTTTATTTTTATTTTTACTATTAAAATTAATACGTAGATTTACTAATATAATTCACTTGTTGAGCTAGCAGAACTTTTCAGAGACAATCCATTTGTTGTACTATACAATATAAATAGATTATGGAAGTGGGTCCATACAAGGAAGAGATGTCGAAGGGAAAAATTGATATTGTTTTTAGAGAACTTAACTTAATAACAGTTAAGAGTAATATCCACCGATATTTAAATGGCAGTATCAATAAACATCTAATTGGAAGAAGATGCAAAGAATAAATTTATTTAGTACTATAAATTTGTTGACATATAGTTGTTATTAATTTTTTTTAAAAATAAAATCTATACTATATCTATAGAAAAATTAATTTTTGTGTAAATTTTTAATAATCTATATTATATGCAATTAGCTTGCAAAATAATATTAATCGTATATATGTAGGTAAAATATCTTCCTAAGTTACCATGATGGTTATTAGGAGTAACCCTTTAATA
Source organism: Cinchona pubescens (assembly GCA_025175665.1). NCBI lineage: Eukaryota > Viridiplantae > Streptophyta > Magnoliopsida > Gentianales > Rubiaceae > Cinchona > Cinchona pubescens. The sequence goes on along the minus strand of JANKKI010000465.1, from coordinate 491,289 downwards.
ATTTTTGTTTAAACTTTTTTTCCAAATTAAAATGTATTTATTTTCCTACGTTATTGTTAGTAATTGATATATATCTCTTATTTACATTACACTTTTAATTTTATAATTTTATTTTCAGATGTTCAATAATAGATGTATATATACATCATATACTAAATTTAACAATGTAAAATAGATAGATTTACATATTTAGGTTATTAATTTCAATTTTTACTATTAATTATGTAATTGATCATTATGATATTATTTACTATATAAATTTACTATATATTTGACATTCCACATGTTATTAATCTAAAAATTTTCACAAAAAGTGATTTATCTATATATGTATTTAAATATGATTGCGGATTTTTTTTGTTGTGTAGATAAGTTGATCTATATGTTCTTAAACATCATTCTATTTTGTCTTTTTATGGATTTTTATCCTATTGAGATTCTATTCTAATAGTCTTATTTAATTTTTTTTTTCTTAACAAATAATTTTGCAATATTTCAAAAATAATTATTTAAAACTTGAGTTTTGAACATGTTTTACTATCATATGGATAGCAAGGTATTTGAATATTAATAAATATGTATCAATGAATATTTAATAAATATATGTATTCTAGATGAAAATAATGGTGTGAACATTTACCAATAGGGTTTTTATGGGTTTGGTTATTGGGGTGGTGAGTTTTCGAGTTCAGATTATTGGGTTTTTACATTGAGTATTTAAAACTCAACGCAATCCAAGTTACTCAGACGGATTACTTGGGTCTTCAGATTTATCTGGGTTAACATCTAAAAACTGTTTAAAAAAAAAGTTATTGTTAGAGCATCCATTACAAAATATATTTTTATCAAAAAATGAAATTGTTAGATCAAGAATGAGAAAGACAAATTATATAATATGTTAGATGAATGTTATGTCAAGAATGAAAAGAAAAAAAATATTATAATTTAGATGATATAAAAAGAAAGTAATGAAAAAAATTATAAGTCTAAATTATATTTGGGGTAGCGGGTTATTAAGACGGGTTTGATTGGGTTTCGTTTTTTCAATATCCAATCCAACTAAGTTTGGGTAACCCAACCAAATAATCCAACTCATTTAACCCGAAATTAATTTAGGTTGAGTTTGGTTTTCAGGTTGGGTTAAGTTTGAACACCCTATTTGTCAATAGTAATTTTTTGGAAATGTATTTAATTGTAGGTTATAAATAACTTTTTTTTTTTTTTTTTATCATGGTAAAATTACAAATTACATTGGTAATAGTCTATCACATTTAAAAAAAAATTACAAATAGCCTTGATATTAAATAAGTGTTACGAATATTTACTAATAGTAATTTTTCATAAATGTATTTAACTGTTCATTATAACAAACTTTTATCATAGTAAATATTACAAATAATTTAAAATAAAGTTGTCACTTGTCATATTTATGTGAACTCTCACAAATCACTCCTTTATTTTACTATATATATATAGAATAGCCTAGGAACTCGTGCCATAGGCGTCTTAGGTATTCCACCCCTGGTGCAATATATATTCCTCCTGCGGGTAAATAAAATACTCTGACTTTGATTAAAAATTATACTCAAGGTGAAAATTTTACTCCGCTCCGTCTTAGGATAAAAATTAAACTCTGCTTTTGGGTAGAAAATATACTTCGCCTCTGGGTAAAAAATTTAATCCACTCTATTCCTAGTAAAAAAATTATACTTCGCTTTTGGGTAAAAAATATACTCCGTTTCCGAGCAAAAAATGTACATCGTCTTCATGTAAAAATTTACTCCACTCCACCTTTGGGTGAAAGATATACTCCACTTCTTGGTAAAAATATACTTTATCTCTGAATGAAACTACTCTGCCTTTAGATAAAAAAATATACTGTCTTCGAGTAAAAAACATACACCACCTCCAGATAAAAAAATATACACCACCTCTATGCAAATTATGTACTTTACCTCTCAGTAAAAAAATGTATCCTGCCTCCGAGTAAATAACCTACTTTGCTCTCCGGGTGAAAAATGTATTCCGCATCCTCCCAAATTATGTACTCCACTTCTGAGATCCAATCAACTCATCTGAGAGCATGAAGGAGCATTTTAAAACATCAAGACTCTTATCATCCATATTTTTTTTGGCTAAATCCTTACCCTTGTCCACCTTATTTACTCCACGTCATTGACTCCATCTCACATTTTCTTACTTACTCAGGTGCTACCTTCTGCACAAGTAGTACCTCTCCTCTAAATGGTACTACTACTCATGTGGTATCTCCCATTCAAGTGGTAGGACTTATATTCAGGTGCCACTCTTTTTCTCAAAAAAAATGAAAAAATGAAAAAAAAAACTAGCAGTTCTAACGAAGACATCACCTCCAAATTATCACAACACTACTTTCAACACGTATTATTTTGCACCAGTGAAATAATTTTCTAACTTTTAGACATGCGGTAATAACTCCAATAAATTAGAACCCTCAATTTGAGAATGTTCAACTTGAAAGTGGGGACAAGTAAGTGATGCTAAAATTATATGCCCACTAAAAAATATACATGTGGTTCCAGTTTTGTGATTATTAGGAACATTTTAGTAATTTTATCCTCATAGCCAAAGTAAGTTTAAATGGGTCAAAAAAATACTTACAAATAGTAGATCGACCCGATCTATTAACCACAAATATAAATATCGCAATAGGCTAGTTTGATCTGAACATTCAATTTTTTTTTTTAATTCTCATTAGCTCTGAATTCTTTCTAAAATTTTCTCGTCTAAAGTAAATAATTGATCATCGAAACTTACTTCTAGAGACATAGCCCAGCATTCTTTTTAATTTCTCAGGTGTTTCAAATGTAGGTACTACTCGCAGAATTTTTACTAAGCAGTGGATTGAATTACATTTGGATTTAATTTTGAGCAAATTTCAGCATCAACACTAGCTAAGGAAAATGGACGATTCCAAAATAATGGAAAATCTGCTTGTATTTGAAAAATGAGTGGGAATAAGGAAACCCATAAATGAAAACAAAGAGTAATCAACAATTTACTTTATACCGTTAGAATTCATGCTACTATCCAAAAATAACTTGAGATAAAAACATGTGATATTTAAAATTTCTTTTTTCATTTTCTGAATATTCTTTTATTGCAATTTTATTTTTACGAAACCAATTATTGAATTTACTCAATTAATATTGTTCTTTGACGGTCGGAGGGCATCTTGCAAGATCTCAAAATGACACACGGACAATGCGGAACAAGATCGAGAATCCAATATTTTAATGAAAGAACGCATCTCTGGAGTGGACAAGGAAAAAAAAAAAATCTACCACGGAAATGGGAATGCAATTATGCAAAGTTAGGTCAGGATAAGATACCAAAATAATATTTTAATGAAATAAAACATCACATTCACACCATGCTAGGAACAGAGATGCACAGTCCACTACGTCCCAATCCGATATTTTAAAAATAAAACGCACTTATCTTCCAACTTTTGAAAAGAAAAGAATAAATGATTAAATCTTTGTTTTTTTGATTTAGTGTATTTTTTACAAACATATAATATAGTAAGAAACTAGTTTAGAATGATAATGATGGATCCGCTTCAACTTTCAATCACTTAAAGAGGACGAAGGCATCTAATCAACAACGTACGCCCTGCCCAACCCTAATATATAAAAAAAAAAAGAAAAAAAAAAGGGCATTTAGGCCCAAAACCTTGCCTATAAATGCAGGAGGAGTCGGGTTGGCTGTTTCATGTGCTAAACTCAGGAGGTGTTTGGTTCACATTCGGAAATCGGAATCGGAATAAAAATTATAAATTCCACTATTGGTATGGGTTTATATCATTATCCCTTACTTGTTTGGTTTAATATAGGAATGGGTTTCATTATGTTAATAAATTTGTCAACTTGAAACCCATGTCACAAGTGGGGAATGAAAGTTAGTATTTTCTTTACACTTTCATTTCCATAGAATATTATTCCATAGTGTTCAACCAAACACCATTTATGGGTATCATTAATTTTGATTCCCATTCCCCCCTCTCATGAATTTACCCATAAATCAAACACCTCCTCAACCTAATCTATTTTCGGCAATAATTACTAACCAGCTCGCCCTAAGGGTTTTTTTTTTTTTTTTTAAATGTCTGAAGCCGGCGCAAACACCTACAACATCGACCTGAGTGAAATCACCGCCATCTGCGGTAATCTTTCAATTCTCTAAAAATTTTCGCATATTCATACTACTTATCAGCTTAATTTTTGCATGCATGTGTTAATTTGCATTTTTATTACCAATTTTATTTATTACTAGTATTTTTTTAAAAGAAAAAAAAATAAAATAACATTGTACATATTCAATATATGTTCTTGGCCGAGATTGTACCGGACTGTTGGTTGAATCGGATGAAGTGGATGCACCTTTCAAGCCAGCTGAAGTGGAGGAATCTATAAAGAAGTCAATAAAGGAACACGACGATTTCAAGGACAATGACCAAATTAATTCATCTACTGCCGGAGAAGGAGAGTCAGAGGTGAACTGAATATTACTACGAAGTCAGAGTAGTAAATAATTGCTATACTCACTTTATACCCATTTTTCGTAATTTTATTTGGTTTGCAGGCGATACCCTACTCCCTATTCGGGCTAGGCACTATGATTCGTCTTATTCCATTACCGGTGATTCCAACAAACCCCCAAGTGATCGAGATCGCAAAATTTGCAGTGAAAGAGGGCAACGAGAGAACCGGAACCGATCTGGAGTTTGTCAATGTATTTATTGGTATAAAGTGGAACGTTTTCTTGGCCACTTTCTACGTGATTGGTATTATACTGAAGAGCTCAACGGATGGAAAGATACGTTTGCGTGACGCAAAGGTTGTTGAAGCCGTAACCGGTCACAAGAAGCTCCTCTCGTGGGAATAAATAATCAAGCACTCTTCCAGATGAGGACTCACTGCCCACAATGATGTGTTTTCTTTCTCTGCAACTTAATTATCTAATGTTAATTAATTTTGGTCGAGTAATGTTAAGATGTATTGCTGATCACTGATCACATGCATGAATTCATTTCCATTATGTATTGCATGTTCAAGTTGTACTTGTTCAGTTGTCTGTTTGTACCAACAATTAATAATCCTGATTAAATAAATAAAAGCATGCAGTGAGTCTTTGAGTTTGTTTCTTCAATCTTTTGTGTTTTGCACCAATTTCTTTGAAAAAATATTGAAACAAATTCTACACTTTTCTAACCCATCGCAGAATAGCGTCTTTTGTCTTAAACTCAACAGGATAGATTAATTATGTCGTCTATCTCCTTAACTTGGTTTGCAAGGAATAGTTATAAAAATTCCATTTTCATGCATAACCACAGAGAAAAAAAATATTAATTTCAACAATTCACCCGGAATTTGGCTATCGAAATTATGGTATTAGTGTGAAAAATATTCAAAAAAAAAAAAAAAAAAAAAATGATAGCTCCGGCCAAGACATCACCTCCAAAGTATCACAACACTACTTTCAACCCAGAATATTTCTTAGGTGTTCCGAATGTAGCCCAGCACTTTATTTTAATTTCTTAGGTGTTCCGAATGTAGGTATGTGTATAAGATCTTTATTTTTTTACTTGATAAATTACGCATGCATTAATTCTTTGAGCAAATTTTAGCATCAACACTAGCCAACGAAAATGGCCAATTCCAAAATAATGAAAATTAGTTTGTATTTCAAAAATGAACCAAGGAACTTTGCCTGATGAAAAATTTAGGGATAACAATTTTGTTTCATTAATTAATTCATGCTGCCACAACTACTCTTAAGAAAATTTCTGTAAATTAGTATAAAGTTTCTTTTTCATTTTCTGAATATTCTTTTATTGCAATTTGATTTTCCAAAACCAATTATTGAATTTACTCAATTAATATTGTTTCGATGATAATCGGAGGACATCTTGCAAGATTTGCAAATGACACACGGAATTTGGATGGTGGGATTTTGGGGATTTAATTTGAAATTCAAATCTATAGTAAGTTATCTAAACAAGTCAATTAATTTAGTTGTGGATTTGAAATCACATCACCAAATTTTATGTCATTTCAAATCCACTCAATTTAAATACATTCATTTGAAATCCTTCCTTCAATTCAAATCCATCCATCCGAACACAATTTGATAGATTCAAAAATCACGCAGTGGAGCACAAACCTGATACTACTTTAAAGGAGTTAAAATAATTACTCAATTGAGATGATCAAGAACTTTCAGAAGTAAGTCATAAGGCTTTCACGTACAAGACTGAAATTATATGAAGGATTGGATGAACAGAATTTTATGGAACGATAAACAAATTATTTACTTAACTTTTCAATTCAAATTTCCTCTACTGAAATAACTAAGCACAATGCTTTTAAATATGTATAAACTAATCTGAATCCTTAAAGGATTTAACTAACACAATTTCCTAATACCAAATAAACTAGGGAATAAATCTCTTACAAACTTAGTTACTAAATATAATATAACTAAAACTTCCAAATCCTAATTAAGCTTGGTTTATATGCCAACATTGCCTCCCTTAAATCGAGATGACCAAGCCTTCATAAAATCCGGTCCAACGCCATCACGAGCCACAATCTCCATTGAAATTTCGGTCGCCGTACGGAGCATTTGTAACCCTAACTTGTAATTGGTTTCCATCTTTATCTTCACACGTAATAGTGGACGGATCTTGTGTTTTGCATATAGTTTGATGGCTAACTCTTCTCGATCAAAGAATTGATTCATACTTACCTAGTCACAATTGACGACACTATAATTTTGACTCACACAATAATCTTCCAAATTATTTCCAAAAACCAAGAAATCATACCCTTCTTTTTGATAATTTGAACCACCAAACTTTTCAATACCACAATCTTCAATCAATTGGTCCACTCCACCATAATTTTGAACAATAATTTCTAAACCATCTTTTTCTTCAAATAATTCATCAATCCCAAGAAAAACAATATCATCTATCACATTAGTTTTCTCAATAATATTTTCAAAAATATCAATGGTGTCTTTTTCAATTTCTTTTCCTTCTTTTCCTAACCAAATCACAAATTTCCGTCTCATCCTCATCCAATTCAACAATTTTATCTTTTCCATGGACAAATTCTTCATCCTCAATCAACCCAAATAATGAATGCAAATCAAAATTTTCAACCTCATAAAAATTTTCACAATTTATGCCATCGTCTTACATACATATCCTGTTCAAAATCAACTTGCCATTCCAACTTAAATTTAGATTTGCAATCACAATCATCATCCGCAAATTCCATTAATATATAAAATAAATCTGACCAAAAAAATTCAGGTGATTGAGCATTAACAATAACCCTTTTGAAAAATTTTCTAACCATTGATTTACGCATAATTTTGAAAAACAATTTTGCCTTTCTCTTCATAATTTCTTTTGGCAAAGGATTAGATAATCTCAATTCTATGGCATCACCTAAACCACATCTTTTCAAGTATTCTTCCATGATGTTTGCCCATTCAAATCTTTCTTCACTACGCATAAACATGTGCAAAATTTCAAAATTTCGAAAATTCACCATTGATAAATTCTCTATCCATCTTGACAATTAAAATAACAAATTTACGTAGCTTGAAATTTTTTCGTTCTTGAATTTCTTGACCTATCTTACTCTTCAACTGCAAATTTGACATGACATTTTTCTCATGATCGTTGTCCAACACCAACAATAATTTAACACGACAGGATCTCTCTTTTCAGATCACTATCCCAATTAGAGTCAATTTTGTTACACCCTAATTGTCAAAACGAGCACTCTCAAACCAATTTCTCTTGTGGTCTAATTTTCAAAAAACGAGTACTCTACCACGATCTTCACGTCCAAGACCGCATCCTAGGATTCTTCTTTTTCTCTAATTTTTTTTTTGACAAATACCCCAAGATCAAACTTTTGACCTAGAGCTCTGATACCAATTTGATAGATTCAAAAAATCACGCAGTGGAACACAAACCTAGTACTACTTTAAAGGAGTTAAAATAATTACTCAATTGAGATGGTCAAGAACTTTCAGTAGTAAGTCATGTCAAGGCTTTCACGCACAAGACTGAAATTATATGAAGGATTGGATGAACAGAATTTTATGGAAGGATAAACAAATTATTTACTTAAGATTTCAATAAGAGAATTTCCTCTACTGAAATAACTAGGCACAATGCTTTTAAATATGTATAAACTAATCTAAATTCTTAAATGATTTAACTAACACAATTTCCTAATACCAAATAAACTAGAGAATAAATCTCTTACAAACTTAGTTACTAAATATAATATAAAAACTCCCAAATCCTAATTAAGCTTGGTTTATATGCCAACACAATCTTATTGAATTTACTCAATTAATATTGTTTCAATGACGGTTGGAGGGCATCTTGCAATATCTGGAAATGACACGCGAAAAATGCCAACAAAGATATAGAATCCAATATTCTAATGAATGAAAGCATTTCGAGACAAGAAATCGTTGATAATCTGCCCAAGGAATAGAAGTATTAAAGTATTAAGTTGAGTTTCCAGGTAAATTATTGATAATCTGCTCAAGGAACCATCATGCCATTAGGAATTCCGATAGGTAAATGCTACTATTTCTTATCAACATTACCTGAAGTCCTGGTCAAAGTTTCTAGCAAATTCATCTCCAAGATGCTATAACTTTCCCATGTCACTACTAGAAAAATAGTAAATAGCAAAAGAATTAGTGACGGATTTTCAAAAAATCTATTGCCAACATCATTGCGATGAAAACCGTCTGTCGAAAAATAGTTCGTCGTTAAATTTTAGCGATTGATTTAATGACGGATTTTTTTCAGATAGAATTAGTAGCAGATTTTCCGTCGCTCTTAAATAATGTTAGCCAGAAAAAAATTGTAATTCAAATTTATACAAATCTAACATGTACTTAAGAGACTAGAGTTTAACGTCAGAGCATATTTTACCCAGAGAAAGATCTATATACAATTCACTAGATAGTGTATAAAAAACAGCTTATACACATACTACTATCAGACCAAATGAGCAATTTGTCACCAAAGCTTTCTCGTAACTGCCAAATTATTATGATTAGTTATTCACATACCACGGAGTACATTAATCTCTCGAACAAAATCTCAATAAAACTTGAATTCGTAAATATTCTTGACAAATGAGTTCTGAAAATATACCGTGTTAAAATGAGCATAAAGATCATAATATAAACCAGCAATTTTAATCAGTAATTTGCTCGGAAAGCTATAAAAACTTTGACAGTAACAAATAACATGGGGCATTGAGCAAAATTTCCTTGTATCTCAACTTATTATTAATTTTTTTTTGGGACTAAATCCCCGCAATGATGTGTTTTCTTTCTCTGCAACTTAATAATCTAATGTTAATTAATTTGGTCAAGTATTGTTGACATGTATTGCTGATGTGACTGATGTTATGCATGAATTCATTTGAACTATGTATTGCTGATCACTGATCACATGCATGAATTCTATCTCCTTAACTTGGTTTGCAAGATATACTTATAAAAATTCTATTTTCATGCATAACCACAAAAAATAAATAAATTGAAAATTTGAACAATTCACCCTGAATTTCACTATGGAATGTATGGTACTAGTGTGAAAAATATTCCAAAAAAAATAAAAAAAAACAAATGAAACCTGAAAATCATCAAAATTTCCAGAAGTATTTCAAAATCTTACTAACACAAATTTTTTTTTTTTTTTTTTTTTTATGAAAATTTTCTGGTAATGCTTTCTAAAAAATCTGGACTCAAACATAAAAAGTAACCAAATTGTCATAAATTTCTGTTATAATAAAAATTCACAGTCTACTTGATAATGCCAAAATTATACACCCACTAAAAAATACGCGTGACTCTAGGCTCATGTTTACTAGTGACATTTTAGTAATTTTATCCTCAGCCAAAGTAGGCTTACAAAGGTCAAATAAATGCTTACAAACTATAGATTGACCTGGCCTATAAACCATAGGTATATATATCGAAGTGGTAGGTCTAATTCAAAATATTCACTTTTTCACTCTCATTGGTTTTGAATTCTCTTTGAATTTTCCTTGTCTTAAGTTACTAATTTGAGCATTAGAGCCACCGAAGGGACATAGTTCCATTCTAATTTTCTTCGGTATTCTGAACGTGGGTACCATGGGATCTTTACTTAAGTACTGGATTGAATTACACTTAGACTTTGCTTTGAGCAAATTTCAGTATCAATACTTGGCACTGTCCGTGAAAAGTGAACAAAAAGCAGTCATGACATATAGCACATATCTCGCGTAACAGGCACTTGAACAATCAAGACAAACAAAGTAACAAGCATCTCATCGCCTCCAAATAAATAAAGTACTTTATCTACGAGAAACTTAAGTACTCTGCCTCTGGATGAAAAATATACTCTGCTTCTGGGTGAAAAATGTACTTTGCCTCTGAGTAAAACAATGTACTTTGCCTCTAGGCAATGTAAGTACTCTACTTCCAGGCAACTTAAGTAGTGTGTCTCCTAACAAAAAATATAAGCCGTTTCCATGCAAATTATGTACTCCATCTCCCGATGAAAAATGTACTCCGTCGTGTGATGTACCCAAAAAGTGTACTCCACATTTGGGTGAAAAGCTACATCTCTCAGCAAAAAATGTACACTTTCCCTAGACAGATAAAGATGTGTATAAGAGACAACTTAGAGTACAAATAATTTACTCTGGCTTCGAATAAAAAAAATGTAATTCGTTTCCAAACAACTTAAGTACTCCATCACCAGCTGAAAAATGTATTATGCCTTTGGGTAAAAAAATGTACTTTGCTTCTAGGCAACTTAAGTACTTCACTTGTGAAAAATGTATCCCGCCTACATGTGAAAAATGTACTCCGCCTTTGGGTAAAAGATTGTACTTCATCTCCGAGCAACTTAATTACTTCGCCTTTAGGTAAAAAAAATGTATTTCGCCCCTGGGCAACTTAAGTACTCCACCCTCGGATGAAAAATGTACTCCATTTATAGGTGAAAAATGTACTCTGCCTTTGGGTAAAAGAATATACTTCACCTCTGGGCAACTTAATTATTCTGCCTCCGGATAAAAAAAAATGTACTTCGTATCTAGGCAACTTAAGTACTCCACCTCGGGTGAAAAATATACTCCTTCTCTGGGTAAAAAATGCTCTGACTAAAGTTATGAATTATGCTCAGGGGTGAAAATGTTACTTTGCTTCCGGTTATAAAGTATCCTCAAGGTGAAAAATTTACTCCACTCTGCCTCAAGATAAAAAATATTCTCTAGGTAAAAAATATGTTTCACCTCCAGGTAAAACTTGTCCTCCATAAGGTGAAAAATTTACTCCACTCCATCTTCGAGTATGCCTGTAAACGGGTCGGATCTAACATATCTAGACCTGGATCTGACTAATACAACCGGATTCGGATTCGGATCTTCAACGGGTCTACAAAAGTATATCCATATCCAGATCTGTCGGGTCTTGTCAGAACCGGATCTGGATCCGGGTCCGGGTCTTAATATTCTTTTTATAACTTTTAAAATTATATACAAAACTTCATTATAACTTATCGAATTTTTCCTTTTTTTTAAATTATAAAAAATTGCTAGATTTAGATAAATAATTAATAGTTGTGCATTAATTGAACATTTCCATAAATTACATAGGCAATTTACACAACATATATATATATATAATATTTGACAAAATAATACTAATATATAATAAGATTTATTATATATTAAATATTTTAATCAGATCTGGGTCTTAATCGGGTTGAAACACAAAGATCCAGATTTGACCCGTTTATTGTATTAGGTAAACAGGTCCGAATCAACTGGGTAATACAAATTTACTATAGATCTAGACCCAAATAAACGGTTCTGAATCGGGTTGGGTCCGGGTCTAGACCTTACCCATTGATAGGCCTATCTTCGAGTAAAAAATATACTTTGTCTCTGGGTAAAATATATATATATACTTTGACTTTGAGATAAAAATGTACGCCTTCTTCGGGTGAAAATTTACTCCGCTCCATCTCCGGATAAAAAATATGCTCCATTTCTAGGTAAAAATATACTCTGCCTATGAATAATACCGTTCCACCTCTTTTTCTCATAGTCAGAACCGTTTATTTGGGTCTAGATATACACCGTATCTAGGTGAAAAATATACACCACCTTTATGCAAATTATGTACTCTGCCTCCAAGTAAAAAAGTATTCCGTCCTTAACTAAAAAATGTATTCCACCTCCGAATAAACAACCTACTCCATCTCTGGTTGAAAAATGTATTTCACATTCTCCCAAATTATGTACACTATTTTAGGGATCCAATCAACTCATGATTATCTGAGAGCTAGGGATGTCAATTGGGCCTTGTGAGTCGGGCTTTTCAAAGCTTAATCTCGACTCACAAATTTGTTTAGGTTTTGGGCCTTAATCGGGCCGATCCAAACTCACAAATGTGAAACTCATACTCGTCTTACAAAATTATTTCGATTTCGGACTTTAATCGGGTAGCCCAAACTCACATTATCTAATAAAAATTTTTATTTTATTTATTAAAGTTTTGTTTTTATATTATGTTTGCGGAATATGGAATAGTATGTACTACATATGTCAATAAATAACTATTATCTATATCATTGAGAGACAATATTTCAACTTAAATTGACTAATAAAGTTAGGTTATTATTTTTAGTTACTCAAGTTTAGCTAAGTTAATAGAATACTAGAATCATTAACCATTATCCACATAAAATTAAGTTGAAATATTTAATTTAGAATATATATATATATATATATATTCGATCCGGTTTTTAATCAGCTCGAGTCTAATAAAATCCAATCTCGACTCACAATTTAATCGAGTCTAATTTTTAAACCCAAGCTCAACCTAGCCCACTTAATATAAGGCTCAACCCTTTATTTGTTAAGCTAGATAGGTCAAGCTATCGAGAGCACCAAGGAGCATTCCAAAAATATCAAGACTCATACCATAAATTTTTTTGGTCTAAAGTCCTTACCTTTCTCTACCTCACCTACTCTACTTCACTTACTCCACCTCATATTAGCTTACTTACTCGGGTGCTACTTCATCATTAAGTGGTATCTTCTACTCAAGTAGTACCTCTTAATTGTTTGCTCTAAGTGGTACAACCCGCTCATGTAGTATCTCCAATTCAAGTGGTAGTACTCATATTTAGGTGGCATTTTTTCTCAAAAAAAAAAAAAAAAATGATAGCTCTGGCCAAGGCTTCACCTCCAAAGTATCACAACACTACTTTCAACCCGGATTATTTTGCAGCAATGAAATAATTTTTGAAGTTTGATTCTGAACATTCACTTTTTTGTTTTCATTAGCTCTGAATTCTCTTTAAATTTTCCTCATCTAATGTAACAGATTTGAGCGTTGAGTCTACTCTGGGGGATATAGCCCAGCATTCTTTTTAATTTCTTAGGTGTTCCGAACGTAGGTACTACGTGCGAGATCTTTATTTAAGGACTTGATTGAATTATGCATGCATTTGACTTTGAGCAAATTTTAGCATAAACACTAGCCAACGAAAATGGACAATTCCAAAATAATGAAAATCAGTTTGTATTTCAAAATGAGCGGGGATAAGGAACTTTGCCTGATGAGAACTTGAATGAATGAAATTTAAATTGTTTAGAAGTTGAAATGACTAAAAATTTGCTACAATTTCAAATTAAGAAAATTTTTGTAAATTAGTATAAAGTTTCTTTTTCACCTCCTGAATATTTCTTTTATTGCAATTTGATTTTCCAAAACCAATTATTGAATTTGCTCAATTAATATTGTTTCAATGATAGTCAAGGGACATCTTGCAAGATTTGCAAATGACAGGCGGAATTTGGATGGAGGGATTTGGAAGATGTAATTTGTAAGACAAATCTATAATAAGTTATCTAAACAAGTTAATTGATTTAGATGTGAATTTGAAATTCACCAAATTTTTTGTCATTTCAAATCTACCCAATTTAAATCCATTCATTTGAAATCCTTCAATTCAAATCCATCCATCCAAACACAATCTTATTAAATTTACTCAATTAATATTGTTTCAATGACGGTTGGAGGGCATCTTGCAATATCTGGAAATGACGCACGAAAATGCCGAACGACATCAAGAATCCAATATATCTGATGAATGAAAGCATTTCGAGACAAGAAATTGTTGATAATCTGCTCAAGGAATAGAAGTATTAAAGTATTAAGTTGAGAGGTAAATTATTGATAATCTGCTCAAGGAACCATCATGCCATTAGGAATTCCTATAGGTAAATGCTACTATTTCTTATCAACATTACCTGAAGGCTTGTACAAAGTGTTTCTAGCCAATTCATCTTCAAGATACTATAACTTTCCCATATCACAACTAGATGTGTAGCAAATAGCGATAGAATTAGCGACGGATTTTCAAAAAATTTGTCGCCAATGTCATTGCGACGAAAACCGTCTGTCGAAAAATATCTCTACGGTAAATTTTAGCAACAGACTTAGCGGCAGATTTTTTTCTAAAGGAATTAGGAACAAATTTTATGTCGCTCTTAAACGATGTTAGCGATGGATTTTTTTTTTGCTAATTAGCGACAGGATTCAAAGTTAGCGACCGAAATTAGGCTTTACGTTAAAAAAAATTGTATTTGCTGTAACGGAAAATCCGTCGTAAACCCAAAAGAAAATTAAAAAAAAAAATTCTAAAAATCTAGAAACCAGAAAAATATTTTAGCAATAAAATTTGTTTTTTTTTTTTCAAACTAGCAAAACTAATTCAATTTTATACACTACATTTGTGCATTGTCAAATTACAAACCAATATTCAGAAAAATTCCAGAATATTTACAATTAAGTGCTAAAAAATTTATATAATACTTATTACTACTCCTACTACTACGCTACTAGTAAATAATAATAACTTGAAATAAAAATACTAATAACACATCTTATTACTTACCAGTACTATTTAATACTACTACTAATTCTATTTTATGCTACTAGTACTAAAAATTTATATAATACTTATAACTACTACTATATTAGGTAAAATAAATTCGAAAAGTTAAAAACCATCCAATATGCACAAAAATAATATAAAATAATTTGTAAAAAAAAAATCTAATATACACTAATAAATGTAAATAAATCCAAAAAGAATAAAAATTAGTGTCATACAATATAACTTACGTTGCAAAAATAAATGCATTTATTGTTGTGGATTGATAGTGACCAATTGGTGATGGTGGTTATGGTAGAAAATCTACAGTAGTGATTTTTGAGGTAGGTGGAGAGAGATGGAAAAAAGGGAGAGATGAATGGGGAAGAAAATAGAAGGAAATAGGAAAATGTGGAAGAAAAAGGGGAAAAAGAGGAAAGAAAGTAGGAGATTAGTGATGGTGCCTTTATTTTAAGGAGGAGGAAGGAAAAAAGTGATAGATGGTAGTTGAATAGAGTAATGGAATATGTGAATTTTTGAAATGGGTAAGAAAAGAGGTCATTTTATATCATACCTGTCACTTAGTGACGGAATTTTTCGTTGCTAACGGTTTTTATTTTTTTAATAAAAGTTTTACTTAGTGATGGATTTACTGTCGCTAATTTGAGATACCGATCAAATTATGTTGCTAAGTAGATCGGTATCTCAAATTAGTGTCGCTAAATAGATCGGTATCTCAAATTAGCGACGAAAAATTTGTCACTAAGTAAAACTTTTTCTTTAAAAAAAAATAAAAACCGTAATTTAGCAACGAAAAAATCTGTCATTAACTTTCTAGAGAATTCAAATTAATTTGAAGGAAATTTATTTACACATTCTCCTTAAATTATGATTTTTAAATTTTTGAAAACATTACTTAGCAACGGATTTTTCCGTCGTTAAATTGGGATACCAATCTACTTAGCAATGGCAAAATCCGTCACCAAATTTCTAGTTCAAATTCTTTTGAATTTTTAATTTGAATTACTGATATCCTTAAATTATGGTTTTCAAATTTTTGAAAACATTACTTGGCAACGTATTATTTCTTTGCCAAATTTAAAATCCAATTTTTTAAAAAATATTTTTCCTTAGAAAATTTGCAACGGAAAAATCTGTCTCTCATATTTTAAATTTTTATTTTTCTTTCAAAAAAAAAATACAATAGATTTCATGACGGATTTTTGTGACGGAAAATTTCCATCACAAAATCCACGTCGCTAAAATTTTCCGTCACAAAATCCGTCGCAGTTAGTGAGAAAAAAAATCAGTCAGAAAAATCCGTTACCAATTGTAGTGTGTATTTGAAGACAAGGATGGCATCTTGTTCAAAAGTAACTGGACCGACAGTCTCCTATCTTGCAAGTCCAAAGTAAAAACAAACATAATCAAGTTGTATATGGCATTTCAAAACTTAAATATCCTAATAACAGTTAATACTTAATAGGCAAAATATTATTGAGAGGCCAACAAGCTTTCAAATATGTCACTGACGAAGTATAAGATGCAAAAATTGGGATAATCAAAGTAGAAGAAATATAGCATATATTAGCAGTCTTGAGAAGGCACCTTATATATACATTTTCAGTTGAAACTAAATCAATTTTTTGTCCTAATCTTGGCTAGAATATTGAACTTCTTGTCCTCCAGTACTTGATTTTCACGAACTCAAAAGTAAGTTGCAACAAATCATCTCTTTATATCAGTCATGCCGTCATGAGGATGAATTTGATTGTTTCTACCATATACCTTCTAGCAAAGGGCCCAAACTGCAGGAAGTACTGCAACAATGGATCTGATAAGAAAAATAGTAAAATAGTGGCATAAGATAGAAGGCAATAGAAGGTAATTCGAACCTGTCAACTGATTTAAGGACAGTTCGGCAACATCACGTTCATCAGTAATTATGCCATCTGTATAGGCACTGCCAATGAGAAGGGACAGAAAATCTTTAGAAGCATCATTGACAGACAAGTAAAACTTGTAATAAGTGCATTCTCTTAACTAACACATTATTATATGTATAGACGGTTAGTGTATGCCTAAAAATCAATTTGTTTTAGGAATAAATTCCTACTTTTATAAGATTTATATATATTAATATGATATTTTTTGAATAAGATTATATATATATATATATATATATATATATATATCCCTAATCGTAATGTATGACATCAGTAGATTAGCACATAAGTGCATGTGGATGTTTATTGGGAATAAGTGCATCTCATCGGATTGACCCGCTAAGAATATTCTACACGGATTATTATTTAAATGCCAGTGGATTAATCTCTTTGTCATAGTAGTGGAATGGTCCTTTGACTTGAAATTGTGAGTTTTTCTTGATTGTGGATTATTATATTTTGGCTCTATAATCCGTTACTCTTAATGAGTCGTACATATTGTAGAGTTCGGGTATAATAAAAATCATCATAAGATAAGAAATGACCAATAGAGGATTCACCACTCCTTATAATAGTAGAGTATATCCCAATATGGCTATTTTTTGAAATAGGATTTGAAAATTTTTTCGCAAAATGGAAATAGAATTAAGATGTCTTAAGATTCTATTTCAAATAAGTTGTATTTTGGAAAGAAATAAATTTGATTAATTCGATAAGAGTTTTTATTACATCTGTACTCTTAAATAACAGATAATCTCTTATAGGTTGGTAAATGGATATAATTACAGGGAACTAGTCAAGCATCGTTGATGTCGAACCACTTGATATATCTCAGTTAAACACTTGGGTGGTCATTATGCTTTGTTAGAAGCCAATCTTGATCTATAAGTGTAAATTAATTAATTAGAGAATTAACGATAAATTAAAGGTGTTTAATTTATCTAATTCTAATTAATTTAAAATTATAATTTATACTTATTGCCAGTGTGATTTTGAACCTAAATTCACAAGAGACAGGATAATTATTTCAGGATTAAAATGATTTGATAAGTATTAGATACTTATGCTTTAATTTATGAGATAAATTAACTTTTGAGTTTAATTGTAATAAGTTATAAATATTAGGATTTAATATGTAAGAAATATTAATAGTTCTAATGGTTTTATAATTATTCATATACCCATGATTCAAATTGATTGGGATTTGAAATTCCCTAAACTCAATTTGATTGGGATTCTAAATTTAGATGTAGCAGTATTTACGGCTTTTAAGAATTGAAAAGCCAACTAATTTTTCTTAAAAACGTTGAGTGTCACGTTTGATTAAAAGGGAAAAATAATTTAGGAGCTAGACTTTCATGGTTCTAAGATGTGTAAAGACAGTAATGATTTTTGATTAAATTATCTGTGTGCATACCATTAGAGACCGGACACTTGTGCAACTTGTGGATTGACGTCCCAAACATATTAGAGATTTTACTGCTATTTTAAGGTATAATCTCTATATTTTTCTTGTATTACGCATAAATTAATCAAAGTGAACTGTGATTGGAAAGTAAAATTTTAAATTTCGCTCTGTTTATTTACTTTCTTTAATAGACAAGTCGAGAAATAACAAAGCCAACATACCTTCCATGCCACTGTATATGATTAATTATCCCGAAAACTGAGCGACTTGTTCTGCATTTCAATACTAATACAAGGATAGAAGACAAAATGTGAAAACTAACCAGAGCAGGATGCACACAGCACAATTAACAAGGCATGCCTATTGTGCTACTAAGTGGCGGTAAAGCGCATGAACTTTCATTAGCAGATCAGTTAATAAAGATGCCCAAAGAGTCATTAGTTTCAAACTTTAGAAGGATAAAGAAACATTGCATTACAATTTTTAGATAGATTTATAATTTAGATGACACTTTATTCAAAAATAATCCACAGAAACAGAATCACTTTGAGAAGGCATTACACTGTATCATAATTGTACTATCCACTTCAAAAAGATCAAACAAGATGGGATAATTATTTTTTTTGCTTCACGAAATGAGGTGCCCAAGGATGAAAGAAGATCTTTGCAGTGAAAAAGCCCACCTTTAATTTCTTATCCACATCTAGATCATTCACAAAACCATTCTGTATCAATTTCCTGTGAACAGGAAGTGTTTCCTACAAAAATTGCAATATAAAATATTCTAAAATGAAAAAGAAACTTTACTAGTTTACAAAAATTTTTTGTGGAGAGAGTTGTATTAACATGAACAGGTGACCATTTGAAATAAAATTGTTACTCCTGATATCCTCTGATTTTCGAAATATAAATGGATCTTCATTACTGTTACACACACATTTACATTAAATCAACATGAAAGTGATTTTTATAATTTGCATCATTTAGCAAGTCAACAAAAAATTTTGAGTCAAGAGACATCTCAAACTCGTAATTGTTTACCCTCCTATCAAGTTTCAATCTATCAAACAGGCCCAAACTATTCTCTTGTGTTGATATTCCCCTGAATGCTATTGCAAATCCCAAATGCTTGTCTTTGCAGTTCTACCATATCAGCATAGCATGATACTCGGCATATGGACTAACGGGGCGGGCTGGGCCACAGGTTTAGCCCACGGATTGGCCAACTTTTAAATAATTGAAATTAACGAGATTATTAACTATTTTATTTCAAATTATTACTTAATAGTCTAAGTTGTTACTTATAATTTAATGATAGCATTTAATAGTCCAAGTTATTACTTATTACTGTATATGAACTTAAGCGTTATTAGTTAGTACTCATTTTTCATTCTTTATCATAGAAGTTGTAACTAAGAGAAACAAATTGTTAGTTATTAAATCATGTTATTACATAATACCTAGTTAATAGTTCAAATTATTATTTATTATTATAAGTTATTACTAATTAGCACATCATTTTTCAATATTTATTAGTACAAGTTATTACATGTTACTATTTCAAGTTATTAGATCAAGTAATTCTTAATTTTATTCTAAGTTAATATTTATTATTACAAGATATTTCTTGTGTTAGGGACTAAATCTCTTACAAACTCAACTACTAATTTTCTAAACTAATTACATTAAAATTTCTAAATTATGCTTGGGTTTGGTTTATATGCCAATAGATTAGTTTGTATTTTAGTGGGGATCGGAGACTTTGCTAGATGAAAATCGGGGGATAACAACTTTATTTCGATCCCTATTAATTCAGCAATTACAACTCTGTCTTGAGAAAATTTTTGTAAATGATTGTTAAAGAAAATATAGGATATCCATCTGTGTACCAATTGACAATGAGTGGCGTGAATAATAATTAGATTAATTACGTAGACTAGTATTACAATTGGTCGTTCTCTTTGCCACAATCGAAATGTTTATAAGAATGTCATTTCGTGTGGCAAAAAGGCATTTGTAACACTGTTGTGGCATAATACTTTTGCATCGCCATTGCAGCCCTCATAAAAAATATTGCTGTTTTTGCGACACATTTGCAGTACAATTTTACTGTAACACAAAATTTTTGCGGCCCAATTTTATTGTATTGCAAAGTATTTGCGGCACATTTTATGACAAAATTTCACTATTGAAGCACATTTTTAACTAAAAAAGCCAGTATGCCTTCCGTGCCTTTGTATATGATCAATTAACCAGAAAACTAAGTATGACTTGTCTACATTTCTATGCTAATACAAGGATAGAAGACAAAATATGAAAATTAACCAGGATGCACACAGACAATTAACAGGGCATGGCTGCAATGCTACTGAATGGCGGTAATAAAGTGCATGAACTTTCATCAGCAGATCAGTTAATAAAGACGCCCAAAGAATAGTTAGTTTCAATTTAAAGGATAAAGAAACATTGCTTTACAATTTTTAGATAGATTTATAATTTAGATGATGCTTTATTAAAAAATAATTCACATAAACAAAATCACTTTGAGAAGGCATCATACTCTATTATAATTGTCTTATACACATCAAATGTGTCAAAGAGATGGAGATAATTATTTTATAGAATGTAATTAGGTGCCTAGCGCTAAAAGAATCTCTTTGCAATCTAAATGTCATCTTTAAGGGTGTGTTCGTTTGGATTGAAAATATTTTTAGAAAAATATTTTTCAAAAATTTTTTTGGTGCTAAACACCGGAAAATATTTTTCGGTGTAAAATATTTTCTAATTTACCTTCCTCTGGCTGAAAATAATTTACGAAAATTTTGAGCGTTAGTTATTTTCCGAATAATTCAAAAGTAACATTAAACCTCAAATACTTACTTTTAGAGAATTTCGTTTGCTAAACTTATTTTGGTTTTCAATTCTTTTTCATTCGTTTTTCTCTCAATCAAGGTCCCACACTAATATAACTATCATTATGTATATTTTACTACTATATTGTGCTATTATTTAATTTTGAACAAAATCAATCTTTTATTAATCACAATTATTTGTAAGGTATTTATTACCATTGTTATAAATTTTTTTAACTTGTATTCATAAAATTAAAGATAAAATCGTTAAAATTTTTTATTTCAAAATATTTTCATTTTGTCAACCGAACACCGAAAAATTGTATGAAAAATGAATTTTTTCCCTCAAGAAAATATTTTCAATCCAAATGAAAACACCCTAATTTGAAGTTACAAGTAAAATAAAAAAATAAAAGGAAAACCAATAGGGTGTCATAAAAAAATTACAAAGCAACCTTCGGTTTTTTTCTTTTCATTCCTATCATTAATACAACATGTTATGTATCTAAAACCCAAGGGAAAATTGCAATTCTCAGAAAGGATAGGGAGGAGCAAAGAGAGAAGAGAGAAGAGAGGAGAGAGAAAGAGAACACTAATCATACAAGCAAATAGTTATATATTGATCACAAACAAGAAAAAAAAAATCAGAAAAGAGAAGTTGGACGGAGATCTAAATGTGGAATGCTATATATAAATTGAAATACATAATACATTTGTATGCGTGGCATGGTGGTTTGTACTGGAATAAAATGTGGATTTTATTAAACATTGGTACTAAATCAACAATATTTAGTGTGCCGTTTCACATCACAAATTAAAGAACCTCTATCAAGAAGCCTAAACCATTTACAGACAAGTCACCATTGTACAACCAGACTCCAGATTTTAACTTTTATGAAGCCATTGGATAGCTCTAAGAAACTTCAGGATACATGTCCAAAGATGATTATGTAATATATAACCTAGACAATCACCAAACAAAGGGCAGCCTATGTTGTGGAGTTGTTTGAAGAGCAATATGAGTGAAATAATTTTCTAACTGATTTAGAAATGCGGTAATAACGTCAATAAATTAGTAATCTCATCTTGAGAATGTTCGACTTAAAAGTGGGGATAAGTAATGATGTTAAAATTATACGCCCACTAAAAAAATATACATGTGGTTCTAGTTTTGTGATCATTAGGAGCGTTTTAGTAATTTTATCTTCATAGCCAAAGTAGGTTTAAATGGGTCAAATAAATACTTACAAACAGTAGATTGATCCGATCCATCAACCACAAGTATAAATATTCAATTATGTCTCAATATAATTGGTACATAGGATGCCTTTATATAGACTTATAAGAGAATATAAATATAGTAAGTCTTGCTAATCAAGACAATCAAACATATAGTAAGTCTTGCTAATCAAGACAGTTAGACAAAAAAGGTAATCACGTAATCTAGGGGAGTAATTAGGGTAATTATATCAATCACATACTTACATACTATAATATGATAATTCCATATCTTTGACACAGGTCTGATTGAATTTACTGAATTAATATTGATAATGTTTCCTTGACAGTGGGGGACATCTTGCAAGATCTGGAAATGACACACGGAAAACAAGATCGAGAATCCAATATTCTAATGAAAGAGGATAAGGGATCAAAAGTTTACCAAGGAAATGGGAATGCAATTATGCAGAGTCAGGAAACCAAAATAATATTTTAATGAAATAAAGCATCACATTCACACCATGCTAGGAACAGCTATGCACAGTCCACTACACCCCAATGTGTTTTTCATTAAAATTAATGAAAAACACATTTTAAAGATAAAACGCATCTTAACTTGCAACTTTTGAAAAAAAAAAAAAGAATAAATGATTAATTCATTGTTTTTATTTAGTGTATTTTTTACAAACATATAATATAGTAAAAAACAAGTTTAGAAGGATAATGATGCCAAGAAGTGTCGACGCCGCAGCTTGGCATTTGATTCCCACAAAGAGCAAAAAGTGTCGACGCCGCAGCTTGCCCACGATGACGTGTTTTCTTTGTCTGCAACTTAATTGTCTGATGTTATTTATTAATTTGGGTCCAGTATTGTTAAGATGTATTGCTGATCACTGATCACATGCATGAATTCATTTCCATTATGTATTGCATGTTCAAGTTGTAGTTGTTCAGTTGTTTGTTTGAGTTTATTCAATTAATAATTCACCATTAAATAAATAAAAGTGTACTCCACATTTGGGTAAAAATGTACTCCCTCTCTCGACAAAAAATGTACACTACCCCTAGATAGATAAAGTACTCTATCTTCGGGCAACTAAGTATTCTGCCTCTGGGTAAAAAATATATTCTGCCACTAAACAAATAATTTACTCTGGCGTTGGATAAAAAAAAATGTACTTCGCCTCTGGGTAAAAGATTGTACTTCACCTCCGAGCAACTTAATTACTCTGCCTTTAGGTAAAAAATAAAATGTACTTCGCCTCTGGGCGACTTAAGTACTCCATCCTTGGATGAAAAATATACTCCATTTATAGGTGAAAAATGTACTCTGCCTTCAGGTAAAAGAATATACTTCACCTCTAGGCAACCACTTAATTATTCTGCCTCCGAATAAAAACAATGTACTTCATATCTAGGCAACTTAAGTACTCCACCCCGAGTGAAAAATATACTCCTTCTTTGGGTAAAACAATGCTTTGACTAAAGTTATGAAGTATGCTCAGGGTGAAAAATTTACTTCGCTTCTAGTTATAAAGTATACTTAGGGTGAAAAATTTACTCCACTCTGCCTTGAGATAAAAAAAACATTCTCCAAGTAAAAAATATGTTTCACCTCCAGTTAAAAATTGTCCTCCACCTCAAGGTGAAAAATTTACTCCACTCTATCTTCGATAAGATGCAGAGCGGTACTGGCCGGTGTCTCTTATAAAAATCTAAGATGTGTATTTTCTTCACACTGGTTGCTAAATTTTTGTTGGGTAAAGCACTAAAAAAAAATGAAGCATTATTTGACTGCGTTGATTTTTTTTTAAAAAAAAAAATTGAGGTGAAGTTTGTTGCATTTAATCTATTAGTTAGACTCTGTCTCTTAGCAAATTGAATAAAAAATAACAATCATCATAGATAGGGATGGCAGTGGGTCGTGCCAGACTTGGTTAGGCCTTCTGACAGGGCGTGCCGTGTCAGGCTACCTCTCCGGATGAGGAGTGTCGTGCTGGGTCAAGAAATTGAAATACTTGACCCAGACTTAGCCCCCGTGCCAGGCCCACGATGAGGCAGGGCGTGCCAGGCTCGGGTTGGTCCTCGGGCTGACCCTATGCTTGATCCTCAGATTAACCCACTTTCGATTAGTTGAAATTAGATCAAATGATTATTTATTTAATTTTGAATTAGTACTTCTTGCACTAAATTAATATTTATTACTCAAAAATAGTACTTAGTGGTTCAATTATTACCCATTATTTCAAGTTATTATTAATTAGTGCATCGTTTGTCATTATTTATTAATATAAGTTACGTATAATTATGAAAAAAGGAAACAAATTGAGACAGCGCTCTACTGATGGGCAGGGCGAGTCGACGGGCTAGCCTAGCCATCCCTAAATATAGATATATTTTAATATACTCATTCAAACTCAATCAGCGAATTATAAATCATGTGAAATCATGAGTAGAACGCACGTATCTCCATTTTCAATCCTCACATCCATCATGCCAAATTGCCAATTACTAAGAATATTATTATGTTGTTTCTATATAATAATACTGATCTTATATGCATTTAGCAATGTATAAGATTTGATTACTTATACACATCTAGATGTTAATAGACACTTTCTAGTTTTTTTTATAATTTATTAAATTATAGTTTCACATATTTCACAATAAATCTCATTTTAACAGTTTTGGAAGAAATATCAAGTGTGTCATTACATTGGCCAATGGGTTGTGGCATTAGCAAGTCCAAATGTTACAAACAGCGATTAAGATAGAACAATAAAATTCAGTGTAAATGTTTAGGAAGCCCATGCATTTATTGGAATCATCAACTTCGAAATCTATCTTACTAGGAAAAAGAGAAGGGGGAAATTTTTTTTCAAATTCTACCAGCGAAAATGGACAATTCCAAAATAATGAAAATCCTAGCTTGTATTTCAAAAAAGAGCGGGGATAAGGAATTTTGCTAGATGAAAACTCAAGGGATTACAACTTTACACCGAACCGTATTAATTCATGCTACTACAACTCTCTCTTGATTGCAATTTGATTTTGCGAAACCAATTATTGAATTTATTCAATTAATATTGTTTCCTTGACAGTGGGAGACATCTTGCAAGATCTGGAAATGACACACGGAAAACAAGATCGAGAATCCAATATTCTAATGAAAGAGGATAAAGGACCAAAAGTTTACCAAGGAAATGGGAATGCAATTATGCAGAGTCAGGTAACCAAAATAATATGTCTCTTATACACATCTAGATGTGCATAAGAGATTCACACCATGCTAGGAACAGCGATGCACAGTCCACTACACCCCAATCCGATATTTTAATGAAAAACACATTAAAAGATAAAACGGGGTTTATCTTCCAACTTTTGAAAAAAAAAAAGAAGAAGAAGAAATGATTAATTCTTTGTTTTTATTTAGTGTATTTATTCTTTACAAACATATAATATAGTAAAAAACTAGTTTAGAATGATGATGATGGATCCGTTTCAACTTTCAATCCATTAAAGAGGATGAAGGCATCTAATCAACAATGTATGCACTTGAAATAATAATAATAATAATAATAATAAACAATGATGTGTATAAGAGACAACTTCGCACGTTGGCATTTGATTGATTCCCACAAAGGGCAAAAAGGGCATTTAGGCCAAAAAACTTGCCTATAAATGCAAGAGGAGTCTGGTTTGCTGTTTAAACTCAACCTATATATATATATATATATATATATATATATATATATATATATATATATTTTTTCATCAATAATAACTAACTAGCTCTCCCTAAGCCCTCTCCCCAAAAAATGTCTGAAGCCACCGCTGCATCCGCAAGCACCTACACCATCGACTTGAGTGAAGTCGCTGCTATCTGCAGTAATCTTTCACATGTGTTGTCTATAAGAGACAGATTAATTCATTCATGTACTATTATATAGGTGTACTCAATCCATCAGTTTAACTTTTGCATGCATGCAATGCATGTGTTTGCATTTTTATAATTGCGTACCAATTTTATTTGTTTTATTTAAAAAATAAATAAAATGGTAACGAATTGTACGTTGTTTCAATCAGATGAAGGGGATGGACGTTTCAAGCCAGCTGAATTGGAGGAAGCCGTAGAGAAGTCAATACAGGAATACAAGGATTTCAAGGACAATGACCAAATTAATTCATCTACTGACGGAGGACCACGGCAGCCAGTGGTGATTAATATTACTAATTAATTGCTAGAATCTGTAATACAATACTAATTAAGTCACACAATCACTGTTTTTAAATATTTGTAGGGTTTCGTTCAATAGTTTACTTACATATTCATTTTACCCTACTTAGATATATTGTACATATTTATCCTTAATGATGAGTTGTGCCACGTAAGCACAACTCTGCTAAATATTGATATATGGAGTCACGTAGGCAATCAGTTCTGTTATCATCGTTATGTCATCATTCACACTAGACAGAGTTAAGTCTTGGATACTTATAATGAGTACGACAACTGTTGATATCAATGAAAAACAAGAAAATTTCATTACTTTTTAATTATTCAACTGCATGTAATATTCATACTACAATGCATCTTTGTCCGAATAAACACACAGGCTAAACTTTTCCCCGAGGAGTACGGTAGTTTATTAATTTGTTTTCTGGAAGAAATCTGATTAAGCTTTCGTAATTTATTTTATTTGGTTTTACAGAAAAAAAGTTTGGGCGTGGGCGCTCTTTTATGTCTTATTCCAATTCCGGTGTTTACAAAACTCCCAAGTGATAGCGATCGGAAAATTTGCAGTGAAAGAGCGGAATGAGAAGGCCGGAACCGATCTGGAGTTTGTCAAAGTAATGGTTGGTGTCAAGTGGAGCGTTGTGGCAGCGACTTTCTACATGATTGATATTAGAGTGAAAAGCGCCACTTATACAAAGATATAATTTGGGTACTGCAAAGCTTAATTGTTGAAGCCTTTACTGGTCACAAGAAGCTCCTCGCGTGGAACAATATATATGTATAATTAATTTAAGCACTCTTTCAAATGAGGCCTCACTGCCCACCCATGATTACAACTTAATTATCTACTGTTAATTTGGTTAAGTATTGTTAATTAACATGTATTGCGTGTTCAAGTTGTACTTGTTCAGTTGTTTGGTTGTACCTACAATAAATAAATAAAAGCAGTGAGTGTTTGAGTTTGTTTCTTCAATCTTTTGTGTTTTGCATGTCATATAATAAGCGTGAAATTCTTTGAAAAAATAATGAAATAAGCTATAAAGTTATATTTGGATCGATGAATTTGAAAAAAAATTTAAAATTTACCTATTTTTTGAAAGGGATTTATATAATTGAAATAGATGAAAACTAAATTCACCCAAATTAAAAAGTGTAAAAGGGATTTCAAATAATTTCATAATTTGGGTGAATCTGAAATTCATCCATTTTGACTCTATAAATCCCTTTAACAAATGAGCAAATTTTAAATCATTCTCCAAATCTATCAATCGAAACACAATATAAAGTTTTTTAACCCATCGTAGAATAGCGTCTTTGTCTCAAACACAAGAACATAAAAATTTCTATTATGTTGCATAATATTTTCGGAAATAAAAAAATATTTCAAGAATACTACTTCTGTAAAGTGTACAACTGAGCAAAAACATTGAACTTTGAAATAATACTAAATGAATACTAAAAATCATCAAAATTGAAAAGATGTTTTAAATTTTAAATTTTAGTTTTTGTTAAAATGAAAATTATTCTGATAAGGCTTTTAGAAAATTTTGCTTTCACCCAGAATATAACTATTATTAATACAATCAATAATTTTAAATTCTGAAAGCATTATCATAAAAAATTCAATTTGAAAAAAAATAATAAGAAGAACTTCTAATGTTTTAATACATTTCCAAAAAGAAAATTTTAAACCGGTACTCAGGGTTGATTATTCAAATCAAATTTTTTGGACTAGATATTCCGGTAGATGTTAAATAAAAATTTTACTATAACCATTATGAATGATAATATAATTGTCACAAAAATTTTGTGATATTCTGATGTATGTCAGTAGTTATATATATATATATATATATATATATATATATATATATAAATTCCAGATGTGTATATGAGACAGGTACATACTTTTACGCACAATCAATCTGGTTATAGTACATTCGACAGATAAATTGGATTGTATCTCAAAGATAACTGACTAAAATTGTACTTTTACTTTTCAATTTAATGGCAATTGTTAAGTATCCTAAATTGGGAAATTTTTACAGTATAAGAGACTAAATTGACCAGCGGTGATATACAAGGAACCAATTTAGTGATAGCATTGAAAAATTAGGGTTATTCATATTCTTTTTCAAGTGCTTTTTGCACTAGTTTCAATAATTTTATGAAGTACGTGTTTACACATTTACATTTCTAGTTTTATATATTAATATATATTTACTTTGGTTATTCTGACTTTATTTCAAGTCATTTAACGTATATTTATGTGTATATGTATTTAAGGTTGTATTTACCTTGTTTACTTAATTTCTCCTATAACTAGGTTCTTTGTGCATTCTTGTTCATCATTTGTTTATAGTTTTAGTAAGTATTTAAGTATTAGTTTAGTATTATGTGATAGGTATTAATGTGTGTCTTTGTTTTAGAGTCATGTAGGAACAAACGGTACATTAATTAGACGTTGGATAGAGAATTTGGAAACAAAATGGTGAAATCATGCATGCGGGCAAGGGGAACTCGTAGATGCGAGCTCAACAGGCCATTACGATGTGAGCTTAGGTAGAATGGACCTTGCTTGAAGCTAAGTTAGCACGCTTGTTGCGAGCCATGTTGGGCATGCAATTTCACGATTTTGGCACATTTCAAGGCTTCGGGTGTTTGTTTAGGTTTTCGGGTGTTTGTTTTGGACTCATTTTAGTGTATTTCAATGTTTATTCAGAACAAAGAATTTAAATTGTAACTCTTAAAACCTATAAATAAGAGTCTCTAGGATCTAAAAAGTACATTCCCTTTTAGCTTCCTTTGAGGGCTATAAGATTAAACTGGGCTTTCTTTGTTCTTTAAGAAGAATTGAAGAAGAGATTCAAAATTGATAACATTGAACAAAGAACTTGCGATTTTTCACTAGAGAAGCATTCTTTCAAATGAGGTTCAAAATATGTTTCACCTCTAGTTAAAAATTGTCCTCCACTTGAAGGTGAAAATTTACTCCACTCCATCTTCGAGTAAAAAATATACTCTGTCTCTGGGTAAAAAAATATATATATATTCTGTCTTTGAGTTAAAAACGTACTCCTTCTTTAGGTGAAAATTTACTCCGCTCACCTCCAGATAAAAATATACTCCACTTTCAAATAAAAATATACTCTACTTCTGAATAAAACCTCTCCGCCTCTAGATAAAAAATTTACTCTCACGCTAGGTATAAAAATATAGACCGCCGCCAGGTGAAAAATATACACTTGCATCTCTATGCAAATTATGTACTCTGTATCCAAGTAAGAAAAGTATTCCACCCCTACCTAAAAAATGTATTCCGCATCCTCCCAAATTATGTACTCTATTTTAGGGATCTAATCAACTCATGATTATCTGAGAGCTAGGGATGTCAATTAGGCCTTGTGAGTCAGGCTTTGCAAAGCGCAATCTCGACTCACAAATTTATTTGAGTTTCGGATCTTAATTGGATTGGTCTATCTCACAAATGTGAAACTCATACTCATCTCGCAAAATTATTTCAATTTCGAGCTTTAATTGGGTTGGCCCAAACTCATATTATCCAATAAAAATTTTAATTTTATTTATTAAATTTTGTTTTTTACATCCAATAAACATAATATAGAATAGTATGTACTACATATGTCAATAAACAACTATTATCTATATCATTGAGCGACAATATTTCAACTTAAATTGACTAATAGAGTTAGGTTATTATTTTTATTTACTTGAATTTAGTTAAGTTAAATAGAAGACCATAATCATTAACTATTATCTACATAAAATTAAGTTGTAGTATTTAATTTAGTTAAGTTAATAGAAAATATTTTCATTAACCATTATCCACATAAAATTAAGTTATAATATTTAATTTAGGATATATATATATATATATATATATATTCGGCCTGATTTTTAATCAGGGCGAATCTAATAAAACCCAAACTCGACTCATAATTTAATTGGGTCTAATTTTTAAACCTAAGTTCAACCCAGCCCACTTTTATATAAGGCTCAATCCTTTATTTGTCGAGCTAGATAGGTCGAGCTCAAGTCGACCCAACTCCATTGGCAGTCCTACCAAGAGCACCAAGGAGTATTCCAAAAATATCAAGACTCATGCCATCCATTTTTTTGGCTAAATCCTTACCTTTCTCTGCCTCACGCTTTTCTATCTCACAAACTCCACCTCACCTACTCTACTTCATTGACTCTACCTCATTTACTCCACCTCACATTAGCTTACTTACTCGGTGTGCTACTTCCTCCTTAAGTGGGCTCTTCTACTCAAGTTGTACCTCTTGTCTAAGTGGTACAACCCGCTCATGTAGTATACCCATTCAAGTGGTAGTACTCATATTCAGGTGGCATATTTTTCTCGAAAAAGAAAAATGATTGTTCTGGCCAAGATGTCTTCACCTCTAAAGTATCACAACACTACATTCAACCCAGATTATTTTGCAGATGCAATGAAATAATTTTCTAAGTCTGATTCTGAACATTCACTTTTTTATTCTCATTAGCTCTGAATTCTCTCTAAATTTTCCTCGTCTAAAGTAACTGATTTGAGTGTTGAGTCTACTCCGGGGACATAGCCCAGCACTCTTTTTAATTTCTTAGGTGTTTCGAACATAGGTACTACGTGCGAGATCTTTATTTAAGGACTTGATTGAATTATGCATGCATTTGACTTTGAGCAAATTTTAGCATCAACACTAGCCAACGAAAATGGACAATTCCAAAATAATGAAAATCAGTTTGTATTGTCAAAAATGAGCGGGGATAAGGAACTTTGCCTCATGAGAACTTGAGGGATAACAACTTTGTTTCAAACCCTATTAATTAATTCATGCTGCTACAACTCTCTCTTAAGAAAATTTTTGTAAATTAGTATAAAGTTTCTTTTTCATTTTCTGAATATTCTTTTATTGCACTTTGATTTCCAAAACCAATTATTGAATTTACTCAATTAATATTGTTTCAATGATAGTCGGAGGACATCTTGCAAGATTTGCAAATGACACGCAGAATTTGGATGGAGGGATTTGGGGGGATTTAATTGAAATTCAAATCTATAATAAGTTATCTAAACAAGTTAATTGATGTAGTTGTGAATTTGAAATTCACCAAATTTTTTGTCATTTCAAATCTACCCAATTTAAATCCATTCATTTGAAATCCTTCATTCAATTCAAATCCATCCATCCATCCAAACACAATCTTATTGAATTTACTTAATTAATATTGTTGATTATGAATGTTTTTTTAAGCCCTCTTGCAATATCTGGAAATGAGATGTGTAAAATGCCAAGTTTCATTTTGAATCCAATATTACAAGGAATGAAAGCATTTCTCAGACAAAGTATTAAGTTGAGAGGTGAATTATTGATAATCTGCTCAAGGAACCATCATGCCATTAGGATTACCTGAAGTCTTGGATAAAGTGTTTCTAGCCAATTCATCTTCAATATGCTATAACTTTTCCATATCACTACCAGAAAAATAGCAAATAGCATGACAGAATCCTTGACGTATTTTCAAAAATCTGCCGCCAATATATTGCGACATTTTGCGTCCGTAGAAAAATATCTCGGTAAATTTTAGCGAGATTTAGTGACAGATTTTTTTCTGACGGAATTAGCAACAAATTTTCCGTGACTCTTAAACGTTGTTAGCGATGGATTTTTTCACTAATTAGCGACAAAATTCAAAGTTAGCGATGAAAATTAGATTTAAAAAAAAATGGATTTGTGACAGAAAATCCGTCGCAAACCCAAAATTTAGAAAATTTATAAAAAATTACTATAAATCTAGAAACTAGAATTTAATATATTAGCATTAAAATTTGTATTTTCAAGCTAGTAAAATTAATCCAATTTTAGCACTACATTTGTGCATTTCAAATTCAAAACCAATATCCAAAAAAGTACCAAAATATTTACAATTAAGTGCTAAAAAATTTATATAATACTTATTACTACTAAGAGACAGGTAGTAAATAATAGTAACTGGTAAGTAATAAGATTAATAATTAGTAATTTTAATTCAAGTTATTATTATTTTAATACTGGTCTAATTCTATTTTATATAACTATACTAGTAGTTATAAGTTCATAGATAAATTGAATATACATTGAAATAAACTAAAATGAGTCCAAAACAAATGACCCGAAAATGTGTCTCTTATACACATCTTCTTGTTCGCTGATTGAGTTATGCTTTTATTGTTGTGGATTAATAGTGACCAACTGGTTATGGTGGTTATGGTAGAAAATTTATAGTTATGATTTTTGAGATAGGTGGAGAGAGATGGAAAAAAGGGAGAGATGAATGGGGAAGAAAATAGAAGGAAATACGAAAATGTGGAAGAAAAAGGGGAAAAAGGGGAAAAAGAGGAAAGAAAGTAGGAGATTAGTGATGGTGCCTTTATTCTAAGGATGAGGAGGAAGGAACAAAGTGATGGATGGTAGTTGAATAGAGTAATGGAATATGTGAATTTTTGAAATAGGTAAGAAAAGAGGTCATTTTATATTGTATTTGTCACTTAGCAACGGAATTTTTCGTTGTTAAAGGTTTTTAATTTTTTTAAAAAAGAAAGATTTTGCTTAGTGACGGATTTACCGTCGCTAATTTGAGAAACCAATCAAATTACGTCGCTAAGTAGATCGGTATCTCGAATTAGCGTCACTTAGCATATAGGTATCACAAATTAGCGATGAAAATATCCGTCACTAAGTAAAACTTTATCTTTAAAAAAATAAAAACCGTAATTTAGCAACGAAAAAATCCATCGCTAACTTTCTAGTTCAAATTCTTTTGAATTTTGAAATTGAATTTATTGTGAATCTCCTTAAATTATGGTTTTTAAATTTTTGAAATCATTACTCAGGCTTAAATTTTTCCGTCGTTAAATTGAGATACCAATCTAGATAGCAACGGAAAAATCCGTTGCTAACTTTCTATTTCGAATTCTTTTGAATTTATAATTTGAATTACCGATATTCTTAAATTATGGTTTTTAAATTTTTTAAAACGTTACTTGGCAACGTATTTTTCCGTTGCCAAATGTTATAATCCAATTTTTTAAAAATTAATTTTTCTTAGAAAATTTGCAACGGGAAAATCCGTCTCTCATATTTTAAATTTTTATTTTTCTTTCGAAAAAAAACCTTTACAACAGATTTCATGACGGATTTTTGTGACAGAAAAATTCATTGCTAAAATTTTCCGTCGCAAAATCTCCGTCGCAACTAGTGAGAAAAAATTAGTCGCAAAAATCCGTCACCATTACGTGTAGATTCTAGTAGTTTGTATTTGAAGACAAGGATGGCATCTTGTTCAAAAGTAACTTGGCAGTCTCCTATCTTTGCAATTCCAAAGTAAAAACAAGCATAATCGAGATGTATATGGCATTTCAAAACTTAAATATCCTAATAACAGTTGATACTGGACATGCAAAATATTATTCAGAGGCCAAAAAGCTTTCAAAAATGTCACGGGCTAAGTATAAGATGCAAAAATTAGGATAATCAAAGTAGAAGAAATCTAGCATATATTAGCAGTCTTGATAAGGCACCTTATATATACCTTTTTAGTTGAAACTAAATCAAGTCCATCTCCTAATCTTAATATAATGTTGAAGTTGTTGTCCTCGAGTACTTGATTTTCGTTAACTCAAAAGTAAGTTGCAACAAATCAGCTCTTTATATCAGTCATGCCGTCATGGGATGAATTTGAATGTTCTAATCTACTATATACCTTCTAGCAAAGGGCCCAAACTGCAGGAAGTACTGCAACATTGGATCTGGTAAGAAAAATAGTAAAACAGTCGCATAAGACAGGAGGCAATAGAAGGTAATTCGAACCTATCAACTTGATTTAAGAACAGTTCTGCAACATCACGTTCATCAGTAATTATGCTATCTGTATATGCACTGCCAATGAGAAGGGACAGAAAATCTTTAGAAGCATCATTGACATGCAAGTAAGATTTGTAATAATTGCATTCTCTTATCCAGCACATTGGCGGAAGTATAGACAAGTCAAGAGCTAACAAAGCCAACATACCTTCCATGCCACTATATATGATCAGTTAACCAGAAAACTGAGCGACTTGTTCTGCATTTCAATTCTAATACAAGGATAGAAGACAAAATGTGAAAACTAACCAGAGCGGGATGCACACAGCACAATTAACAAGGCGTGCTTATTGTGCTACTAAGTGGTGGTAAAGTGCATGAACTTTCGTTATTAGCAGACCAATTAATAAAGATGACCAACGAGTCGTTAGTTTCAAACTTTAGAAGGATAAAGAAACATTGCTTTACAATTTTTAGATACATTGAAAAATAATCCACTTTATTGAAAAGTAATCCACAGAAACACAATCACTTTCATAAGGCATCATACTGTGTCATAATTGTACTATCCACTTCAAAAAGATCAAACAAGATGGGATAATTATTTTTTTTGCATTACGGAATGAGGTGCCCAGGGATAAAAGAAGATCTCTGCAGTGAAATAGCCCACCTTTAATTTGATGTTCCACAACTAGCTCATTCACAAAACCATTCTGTATCAATTTCTTGTGAACAAGAAGTGTTTCCTACAAAAATTTTAGAGTCAACTTCGATCTCAATCTTGTAATTGTTTACCCTCCTATCGAGTTTCAATCTATGAAACAGGCCCAAACTTTTCTCTTGTGTTGATATTCCCCTGAATGCTATTGCAAATCCCAAATGCTTATCTTTGTAGTTCTACCATATCAGCATAGCATGATACTCGTATATTAATCTTCATATATCAGACAGATCACAAATAGGCCTCCCACTCTCTAGCCTGCTGTCGTCTCAAACCTAACCTTCTCAAACCCTATTAGATGCACAGTAAAACATCAAAACAACTTACAAAATACTAATAGAGAATGAGTGTAGCATCAGAAAGATTATATTAGATGATAAGATGCAGAACGGTACTGATAGGTTCAGATAAAAAAAATTGTTAAATGACGGGATGGGCAGGGCAAGTCGACGGACTAGCCTAGCCATCCCTAAATATAGGTATATTTTAATATTAATTCTAACTCAATCAGCGAACCATAAATCATGTGAAATCATGAGTAGAACGCATGTATCTTCATTTTCAACCCTCACATCGATCATGCCAAATTGCCAATAGACTAAGAATATTATTATGTTGTTCTATTGGGATTTAGTGATGGAAATGTGTTAGCCGACGACAAGAAATTACAACAATCAGTTCATAGACACTATTCTAGTTTTTTTTTTCTTTTTTAATTATTTTGTTAAATTATACTTTCACGTGTTTCACAATAAATCTCATTTTAAAGTTTTGGAAGAAATATCAAGTCATCATTACATTGCTTGTGGGTTGTGGCATTAGCAAGCCCTAATGTAACAAACAGCGATTAAGATAGAACAATAAAAT
This sequence comes from Cinchona pubescens, assembly GCA_025175665.1. NCBI lineage: Eukaryota > Viridiplantae > Streptophyta > Magnoliopsida > Gentianales > Rubiaceae > Cinchona > Cinchona pubescens. The sequence goes on along the minus strand of JANKKI010000465.1, from coordinate 455,141 downwards.
TCAGTGCAAATGTTTAGGAAGCCCATGGATTTATTGGAATCCTCAACTTCAAAATCTATCTTACTAGGAAAAAGAGAAGGGGAAAAAAAATTTCAAATTCTACCAGTGAAAATGGACAATTCCAAAATAATGAAAATCAGCTTGTATTTCAAAAATGAGTTGGGATAAGGAATTTTGCTAGATGAACACTGAAGGGATTAGAACTTTATTCCAAACCCTATTAATTCATGCTACTACAACTCTCTCCTGAGAAAATTTCCAAATCTCTTGGTATAAAGTTTCTTTTTCATTTTTTGAATATTCATGGATTAGAATTTGGAGCACTCGATAATTGTTGGTAGGGTTTAGATCTGTATAAGAGACAGTCCTTAAGCAAGCTGATGCAAGATTTCTTGCAAATATTATTTTGGTTTGTCAAGGAAACAATATTAATTGAGAAAATTCAATAATTGGTCTGTCTCTTATACACATCTAGATGTGTATAAGAGACAGGTCTTCAGATTGCTCATTCATCTTCTCCAATTTTCTTCCTCTGATAAAGCATCACATTCACACCATGCTAGGAACAGAGATCCGATATTTTAATGAAAAACACATGTTAAAGACAAAACGCACTTATCTTCCAACTTTTGAAAAAAAAAAGAAAGAATAAATAATTAATTCTTTTTAAGTATTTGTAGGATTTCATTCAATATTTTATTGACATATTAATTTTACCCTCCTCAGATATATTGTACATGTTTATACTTAATGATGAGTTGTGCCACGTAAGCACAATCTGCTAAATATTGATATATGGAGTCACGTAGGCAATCAGTTCTGTTATCATCGTTTCATCATTCACGCTAGATAGAGTTAAGTCTTGGATACTTATAATGAGTATGACAACTGTTAACAATAATAAAAAATAAAAAAAATTTATTACTTTTTAATTATTCAACAGCATGTAATACTACAATGCGTTTTTGTCCAAATAAACACACAGACTAAACTTTTCCCTGAGGAGTACGGTAGTTTATTAATTTGTTTTCTGGAAGACATCTGATTAGGCTTTCATAATTTATTTTGTTTGGTTTTACAGAAAAAAAGTTTGGGCGTGGGCGCTCTTTTATGTCTTATTCCAATTCTGGTGTTTCCAGAAAGCTCCCAAGTGATAGCGATCGGAAAATTTGCAGTGAAAGAGCGGAATGAGAAGGCCGGAACCAATCTGGAGTTTGTCAAAGTAATGGTTGGTGTCAAGTGGAGTGTTGTGGCAGCCACTTTCTACATGATTGATATTAGAGTGAAGAGCGCTACAGATACAAAGATATATTTGGGTACAGCAAAGATTGTTGAATGCCTTTACTGGTCACAAGAAGCTCCTCGCGTATAACAGATATATATATATATATATATATAATTAAAGCACTCTTTTTGAACGAATTTTGAAGATCCCTTATATTTCTTTTCTGAGTATAATAATACAAGAAATTCTCTTAAATAGACTACCCTGTAAAACAAATAAGGAATGTCTTGCTAATCAAAACATATAATTAAGGAATATAATATATACTTAACAAACATATACAACTAAATATATTCCTAACATATATATTAAAATGTAAATATGTTAATATCCCCCCGCAAACTCAAGGCGGTTGAACGCAAACCAACTGGAGTTTGGAACAAATAGCAAGAAAACGATCAAATGGATGAGCACTTAGTGAAAATATCAGTCTCTTATACACATCTACTTGATGTATAAGAGAAGAGTACCTTGTCTCAAAATTACAGGGGTCTATAAGTTTAGTGCGCTCATGAGAAATATCGTTGTGAGCAATTTGAATAGCAATTCGGATTATCAGAACGAAGAAGAATAGCAGAAGAATGAGTAACACCTATATTTTTGATTAACCAGTGAAGCCAAACAAGTTCTTGAGTAGCATTAGCCATAGCCTGATATTAGGCTTAAGTACTAGAACGAGAAGTGACAGTCTATTACGTGCTCCTCCAAGAGATGAGAGAAGTACCAAGAAATAAGTAGAAACCAGTAATAGATCGTCTATTTATTGGATCGCCAGACCAATCAGCATCAGAGTATGCATGTAGATCAAGTGGAGAGCGGGAAGAAAAATAAAGACCATGAAAGGGGTACCCTTGATATATCGCAAAATGCGTAGAACAGCAGCATAATGAGTTGTCCGCGAAGTTGCCATAAACTGACTGACAACATGAACAACATAAGCTATGTCAGGGCGAGTGAAGTAAGATAGACTATGTTACCCACGAGGACGATATCGTGTACTCAGATAGACAGGAGATCCATCAATAAGAGACAGCTCGAGCATTAGCTTCCATAGGAGTTGAGGCAATGGTATGATCTGTGAGGCCGACACGAGCAAGAAGATCAGAAGCATACTTAGCATGAGTGAGGAAGTAACCATCAGAGTTGGACGAAACCTCAAGGCCAAGAAAATAACCCAAGATACTCAAATCTTTCATCTCAAAATGCTGATGAAAATAATTTTTGAGATTAATGATGCCAGTAATATAATCACCGATTATAATCATGTCATCCACATACAATAATAAAGAATAGTACCATGATCAGATACTCGACGAAACAGAGCTGAATCATAAGGACTGGAAGTAAACCCAAACTGACAAATGGTAGAACTAAACTTGGAGAACCCAGCTTGAGGAGCTTGCTTAAGACCATAGAGAGCTCGACGAAGTTTGCAGACTTTGTTTTGTGGATGAGAATAACCAGGAGGGGATTTCATGTAGACATCTTCAATAAGATCAGCATTAAGAAAAGCATTCTCGACATCCAATTGGAAAAGAGACTATCTGCGAGTACCAGCAACAGCAAGTAAACTATGAATGGAAGTAAGACATGCAACAGGAGCAAAGATTTCTTCATAATCGATGCCGTGTTCCTAAGCAAATCCTTTTGCAACTAAATGAGCTTTGTATAGCTCAATAGTGCCATCCGAGTGAGTCTTAATTTTATAAACCCATTTACAACCAACAGCAGATTTTTCAGGAGGTAAGTTGACTAGATCCCATGTGGGCATTTTATCGAGTGCCTACAACTCATCTAACATAACTTGTTGCCAAATGGAATTAGACTAATTTCTCGGTAAGAAGTGGGTTCATGTAAAGATAAGATAGTAGAAAAATAGTGAAAGTCACGAAGGCGAGAAGAAATATCTCTTACACGATTAGATCGACGAAGAGTAGGTAGAGGTGAAGATGAATGAGACAATTCTGAAGACATGGCCGGGGGTAGGATCACCATCAGGGGCACGATCTTGAGAGCCGTGAAAGTCATCAAGAGGAGATTCAGAGGTGGAGTCAATTGGAGAATCTACGGCATTAGAATCCCTGGTTCAGCCTACGTGACTGCTCATCAGGAAAAAGGTCAAACGAGGGATTAGTAAAGAAGGGTTGAGAGGAAGTAAGGGGAAGATGAAACTTGGACGTGGAAGAGAATATTTGTTGCTCCCAAAAGACTACATGACGAGATATGCAAAGCTTGCGAGACTGAGAATCCCAACACCTATAGCCTTTATGTTCGATTCCATACCCTAAGAAACAACAGAGGCGAGCACGAGATTCTAACTTGCTGAGCTCATGGGGTTGAAAAAGAACAAAACAAGCATAACCAAAAACTTTGAGTGATGTATAATCAGGAGGTGATTTAAAGAGACGTTCATAGGGAGTCTGATTGTTAATGACAGAGGAAGGAACCCTATTAATAGTGTAGATAGCAGTAAGTGCAGCTTCGCCCCAAAACCCCTCAGGACAAGAAGATGAAATTCTTAGAGCATGAGTAGTGTCGAGGATATACCTATGTTTACGTTTAGCGCGACCATTTTGCTGAGGTGTACTCGGACAAGATCTATGAACCAACAGTACCATTTTGATGAAGAAAGTCTAAAAAGGACTTTTCTTTATATTCCATGCCATTGTTTGTACGAAGTACTTTGATGACACTAGAGAATTGAGTTTGAATCATAGTGGCAAAATCATGATAAATTTTATATAAGTCAGATTTATGACTCATAAGATAAAACCAAGTGTATTGTGAATAGTCATCAACAAAAATAATACAATATTTGGAATCACTCATAGCGGGTGTAGAGGATGGTCCCCTATGAATATCAGAGTGGACAAGATCAAATGGTGCAGTAGCAACATCAATCACTTTTATTAAAAGGTAAAGCATGATGTTTTGCAAGTTGACAAGGAACACATTCAAAATGTTCATTCTTAACAAAACCTAGACTTCCCTGAGAAACAAAAATTTTTAAACGACCAATGGAAACATGACTAAGGCGGGAGTGCCATAAATCAAGTGATGGTGTTGAAATAGCAGAAGAGGATATGGAAAATAAATGAGGCGGAAGCCGAACGGTGAATCAACTCAAATAGACGATCAACTTTACGGCCTGTCCCAAGAATCTGCCTCGTCTGGGGATCCTGCACAAAATATCCAAACGGTGTAAAGAATAGATGCAAACCCAAATCACATAATTGGCCAATAAAGACAAGATTAAGTTTGAGTTGGGGAATAAGAAAAGTATCAAGAATAGAAATATTTGATGTAGAGATATGGCCTACGTGACTAACATGCATAGTAGAACCATTAGCTGTATAGATAGGTGGTAAATAAGAATTTGTTGACTGTGAAGAAAAAATATGAGAATTGGAGGTCATATGATTACTGCAAGTAGAATTGAAATACCAAGAAAAAGTACTTTGAGTGACAGAAAGGGCAGTAGATGGAGCAGATTTAAGTAAAACCTGTTTAAGTATTTATTCAACATCAATAAGGGTAATAGCTAGAGAGGAAGATTCAGCAGGTATATCACCAACATCAGTGGTAGCTGTAGCACGATATGGACCAGACTTAGGTTGGAACTATCCAGATTTTACTGAAGTGCGATTGGGATTCTTGGGACAGTTGGATGGAAAATGACGAAGTCCTTTTTTGCGACAAATATGACACATGCAAATAGGGCAATTTAAAAGTCGATGACCAGGATCATGACAATAACGGCATTCCCTTGGTTGATATGAACCTGAAAGAGCTGATGTGGCCAAAGCAGTTTCAGTGAAGTGATGTCCAGGATTAGAATTGACAACCTTGAGAGAGCGAAGACGAGTTTTCTCAAAAATAACTTCTGAAAAAGGCAGTCTCAAAAGTAGGTAACGGAGACCGATGTAATAACGATGCACAAATAGGCTCAAAGTCATCATGAAGACTCATGAGAAATAAGCATCAAACGTTGATTATCTCGAAGAGCAGAGTACTTTGCAGCATCTCCAGGAGTATCCTATTTCGGATCCGAAAGCGCCAGTGGATCCCAAAAACTAGTAAGAGTAGCGATGAAGGAACGAACAAGCTGATAAGGTTCATGTAATTTCATATGATATAAGGCAGTCAAAAGTTGATATTGACTCGCAAGACCTTTGACAGTGTATCGATGGGCAAGAAAATCCCATAATTCCTTGGCAGTATTAAAATGCCCAAACTATAGACGTATGGAAGGAATAGTGATGTTGCGGAATCCAGGTAATAATTTGATGATTCTTACTATCCCAATCTTCAAAGCAATCATTGAGTTTGGTAATCGATTCGCCTTCTAGTTGTATTGGAACAACTGTAGATCCATCAATAATACACCACAATTTGCTACCTTTGAGGAAACTTTGCATATCTTGAGCCCATGAAACATAATTAGGTCCATCCAATGTAGTTGAAATAGGATGGGACACATCTGATTGAGCCATGGCAGGAAAATAATAATTGAAAGTCAATAAATGAAGAATAAAGTAAGTAACGGTATAAAGAAATACTACTTTCCAATAAGAATCATAGAAAATCAAGCACACGATTGAACTCAGAGCACCAAAAAATGTAGGAAACTCCGGAGTAAACTGGGAGAAAACACGTCAAAATAGTCTGAACAGTACAAAAAATTGCTGACCAGTGAACTGAACCAAATCAACTCAATGCTGAACCAGGGATGGAAACCGCTAAAGTGGCAATGACGTGGCAGTTGACGAGACAAAAGAAGGATGACGGGGTTGGCCACGTGTCAGATGACGTGCCAGGTGACTTTGGCAGATGGCCTGCTACTGTAGGATGACGTGGCAGATTACATGGTGGATGCCGTGTCGGTACACACATCGGATGACGTGACTGTGGGTAGGGTCAGATGAGTGACGTGGCGACACGCTGGGGCTGACGTGGCTGGTGACTTAGCAAAGGACTTCCCAGGAAGAAGAAAGCGCGTTTCACAAACACGCTTTAAGAGAAACTGAAGAAGGCGTGTTCATGAAACACGCTTTTAATTTCTTCTTCCCTGGACTGTTTTCCAGTGCAGTCCAGTTGCGGTGATAGAGCGCGTGAAGCACGTGACGTGGATTCCGGCGGCCGAAAATGTAATATTATTGGAACAAGGCCGAGGACTGGGGATCTCCTTTTGGATGATGAGTGTTGGTAGAACAACGAAAAATTGAGGCAACAATCTGAAGAAAAATTCCAAAGGAGGAGAAATCTTTCCTAAAAAAACTCAGATGGATTGCTTCACGCGCTCTATCACCTGTCTCTTATACACCTCTAGATGTGACTCTGATACCATGAATGAATTTTGAAGAAGAATTATATTTCTTATCTGAGTATAATAATACAAGAAATTCTCTTAAATAAACTACCTTATGAAACAAATAAGGAATGTCTTGCTAATCAAGACATATAATTAACGAATATAATATACACTTAACAAATATATACAACTAAATATATTACTAACATATATATTAAAAGGTAAATATGTTAACACTTTCAAATGAGGACTCACTGCTTAACCATTTGCATCTATTGTTTAATTAACATGTATTGCAAATTTGGTTAAGTATTGTTAATTAACATGTATTGCATTTTCAAGTTGTACCTGTTCAGTTGAATACTAATAAAAGCAGTGAGTGTAGAGTTTGTTTCTTCAATCTTTTGTATTTTGCTTGTCATATGATAAGCACGAAATTATTATTGAAAAAATATTGAAACAAACTATATCTACTGTTTTATAACCCTATCGCTTGAATACCGTCTTTGACTTAAACTCAACAAGATAGATTAATTGTGTCATCTATCTCCTTAATTTAGTTTGCAAGAAATTGTTATCAAAATTCTATTTTCATACATAATCACAAATTTTTTTTTTTTAAAAATTAATATGAACAATTCACCTTAAATTTCACTCTGGCGTGAAAAATATTCAAAAAAAAAACCCCCCTAAAAATCATCAAAATTTCTAGAAATACTTCAAAATCTTACTAATGTAACTTTTTTTCAAATTGAAAATTTTTTGTTAATGCTTTCTCAAAAATCTGGACTCAATCATAGAAAATAACCAAATTGTCATAAATTTCTATTATCTTACATAAAAAAATTATTTCCAGAATACTACTTATATAAAGTAGTACTACTGGTGGAAATGGTTGTGGGTTGGGTCGGGGCCATGGATGGCGTCCACGAGATCCACTTCCATCTCGTGGGCTAGGCATATGGACTAATAGGGCGGGTTGGGCCACAGGTTTAGCCCACAGATTGGCCAACTTTTAAATAATTGAAATTAGACGAAATTATTAACTGTTTTATTTCAAATTAGTACTTAATAGTCTAAGTTGTTAATTATAATTTCATGATAGTATTTAATAGTCCAAGTTATGACTTATTACTGTATATGAAGTTATTATTAGTAAGTACTCATTTTTCAATCCTTATCATTGAAGTTGTAACTAAGAGAAACAAATTATTAGTTATTAAATCATGTTATTACACAATATTTAGTTATTATTTCAAATTATTACCTATTATTAGAAGTTATTACTAATTAGCACAAAATTTTTCATGTATATTATTAGTACAGAATTTACATACTGGCTTCTAGTTATTAGACCAAGAATAAATAAACTTTTAAAGAGTAAGTACATATTTATTAGTACAGGATACTTCTTGTGTTAGGGAATAAATCTCTTACAAACTCGACTACCAATTTTCTAAACTAATTACATTAAAATTCTAAATTCTCCTTGGGTTTGGTTTACATACCAATAGATTAGCTTGTATTTCCGTGGGGATCAGAAACTTCGCTAGAAGAAAATCGAGGGATAAAAACTTTGTTTCGAATCCTATTCATTTTTTGAATATTCTTTTATTGCAATTTGTTTCTGCGAAACCAATTATTGAATTTTCTCAATTAATATTGTTTCTTTGACAGTGGGGGACATCTTGCAAGATCTGGAAATGACACATGGAAAACAAGATGGAGAATCCAATATTCTAATGAAAGAGGATAAGGGATCAAAAGTTTACCAAGGAAATGGGAATGCAATTATGCAGAGTCAGGAAACCAAAATAATATTTTAATGAAATAAAGCATCACATTCACACCATGCTAGGAACAGAGATCCGATATTTTAATGAAGAAACACATGTTAAAGACAAAACGCACTTATCTTCCAAGTAAAAAATATACACCACCTCTAAGAAAATTATGTACTTTACCTTGGAGTAAAAAAAATGTATTCTGCCTCCAGGTAAACAACCTACTTTGCCTCTAAGTGAAATCTACGTCCTCTCAAATTATGTACTCTATTTCCGGGATCCAATCAACATCCAAGAGAACCAAGGAGCATTCTAACAACATCAAGACTTATATCACCCATTTTTTTTTTTGTGGCTAAATCCTTACCTTTCTCCACCTCATTAACTCCATCTCACTGACACCACCTCACCTTTGCTTACTTACTCTGGTGCTACTTTCTACTTAAGTGGTACCTCCCATGTAAATAGAACCTTTCATTAAAATGGAACCACCCCTCATGCATCATGCGGAACAAGATCGAGAATCCAATATTTTAATGAAAGAACGCATCTCTGGAGTGGACAAGGAAAAAAAGAAAATCTACCACGGAAATGGGAATGCAATTAAAACTGCAATGTTAGGTCAGGATAAGGTACCAAAATAATATTTTAATGAAATAAAACATCACATTCACACCGTGCTAGGAACAGAGATGCACAGTCCAAAATAGTCCCTTAACTTTTTTTGTAGCCAGAATGGTCCTCCAACTTTTATTTTTTAGCCAAGATAGTCCTTTCATCTGAAATTTATAAAAAAAAAAAAAAAAAATTTATGGTGACTACACCATAAAAGGACTTTTTTGGCTAAAAAATGAAAGTTAAAGGACTATTTTGGCTAAAAAAAAAGTTGAAGGACTATTCTGGCTAAAAAGAAAGTTGAGGGACTATTCTGGCTAAAGGGCATAAGTTGAGGGACTATTTAAGCGATTTTTTTGGAACCAAATAAACTTTGGGAATAAATCTCTTACAAACTTAGTTACTAAATATAATATAAGACCATTCCCAAATCCTAATTAAGCTTGGTTTATATGCCAACACAATCTTATTGAATTTACTCAATTAATATTGTTTCAATGACGGTTGGAGGGCATCATTGCAATATCTGGAAATGACACACGAAAAATGCCAAACAAGATATAGAATCCAATATTCTAATGAATGAAAGCATTTCGAGACAAGAAATCGTTGATAATCTGCCCAAGGAATAGAAGTATTAAAGTATTAAGTTGAGTTTCCAGGTAAATTATTGATAATCTGCTCAAGGAACCATCATGCCATTAGGAATTCCGATAGGTAAATGCTACTATTTCTTATCAACATTACCTGATCCGGGTCAAAGTGTTTCTAGCAAATTCATCTCCAAGATGCTATAACTTTCCCATGTCACTACTAGAAAAATAGTAAATAGCAAAAGAATTAGTGACGGATTTTCAAAAAATCTATTGCCAAAATCATTGCGATGAAAATCGTTCGACGAAAAATAGCTCGTCGTTAAATTTTAGCGACAGATTTAATGACGGATTTTTTTCCGATAGAATTAGTAGCAGATTTTCCGTCGCTCTTAAATAATGTTAGCCATGAAAAAAATTGTAATTCAGCAAATTCTAACAAATATAACATGTACTTTGGTGATTAGAGTTTTTGGTCAGATCCAAATTATAAAATTAGCAGTTCATCTTATACACAAAAAAAAAAAAAGCATAGCAATACTACTATCAGACCAAATGAGCAATTTGTCACCAAAGCTTTCTCGTAACTGCCAAATTATTATGATTAGTTATTCACATACCACGGAGTACATTAATCTCTTGAACAAAATCTCAATAAAACTTGAATTAGTAAATATTCTTGACAAATGAGTTCTGAAAATATACCGTGTTAAAATGAGCATAAAGATCATAATATAAACCAGCAATTTTAATCAGTAATTTGCTCGGAAAGCTATAAAAACTTTGACAGTAACAAATAACATGGGGCATTGAGCAAAATTTCCTTGTATCTCAACTTATTATTATTTTTTTTTTGGGACTAAATCCCCGCAATGATGTGTTTTCTTTCTCTGCAACTTAATAATCTAATGTTAATTAATTTGGTCAAGTATATGTTGTTGACATGTATTGCTGATCACTGATCACATGCATGAATTCATTTCCACTATGTATTTCATGTTCAAGTTGTACTTGTTCAGTTGTTTGTTTGTACCAACAATTAATAATCCGCCATTAAATAAATAAAAGCATGCAGTGAGTGTTTGAGTTTGTTTCTTCAATCTTTTGTGTTTTAAGACCAAATTCTTTGAAAAAATATTGAAACAAATTCTACATTTTTCTAACCCATTGCAGAATAGCGTCTTTTGTCTTAAACTCAACAGGATAGATTAATTATAGATGTGTAAGAGACCTTATCTTATAAGCAAGATATAGTTATAAAAATTCTATTTTCATGCATAACCACAAAAAATAAATAAACAAATTTGAACAATTCACCCTGAATTTCACTATGGAATGTATGGTACTAGTGTGAAAAATATCTTAGAAAAAAAAAAAAAAACAAATGAAACCTGAAAATCATCAAAATTTCCAGAAGTATTTCAAAATCTTACTAATACAATTTTTTTTTTTTTTTTTTTTTGAAATTGAAAAATTTCTGGTAATGCTTTCTAAAAAATCTGGACTCAAACATAAAAAGTAACCAAATTGTCATAAATTTCTGTTATAATAAAAATTCACAGTCTACTTGATAATGCCAAAATTATACACCCACTAAAAAATACACGTGACTCTAGGCTCATGTTTACTAGAGACATTTTAGTAATTTTACCCTCAGCCAAAGTAGGCTTACAAAGGTCAAATAAATGCTTACAAACTATAGATTGACCTGGCCTATAAACCATAGGTATATATATCGAAGTGGTAGGTCTAATTCAAAATATTCACTTTTTCACTCTCATTGGTTTTGAATTCTCTTTGAATTTTCCTTGTCTTAAGTTACTAATTTGAGCATTAGAGCCACCCCAGGGACATAGTTCCATTCTAATTTTCTTCGGTATTCTGAACGTGGGTACTATGGGATCTTTACTTAAGTACTGGATTGAATTACACTTAGACTTTGCTTTGAGCAGAATTTCAGTATCAATACTTGGCACTGTCTGTAAAAAGTGAACAAAAAGCAGTCATGACTATAGCACATATCGCACGCAACAGGCACTTGAACAATCAAGACAAACAAAGTAACAAGCATCTCATCGTCTCCAAATAAATAAAGTACTTTATCTACGAGAAACTTAAGTACTCTGCCTCTGGATGAAAAATATACTCTGCTTCTGGGTGAAAAATGTACTTTGCCTCTGAGTAAAACAATGTACTTTGCCTCTAGGCAATGTAAGTACTCTACTTCCAAGCAACTTAAGTAGTGTGTCTCCTACCAAAAAATATAAGCCGTTTCCATGCAAATTATGTACTCCATCTCCCGATGAAAAATGTACTCCGTCTCTACCCAAAAAGTGTACTCCACATTTGGGTGAAAATGTGCTTCGTCTCTTGGCAAAAAATGTACACTACCCCTAGACAGATAAAGTACTCTATCTTCGGGCAACTTAAGTACAAATAATTTACTCTGGCTTCGAATAAAAAATAAATGTATTTCGCTTCCAAACAACTTAAGTACTCCATCACCAGATGAAAAATGTATTATGCCTTTGGGTAAAAAAATGTACTTTGCTTCTAGGCAACTTAAGTACTTCACTTGTGAAAAATGTATCCCGCCTACATGTGAAAAATGTACTCCGCCTTTGGGTAAAAGATTGTACTTCACCTCCGAGCAACTTAATTATTCGCCTTTAGGTAAAAAAAATGTATTTCACCCCTGGGCAACTTAAGTACTCCACCCTCGGATGAAAAATGTACTCCATTTATAGGTGAAAAATGTACTCTGCCTTTGGGTAAAAGAATATACTTCACCTCTGGGCAACTTAAGTATTCTGCCTCCGGATAAAAAAAAATGTACTTCGTATCTAGGCAACTTAAGTACTCCACCTCGGGTGAAAAATATACTCCTTCTCTGGGTAAAAAATGCTCTGACTAAAGTTATGAATTATGCTCAGGGGTGAAAATGTTACTTTGCTTCCAGTTATAAAGTATCCTCAAGGTGAAAAATTACTCCGCTCTGCCTCAAGATAAAAAATATTCTCTAGGTAAAAAATATGTTTCATCTCTAGGTAAAACTTGTCCTCCATCTCAAGGTGAAAAATTTACTCCACTCCATCTTTGAGTATGCCTGTAAACGGGTCGGATCTAACATATCTAGACCTGGATCTGACTAATACAACCGGATTCGGATCTTCAACGGGTCTACAAAAGTATATCCATATCCAGATCTGTCGGGTCTTGTCAGAACCGGATCTGGATCCGGGTCCGGGTCTTAATATTCTTTTTATAACTTTTAAAATTATATACAAAACTATTACAACTTATCGAATTTTTCCTTTTTTTTAAATTATAAAAAAGCTATTTAGTTCAAGAATTAATATTTGTGCATGTATTGAACATTAAATATAAATTAGATAGGCAATTTACACAACATATATATATAAAGAGATGTGTATAAGGTACAAACAATACTAATATATAATATCTAGATTATATATTAAATATTTATATTGACAGATCTAATATCTTAATCGGGTTGAAACACAAAGATCCAGATTTGACCCGTTTATTATATTAGGTAAACAGGTCCGAATCAAATCTGGGTAATAGAAATTTACTATAGATCTAGACCCAAATAAACGGTTCTGGATCGGGTTGGGTCCGGGTCTAGACCTTACCGATTGATAGGCCTATCTTCGGGTAAAAAATATACTTTGTCTCTGGGTAAAATATATATATATACTTTGACTTTGAGATAAAAATGTACGCCTTCTTCGGGTGAGAATTTACTCCGCTCCATCTCCGGATAAAAAATATACTCCATTTCTAGGTAAAAATATACTCTGCCTCTGAATAATACCGTTCCACCTCTAAATAAAAAATTTACTCTCACTCCAGGTAAAAAAATATACACCGTATCTAGGTGAAAAATATACACCACCTTTATGCAAATTATGTACTCTGCCTCCAAGTAAAAAAAGTATTCCGTCCTTAACTAAAAAATGTATTCCACCTCCGAAAAAAGAACAACCTACTCCATCTCTGGTTGAAAAATGTATTTCACATTCTCCCAAATTATGTACACTATTTTAGGGATCCAATCAACTCATGATTATCTGAGAGCTAGGGGTGTCAATTGGGCCTTGTGAGTCGGGCTTTTCAAAGCTTAATCTCGACTCACAAATTTGTTTAGGTTTTGGACCTTAATCGGGCCGATCCAAACTCACAAATGTGAAACTCATACTTGTCTCACAAAATTATTTTGATTTCGGGCTTTAATCGGGTTGCCCAAACTCACATTATCCAATAAAAATTTTTATTTTATTTATTAAAGTTTTGTTTTTATATCCGGTCAACATAATATGGAATAGTATGTACTACATATGTCAATAAATAACTATTATCTATATCATTGAGCGATAATATTTCAACTTAAATTGACTAATAAAGTTAGGTTATTATTTTTAGTTACTCAAGTTTAGCTAAGTTAATAGAATACTAGAATCATTAACCATTATCCAAATAAAGGGTTGCATTAAGTTGAAGTATTTAATTTAGAATATATATATATTCGAGCCGGTTTTTAATCAGGTCGAGTCTAATAAAATCCAATCTCGACTCACAATTTAATCGAGTCTAATTTTTAAACCCAAGCTCAACCTAGCCCACTTTAATATAAGGCTCAACCCTTTATTCGTTGAGCTAGATAGGTCAAGCTATCGAGAGCACCAAGGAGCATTCCAAAAATATCAAGACTCATACCATCCATTTTTTTGGGCTAAATCCTTACCTTTCTCCACCTCACCTACTCTACTTCACTTACTCCACCTCATATTAGCTTACTTACTCGGGTGCTACTTCATCATTAAGTGGTATCTTCTACTCAAGTAGTACCTCTTATCTAAGTGGTACAACCCGCTCATGTAGTATCTTCAATTCAAGTTACGGTAGTACTCATATTTAGGTTGGCATTTTTTCTCAAAAAAAAAAAAAAAATGATAGCTCTGGCCTAGATGTGTATAAGAGACAAGTATTACAACACTACTTTCAACGCTAATATGAGGTGGAGTAAGTGAAGTAGAGTAGGTGAGGTGGAGAAAGGTAAGGATTTAGCCCAAAAAAATGGATTGTATGAGTCCTGTCTCTTATACACATCTTGATGTGTAACGAGTCTACTCTGGGGGATATAGCCCAGCATTCTTAAGTAATTGCTTAGGTGTTCCGAACTTAGGTACTACGTGCGAGATCTTTATTTAAGGAGATCTTGAATTTTTCATGCATTTGACTTTGAGCAAATTTTAGCATAAACACTAGAAACGTAAATGGACAATTCCAAAATAATGAAAATCAGTTTGTATTTCAAAATGAGCGGGGATAAGGAACTTTGCCTGATGAGAACTTGAGGGATAACAACTTTGTTTCTTAACCCTATTAACTAATTCATGCTGCTACAACTCTCTCTTAAGAAAATTTTTGTAAATTAGTATAAAGTTTCTTTTTCATTTCCTGAATATTTCTTTTATTGCAATTTGATTTTCCAAAACCAATTATTGAAGATTTTCTCAATTAATATTGTTTCAATGATACTCAAGGGACATCTTGCAAGATTTGCAAATGACAGGCGGAATTTGGATGGAGGGATTTGGAAGATTTAATTTGTAATTTAAATCTATAATAAGTTATCTAAACAAGTTAATTGATTTAGATGTGAATTTGAAATTCACCAAATTTTTTGTCATTTCAAATCTACCCAATTTAAATCCATTCATTTGAAATCCATCCATCCAAACACAATCTTATTAAATTTACTCAATTAATATTGTTTCAATGACGGTTGGAGGGCATCTTGCAATATCTAGAAATGACGCACGAAAAATGCCGAACGACATCAAGAATCCAATATTCTGATGAATGAAAGCATTTCGAGACAAGAAATTGTTGATAATCTGCTCAAGGAATAGAAGTATTAAAGTATTAAGTTGAGAGGTAAATTATTGATAATCTGCTCAAGGAACCATCATGCCATTAGGAATTCCTATAGGTAAATGCTACTATTTCTTATCCTCTCAACATTACCTGAAGTCTTGTATAAAGTGTTTCTAGCCAATTCATCTTCAAGATACTATAACTTTCCCATATCACAACTAGAAAAATAGCAAATAGCGATAGAATTAGCGACGGATTTTCAAAAAATTTGTCGCCAATGTCATTGCGAAAAACCGTCTGTTGAACGAAAACCGTCTGTCGAAAAATATCTCGTACGGTAAATTTTAGCAACAGATTTAGCGGCAGATTTTTTTCTAAAGGAATTAGGAACAAATTTTATGTCGCTCTTAAATGATGTTAGCGATGGATTTTTTTTTTGCTAATTAGCGACAGAATTCAAAGTTAGCGACCAAAATTAGGCTTTATGTTAAAAAAAAAAATTGTATTTGCTACGGAAAATCCGTCGTAAACCCAAAAGAAAATTAAAAAAAAAATTCTAAAAATCTAGAAACCAGAAAAATATTTTAGCAATAAAATTTGTTTTTTTTTTTCAAACTGGCAAAACTAATCCAATTTTAGCACTACATTTGTGCATTTGCAAATTCAAAACCAATATTCAGAAAAATTCCAGAATATTTACAATTAAGTGCTAAAAAATTTATATAATACTTATTACTACTCCTACTACTACACTACTAGTAAATAATAATAACTTGAAATAAAAATACTAATAACACATCTTATTACTTACCAGTACTATTTAAATACTACTACTAATTCTATTTTATGCTACTAGTACTAAAAATTTATATAATACTTATAACTACTACTATATTAGGTAAAATAAATTCGAAAAGTTAAAAACCATCCAATATGCACAAAAATAATATAAAATAATTTGTAAAAAAATCTAATATACACTAATAAATGTAAATAAATCCAAAAAGAATTATACATATCTTTTTGTGTATAACTTACGTTGCAACATCTAAATGCTTTTATTGTTGTGGATTGATAGTGACCAATTGGTGATGGTGGTTATGGTAGAAAATCTACAGTAATGATTTTTGAGGTAGGTGGAGAGAGATGGAAAAAAGGGAGAGAGCTGAATGGGGAAGAAAATAGAAGGAAATAGGAAAATGTGGAAGAAAAAGGGGAAAAAGAGGAAAGAAAGTAGGAGATTAGTGATGGTGCCTTTATTTTAAGGAGGAGGAACTATAAATCCCAATGATGTCTCTACACATCTTGAATGTATAAGAGAATATGTGAATTTTTGAAATGGGTAAGAAAAGAGGTCATTTTATATCATACCTGTCACTTAGTGACGGAATTTTTCGTTGCTAACGGTTTTTATTTTTTTTTAAAAAGTTTTACTTAGTGACGGATTTACTGTCGCTAATTTGAGATACCGATCAAATTATGTTGCTAAGTAGATCATACCAATCAAATTAGTGTCGCTAAATAGATCGGTATCTAAATTAGCGATTTAAAATTTGTCACTAAGTAAAACTTTTTCTTTTAAAAAAAAATAAAAACCGTAATTTAGCAACGAAAAAATTTGTCACTAACTTTCTAGTTCAAATTCTTTTGAATTTTTAATTTGAATTACCAATCTCCTTAAATTATGCAAGATATGATTTTTAAATTTTTGAAAACATTACTTAGCAACGGATTTTTCCGTCGTTAAATTGGGATACCAATCTACTTAGCAATTGAAAAATCCGTTGCCAAATTTCTAGTTCAAATTCAGGCAAAGATCCTTAATTTGAATTACTGATATCCTTAAATTATGGTTTTCAAAATTTTGAAAACATTACTTGGCAACGTATTATTTTGTACACATCTAAATTTTAAAATACAATTTTAAAAAAAATATTTTTCCTTAGAAAATTTGCAACGGAAAAATCCGTCTCTCATATTTTAAATTTTTATTTTTCTTTCAAAAAAAAAAACCTTTACAATAGATTTCATGACGGATTTTTGTGATGGAAAATTTCCATCACAAAATCCATTGCTAAAATTTTCCGTCACAAAGTCCGTCGCAATTAGTGAGAAAAAAATCAGTCAGAAAAATCCGTTACCAATACGTGTTTTTCTTGTAGTGTGTATTTGAAGACAAGGACCGACAGTCTCCTATCTTGCAAGATTCCAAAGTAAAAACATACATAATCAAGTTGTATATGGCATTTCAAAACTTAAATATCCTAATAACAGTTAATACTTAATAGGCAAAATATTATTGAGAGGCCAACAAGCATTCAAATATGTCACTGACGAAGTATAAGATGCAAAAATTGGGATAATCAAAGTAGAAGAAATATAGCATATATTAGCAGTCTTGAGAAGGCACCTTATATATACATTTTCAGTTGAAACTAAACCAAGTCCATCTCCTAATCTTAATAGAATATTGAACTTGTTGTCCTCGAGTACTTGATTTTCACGAACTCAAAAGTAAGTTGCAACAAACCATCTCTTTATATCAGTCATGCCGTCATGGGATGAATTTGATTGTTTCTACCATATACCTTCTAGCAAAGGGCCCAAACTGCAGGAAGTACTGCAACAATGGATCTGATAAGAAAAATAGTAAAATAGTGGCATAAGATAGCAGGCAATAGATTACCTAATTCGAACCTGTCAACTTGAAAATTTAAGGACAGTTCGGCAACATCACGTTCATCAGTAATTATGCCATCTGTATAGGCACTTCCAATGAGAAGGGACAGAAAATCTTTAGAAGCATCATTGACAGACAAGTAAAACTTGTAATAAGTGCATTCTCTTAACTAACACATTAGCGGATGTATAGACGGTTAGTGTATGCCTTAAAATCAATTTGTTTTAGGGATAAATTATACTTTTATATTTATATATATTAATATGGTATTTTTTGAATAAACTATATATATATATATATATATCCCTAATCGTAGTGTATGACATCAGTAGATTAGCACATAAGTGCATGTGGATGTTTATTGGGAATAAGTGCATCGGATTGACCCGCTAAGAGTATTCTACACGGATTATTATTTAAATGTCAGTGGATTAATCTCTTTGTTATAGTAGTGGAATGGTCCTTTGACTTGAAATCGTGAGTTTTTCTTGACTGTGGATTATTATATTTTGGCTCTATAATTCGTTACTCTTAGTACCTATGAGTCGCACATATTGTAGAGTTCGGGTATAATATGAATGTAATAAGATATAATTTCTTATGACCAATAGAGGATTAACTACCACTCCTTATAATAGGAGAGTATATCCCAATATGGCTACTTCTTGAAATAGGATTTGAAATTTTTTTCGCAAAGTAGAAATATAATTAATAGTCTTAAATTCTATTTCAAGTACATGTATTTTGGAAAGAAATAAATTTGATTAATTCGATAAGAGTTGGCATTACATCTGTACTCTTAAATTAATCGGGATATAGGTTGGTAAAAGGATAATAATTACAGGGGAACTAGTAAGCATCGTTGATGTCGAACCAGGTGATATATCTCAACACTTAAATGGTCATTATGCTTTGTTAGAAGCCAATCTTGATCTATAAGTGTAAATTAATTAATTAGAGAATTAACGATAAATTAAAGGTGTTTAATTTATCTAATTCTAATTAATTTAATATTATAATTTATACTTATTGCCAGTGTGATTGGGAACCTAAAGGGTCACACACTTAAGGATAATTATTTCAGAATTAAAATGATTTGACTAAGTATGAGATACTTATGGTTTAATTTATGAGATAAATTAACTTTTGAATTTAATTTTAATAAGTTATAAATATTAGGATTTAATATGTATAAAATATTAATAGTATTCAAATAGTACTATAATTATTAATATACCCTCTTATACACATCTAGATTGTGTATAAGATTTCAAATCTAAATCAATTTGAATCCATTATATATATATATATAGCCATGCCCTGTTAATATATATATATATATATATATATATATATATTGGTTAGAAGCAGTAGTACTAAGATTGATTAGTACTAGTATTTACGGCTTTTAAGAATTGAAAAGCCAACAATTTTTTCTTAAAAACGTTGAGTGTCACGTTTGATTAAAAGGGAAAAATAATTTAGGAGCTAGCACTCCATGGTTTGGGTCAATCAATCTTGTGATGATTTTTGATTTAATTATCTGTGTTCATACCATGTAGAGACCGGGCACTTGTGCAACTTGTGGATTGACGTCCCAAACATATTAGAGATTTTACTGCTATTTTAAGGTATAATGTGTATTTTTCTTATCTACTGCATAAATTAATCAGAAAAAGTTGTGATTGGAAAGTAAAATTTTAAATTTCGCTCTGTTTATTTACTTTCTTTAATAGACAAGTCGAGAAATAACAAAGCCAACATACCTTCCATGCCACTGTATATGATTAATTATCCCGAAAACTGAGCGACTTGTTCTGCATTTCAATACTAATACAAGGATAGAAGACAAAATGTGAAAACTAACCAGAGCAGGACGCACACAGCACAATTAACAAGGCATGCCTATTGTGCTACTAAGCGGCGGTAAAGCGCATGAACTTTTATTAGCAGATCAGTTAATAAAGATGCCCAAAGAGTCATTAGTTTCAAACTTTAGAAGGATAAAGAAACATTGCATTACAATTTTTAGATAGATTTATAATTTAGATGACACTTTATTATTCAAAAATAATCCACAGAAACAGAATCACTTTGAGATTTTTTTATTACACTATTGGTAATTGTACTATCCTTAGGAATGAAGATCAAACAAGATGGGATAATTATTTTTTTTGCTTCACGAAATGAGGTGCCCAAGGATGAAAGAAGATCTTTGCAGTGAAAAAGCCCACCTTTAATTTGAAGTTCCACTTCTAGCTCATTCACAAAACCATTCTGTATCAATTTCCTGTGAACAGGAAGTGTTTCCTACAAAAATTGCAATATAAAATATTCTAAAATGAAAAAGAAACTTTACTAGTTTACAAATCTTTTTGTGGATAAGAGACAGGTAATGAATGACCAGGATTTGAAATAAAATTGTTACTCCTGATATCCTTTTTTTCGAAATATAAATGGATCTTCATTACTGTTACACACATTTACATTAAATCAACATGAAAGTGATTTTTATAATTTGCATCATTTAGCAAGTCAACAAAAAATTTTAAGTCAACTTCGATCTCAATTCTAAAACTCGTAATTGTTTACCCTCCTATCAAGTTTCAATCTATCAAACAGGCCCAAACTATTCTCTTGTGTTGATATTCCCCTGAATGCTATTGCAAATCCCAAATGCTTGTCTTTGCAGTTCTACCATATCAGCATAGCATGATACTCGGCACATGGACTAACGGGGCGGGCTGGGCCACAGGTTTAGCCCACGGATTGGCCAACTTTTAAATAATTGAAATTAACGAAATTATTAACTATTTTATTTCAAATTATTATTTAATAGTCTAAGTTGTTACTTATAATTTAATGATAGCATTTAATAGTCCAAGGGTGTGTTCGTTTGGACTGAAAATATTTTCTTGAGGAAAATGTTTTCCTTGGAAAATATTTAACATGAAAAAGTCTATTTTTCATACAATTTTCCGGTGTTCGGTTGACAAAATGAAAATATTTTGAAATAAAAAATTTTAACGGTTTTATCTTTAATTTTCTGGATACAAGTTAAAAACTTATAACAATAGTGAATAAATACCTTATAAGTAATTGTGATTAATATAAAAGCTGTCTCTTATACACATCTAGATGTGTACAATATAGTAGTAAAATATGCATAATGATAGTTATATTAGTGTGGGACCCATAATTGAGAGAAAAACGAATGAAAAAGAATTAAAAACGAAAATAAGTTTAGCAAACGAAATTATAAAAGTAAGTATTTGAGGTTTAATGTCACTCTTAATTTATCTGGAAAATAACTTACACTCAAAAATTCCGTAAGTTATTTTCAGCCAGAGGAAGGAAAATTGAAAAATATTTTACACTGGAAAATATTTTCCGGTGTTTGGCACAAAAAAAATTTCTGGAAAATATTTTCCTGAAAATATTTTCAGTCCAAACGAACACACCCCAAATTATTACTTATTACTGTATATGAACTTATTATTAGTTAGATGTCATTTTTGATTCTTTATCATAGAAGTTATAACTAAGATTAACAAATTGTTAGTTATTAAATCATGTTATTACATAATACCTAGTTAATAGTTCAAATTATTATTTACTATTATAAGTTATTACTAATTAGCACATCATTTTTCAATATTTATTAGTACAAGTTATTACATGTTACTATTTCAAGTTATTAGATCAAGTAATTCTTAATTTTATTCTAAGTTAATATTTATTATTACAAGATATTTCTTGTGTTAGGGACTAAATCTCTTACAAACTCAACTACTAATTTTCTAAACTAATTACATGAAAATTTCTATAATTATGACTTGGGTTTGGTTTATATGCCAATAGATTAGTTTGTAAGACATTTAGTGGGGATATAGACATTGCTAGATGTGTATCGGGGGATAACAACTTTATTTCGAACCTATTAATTCAGCAATTACAACTCTGTCTTGAGAAAATTTTTGTAAATGATTGTTAAAGAAAATAGGATTCTATCTCAAAACCAATTGACAATGAGTGGCGTGACCCAAAAACTTATTAATTAGTCCAGTATTACAAAAAAATTGCCTATTTGTGCACACACGAAATGCATCATAAAAAGTCAAAAAACTGTGGCAAAAAGGCATTTGTAACACTGTTGTGGCATAATACTTTTGCATCGCCATTGCAGCCCTCATAAAAAATATTGCTGTTTTTGCGACACATTTGCAGTACAATTTTACTGTAACACAAAATTTTTGCGGCCCAATTTTATTGTATCACAAAGTATTTGCGGCACATTTTATGACAAAATTTCACTATTGAAGCACATTTTTAACTAAAAAAGCCAGTATGCCTTCCGTGCCTTTGTATATGATCAATTAACCAGAAAACTAAGTATGACTCCTTAGATGTGTATAAATGTAGACAGCTAATACAAGGATAGAAGACAAAATGTGTAAATTAACCAGGATGCACACAGACAATTAACAGGGCATGGCTGCAATGCTACTGAATGGCGGTAAAGTGCATGAACTTTCATCAGCAGATCAGTTAATAAAGACGCCCAAAGAATAGTTAGTTTCAAACTTTAAAGGATAAAGAAACATTGCCTGGTTTTTACAATTTTTAGATAGATTTATAATTTAGATGATGCTTTATTAAAAAATAATTCACATAAACAAAATCACTTTCAGAAGGCATCATACTCTATTATAATTGTACTATCCACTTCAAAAAGATCAAACAAGATGAGATAATTATTTTTTTTGCTTCACGGAACGAGGTGCCTAGCGCCAAAAGAATATCTCTGCAATGAAAAAGCCATCTTTAAGGGTGTGTTCGTTTGGATTGAAAATATTTTCGGAAAAATATTTTTCAAAAATTTTTTTGGTGCCAAACATCGGAAAATATTTTTCGGTGTAAAATATTTTCTAATTTACCTTCCTCTGGCTGAAAATAATTTACGAATTTTTTGAGCGTTAGTTATTTTCGGAATAATTCAAAAGTGACATTAAACCTTAAATACTTACTTTTAGAATTTCGTTTGCTAAACTTATTTCGTTTTTCTCTCAATCAAGGTCCCACACTAATATAACTATCATTATGTATATTTTACTACTATATTGTGCTATACCCTTAATTTTGAACAAAATCAATCTTTTATTAATCACAATTATTTGTAAGGTATTTATTACCATTGTTATAATTTTTTTAACTTGTATTCATAAAATTAAAGATAAAATCGTTAAAATTTTTTATTTCAAAATATTTTCATTTTGTCAACTGAACACCGAAAAATTATATGAAAACTGGATTTTTTCCCTCAAGAAAATATTTTCAATCCAAATGAAAACACCCTAATTTGAAGTTCCACAACAAGCTCATTCACAAAACCATTTTGCATCAGGTTTTTGTGAACAAGAAGTGTTTCCTATAAATAGTAAAATAGAAAAATAAAAGGAAAACCAATAGGGTGTCATAAAAAAATTACAAAGCAACCTTCGGTTTTTTTCTTTTCATTCCTATCATTAATACAACATGTTATGTATCTAAAACCCAAGGGAAAATTGCAATTCTCAGAAAGATAGGGAGGAGCAAAGAGAGAAGAGAGAAGAGAGGAGAGAGAAAGAGAACACTAATCATACAAGCAAATAGTTATATATTGATCACAAACAAGAAAAAAAAAATCAGAAAAGAGAAGTTGGACGGAGATCTAAATGTGGAATGCTATATATAAATTGAAATACATAATACATTTGTATGCGTGGCATGGTGGTTTGTACTGGAATAAAATGTGGATTTTATTAAACATTGGTACTAAATCAACAATATTTAGTGTGCCGTTTCACATCACAAATTAAAGAACCTCTATCAAGAAGCCTAAACCATTTACAGACAAGTCACCATTGTACAACCAGACTCCAGATTTTAACTTTTATGAAGCCATTGGATAGCTCTAAGAAACTTTAGGATACATGTCCAAAGATGATTATGTAATATATAACCTAGACAATCACCAAACAAAGGGCAGCCTATGCAGTGGAGTTGTTTGAAGAGCAATATGAGTGAAATAATTTTCTAACTTTTAGAAATGCGGTAATAACGTCAATAAATTAGTAATCTCATTTTGATGATGAATGTTCGACTTAAAAGTGGGGATAAGTAATGATGTTAAAATTATACACCCACTAAAAAATATACATGTGGTTCTTTTTAACAGATTGATCATTAGGGGCGTTTTAGTAATTTTATCTTCATAGCCAAAGTAGGTTTAAATGGGTCAAATAAATACTTACAAACAGTAGATTGATCCGATCCATCAACCACAAGTATAAATATTTAATTATGTCTCAATATAATTGGTAGGATGCCTTTATATAGACTTATAAGAGAATATAAATATAGTAAGTCTTGCTAATCAAGACAATCAAACATATACTAAGTCTTGCTAATCAAGACAATTAGACAAAATAATAATCACGTTCATCATAGGGGAGTAATTAGGGTAATTATATCAATCACATAATTACATACTATAATATGATAATTCCATATCTTTGACACCAATGATTGAATTTACTGAATTAATATTGTTTCCTTGACAGTGGGGGACATCTTGCAAGATCTGGAAATGACACACGGAAATTTACAAGATCGAGAATCCAATATTCTAACGAAAGAGGATAAGGGATCAAAAGTTTACCAAGGAAATGGGAATGCAATTATGCAGAGTCAGGTAACCAAAATAATATTTTAATGAAATAAAGCATCACATTCACACCATGCTAGGAACAGCGATGCACAGTCCACTACACCCCAATCCGATATTTTAATGAAAAACACATTTTAAAGATAAAACGCACTTATCTTCCAACTTTTGAAAAAAAAAGAAAAGAATAAATGATTAATTCATTGTTTTTATTTAGTGTATTTTTTACAAACATATAATATAGTAAAAAACAAGTTTAGAAGGATAATGATGCCAAGAAGTGTCGACGCCGCAGCTTGGCATTTGATTCCCACAAAGAGCAAAAAGGGCATTTTGGCCAAAAAACTTGCCTATAAATGCAAGAGGAGTCTGGTTTGCTGTTTCATCATGTACAAAACTCTCCCTCTCCCTCTCCCTCTCCCTAAGGGTTAAAAAAAAGAAAGAACTAATGTCTGAAGGCGCCGCATCCGCAAGCAACTACACCATCGACTTGAGTGAAATCACTGCCATCTGCCGTAATCTTTCTGTTCTCTAAAAATTTTCGCATATTCATACAACTTATCAGCTTAATTTTTGCATGCATGCATGCATGTGTTAATTTGCATTTTTATTACCAATTTTATTTATTACTAGTATTTTTTTAAAGGAAAAAAAATAAAATAAAATTGTACATATTCTATGTATGATCTTGGCCGGGTTTGTAATGGATTGTTGGTCCAATCAGATGAAGTGGATGCACCTTTCAAGCCAGCTCAAGTAGAGGAAGCTGTAAAGAAGTCAATAAAAGAATACGACGATTTCAAGGACAATGACCAAATTAATTCATCAACTGCCGGAGGAGAGCCAGAGGTGAACTGAATATTACTAATTAGTACTAAATAATTGCTAGACGGCTTTGAGTTTTCTATAACATTTTTTTGGTGTGACATCATGTCACATAAAAAGGTATCAGTGCTTTACAAGAGGCTCACACCTTTGCTATACTCTATACCCATTTTTTGTAATTTTATTCGGCTTACAGGCGATACCCTACTCCCTATTCGGGGTAGGCGCTATTTTTCGTCTTATTCCGTTACCGGTGATTCCAACAAACCCCCAAGTGATAGAGATTGCAAAATTTGCAGTGAAAGAGGGCAACGAGAGAGCCGGAACCGATCTGGAGTTTGTCAATGTAGTTCTTGGTATAAAGTGGAGCGTTTACTTGGCCACTTTCTACATGATTGGTATTAAACTGAAGAGGTCCACGGATGGAAAGATACATTTGCGTGACGCAAAGGTTGTTGAAGCCGTAACTGGTCACAAGAAGCTCCTCTCGTGGGACTAAATAATTAAGCACTCTTTCAAAGGAGGACTCACTGCCCACGATGACGTGTTTTCTTTGTCTGCAACTTAATTGTCTGATGTTAATTAATTTGGGTCCAGTATTGTTAAGATGTATTGCTGATCACTGATCACATGCATCTGAATTCATTTCCATTATGTATTGCATGTTCAAGTTGTAGTTGTTCAGTTGTTTGTTTGAGTTTGTTCAATTAATAATTCACCATTAAATAAATAGCATAAGTTTATCCCTGTCCATAACAGCAGCACTTGGTGAAAAGTCATAAAGCTTAAAAGAAATAAAAGCATGCAGAGAGTGTTTGAGTTTGTTTCTTCAATCTTTTGTGTTTTGCACCAAATTCTTTGAAAAAAATATTGAAACAAATTCTACATTTTTCTAACCCATCGCAGATTAGCGTCTTTTGTCTTAAACTCAACAGGATCGATTAATTATGTCGTCTATCTCCTTAACTTGGTTTGCAGGATATTGTTATAAAAATTCTATTTTCATGCATAACCACAAAAGAAAAAAAAAATTAAATTTGAACATTTCACCCTGCATTTCACTATGGAATGTGTGGTACTAGTGTGAAAAATATTCCAAAAAAAAAAAAAACAAATGAAACCTGAAAATCATCAAACTTTCCAGAAATATTTCAAAATCTTACTAATGTAATTCTTTTTTACAAATTGAAAATTTTCTGGTAATGCTTTCTAAAAAATCTGGACTCAAACATAAAAAGTAACCAAATTGTCATAAATTTCTGTTATAATAAAAATTCAAAGTCTACTTGATAATGCCAAAATTATACACCCACTAAAAAATATACACGTGACTCTAGGCTCATGTTTACTAGGGACATTTTAGTAATTTTACCTCATAGCCAAAGTACGCTTACAAAGGTCAAATAAATACTTACAAACTGTAGATTGACCTGGCTTATAAACCATAGGTATATATATCGAAGTGGTAGGTCTGATTCAAAATATTCACTTTTTTACTCTCATTGGTTTTGAATTCTCTCTGAATTTTCCTTGTCTTAAGTTACTAATTTGAGCGTGAGAGCCACCCCAGGGAAATAGTTCCATTCTAATTTTCTTAGGCATTCTGAACGTGGGTACTACGGGATCTTTACTTAAGTACTGGACTAAATTACGCTAATAGACTTAGCTTTGAGCAAATTTTAGTATCAATAGTTGGCACCGTCTGTGAAAAGTGAACAAAAAGCAATCACGACATATAGCACATATCTCGCGCCTTTAGCTACTCAAACAATCAAGACAAACAAAGTCTAAGCATCTCATCGCCTCCGAGTAAATAAAGTACTTTATCTACAGGCAACTTAAGTACTCTGCCTCCGGGTGAAAAATGTACTCTACCTCCGAGTAAAACAATGTACTTCGCCTCTAGGCAACTTAAGTACTCCACCTCCAGGAAACTTAAGTAGTGTGTCTTCTGATAAAAAATATACGCCATCTCCATGCAAATCATGTACTCCATATCTCGATGAAAAATATGCTCCGTCTCTGCCAAAAAAGTGTACTCCACATTTGGGTAAAAATGTACTCCCTCTCTCGACAAAAAATGTACACTACCCCTAGACAGATAAAGTACTCTATCTTCGAGCAACTAAGTATTCTGCCTCTGGGTAAAAAATATATTCTGCCACTAAACAGCAAATAATTTACTCTGGCTTTGGATAAAAAAAAAATGTACTTCGCCTGTATAAGTGACTTAAGTACTTGTCCCTAGATGAAAAATGTAATATACCTTTGGGTAAAAAAATGTACTTTGCTTCCAGGCAACTTACGTACTTCACTTGCGGCAAGTTAAGTACTCCGCCTAAGGTGAAAAATGTATTCCGTCCACATGTGAAAAATGTACTCCGCCTTTGGGTAAAAGATTGTACTTCACCTCCGAGCAACTTAATTACTCTGCCTTTAGGTTAAAAAAAAAATGTACTTCGCCTCTGGGCGACTTAAGTACTCCACCCTTGGATGAAAAATATACTCCATGTATAAGTGAATAAACTCTGCCTTCAGGTAAAAGAATATACTTCACCTCTAGGCAACTTAATTATTCTGCCTCCGAATAAAAACAATGTACTTCATATCTAGGCAACTTAAGTACTCCACCCCGGGTGAAAAATATACTCCTTCTTTGGGTAAAAACATGCTTTGACTAAAGTTATGTTTATAAGTATGCTCAGGGTGAAAAATTTACTTCGCTTCCAGTTATAAAGTATACTTAGGGTGAAAAATTTACTCCATTCTGCCTTGAGATAAAAAAAACATTCTCCAAGTAAAAAATATGTTTCACCTCCAGTTAAAAATTGTCCTCCAGCTCAAGGTGAAAAATTTACTCCACTCCATCTTCGATAAGATGCAGAGCGGTACTGGCCTGTTCAGATAAAAAAAATAAAAGAAAGGCCTTTTCTTCACACTGGTCGCTAAATTTTTGTTGGGTAAAGCACTAAAAAAAAATGAAGCATTATTTGACTGCGTTGATTTTTTTTTTTTAAAAAAAAAAATTGAGGTGAAGTTTGTTGCATTTAATCTATTAGTTAGACTAAAGAATTAGCAAATTGAATAAAAAATAACTCATCATAGATAGGGATGGCAGTGGGTCGTGCCAGACTTGGTTAGGCTTCTGACAGGGCGTGCCGTGTCAGGCTACCTCTCCAGATGAGGAGTGTCGTGCTGGGTCAAGAAATTGAATATACTTGACCCAGACTTAGCCCCCGTGCCAGGCCCGCGATGAGGCAAGGTGTGCCAGGCTCGGGTTGGTCCTCGAGCTGACCCTATGCTTGATCCTCAGATTAACCCACTTTCGATTAGTTGAAATTAGATCAAATGATTATTTATTTAATTTTGAATTAGTACTTCTTGCACTAAATTAATATTTATTACTCAAAAATAGTACTTAGTGGTTCAAGTTATTACCCATTATTTCAAGTTATTATTAATTAGTGCATCGTTTGTCATTATTTATTAATATAAGTTACGTATAACTATGAAAAAAGGAAACAAATTGTTAAATGACGGGATGGGCAGGGCAAGTCGACGGGCTAGCGTAACCATCCCTAAATATAGATATATTTTAATATTGATTCAAACTCAATCAGCGAATTATAAATCATGTGAAATCATGAGTAGAACGCACGTATCTCCATTTTCAATCCTCACATCCATCATGCCAAATTGCCAATGGACTAAGAATATTACAAGTTATGTTGTTTCTATTGGGATTTGGTGATGGAAATGCGTTTGGCAATGACCAAGAAATTACTACAAATTCCATTTAATAACTATTCGAGTTTTTTTTATATTTTATTAAATTATAGTTTCACATGTTTCACAATAAATCTCATTTTAAAGTTTTGGAAGAAATATCAAGTCATCATTACATTGGCTTGTGGGTTGTGGCGTTAGCAAGTCCAAATGTTACAAACAGCGATTAAGATATTAACAATCTAATTCAGTGCAAATGACAGGAAGCCCATGCATTTATTGGAATCATCAACTTCGAAATCTATCTTACTAGGAAAAAGAGAAGGGGGAAAAAAATTTTCAAATTCTATCAGTCTCGATAATTTTTTTTGTAAAATAATGAAAATCAGCTTGTATTTCAAAAAAGAGCGGGTGATAAGGATTTGGGCTAGATGACAAAATCAAATTACAATTTACACCGAACCGTATTAATTCATGAATTAGAACTCTCTCTTGATTTACTCAATTTGATTTTGCGAAACCAATTATTGAATTTACTCAATTAATATTGTTTCCTTGACAGTGGGAGACATCTTGCAAGATCTGGAAATGACACACGGAAAACAAGATCGAGAATCCAATATTCTAATGAAAGAGGATAAAGGACCAAAAGTTTACCAAGGAAATGGGAATGCAATTATGCAGAGTCAGGTCACCAAAATAATATTTTAATGAAATAAAGCATCACATTCACACCACGCTAGGAACAGCGATGCACAGTCCACTACACCCCAATCCGATATTTTAATGAAAAACACATTTTAAAGATAAAACGCACTTTATCTTCCAACTTTTGAAAAAAAGAAGAAGAAGAAGAAATGATTAATTCTTTTTTTTTATTTAGCGTATTTTTTACAAACATATAATATAGTAAAAAACTAGTTTAGAATGATAATGATGGATCCGTTTCAACTTTCAATCCATTAAAGACGATGAAGGCATCTAATCAACAATGTATGCACAGCCCTAATAATAATAATAATAAACTGTCCACAAGTCTCAACTTCGCACATTGGCATTTGATTGATTCCCACAAAGGGCAAAAAGGGCATTTAGGCCAAAAAACTTGCCTATAAATGCAAGAGGAGTCTGGTTTGCTGTTTAAACTCAACCTATATATATATATATATATATATATTTTCATCAATAATAACTAACTAGCTCTCCCTCTCCCTCTCCCCAAAAAATGTCTGAAGCCACCGCTGCATCCGCAAGCACCTACACCATCGACTTGAGTGAAGTCGCTGCTATCTGCAGTAATCTTTCTATGTGTTCTCTAAAAATTTTCGCATATTAATTCATTCACGTACTATTATATAGTACTCAATCCATCAGTTTAACTTTTGCATGCATGCAATGCATGTGTTTGCATTTTTATAATTGCGTACCAATTTTATTTGTTTTATTTAAAAAATAAATAAAATGGTAACGAATTGTACGTTGCTTCAATCAGATGAAGGGGATGGACGTCACATTCAAGCCAGCTGAATTGGAGGAAGCCGTAGAGAAGTCAATACAGGAATACAAGGATTTCAAGGACAATGACCAAATTAATTCATCTACTGACGGAGGACCACGGCAGCCAGTGGTGATTAATATTACTAATTAATTGCTAGAATCTGTAATACAATACTAATTAAGTCACACAATCACTGTTTTTAAATATTTGTAGGGTTTCGTTCAATAGTTTACTTACATATTCATTTTACCCTACTTAGATATATTGTACATATTTATCCTTAATGATGAGTTGTGCCACGTAAGCACAACTCTGCTAAATATTGATATATGGAGTCACGTAGGCAATCAGTTCTGTTATCATCGTCATCATTCACGCTAGACAGAGTTAAGTCTTGGATACTTATAATGAGTACGACAATTGTTGATATCAATGAAAAACAAGGAAATTTCATTACTTTTTAATTATTCAACTGCATGTAATATTCATACTACAATGCATCTTTGTCCGAATAACACACACAGGCTAAACTTTTCCCCGAGGAGTACGGTAGTTTATTAATTTGTTTTCTGGAAGAAATCTGATTAAGCTTTCGTAATTTATTTTATTTGGTTTTACAGAAAAAAAGTTTGGGCGTGGGCGCTCTTTTATGTCTTATTCCAATTCCGGTGTTTCCAGAAAACTCCCAAGTGATAGCGATCGGAAAATTTGCAGTGAAAGAGCGGAATGAGAAGGCCGGAACCGATCTGGAGTTTGTCAAAGTAATGGTTGGTGTCAAGTGGAGCGTTGTGGCAGCGACTTTCTACATGATTGATATTAGAGTGAAAAGCGCCACAGATACAAAGATATATTTGGGTACTGCAAAGATTGTTGAAGCCTTTACTGGTCACAAGAAGCTCCTCGCGTGGAACAATATATATGTATAATTAATTTAAGCACTCTTTCAAATGAGGCCTCACTGCCCACCCATGATTACAACTTAATTATCTACTGTTAATTTGGTTAAGTATTGTTAATTGTACATCTAACATGTATTGCGTGTTCAAGTTGTACTTGTTCAGTTGTTTGGTTGTACCTACAATAAATAAATAAAAGCAGTGAGTGTTTGAGTTTGTAAATTCAATCTTTTGTCAATTTATGTCATATAATATTGCGTGAAATTCTTTGAAAAAATAATGAAATAAGCTATAAAGTTATATTTGGATCGATGAATTTGAAAAAAAATTTAAAATTTACCTATTTTTTGAAGGGGATTTATAAAATTGAAATAGATGAATACTAAATTCACCCAAATTAAAAAGTGTAAAAGGGATTTCAAATAATTTCATAATTTGGGTGAATCTGAAATTCATCCATTTTGACTCTATAAATCCCTTTAACAAATGAGCAAATTTTAAATCATTCTCCAAATCTATCAATGGTTAAACACAATATAAAGTTTTTTAACCCATCGTATGAATTTAGCGTCTTTGTCTCAAACACAAGAACATAAAAATTTCTATTATGTTGCATAATATTTTCGGAACAAATTACAATGTATTAAAAAAATATTTCAAGAATACTACTTCTGTAAAGTGTACAACTGGTGCAAAAACATTGAACTTTGAAATAATACTAAATGAATACTAAAAATCATCAAAATTGAAAAGATGTTTTAAATTTTAAATTTTAGTCTTTGTTAAAATGAAAATTATTCGAGACAGTATTTTTATCATTCTGACTTACAAGATAATATAACTATTATTAATACAATCAGAATTTTAAATTCTTAAAGCATTATCATAAAAAGGTAAATTTGAAAAAAATTAAGAATTCACTTCTATGTGTTTTAAAACATTTCCAAAAAGAAAATTTTAAAAATTACTACATGTTCTTATACAAATCAAGATGTGTTGTACTAACATGAGTAGAAGAGCATCTTTAAGAAGGAAGTAGCACCCGAGTAAGATTTGAATAATCAACCCCTGTCTCTTATACACATCTATGTCCTCCGACTATGTCGTAGTTATATATATATATATATATATATATATATATATATATATATATATATATATATATGGACACATACATACTTTTACACACACTTTTGAGTCAAATGGTCTGTATTACATTCGGTGAGACTAAATTGGATTGTATCTCAACGATAAGGGACTAAAATTGTACTTTTACTTTTCAATTTAATGGCAATCGTTAAGTATCCTAAATTGGGAAATTTTTACATATAAGAGACTAAATTGACTAGCGGTGATATACAAGGAACCAATTTAGTGATAGCATTGAAAAATTAGGGTTATTCATATTCTTTTTCAAGTGCTTTTTGCACTAGTTTCAATAATTTTATGATTTACGTGTTTGTTTATTTACATTTCTAGTTTTATATATTAATATATATTTACTTTGGTTTTCTGACTTTATTTCAAGTCATTTAACGTATATTTATGTGTATATGTATTTAAGGTTGTATTTACCTTGTTTACTTAATTTCTCCTATAACTAGGTTCTTTGTGCATTCTTGTTCATCATTTGTTTATAGTTTTAGTAAGTATTTAAGCAATTTCACCGTTATTAGTTTAGTATTGTGTGATAGGTATTAATGTGTGTCTTTGTTTTAGAGTCATGTAGGAACAAACGGTACATTAATTAGACGTTGGATAAAGAATTTGGAAACAAAACGGTGAAATCATGCATGCGGGCAAGGGGAACTCGTAGATGCGAGCTCAACAGGCCATTACGATGTGAGCTTAGGTAGAATGGACCTTGCTTGAAGCTAAGTTAGCACGCTTGTTGCGAGCCATGTTGGGCATGCAATTTCACGATTTTGGCACATTTCAAGGCTTCGGGTGTTTGTTTAGGTTTTCGGGTATTTGTTTTGGACTCATTTTAGTGTATTTCAATGTTTATTCAGAACACTAATTTTTGTAACTCTTAAAACCTATAAATAAGAGTCTCTAGGATCTAAAAAGTACATTCCCTTTTAGCTTCCTTTGAGGGCTATAAGATTAAACTGGGCTTTCTTTGTTCTTTAAGAAGAATTGAAGAAGAGATTCAAAATTGATAACATTGAACAAAGAACTTGCGATTTTTCAAGAGAAGCAGGAATCAAATAGAGGTTCAAAATATGGTTCACCTCTAGTTAAAAATTAGATGTGTGAAGGTGAAAATTTACAAAACTCCATCTTCGAGTAAAAAATACACTCTGTCTCTGGGTAAAAAAATATATATATTCTGTCTTTGAGTTAAACACGTACTCCTTCTTTAGTGAAAATTTACTCTGCTCTACCTCCAGATAAAAATATACTCCACTTCCAAATAAAAATATAATCTACTTCTGAATAAAACCTCTCCGCCTCTAGATAAAAAATTTACTCTCACGCTAGGTATAAAAATATAGACCGCCACCAGGTGAAAAATATACACCATGTCTATGCAAATTATGTACTCTGCCTCCAAGTAAGAAAAGTATTCCACCCCTACCTAAAAAATGTATTCCGCATCCTCCCAAATTATGTACTCTATTTTAGGGGTCGAATCAACTCATGATTATCTGAGAGCTAGGGATGTCAATTAGGCCTTGTGAGTCAAGCTTTGCAAAGCGCAATCTCGACTCACAAATTTATTTGAGTTTCGGACCTTAATTGGATTGGTCTAATCTCACAAATGTGAAACTCATACTCATCTCGCAAAATTATTTCAATTTCGAGCTTTAATTGGGTTGGCCCAAACTCATATTATCCAATAAAAATTTTAATTTTATTTATTAAATTTTGTTTTTTACATCCAATAAACATAATATAGAATAGTTTGTACTACATATGTCAATAAACAACTATTATCTATATCATTGAGCGACAATATTTCAACTTAAATTGACTAATAGAGTTAGGTTATTATTTTTATTTACTTGAATTTAGTTAAGTTAATAGAAGACTATAATCATTAACTATTATCTACATAAAATTAAGTTGTAGTATTTAATTTAGTTAAGTTAATAGAATAATAGAATCATTAACCATTATCCACATAAAATTAAATTATAATATTTAATTTAGGATATATATATATATTCGGCTTCAACTGATTTTTAATCAGGGCGAATCTAATAAAACCCAAACTCGACTCATAATTTAATTGGGTCTAATTTTTAAACCTAAGTTCAACCCAACCCACTTTTATATAAGGCTCAATCCTTTATTTGTCGAGCTAGATAGGTCGAGCTCAAGTGGACCCAACTCCATTGGCAGTCCTACCAAGAGCACCAAGGAGTATTCCAAAAATATCAAGACTCATGCCATCCATTTTTTTGGCTAAATCCTTACCTTTCTCTGCCTCACGCTTTTCTATCTCACAAACTCCACCTCACCTACTCTACTTCATTGAGAGACCTCATTTACTCCACCTCACATTAGCTTACTTACTCGGGTGCTACTTCCTCCTTAAGTGGGCTCTTCTACTCAAGTTGTACCTCTTGTCTAAGTGGTACAACCCGCTCATGTAGTATCTCCCATTCAAGTGGTAGTACTCATATTCAGGTGGCATATTTTTCTCGAAAAAGAAAAATTATACACATCTAGATGTGTATAAGAGACAGGTTGAAGAAATAAAGTATCACAACACTACATTCAACCCAGATTATTTTGCACCAATGAAATAATTTTCTAAGTTTGATTCTGAACATTCACTTTTTTATTCTCATTAGCTCTGAATTCTCTCTAAATTTTCCTCGTCTAAAGTAACTGATTTGAGTGTTGAGTCTACTCCGGGGGGACATAGCCCAGCACTCTTTTTAATTTCTTAAGTGTTTCGAACATAGGTACTACGTGCGAGATCTTTATTTAAGGACTTGATTGAATTATGCATGCATTTGACTTTGAGCAAATTTTAGCATCAACACTAGCCAACGAAAATGGATAATTCCAAAATAATAAAATCTAGATTGTATTTCAAAAATGAGCGGGGATAAGGAACTTTGCCTCATGAGAACTTGAGGGATAACAACTTTGTTTCAAACCCTATTAATTAATTCATGCTGCTACAACTCTCTCTTAAGAAAATTTTTGTAAATTAGTATAAAGTTTCTTTTTCATTTTCTGAATATTCTAATGTTTTATTGCACTTTGATTTCCAAAACCAATTATTGAATTTACTCAATTAATATTGTTTCAATGATAGTGCAAGGACATCTTGCAAGACAAACAACTGAAACGCACGAATTTGGATGGAGGGATTTGGGGGATTTAATTTGAAATTCAAATCTATAATAAGTTATCTAAACAAGTTAATTGATTTAGTTGTGAATTTTAAATTCACCAAATTTTATGTCATTTTAAATACACTCAATTTAAATCCATTCATTTGAAATCCTTCATTCAATTCAAATCCATCCATCCAAACACAATCTTATTGAATTTACTTAATTAATATTGTTTCAATGACGGTTGGAGGGCATCTTGCAATATTTGGAAATGACACGCGAAAAATGCCAAACAACATCGAGAATCCAGTATTCTAAGGAATGAAAGCATTTCGAGACAAAGTATTAAGTTGAGAGGTGAATTATTGATAAACTGCTCAAGGAACCATCATGCCATTAGGATTACCTGAAGTCTGTGGACAAAGTGTTTCTAGCCAATTCATCTTCAAGATGCTATAACTTTTCCATATCACTACCAGAAAAATAGCAAATAGCAACAGAATTAGTGACGTATTTTCAAAAAATCTGCCGCCAATATATTGCGACAATAAGCGTCCGTAGAAATATATCTCGTCGGTAAATTTTAGCGTCAGATTTAGTGACAGATTTTTTTCTGACAGAATTAGCAACAAATTTTCCGTGACTCTTAAACGTTGTTAGCGATGGATTTTTTCGCTAATTAGCGACAAAATTCAAAGTTAGCGATGAAAATTAGATTTTAAAAAAAATGGATTTGTGACAGAAAATCCGTCGCAAACCCAAAAGAAAATTTATAAAAAATTACTAAAAATCTAGAAACTAGAAAAATATTTTAGCAACAAAATTTGTTTTTTCTAGCTAGCAAAATTAATCCAATTTTAGCACTACATTTGTGCATTTCAAATTCAAAACCAATATCCAAAAAAGTACCAAAATATTTACAATTCATTAAGTGCTAAAAAATTTATATAATACTTATTACTACTACTACACTACTAGTAAATAATAATAACTTGAATTAAAAATACTAATAACAAATCTTATTACTTACTGTACTTATTTTATACTGGTATCTAGTTCTATTTTATATTACTAGTACTAAAAATTTATATAATACTTATAACTACTACTATATTATGTAAAATAAATTCGAAAAGTAAAAAACCATCCAATATGCACAAAAATAATATAAAATAATTTGAAAAAATAAAAAATCTAATATACCCTAATAAATGTAAATAAATCCAAAAACAAGTAAAAATTAGTGTACAATATAACTTACATTGCAAAAATAAATGCTTTTATTGTTGTGGATTAATAGTGACCAACTGGTTATGGTGGTTATGGTAGAAAATTTATAGTTATGATTTTTGAGATAGGTGGAGAGAGATGGAAAAAAGGGAGAGATAAATGGGGAAGAAAATAGAAGGAAATACGAAAATGTGGAAGAAAATAGGGGAAAAAGGGGAAAAAGAGGAAAGAAAGTAGGAGATTAGTGATGGTGCCTTTATTCTAAGGATGAGGAGGAAGGAACAAAGTGATGGATGGTAGTTGAATAGAGTAATGGAATATGTGAATTTTTGAAATAGGTAAGAAAAGAGGTCATTTTATATTGTATTTGTCACTTAGCAACGGAATTTTTCGTTGTTAAAGGTTTTTAATTTTTAAAAAAAAAAAGATTTTGCTTAGTGACGGATTTACCGTCGCTAATTTGAGAAACCAATCAAATTACGTCGCTAAGTAGATCGGTATCTCGAATTAGCGTCACTTAGCATATAGGTATCACAAATTAGCGATGAAAAATCCGTCACTAAGTAAAACTTTATCTTTAAAAAAATAAAAACCGTAATTTAGCAACGAAAAAATCCATCGCTAACTTTCTAGTTCAAATTCTTTTGAATTTTGAATTTGAATTACCAATCTCCTTAAATTATGGTTTTTAAATTTTTGAAATCATTAGAGGCATGGGTTTTATTAGATTCGCCCTGATTAAAAATCAGGCCGAATATATATATATCTGTCTCTAACTTTCTATTTCGAATTCTTTTGAATTTATAATTTGAATTACTGATATTCTTAAATTATGGTTTTTAAATTTTTTAAAACGTTACTTGGCAACGTATTTTTCCGTTGCCAAATGTTATAATCCAATTTTTTTAAAATTAATTTTTCTTAGAAAATTTGCAACGGGAAAATCCGTCTCTCATATTTTAAATTTTTATTTTTCTTTTTTGCTGTCTCTTATACACATCTCATGACGGATTTTTGTGACAGAAAAATCCATTGCTAAAATTTTCCGTCGCAAAATCCGTCGCAACTAGTGAGAAAAAAATTAGTCGCAAAAATCCGTCACCAATACGTGTTTTTCTAGTAGTTTGTATTTGAAGACAAAGATGGCATCTTGTTCAAAAGTAACTTGGCAGTCTCCTATCTTTGCAATTCCAAAGTAAAAACAAGCATAATCAAGAGATGTATATGGCATTTCAAAACTTAAATATCCTAATAACAGTTGATACTTGACATGCAAAATATTATTCAGAGGCCAAAAAGCTTTCAAAAATGTCACGGGCTAAGTATAAGATGCAAAAATTAGGATAATCAAAGTAGAAGAAATCTAGCATATATTAGCAGTCTTGAGAAGGCACCTTATATATATACCTTTTTAGTTGAAACTAAATCAAGTCCATCTCCTAATCTTAATAGAATGTTGAAGTTGTTGTCCTCGAGTACTTGATTTTCGTTAACTCAAAAGTAAGTTGCAACAAATCAGCTCTTTATATCAGTCATGCCGTCATGGGATGAATTTGATTGTTTCTACCATATACCTTCTAGCAAAGGGCCCAAACTGCAGGAAGTACTGCAACATTGGATCTGGTAAGAAAAATAGTAAAACAGTCGCATAAGACAGGAGGCAATAGAAGGTAATTCGAACCTATCAACTTGATTTAAGAACAGTTCTGCAACATTTAAGTTGCCACGTTCATCAGTAATTATGCTATCTGTATATGCACTGCCAATGAGAAGGGACAGAAAATCTTTGGAAGCATCATTGACATACAAGTAAGATTTGTAATAATTGCATTCTCTTATCCAGCACATTAGCGGAAGTATAGACAAGTCAAGAGCTAACAAAGCCAACATACCTTCCATGCCACTATATATGATCAGTTAACCAGAAAACTGAGCGACTTGTTCTGCATTTCAATTCTAATACAAGGATAGAAGACAAAATGTGAAAACTAACCAGAGCGGGATGCACACAGCACAATTAACAAGGCGTGCTTATTGTGCTACTAAGTGGTGGTAAAGTGCATGAACTTTCATTAGCAGACCAATTAATAAAGATGACCAACGAGTCGTTAGTTTCAAACTTTAGAAGGATAAAGAAACATTGCTTTACAATTTTTAGATACATTGAAAAATAATCCACTTTATTGAAAAGTAATCCACAGAAACAGAATCACTTTCATAAGGCGAGTATATATCATCATACTGTGTCATAATTGTACTATCCACTTCAAAAAGATCAAACAAGATGGGATAATTATTTTTTTTGCATTACGGAATGAGGTGCCCAGGGATAAAAGAAGATCTCTGCAGTGAAATAGCCCACCTTTAATTTGATGTTCCACAACTAGCTCATTCACAAAACCATTCTGTATCAATTTCTTGTGAACAAGAAGTGTTTCCTGCAAAAATTTTAGAGTCAACTTCGATCTCAATCTTGTAATTGTTTACCCTCCTATCGAGTTTCAATCTATGAAACAGGCCCAAACTTTTCTCTTGTGTTGATATTCCCCTGAATGCTATTGCAAATCCCAAATGCTTATCTTTGTAGTTCTACCATATCAGCATAGCATGATATGACTCTTATATTAATCTAGATATATAAGAAGATCACAAATAGGCCTAGTATTCTCTAGAATGTCGTCTCAAACCTAACCTTCTCAAACCCTATTAGATGCACAGTAAAACATCAAAACAACTTACATCTCAAATACTAATAGAGAATGAGTGTAGCATCAGAAAGATTATATTAGATGATAAGATGCAGAACGGTACTGATAGGTTCAGATAAAAAAAATTGTTAAATGACGGAATGGGCAGGGCAAGTCGACGGACTAGCCTAGCCATCCCTAAATATAGGTATATTTTAATATTAATTCTAACTCAATCAGCGAACCATAAATCATGTGAAATCATGAGTAGAACGCATGTATCTTCATTTTCAACCCTCACATCGATCATGCCAAATTGCCAATAGACTAAGAATATTATTATGTTGTTCTATTGGGATTTAGTGATGGAAATGTGTTAGCCGACGACAAGAAATTACAACAAAGTTCATAGACACTATTCTATTTTTTTTTTCTTTTTTAATTATTTTGTTAAATTATACTTTCACGTGTTTCACAATAAATCTCATTTTAAAGTTTTGGAAGAAATATCAAGTCATCATTACATTGCTTGTGGGTTGTGGCATTAGCAAGCCCTAATCTGTAACAAACAGCGATTAAGATAGAACAATAAAATTCAGTGCAAATGTTTAGGAAGCCCATGGATTTATTGGAATCCTCAACTTCAAACATCTATCTTACTATAAGAGAAGTCTCTTATACACATTCAGATGTGTATAAGAGACAGATGCTTTCACTCGATAAACCCACTCATCTTGTATTTCAAAAATGACTTTTACCGAGAATTTTGCTAGATGAACACTGAAGGGATTAGAACTTTATTCCGAACCCTATTAATTCATGCTACTACAACTCTCTCTTGAGAAAATTTTTGTAAATTGGTATAAAGTTTCTTTTTCATTTTTTGAATATTCTTTGATTACAATTTGATTCTGCGAAACCAATTATTGAATTTTCTCAATTAATATTGTTTCCTTGACAGTGGGGGACATCTTGCAAGATCTGGAAATGACACACGGAAAACAAGATCGAGAATCCAATATTCTAATGAAAGAGGATAAGGGATCAAAAGTTTACCAAGGAGAATGGGAATGCAATTATGCAGAGTCAGGAAACCA
Source organism: Cinchona pubescens (assembly GCA_025175665.1). Classification (NCBI taxonomy): domain Eukaryota; kingdom Viridiplantae; phylum Streptophyta; class Magnoliopsida; order Gentianales; family Rubiaceae; genus Cinchona; species Cinchona pubescens. The sequence goes on along the minus strand of JANKKI010000465.1, from coordinate 414,006 downwards.
AAATAATATTTTAATGAAATAAAGCATCACATTCACACCATGCTAGGAACAGAGATCCGATATTTTAATGAAAAACACATGTTAAAGACAAAACGCACTTATCTTCCAACTTTTTAAAAAAAAAAGAAAGAATAAATAATTAATTCTTTTTAAGTATTTGTAGGATTTCATTCAATATTTTATTGACATATTAATTTTACCCTCCTAAGATATATTGTACATATTTATACTTAATGATGAGTTGTGCCACGTAAGCACAATCTGCTAAATATTGATATATGGAGTCACGTAGGCAATCAGTTCTGTTATCATCGTCATCATTCACGCTAGATAGAGTTAAGTCTTGGATACTTATAATGAGTATGACAACTGTTAACAGTAATAAAAAATAAAAAAAAATTATTACTTTTTAATTATTCAACAGCATGTAATACTACAATGCGTTTTTGTCCAAATAAACACACAGACTAAACTTTTCCCTGAGGAGTACGGTAGTTTATTAATTTGTTTTCTGGAAGACATCTGATTAGGCTTTCATAATTTATTTTGTTTGGTTTTACAGAAAAAAAGTTTGGGCGTGGGCGCTCTTTTATGTCTTATTCCAATTCTGGTGTTTCTAGAAAACTCCCAAGTGATAGCAATCGGAAAATTTGCAGTGAAAGAGCGGAATGAGAAGGCCGGAACCGATCTGGAGTTTGTCAAAGTAATGGTTGGTGTCAAGTGGAGTGTTGTGGCAGCCACTTTCTACATGATTGATATTAGAGTGAAGAGCGCTACAGATACAAAGATATATTTGTGTACAGCAAAGATTGTTGAAGCCTTTACTGGTCACAAGAAGCTCCTCGCGTGAGCTTCATATATATATATATATATATATATATATATATATATATATATACACACATATATATATAATTAAAGCACTCTTTTTGAACGAATTTTGAAGAAGAATTATATTTCTTTTCTGAGTATAATAATACAAGAAATTCTCTTAAATAGACTACCCTGTAAAACAAATAAGGAATGTCTTGCTAATCAAAACATATAATTAAGGAATATAATATACACTTAACAAACATATACAACTAAATATATTCCTAACATATATATTAAAATGTAAATATGTTAATATCCCCCCGCAAACTCAAGGCGGTTGAACGCAAACCAACTGGAGTTTGGAACAAATAGCAAGAAAACGATCAAATGGATGAGGCTTAGTGAAAATATCAGAAGTCTGATCAGGAAAAGAGACAGATTGTTACTGAAGAGTACCTTGGTGAACAAAATGACAGTCATTTTCGATGTGTTTAGTGCGCTCATGAGAAATATCGTTGTGAGCAATTTGAATAGCAATTCGATTATCAGAACGAAGAAGAATAGGAGAAGAATGAGTAACACCTATATTTTCGATTAACCAGTGAAGCCAAACAAGTTCTTGAGTAGCATTAGCCATAGCCTGATATTAGGCTTAAGTACTAGAACAGAGAAGTGACAGTCTATTACGTGCTCCTCCAAGAGATGAGAGAAGTACCAAGAAACAAGTAGAAACCAGTAATAGATCGTCTATTTATTGGATCGCCAGACCAATCAGCATCAGAGTATGCATGTAGATCAAGTGGAGAGCTGGAAGAAAAATAAAGACCATGAAAGGGGTACCCTTGATATATCGCAAAATGCGTAGAACAGCAGCATAATGAGTTGTCCGCGAAGTTGCCATAAACTGACTGACAACATGAACAACATAAGCAATGTCAGGGCGAGTGAAGTAAGATAGACTAAACTACCCACGAGCTGACGATATAAAGTAGGATTAGAGAGAGGAGATCCATCAATAGGAGTAAAATGAGCATTAGCTTCCATAGGAGTTGAGGCAATGGTATGATCTGTGAGGCCGACACGAGCAAGAAGATCAGAAGCATACTTAGCATGAGTGAGGAAGTAACCATCAGAGTTGGACGAAACCTCAAGGCCAAGAAAATAACTCAAGATACTACTCAAATCCTTCATCTCAAAATGCTGATGAAAATAATTTTTGAGATTAATGATGCCAGTAATATAATCACCGATTATAATCATGTCATCCACATACAATAATAAAAGAATAGTACCATGATCAGATACTCGACGAAACAAAGCTGAATCATAAGGACTGGAAGTAAACCCAAACTGACAAATGGTAGAACTAAACTTGGAGAACCAAGCTTGAGGAGCTTGCTTAAGACCATAGAGAGCTCGACGAAATTTGCAGACTTTGTTTTGTGGATGAGAATAACCAGGAGGGATTTCATGTAGACATCTTCAATAAGATCACCATTAAGAAAAGCATTCTCGACATCCAATTGGAAAAGAGACTATCTGCGATTAGCAGCAACATTTTAAGTAAACTATGAATGGAATTAAGACATGCAAAGGAGCAAAGATTTCTTCATAATCTATGCCACATCTCCTAAGCAAATAGACATTGCATCTAAATGAGCTTTGTATAGCTCAATAGTGCCATCCGAGTGAGCTCTTAATTTTATAGACCCATTTACAACCAACAGCAGATTTTTCAGGAGGTAAGTTGACTAGATCCCATGTGGGCATTTTATCGAGTGCCTGCAACTCATCTAACATAACTTGTTGCCAAATGGAATTAGACTAACTTATCGGTAAGTTAGTGGGTTCATTGTCAAAGATAAGAAACTGTCTCTTATACACATCTAGATGTGTATAAGAGACAGTCTCAGGCGAGAAGGAATATCTCTTACACGATTAGATCGACGAAAAGTAGGTAGAGGTGAAGATGAATGAGACAATTCTGAAGACATGGCCGGGGGTAGGATCACCATCAGGGGCACGATCTTGAGAGCCGTGAAAGTCATCAAGAGGAGATTCAGAGGTGGAGTCAACTGGAGAATCTACGGCATGCTCATCAGGAAAAAGGTCAAACGAGGGATTAGTAAAGAAGGGTTGAGAGGAAGTAAGGGGAAGATGAAACATGGACGTGGAAGAGAATATTTGTTGCTCCCAAAAGACTACATGACGAGATATGCAATTCCAGCTTGCGAGACTGAGAATCCCAACACCTATAGCCTTTATGTTCGATTCCATACCCTAAGAAACAACAGAGGCGAGCACGAGATTCTAACTTGCTGGGCTCATGGGGTTGAAAAAGAACAAAACAAGCGTAACCAAAAACTTTGAGTGATGTATAATCAGGAGGTGATTTAAAGAGACGTTCATAGGGAGTCTGATTGTTAATGACAGAGGAAGGAACATCTATTAATAGTGTAGTCATTAAGTGTCTCTTCGCCCCAAAACCATTCAGACAAGACTGTCTCTTAGACACATCTGTCGAGGATATAAGAGATGTTTACGTTTAGCGCGACCATTTTGTTGAGGTGTACTCGGACAAGATCTATGAACAACAGTACCATTTTGATGAAGAAAGCCTAAAAAAGACTTTTCTTTATATTCCATGCCATTGTTTGTACGAAGTACTTTGATGACACTAGAGAATTGAGTTTGAATCATAGTGGCAAAATCATGATAAAAGATTTTATATAAGTCAGATTTATGACTCATAAGATAAAACCAAGTGTATCGTGAATAGTTATCAACAAAAATAATACAATATTTGGAATCACTCATAGCGGGTGTAGAGGAAGGTTCAAATATCAAAGTGGACAAGATCAAATGGTGCATTAAGAACAGAATCACTTTTATTAAAAGGTAAAGCATGATGTTTTGCAAGTTGACAAGGAACACATTCAAAATGTTCATTCTTAACAAAACCTAGACTTCCCTGAGAAACAAAACTTTTTAAACGACCAATGGAAACATGACCAAGGCGGGAGTGCCATAAATCAAGTGATGGTGTTGAAATAGCAGAATAGGATATGGAAAATAAATGAGGCGGAAGCCGAATGTGAATCAACTCAAATAGACGATCAACTTTACGGCCTGTCCCAAGAATCTGCCTCGTCTGGGGATCCTGCACAAAATATCCAAACGGTGTAAAGAATAGATGCAAACCCAAATCACATAATTGGCCAATAGAGACATAACACGATTAAGTTTGAGTTGGGGAATAAGAAAAGTATCAAGAATAGAAATATTTGATGTAGAGATATGGCCTATGTGACTAACATGCATAGTAGAACCATTAGCTGTATAGATAGGTGGTAAATAAGAATTTGTTGACTGTGAAGAAAAAATATGAGAATTGGAGGTCATATGATTACTGCAAGTAGCATAGTAGAACCATTAGCTGTATAGATAGGTGGTAAATAAGAATTTGTTGACTGTGAAGAAAAAATATGAGAATTGGAGGTCATATGATTACTGCAAGTAGAATCGAAATACCAAGAAAAAGTACTTTGAGTGACAGAAAGGGCAGTAGATGGAGCAGATTTAAGTAAAACCTGTTTAAGTATTTATTCAACATCAATAAGGGTAATAGCTAGAGAGGAAGATTCAGCAGGTATATCACCAACATCAGTGGTAGCTGTAGCACGATATGGACCAGACTTAGGTTGGAACTATCCAGATTTTACTGAAGTGCGATTGGGATTCTAATATATGGGACAGTTGGATGGAAAATGACGAGGTCCTTTTTTGCGACAAATATGACACATGCAAATATGGCAATTTAAAAGTAGATGACCAGGATCATGACAATAACGGCATTCCCTTGGTTGATATGAACCTGAAAGAGCTGATGTGGCCAAAGCAGTTTCAGTGAAATGATGTCCAGGATTAGAATTGACAACCTTGAGAGAGCGAAGACGAGTTTTCTCAAAAATAACTTCTGAAAAAGGCAGTCTCAAAAGTAGGTAACGGAGACCGATGTATAAGCTTGTCTCTTATACACATTCAATACTCATCATGAAGTTCATTCCTTCATGGCGCTATCAAACGTTGATTATCTCGAAGAGCAGAGTACTTTGCAGCATCTCCAGGAGTATCCTATTTCGGATCCGAAAGCGCCAGTGGATCCCAAAAACTAGTAAGAGTAGCGATGAAGGAATGAACAAGCTGATAAGGTTCATGTTTCATATGATATAAGGCAGTCAAAAGTTGATATTGACTCGCAAGACCTTTGACAGTCTAAATTATCATGGGCAAGAAAATCCCATAATTCCTTGGCAGTATTAAAATGCCCATTTTATAGACGTACGGAAGGAATATTGATGTTGCGGAATCCAGGTAATAATTTGATGATTCTTTGCTATCTAAGATCTTCAAAGCAATCATTGAATTATTAATCGATTCGCCTTCAGTTGTCTTGGAACAACTGTAGATCTAGTCAATAATACACCACAATTCTAGACATCTAGATGTTGAGGAAACTTGTGAATCATCTGCTGATTTATATGAAACATTTCCTAGGTCCATCCAATGTAGTTGAAATAGGATGGGACACATCTGATTGAGCCATGGCAGGAAAATAATAATTGAAAGTCAATAAATGAAGAATAAAGTAAGTAACGGTATAAAGAAATGCTACTTTCCAAGAAGAATCATAGAAAATCAAGCACACGATTGAACTCAGAGCACCAAAAAATGTAGGAAACCGGAGTAAATCGGGAGAAAACACGTCAAAATAGTCTGAACAGTACAAAAAATTGCTGATCTCTGACTAGTGAACTGAACCAAATCAACTCAATGCTGAACCAGGGATGGAAACCGCTAAAGTGGCAATGACGTGGCAGTTGACGAGACAAAAGAAGGATGATATTACCACGTGTCAGATGACGTGCTCCCTTGACTCTTGGTCACTATCTGAATCAGCAAATTATTACCTGGATCCGCAACATCACTATTCCTTCCGTCACGTCATACATGTCTGACGTGACTGTGGGTAGGGTCAGATGAGTGACGTGGCGACACGCTGGGGCTGACGTGGCTGGTGACTTAGCAAAGGACTCATCAAAGAAAGCGCGTTTCACAAACACGCTTTAAGAGAAACTGAAGAAGGCGTGTTCATGAAACACGCTTTTAATTTCTTCTTCCCTGGACTGTTTTCCAGTGCAGTCCAGTTGCGATGATAGAGCGCGTGGGAGCACGTGACGTGGATTCCGGCGGCCGAAAAATTATTGGAACAAGGCCGAGGACTGGGGATCTCCTTTTGAATGATGAGTGTTGGTAGAACACATCTAACACAAAAAATTGAGGCAACAGTCTGAAGAAAAATTCCAAAGGAGGAGAAATGAAAAAAAAAAAAAAAAACTTCGATGATAAAAATCCGAAAATGAACTAATCAGACCTCAAGATGTGACTCTGATACCATGAATGAATTTTGAAGAAGAATTATATTTCTTATCTGAGTATAATAATACAAGAAATTCTCTTAAATAGACTACCTTATGAAACAAATAAGGAATGTCTTGCTAATCAAGACATATAATTAACGAATATAATATACACTTAACAAATATATACAACTAAATATATTACTAACATACATATTAAAAGGTAAATATGTTAACACTTTCAAATGAGGACTCACTGCCCACCATGATTATTGTTTAATTAACATGTATTGCAAATTTGGTTAAGTATTGTTAATTAACATGTATTGCATTTTCAAGTTGTACCTGTTCAGTTGAATAAATAAAAGCAGTGAGTGTAGAGTTTGTTTCTTCAATCTTTTGTGTTTTACTGGTCATATCTGATAAGCACGAAATTATTATTGAAAAAATATTGAAACAAACTATATCTACTGTTTTATAACCCTATCGCTTGAATATCGTCTTTGTCTTAAACTCAACAAGATAGATTAATTGTGTCATCTATCTCCTTAATTTAGTTTGCAAGAAATTGTTATCAAAATTCTATTTTCATACATAATCACAATTTTTTTTAAAAAAAAAAATTAATATGAATAATTCACCTTAAATTTCACTCTGGCGTGAAAAATATTAAAAAAAAAAAACCCCCTAAAAATCATCAAAATTTCTAGAAATACTTCATAAATCTTAGGTATGTAACTTTTAGTCTACATTTCTTAATTGTCAATAAATATACAAAATCTGGACTCAATCATAGAAAATAACCAAATTGTCATAAATTTCTATGATCTTACATAAAAAAAATTATTTCTAGAATACTACTTATATAAAGTGTACTACTGGTGGAAATGGTTGTGGGTTGGGTCGGGGCCATGGATGGCGTCCACGAGATCTTGTGGCAGTGGATCGGACGGGCTAGGCATATGGACTAATAGGGCGGGCTGGGCCACAGGTTTAGCCCACGGATTGGCCAACTTTTAAATAATTGAAATTAGACGAAATTATTAACTGTTTTATTTCAAATTAGTACTTAATAGTCTAAGTTGTTAATTATAATTTCATGATAGTATTTAATAGTCCAAGTTATGACTTATTACTGTATATGAAGTTATTATTAGTAAGTACTCATTTTTCAATCCTTATCATTGAAGTTGTAACTAAGAGAAACAAATTATTAGTTATTAAATCATGTTATTACACAATATTTAGTTATTATTTCAAATTATTACCTATTATTAGAAGTTATTACTAATTAGCACATCATTTTTCAATATTTATTAGTACAAGTGATTACATACTACTATTCTAGTTATTAGACCAAGAAATTCTAAATTTTATTCTTAGTTAATATTTATTAGTACAGGATCTTCTTGTGTTATAATACATCTCTTACAAATGGGATCTCAGACTACTAATTTTCTAAACTAATTACATTAAAATTCTAAATTCTCCTTGGGTTTGGTTTACATGCCAATAGATTAGCTTGTATTTCCGTGGGGATCAGAAACTTCGCTAGAAGAAAATCGAGGGATAAAAACTTTGTTTCGAATCCTATTAATTCATGCAATCCTCAAATTCAAAATCTAGCTTACAAGGAAAATGAGCAGGGAAAAAAAATTTCAAATTCTACCAGCGAAAATGGACAATTCCAAAATAATGAAAATTAGATTGTATTTCAAAAATGAGTTGGGATAAGGAATTTTGCTAGATGAAAACTCAAGGGATTACAACTTTATTCCGAACCCTATTAATTCATGCTACTACAACTCTCTCTTGAGAAAATTTTTGTAAATTAGTATAAAGTTTCTTTTTCATTTTTTGAATATTCTTTTATTGCAATTTGTTTCTGCGAAACCAATTATTGAATTTTCTCAATTAATATTGTTTCTTTGACAGTGGGGGACATGGACTTGCAAGATCTGGAAATGACACACGGAAAACAAGATGGAGAATCCAATATTCTAATGAAAGAGGATAAGGGATCAAAAGTTTACCAAGGAAATGGGAAATGCAATTATGCAGAGTCAGGGAACCAAAATAATATTTTAATGAAATAAAGCATCACATTCACACCACGCTAGGAACAGAGATCCGATATTTTAATGAAAAACACATGTTAAAGACAAAACGCACTTATCTTCCAAGTAAAAAATATACACCACCTCTAAGAAAATTATGTACTTTACCTTGGAGTAAAAAAAATGTATTCTGCCTCCAGGTAAACAACCTACTTTGCCTCTAAGTGAAATCTACGTCCTCTCAAATTATGTACTCTATTTCTGGGATCCAATCAACATCCAAGAGAACCAAGGAGCATTCTAACAACATCAAGACTTATATCACCCATTTTTTTTTTTGTGGCTAAATCCTTACCTTTCTCCACCTCATTAACTCCATCTCACTGACACCACCAATTGTCACCTTTGCTTACTTACTCTGGTGCTACTTTCTACTTAAGTGGTACCTCCCATGTAAATAGAACCTCTCATCTAAATGGAACCACCCCTCATGCCTCATGCGGAACAAGATCGAGAATCCAATATTTTAATGAAAGAACGCATCTCTGGAGTGGACAAGGAAAAAAAGAAAATCTACCACGGAAATGGGAATGCAATTATGCAAAGTTAGGTCAGGATAAGGTACCAAAATAATATTTTAATGAAATAAAACATCACATTCACACCGTGCTAGGAACAGAGATGCACAGTCCACTACACCCCAATCCGACATTTTAAAAATAAAACGCACTTATCTTCCAACTTTTGAAAAGAAAAGAATAAATGATTAATTCTTTGTTTTAATTTAGTGTATTTTTTACAAACATATAATATAGTAAGAAACTAGTTTAGAATGATAATGATGGATCCGCTTCAACTTTCAATCACTTAAAGAGGACGAAGGCATCTAATCAACAACGTAGGCGCCCTGCCCAACCCTAATATATAAAAAAAAAAAAGAAAAAAAGGGCATTTCTAAAAAACTTGCCTATAAATGCAGGAGGAGTCGGGTTGGCTGTTTCATGTGCTAAACTTAACCTACTCTATTTTCGACAATAATTACTAACCAGCTCGCCCTAAGGGTTTTTTTTTTTTTTTTTTTTTTTTTTGTAAAAAAAATGTCTGAAGCCGGCGCAAACACCTACAACATCGACCTGAGTGAAATCACTGCCATCTGCAGTAATCTTTCCATTCTCTAAAAATTTTCGCATATTCATACTACTTATCAGCTTAATTTTTGCATGCATGTGTTAATTTGCATTTTTATTACCAATTTTATTTATTACTAGTATTTTTTTTTAAAAGAAGAAAATAATAATAATAATAATAATAAAATGGTACATATCCTATATATGTTCTTGGCCGAGATTGTAACGGACTGTTGGTTGAATCAGATGAAGTGGATGCACCTTTCAAGCCAGCTAGATTTGGAGGAATGGTGCTATAAAGAAGTCAATAAAGGAATACGACGATTTCAAGGACAATGACCAAATTAATTCATCTACTAAGAAGGAGAGTATAAGGTGAACTGAATATTACTACTAAGTAGAGTAGTAAATAATTGCTATACTCACTTTATATCCATTTTTCGTAATTTTATTTGGTTTGCAGGCGATACCCTACTCCCTATTCGGGCTAGGCACTATGATTCGTCTTATTCCATTACCGGTGATTCCAACAAACCCCCAAGTGATAGAGATCGCAAAATTTGCAGTGAAAGAGGGCAACGAGAGAGCCGGAACCGATCTGGAGTTTGTCAATGTATATATTGGTATAAAGTGGAACGTTTTCTTGGCCACTTTCTACGTGCTTGGTATTAAACTGAAGAGCTCCACCGATGGAAAGATACATTTGCGTAACGCAAAGGTTGTTGAAGCCATAACTGGTCACAAGAAGCTCCTCTCGTGGGAATAAATAATTAAGCACTCATTCAAATGATGTCTGTGTTTTCTTTCTCTGCAACTTAATTGTCTAATGTTAATTAATTTGGTCAAGTATTGTTGACATGTATTGCTGATCACTGATCACTGTCACTGATACACATGCTAGATTCATATAAGATTATGTATTGCATGTTCAAGTTGTAGTTGTTCAGTTGTTTGTTTGAGTTTGTTCAATAAATAATCCACCATTAAATAAATAAAAGCATGCAGTGAGTGTTTGAGTTTGTTTCTTCAATCTTTCGTGTTTTGCACCAAATTCTTTGAAAAAATATTGAAACAAATTCTGCACTTTTCTAACCCATCGCAGAATAGCGTCTTTTGTCTTAAACTCAACAGGATAGATTAATTATGTCGTCTATCTCCTTAACTTGGTTAGCAAGATATAGTTATAAAAATTCTATTTTCATGCATAACCACAAAGAAAAGAAAAATTAATTTCAACAATTCACCCGGAATTTCACTATCGAAATTATGGTATTAGTGTGAAAAATATTAATAAAAAAAAAAAAAAACAAATGAACCCTGAAAATTCCCCCCCCAAAAAAAATGATAGATCCGACCAAGACATCATCTCCAAAGTATCACAACACTACTTTCAACCTGGATTATTTTGCACCAATGAAATAATTTTCTAAGTTTGATTCTGAATATTTACTTTTTTAAGTTCATTAGTTCAGAATTCTCACTAAATTTTCCTCATCTAGAGTGTATTGATGTCTTATACACATCTAGATTCTGGGGGACATAGCCCATCACTCTTTTTAATTTTTTAGGTGTTCCGAACGTAGGTACTACGTGTTGAATTACGCATGCATTTGACTTTGAGCAAATTTTAGCATCAACACTAGGCAACGAAAATGGACAATTCCAAAATAATGAAAATCAGTTTGATTTCAAAAATGAGCCAGGGAACTTTGCCTGATGAAAACTTGAGGGATAACAACTTTGTTTCAAACCCTATTAATTAATTCTTGCTGCAACAACTATCTCTTAAGAAAATTATTGTAAATTAGTATAAATAGTTTCTTTTTCATTTTGTGAATATTCTTTTGTTGCAATTTGATTTTCCAAAACCAATTATTGAATTTACTCAATTAATATTGTTTCAATGATAGTCCGAGGACATCTTGCAAGATTTTGGAAATGACACACTGAATTTGGATGGAGGGATTTAGGGGATTTAATTTGAAATTCAAATCTATAATAAGTTATCTAAACAAGTTAATTAATTTAGTTGTGTATTTGAAATTCACCAAATTTTATGTCATTTCAAATCTACCCAATTTAAATCCATTCATTTGAAATCCTTCCTTTAATTCAAATCCATCCACCCAAACACAATCTTATTGAATTTACTCAATTAATATTGTTTCAATGATGGTTGGAGGGCATCTTGCAATATCTTGAAATGACACGCGAAAAATGCCGAACAACATCGAGAATCCAATATTCTAATGAATGAAAGCATTTCGAGACAAGAAATTGTTGATAATCTGCTCAAGGAATAGAACTATTAAAGTCACATTAATTTGAGAGGTAAATTATGATAATCTGCTCAAGGAACCATCATGCCATTAGGAATTCCGATAGGTAAATGCTATTATTTCTTATCAACATTACCTGAAGTCTTGTACAAAGTGTTTCTAGCCAATTTATCTTCAAGATGCTATAACTTTCCCATATCACTACTAGAAAAACAGCAAAAAGCGACATAATTAGTGACGAATTTTCAAAAAATCTATCGACAACGTCATTGCGACGAAAACCGTTTATCGAAAAATATCTCATAAATTGTAGCAACAGATGTAGCGACGGATTTTTTTCTGATGGAATTAGCAACAAATTTTCCGTCGCTCTTGAACAATGTTAGCGATGGATTTGTTTTGCTAATTAGCGACAGATTTCAAAGTTAGCGATAGAAATTAGGCTTTATTAAAAAAAAAAATTGGATGAAAATCTGTCGCAAACACAAAAGAAATTTAAAAAAAAAAATTCTAAAAATCTAGAAACCAGAAAAATATTTTAGCAACAAAATTTGTTTTTTCGAACGAGAAAACTAATCCAATTTTTGCACTACATTTGTGCATTTCAAATTCAAAATCAATATTCAGAAAAATTCCAAAATATTTACAATTAAGTGCTAAAAAATTTATATAATACTTATTACTACTACATTACTAGTAAATAATAATAACTTGAATTAAAAATACTAATAACACATCTTATTACTTACCAGTACTATTTATTCTACTACTAATTCTATTTTATACTACTAGTACTAAAAATTTATATCATACTTATAACTACTACTATATTATGTAAAATAAATTCGAAAAGTTAAAAACCATCCAATATGCACAAATATAATATAAAATAATTTGAAAAAAATAAAAAATCTAATATACACTAATAAATGTAAATAAATCCAAAAAGAATAAAAATTAGTGTACAATATAACTTACATTGCAAAAATAAATACTGTTATTGTTGTGGATTGATAGTGACCAATTGGTGATGGTGGTTATGGTAGAAAACACAATCTATAGTAATGATTTTTGAGGTAGGTGGAGAGAGATGGAAAAAAGGGAAAGGGAAATGGGGAAGAAAATAGAAGGAAATAGGAAAATGTGGAAGAAAAAGGGGAAAAAGAGGAAAGAAAGTAGGAGATTAGTGGAATATGTGAATTTTTGACATGGGTAAGAAAAGAGGTCATTTTATATCATTTCTATCACTTAGTGACGAAATTTTTCGTTGTTAACGATTTTTATATTTTTAAAAAAAGTTTTACGTAGTGACGGATTTACCGTTGCTAATTTGAGATACCGATCAAATTATGTTGCTAAGTACATCGGTATCTCGAATTAGTGTCGCTAAGTAGATCGGTATCTCAAATTAGCGACAAAAAATCCGTCACTAAGAAAAAGTTTTTCTTTAAAGAAATAAAAACCGTAATTTAGATACATCTAAATCTATCACTAAGCCTACATTAAATGAGTTTTGAATTGTCTCTTATGCACATCTAGATGTGTATAAGAATCTACATGAGTATATGAGATTATGCTAATTACATTGGTATTTCATAGTAATGAATTTGAATGTTTTTAAATTGAGTATACCAATCTACTTAGCAATGAAATTTATCCATCGCTAACTTTCTAGTTCAAATTCTTTTGAAACAATTTGAATTACTGATATCCTTAAATTATGGTTCTTAAATTTTTGAAAACGTTACTTGGGAACGTATTTTTCGTTGTCAAATTTTATAATCCAATTTTTTTAAAAATATTTTTTCTTAGAAAATTTGCAACAGAAAAATCAGTCTCTCATATTTAAAATTTTTATTTTACCATATACCTTCTAGCAAAGGGCCCAAACGACCGGATGTACTGCAACATTGGATCTGGTAAGAAAAATAATAAAACAGTGGCATAAGACATAAGGCAATGGAAGGTAATTCGAACCTATCAGCTTGATTTAAGAACAGTTCTGTAACATCATGTTCATCAGTAATTATGCTATCTGTATATGCACTGCCGATAAGAAGGGGCAGAAAATATTTAAGAAGCATCATTGACATACTAGTAAGACTTGTAATAAGTGCATTCTCTTATCTAGTACATTAGCGGAAGTATAGACAAGTCAAGAGCTAACAAAGCCAACATACCTTCCATGCCACTGTATATGATCAATTATCCAGAAAACTGATTTATTTGTTCTGCATTTCAATACTAATACAAGATAGAATTTGTATGTGAAAACTAACCAGAGCAGGATGCACACAGCACAATTAACAAGGCATGCCTATTGTGCTACTGAGTGGCGGTAAAGTGCATGAACTTTCATCAGTAGATCAGTTAATAAAGATGCCCAAAGAGTATTAGTTTCAAACTTTAGAAGGATAAAGAAACATTGCATTACAATCTTTAGATAGATTTATAATTTAGATGACATTTTTATAGAAAAAATTATCCACATAAACAGAATCACTTTTAGAAGGCATCATACTCTGATAATATTGTACTGTCCACTTCAAAAAGATCAAACAAGATGGGATAATTGATTTTTTTCCTTGACGGAATGAGGTGCCCAGGGATGAAAGTAGATCTCTGCAGTGAAAAAGCCCACCTTTAATTTGAAGTTCCACAACTAGCTCATTCACAAAACCATGCTGTATCAATTTCTTGTTAACAGGAAGTGTTTCCTACATAAATTGCAATATAAAATATATTTTTGTGGAGAGAATTGTATTAGCATGAATAGGATTTGAAATAAAATTGTTACTCCTGATATCCTTTGATTTTCGAAATACAAATGGATCTTCATTACTGTTACACACAAATTTTCATTAAAATCAACGTGAAAGTGATTTTTATAATTTGCATAATTTAGCAAATGAACAAAAATTTAAGAGTCAATTTCGATCTCAATCTTGTAATTGTTTACCCTTCTATCAAGTTTCAATCTATCAAACAGGCCTAAACTTTTCTCTTGTGTTGATATTCCCCTAAATGCTATTGCAAATCTGAATACTATCTTTGTAGTTCTACCATATATCGTGCTATGCTGAAGCACGATACTCGTACATTAATCTTCATATATCAGATAGATCCCAAATAGGCCTCCCTCTCTCTGGCCTGTTATTCTCTTAAACATAACCTTCTCAAACCCTATTAGATGCACAGTAAAACATCAAAACAACTTGCAAAGTACTAATAGAGAATGACTGTAGCATTAGAAGGATTATATTAGATGATAAGATACAGAGCAGTGCAGGTAAGTTCAGATTAAAAAAAATAAAAAAAGGTCTTTTCTTCACACTAGTTGCTGAATTTCGTTGGGTAAAGCACTAAAAAAAATGAAGTATTATTTAACTAAGGTGATTTTTTTTTTTTTAAACTGAGTTGAAGTTTTTCGCATTTAATATATTAGTTAGACTAAAGCATTAGTAAATTGAATAAAAAATAACTCAATATATATAGGGATGGCAGTGGGCCGTGTCGAACTTGGTTAATCCTTCTGACAGGGCCCTTGCTGGGTTACCTCTTCCGATGAGACGTGATTGATGAGTCAAGAATTTTTTAAGAAATACTTGGCCCAGGCTCAGTCCAGTGCCAAGCCCACGACGGGGAGGGGCATGTTGGGCTCGGGTTGTCACTCAGGATGGCCCCATGCTTGACCATCAAATTAGTCCACTTTCTATTAATTAAAATTAGACCAGATTATTATTTATTTAATTTCGAATTAGTACTTAATACACTAAATTATTATTTATTACTCAAAGATAGTACTTAGTGGTCCAAGTTATTGCCTATTATTTCAAGTTACTATTAAGTAGTGCAGCAATTGTCATTACTTGTTAGTATAAGTTTTATATAACTATGAAAAAAGAAAACAAATTGTTAGTTATTAAACCAAGTCATTGCATAATATTCCAAATTGTTGTTAATTATTGCAAATTATAGCTTATTTTATTTGAAGTTAGTATTTAGTAATTGTAGTTATTACTTCTTTATTCTAAATTACTACTAACTAATTGAAGTTGTTACTTATTATTTGAAGTTATTATTAATTAGTACTTCATTTTTCACTTACCCATTACTACAAATTATTATATATTAGTCCAAGAGGGAAAAATACATATATTATTAAAAAAAAATCATTTAGGAATGCTGAATGTGATAAAAAAATTAATTAAAAAATGTTGACTGGTCAACGGACTGACAGGGTGGTTGAGGTGGGCTTTTCTCACTGAGCGGGCCGGGTTGGGAAAAACTGGCCCAAACTTGACCCTATGCACGGCTACGGGCCTAACCTAGCTCGCTACAGTAACATGTTGTAGAAATTTGGTCAATTGACGAGGTGAATTGGGCACATTGACAGACTAGCCTGACCCACTGCTAGTATGTGATATAGATATATATTAATATTGATTCAAACTCAATCAGTGAACCATAAATCATGTGAAATTATGAGTAGAACACACGTATCTCCATTTTCAATCCTCACATCGATCATGCCAAATTGCCAATGGACTAAGAATATTACTATGTTGTTCTATAGGGATTTGGTGATACAAATGCGTTTGGCGATGACCAAGAAATTACAACAAAGTCAATTTAATCACTATTTTAGTTTTTTTTTTTTTTGTTAAATTATACTTTCACATGTTTCACAATAAATCTCATTTTGAAGTTTTGGAAGAAATATCAAGTCGTCATTACATTGGCTTGTGGGTTGCGGCATTAGCAAGTCCTAATGTAGCAAACAGCGATTAAGATAGAACAATAAAATTCAGTGCAAATGTTTAGGAAGTCCATGCATTTATTGGAATGATCAACTACAAAATCTAGCTTACTAGAAAAAAGAGAAGGGAAAAAAAAGATTTCAAATTCTACCAGCGAAAATGGACATCTTGCAAGATTTGGAAATGACACATGGAAAATGCCGAACAAGATCCAGAATCCAATATTCTAATGAAACAATGCATCTCGAGAGTGGATAAGGAATCAAAAGTCTACCATGGAAATGGGAATGCAATTATGCAAAGTCAGGTCAGGATAAGGGAACCAAAATGATATGTTAATGAAATAAAGCATCACATCTAAAACGATGCTAGGAACAGAGATGCACAGTCCACTACACGCCAATCAGATATTTTAATGAAGAACACATTTTAAAAATAAAACGCACTTATCTTCCAACTTTTGAAAAGAAAAGAATAAATGATTAATTCTTTGTTTTTATTTAGTGTATTTTTTACGAACATATCATATAGTAAAAAACTAGTTTAGAATGATAATGATGGATCCGTTTCAACTTTCAATCAATTAAAGAGGATGAAGGCATCTATTCAATAATATATCACAGATACAAAGATATATTTGGATACAGCAAAGATTGTTGAAGCCTTTACTGGTCACAAGAATGTACTCTACCTTCGGATAAAAAATATACTCTACTTCTGGATAAAAAATTTATGTGCCCCACATTTGAGTTAAAAATATACTCTGCCTCTGGGTTAAAAATATACTCTAAATTCTGAGTAAAGATTTATACTCGTCTTCGGGTGAAAATTTACACCCGAAATAGGTCTGTTAGAAAATAAACTCCTACTTCTAGGTAAAAATATACTCCGTCTCTAAGTAAAACTGCTCCACTTCCAGATACAAAATATACTTCGCCTTTGGATAAAAAATAAACACCTATTTCAGGTGAAAATTACACACCACCTCTAATGCAAATTTTGTACTTTGCCTCCGAGTAAAAAATATATTCTGCCCCAACCTAAAAAATATATTCCGTCTCCAGGTAAACAACCTAATCCACCTCTGGGTGAAAAATGTATTCTGCGTTCTCTCAAATTATGTACTTTTTTTTGGGTATCCAATAAACTCATCTGAGAGCACCAAAGAGTATTGCAAAAACATCAAGACCCGTGCCATCCTTTTTTTTTTTGTGGCTAAATCCTTACTTTTCTCCATCTTACGTTTCTTTACCTCACTCCACCTCATTGACTCCACCTCATCGTACCTTACATATACTCAGGTGCCACTTCCTACTTAGGTGGTATTTTTCATTCAAGTAGTACTTCTCACCTAAGTGGTACCATGCACTCATGTTGATATCTCCTATTCAAGTGCTAGTCCTCATATTCAAGCAGCACTTTTTTCTTATACCAAAGATGTGTAAAAAAGATGACAGTTTCAGCCAAAACATTACCTCCAAAGTATCAAAACGCTATTTTTTTAACCTCGATTATTTCACACTAGTGAAAAAATTTTCTAACTTTTAGAATTAGCTCCAGTCAATTTTACGACTTTGGTAGGAATGCTGTAATAACATCAAAAATTAGTACTCTCAATCTGAGAATGTTCAATTTGAGAATGGGGACAAGTAGTGATGCTAAAATTATACATTCACTAAAAAGTATATACGTGGCTCCAAGCCTGTGATCAGTAGGAGCATTTTGGTAATTTTACCCTCATAGCCAAAGTAGGCTTAAATGGGTCAAATAAATACTTACAAACCGTAGATCGACTCGACCCATCAATTACAGGTATAAATATTGAAGTGGCAGGTGTGACTCAGAACATTCACTTTTTTCACTCTCATTAGGTCTGAATTCTCTCTAAGTGACGAAAATTTAGAGAGACTAAAGTGACTTTATTGAGCATTATACACACTTCGGAAGACATAGCCCAACACTCATTTTAATTTTTAGGTATTCCAAACGTAGGTACTACGTGCAAGATCTTTAGTTAAGCATTGGATTGAATTATGCTTGGATGTTCCAAAAGTAGATATTACGCGCAAAATCTTTATTTAAGCACTAGATTGAATTATGCTTGAATTTAATTTCGAGCAAATTGCAACATCAATACTAGCCAATGAAAATGAACGATTCCAAAAATAATAAAGGTCAGCTTGTATTTCAAAAATAAGCGGGGAAAAGGAAATTTGCTAGATGAAAACTGGAGGGATAAATTCATGCTACTACAACTCTCCCATGAGAAAATTTTTGTAAATTACTATAAGGTTTCTTTTTCATTTTTTGAATAATATTCTTATATTGCAATTTGATTTTACAAAACCAATTAGTGAATTTACTCAATAATATTGTTTCAATAACACATCTTGCAAGATTGCTGGGAATGACACGCGGAAAATGCCGAACAAGATCGAGAATCCAATATTCTAATGAAAGAACGCATGTCGAGAGTGGATAAGGAATCAAAAATCTACCATGGACATGGGAATGCAATCAGGAACCAAATATAACATTTTAATGAATTAAAGAGCATCTCACCAACTACACGCCAATCCGATATTTTAATGAAGCATCCCGTAAAATGCGAATAAGGGCAGTAATATAAAGCATCACATGTTTAGCTAACTATTACTATTATATTGGGGGTGTTTGGTGGTAAATTCATTAAGTATTTAAAATTAATTTATTAAGGATTTGCTCTGCACTGTCGAAAAATTAAAATTAAGTGTTCAAAATAACTAAAATTAAAAGTGGATATCCAACTCTTAATTGACCCGATTCATAAATAAGGATCGATATCTTTTTGTTTTTTTTTGTTTTTTTTTTGGGGGATTGATCGAAGCGGGGCAGGATTGGCTCATTAGCGATTTTTGTGGATACTTTTGCCAACTCCTAAATGGAGGAAAAAATCTTGTATGCATCAAGCTGTACAGTCCCATCGTATATTTGTAATCCATATTTATTCACATCTTATAATTTGTGGATGATATCTTGAGAAATTTTATTAGGGGAAGGTTGGCATACTAATTAGTGGTATTCCGAAACAAATGAGATTTCCCCATTTAGATTTCACCATTTAAAGTTGTGAGTCTAAAAATAAAATGAATTGATGGACCAGTATTTAAAATGGTAGAATTTAATTGGTTTCAGAATACTACTTGATATGCCATTTGGTAGAACCTTCTTATAATAAAGTTTTTCATGATATCCTGGAGGACTCACCCAATAAGTATTTCAAATTAAATTCTGTAGCCTTCAAAAAAAAAAAAAAAAACAAAACAAAGCAGAACCTTCACCAAGTAAAAACACATTTTAAAAATAAAACGCACTTATCTTTCAACTTTTTGAAAAAGAGTAAATGATTAAGGCTGTGTTTTATTTAGTGTATATAGTTTTACAAACATATAATATAAAAAACTAGTTTATAATGATAGATAGTGATAGATCCGTTTTCACTTTCAATTAATTAAAGAGGACGAAGGCATCTAATCAACAATAAAAAAACAGCCAAGAAGTGTCGACGCCGCACCTTTGCACTTGATTCCCACAAAGGGCACAAAGGGCATTTAGGCCAAAAAACTTGCCTATAAATGCAGGAGGAGTCTGGTTGGCTGTTTCATGTGCTAAACTCAACCTATAAATTGTTGAATTGGATGAAAAAGAGTTAAAATTGTGTGATTTGATTGGGAAAGAAGAAAAAGAATTTGAAAAAGAAATCAATGATATTTCTAAAAATATTATTGAGAAAAATAAGTGGTGGATGAAGTTGATTTTATTGGAGTTGACAAATTATTCGAAGAAAAATGTGATTTAAAAATTATTAATGAAGATTATGGTAGAATAAACTAATTAATTGAAGATTGTAGTATTGAAAATTTTGGTAGTGTAAATTATCAAAAAAAAGAAAAATATGATATTATGGTATTTGAATCTCCTTTTGTCTAGGATTATTATACGAAATCGTAAATTATGATTTCAAATGGATAAGTTTGGATAAATTTTTTATTCCGTAAGAATAATTATCACCAAGTTATATACATACGTATAAAATTTGTCCACATTACATGTGAAGAAGATGAAGACGAATTATAATTTGGTGTTGTTTATGGTCTACACGACGACTGAATTTTCCATAGAGATTGTGGCTCCTGGAGGTATTATGCCTGATTTCATGGAGGTTTGGTTTAAGGGAGACAATGTTGACATATAAAACAAACCCAAATAGGATCTAGAAATTTTAATGTAATTGATTTAGGAAATTAATAGTTGCATTTGTAAGAGATTCATTCCCTAATTTATTTGGTTGAATGCATTAAAGATTTAAATTAGATTGGCATGTATTTAAACGAGAGAAAACTTGTGTGTTGAAGAGTTAGATTAATAAATTTGTTTATCTTCTAAAATTTTCATCTTCTTTCATAAGTCGTTTCACGGCTTTTAGTTTGTTGAGTTGTGGAATCAATATTGTTATGTAAAACTCTGGTTATTCGTTTTCTTGACTTTCTTAATTAAGTAATTGTTTTTAACTTTTTCAAAATAGTATCAATTATGTGTTTTGCTGCATAATTTTTTGTGTTTTAATAATTCTTTCAACCGTACCCTCGAACATGAATTTTGAAAAACACGACGATACTTAATCATATTTAAAAAAAAAAATCAAATGAAGGGAATAATTGTTGATGCTTTCTAGTAACCGTTTGTGAATTCTGATTGGAAGCACTACTACAGCAATTAATTTGTGGGAATGCGGATAGTTAGTGGTGTAAAAGAAACCGTCAAGCAAATAGTTTATTTAGAATAAATTACCGTAAAACCCTCGCATAGTATGACCATTTAATCCGTAATTTCTATGTATTTTAGAAATATACCTTAAATCCCGATATGGTTCGCACTAAAAGATAAAATGGATGAAAATAATTCAACTTAATAGGTATTTGAAGTACAAATGCTCCAAATATGAGTATTTATCGAGAAATACCATGTTCCTGAAACAAATTTAATGCATTATGACCAACATATCCTTGTTTTACAAAACAAATTACTTCAACACTACCAATATATGAATAAAATATCTTTGATAGTGAAGTACATGTTAGGTAGTAAGACATTTCCTATACGACCTATTATTTATGGGTTCGAGTCATTAGAGGGTATGAGAGAAATGTAGGTTTTTTTTTTAAAGAGTAAAATACCTTTATTTTATAAATTAAAAAATAACAATTCCAACATTCCTCCACCCATAACCACCTCTTTTCCCACTTCTTCCTCTCCTAGCCTCCTTCGCTTCCTTCCTGTCACCCATCCCACTTCCCCTTCCTCTTTCTTTCCTTTCTTCTTGTCACCCACCCTACCTCATTCTCCTCTTTTCCCAGCTTCTTTTCCCTCCTCTTCTCTCTAGCCCCATCCCTCTCATTCTTCCCCTCACCCATTGCACTCCCCCATACTCCTTTCCCTCCTTCCCCCTTCTCTCCCAGCCCCAGTCTCTTCAAATCTTAATAACCACCCCTTCCCCTTATCCTTGAATTTAATCTTCTCATTATTCTTCTCCTCCCCTAGCTCCATTCTCCTTCATCCCATCACCCATCCCTTTCTCATCTCATTCAACCCCCCAGCCCAATTTACCCTCCTATTCCCCTCATACAAATAGCTAGATTTTTTTTTTGGGGAGGGGAGGGGAGGGGAGGAAGCAAATCAATGATCTTGATTTGGGTGAAAATGTAGTATGTCCTATTTTCTTGGTGTTTTTGGTATTTTCTAGTGGACTTTTGTTTAATGAGTTGTTGATGAAAGAAAGATGTGGTAGAAATACATACAATTGGGAATGTGTATAGAGACAGTTATTCTACCTTCTTATGAGGAGTTAATCGATCGATGTAAAATGGGTAGAAGGTAGACAAGTAATTTTAACCTGCTCCGTTATTTTGGAGGTGATTTCCATCCACATAACCTCTCACTCTAAAATACATGAGCGTTTAAGATATTATTTTCAAAATATATGGGGGCTCTGAGTTGAAAGACTATATCACATAGGGGTTTGGTAATTTATCCTTTGATTATGGGATTTTGAATTTCTAATATAATTCTATTCTACCCAAATTCATTTTGCAACTAAACCACATATACTCAGATTTCATAAGAAACCAATGAAGGTTAGTGAGGGTAAAAAAGAAAATACATTAAGTTTGACATAAGTTGGTTTTAGCCTTTATATATAGTTTGATACTATATTTTATTTGTTGAATCTTTTGTATTTGTCATGTCAGTTACTCTCCAACTGCACATGATTTATTGTACTAGTGATGTGGGCATATAACTATGATTGTGCAACTGAAAAGTAGTATACTATGAAATTTTTTTTTTCTTACGGAATAAAATTTATTCTTGAATTTTAGCCATTAAAAAACAAATAATTGGATAAGGTGAATGAGTGGGAAGTGATGAAAATTGTGGGAAAAAGAAGTTATTGTAATATGAGTAGTTATATACTAATTTATTAAGCACATATTATGAATAACATTACTTTTACATATTAGGCTTTGTGGTATATCAATAGTTTGCTACTTCAATAACTAACAAATGCCTTTGATACAAGATCTTTTAACTGTCTATTAATATCCCCTTAACTATCCACAACTTCCTATTAACCACTAACAAATAGTTCTTTTTTTTTTTTTAATTTTCTTCTGAAATTTCTTTCTATTAATTTTTTCTTTTACTTGCACAAATATAAGATGTGTCATTTTTACTAGTTTAACTAATTTTTCATTCTGTACTTTGCACAAAATAATTAAATTATTGAAATATTATATGGGAAAAAATACAATAAAAAACAAAGGATGATGTGTTCTTTTTTCAAAAGTTGGAAGATAGGTGCGTTTTATTTTTATATTGTGCTTTTCCTGTATAAAGGTTTTGTTTTGCTTTTTAAAAGGGTACAAAATTTAATTTGAAAAATATATTAGGCCAATCCACAATATTGAAACAATATTAACTGAGTAAATTCAATAATTGGTATCATAAAATCAAACTGCAATATAAAATATTCTAAAATGAAAAAAAAAAAAAAACTTTAGTCATTTACAAAAAATTTTTGTGGAGAGAGTTGTAATAGAATGAATAGGATTTGAAATAAAATTGTTACTTCTGATGTCCTCTGATTTTTTAAATACAAATGGATATTCATTATTTTTACACCCAAATTTACAATAAAATCAACATGAAAATGATTTTTATTATTTGCATCATTTAGCAAGTCAATAAAAATTTTAGAGTCAACTTCGATCTCAATCGTGTAATTGTTTACCCTCCTATCAAGTTTCAGAGAAATTCTATAGTTTCTTTTAGGAAACCATTCCCTTGTATTTTAAGGGGTTGTACAGTACAACACTATGTGTTTTAAAAACTTGTATTCTATAAGTCTTTAAAATTAGGAAAATGGTTCTCTAATCTCGGGATTGTAGAATTCCCCCAAGTTTCATGTGCTAAACTCAACCTAATCTATTTTCGTCAATAATTACTAACTTGCTCGCCCTAAGGGTTGAAAAAAAAAATGTCTGAAGCCTGCGCAAACAACTACAACATCGACTTGAGTGAAATCACTGCCATCTGCAGTAATCTTTCTATTCTCTAAAAATTTTCGCATATTCATACTACTTATCAGCTTAATTTTTGCATGCATGCATGTATGTGTTAATCTGCATTTTTATTATCAGTTCTTTGTTTGTACCAACAATTAGGCGACTTAAGTACTCCACCTTGGATGAAAAATATATTCCATTTATAGGTGAAAAATGTACTCTGCCTTCAAGTAAAAGAATATACTTCACCTCTAGACAACTTAATTATTCTGCTTCCAGATAAAAAAATATACTTTGCATCTAGGCACCTTAAGTACTCCACCCCGGGTGAAAAATATATTCCTTCTTTAGGTGAAAACATGCTCTGACTAAAGTTACCGCTGAAGTATGCTCAGATGTGAAAAATTTACTTCGAAAGAGTTATAAAGTATACTCAGGGTGAAAAATTTACTCCACTCCATCTTCGATAAGATGCAGAGCGGTAATGGTTGGTTCAAATAAAAAAAAAAAAAATAAAAGAAAGGCCTTTTCTTGACACTGGTTGCTAAATTTTTGTTGGGTAAAGCACTAAAAAAAATGAAGCATTATTTAATTGAGGTGATTTTTTTTTAAAAAAAAAAAAACTGAGGTGAAGTTTGTTGCATTTAATCTGTTAGTTAGACTAAAGAATTAGCAAATTGAATAAAAAATAACTCAATATAGATAGGGATGCCAATGAGCCTTGCTAGACTTGGTTAGGCCTTTTGATGAGGAGTGTCGTGCTGGGTCAAGAAATTGAAATACTTGGCCCAGACTTAGCCTTGTGCCAGGCCCGCGATGAGGTAGGGCCTGCCAGGCTTGGGTTGGTCTTCGGGCTGACCCTATGCTTGATCCTCAAATTAACCCACTTTCGATTAGTTGAAATTAGATCAAATGATTATTTATTTAATTTGAATTAGTACTTCATGCACTAAATTAATATTTATTACTCAAAAATATTATTTAGTGGTTCAAATTATTACCCATTATTTCAAATTATTATTAATTAGTGCATCGTTTGTCATTACTTATTAATATAAGTTACGTGTAATTATGAAAAAAAGAAACAAATTGTTAAATGACGGGTGGGCAGGGCGAGTCGACGGGCTAGCGTAACCATCCCTAAATATAGATATATTTTAATATTGATTCAAACTCAATCAGCGAATCATATATCAGGTGAAATCAAGAGTAGAATTCACGTATCTCCATTTTCAACCCTCACATCGATCATGCCAAATTGCCAATAGGCTAAGAATATTATTATGTTGTTCTATTGGGATTTGGTGTTGGAAATGTGTTTGGCAATGACAAGAAATTACAACAAAGTCCATTTACACTATTCTAGTTTTTTTTTTTGTTAAATTAATACTTTCACGTGTTTCACAATAAATCTTATTTTAAAGTTTTGGATGAAATATCAAGTCATCATTATATTGGCTTGTGGGTTGTGCCATTAGCAATTCCTAATATAACAAACATTTCATAAGATAGAACAATAAAATTCAGTGCAAATGTTTAGGAAGCGCATTTATTGGAATCATCAACTTCGAAATCTATCTTACTAGGAAAAAGAGAAGGGGGAAAAAAAAATTTCAAATTCTACCAGCGAAAATGGACAATCAGCTTGTATTTCAAAAAAGAGCGGGGATAAGGAAATTTTGCTAGGTGGAATTTTAAGGGATTACATCTTTATACCGAACCATATTAATAGTATTTACTACAACTCTCTCTTGATTGCAATTTGATTTTGCGAAACCAATTATTGAATTTACTCAACATTGAATATTGTTTCTTTGACAGTCGGAGACATCTTGCAAGATCTGGAAATGACACACGGAAAATAAGATCGAGAATCCAATATTCTAATGAAAGAGGATAAAATAGGGATCAAAAGTTTACCAAGGAAATGGGAATGCAATTATGCAGAGTCAGGTAACCAAAATAATATTTTAGTGAAATAAAGCATCACATTCACACCATGCTAGGAACATAGATCCGATATTTTAATGAAAAACACATTTTAAAGATAAAACGCAATTATCTTCCAACTTTTGAAAAAAAAAAAAAAGAAAACAATGAAATGATTAATTATTTGTTTTTATTTAGTGTATTTTTTACAAACATATAATATAGTAAAAAACAAGTTTAGAAGGATAATGATGGATGCCCGGCCCTTATTAAAAAAACAGCCAAGAAGTGTCGACGCCGCAGCTTAATAACTCACTAGCTCTTCCTCTCCCTTAAAAGTTCATGCAGTTGACATTGCAATTATGACATTTTATGAATGATTTGAATATTAATCAATTATTAATTTTGTTGGAGCAATTATTTGTATCTGTGCCTATTGAAACAATTACATTTGAATCTTAAAATATAGACCATTCCTATTAGCCATGTTAGCGTTACTAAAGCGCCGCAAAGAAGAGTTGCAAATATATTATTACACTAGAACTATAAAAATGTGCCGCAATAGTGAAATTGTGTCGTAAATACTTTACGGCACAATAAAAATTGTGCCGCAAAATGTGTCGCAATACTTTACGACACAATAAAATTGTGTTGCAAAATGTGCTGTAAAAACTTTGCGACACAGTAAAATTGTACTGCAAATGTGCTACAAATACTTGCGGCACAGCCTCAAAAATTGCCATTTTCTTTTGTGACGGCTACATTGGGGCTGAAAAGTATTATGCCGTAATAGTACTGCATCTCTACTAGTAGTACACTTTATAGAAGTAGTATTCTAGAAATAATTTTTATTATAATTTTTCTGAAAATATTATGTAAGATAATTAAAATTTATGACAATTCGGTTATTTTTCCAAGTCCAAGTTCAGATTTTTTAGAAAGCATTACCAAAAATTTTTCAATTTGAAAAAAAGCTACATTAGTAAGATTTTGCTGAAGTATTTCTAGAAATTTTGATGCTTTTTAGGGTTCTTTTTTTTTTTTTTAAATATTTTTCCCACCAGTACGCAGAAATTCAAGGTGAATTGTTCAAATTAAATTTTGTTATTTCTTTTTTGTGGTTATGTATGAAAATAGAATTTTTATATCAATTTCTTGCAAACTAAATTAAGGAGATAGATGACATAATTAATCTATCTTGTTGAGTTTAAGACAAAGACGCTATTCAAGCAATGGGTTAGAAAACTGTATATATAGTTTGTTTCAATATTTTTTCAATAAGAATTTCGTGCTGATCACATGACATGCAAAACACAAAAGATTGAAAAAACAAACTGAAACACTCACTGCTTTTGTTTATTTAATGGTGGATTATTAATTGAACAAACTCATTTGAAAGAGTGCTTAAATTAATTATATATATATAGCTCCACGCGAGGAGCTTCTTGTGACCAGTAAAGGCTTCAACAATCTTTGCTGTACCCAAATATATCTTTGTATTCTCTGTAGCGCTCTTCACTCTAATATCAATCATGTAGAAAGTGGCTGCCACAACACTCCACTTGACACCAACCATTACTTTGACAAACTCCAGATTGGTTCCGGCCTTCTCATTCCGCTCTTTCACTGCAAATTTTCCGATCGCTATCACTTGGGAGTGTTCTGGGAACACCGGAAATGGAATTATACAACCAAGAAGGCCCATGCCCCAACTTTTTTTGTGTAAAACCAAATAAAATAAATTACGAAAACTTAATCAGATTTCTTCCCAAAAAAACAAATTAGTACTGTATTACATAATCTACGTATACACAACTCATTAGGGACAAATATGAAAAATATTCAAGTAGGGTAAAATGAATATGTTGTTAAATATTGAACGAAATCCTACAAATACTTAAAAAAAAGGGAATACGTGACTTAATTAGTACTGTATTACAGACTCTAGCAATTAATTAGTAATATTAACCACCACTGGTTGTCGTAGTCCTCCGTCAGTAGATGAATTGTACAATTTGGTCATTGTCCTTGAAATCCTCGTATTCCTCTATTGACTTCTTTACGGCTTCCTCCAATTCAGTTGGCTTGAAACGTCCATCCCCTTCATCTGATTGAAGCAACATACAATTCGTTACCATTTTATTTATTTATTTTAAATAAACAAATAAAATTGGTACGTAATTATAAAAGTGCAAACACATGCATTGCATGCATGCAAAAGTTAAACTGATGGATTGAGTACTATATATATATATAATAGTGCATGAATGAATTAATATGCGAAAATTTTTAGAGAATAGAAAGATTACTGCAGATGGCTGCGACTTCACTCAAGTCGATGGTGTAGTTGCTTGCGGATGTGGCGGCGGCTTCAGACATTTTCTTGAGGGAGAGGGAGAGCTAATTAGTTATTATTGATGAAAATATATATGTAGGTTGAGTTTAGCACAAGATGAAACAGCAAACCAGACTCCTCTTGCATTTATAGGCAAGCATTTTGGCCTAAATGCCCTTTTTGCCATTTGTGGGAATCAATCGAATGCCAACGTGCGAAGTCGAGACTTGTCAGCAGTTTTTTTTTATTAGGGCTGGGCATACATTGTTGATTAGATGCCTGCATCCTCTTTAATTGATTGAAAGTTGAAACGGATCCATCATTATCATTCTAAACTAGTTTTTTACTATATTATATGTTTGTAAAAAATATACTAAATACAAACAAAGAATTAATCATTTCTTCTTTTTTTTTTTCAAAAGTTGGAAGATAAGTGCGTTTTATTTTTAAAAATGTGATCTCTTATTTCATTAAAATATTATGTTGGTTCCCTTATCCTGCCTGACTTTGCATAATTGCATTCCCATTTCCTTGGTAGACTTTTGATCCCTTATCCACTCTCAAGATGCGTTCTTTCATTAGAATATTGGATTCTCAATCTTGTTCGGCATTTTCCGCGTGTCATTCCCTGAGCTTGCAAGATGTCCTAAGACTGTCAAAGAAACAATATTAATTGAGTAAATTCAATGGAATAATTGGAATCGTCCATTTTCGCTGGTAGAATTTGAAATTTTTTTTAAGTTGATGATTCCAATAAATACTTGGGCTTCCTAAACATTTGCACTGAATTTTATTGTTCTATCTTAATCGCTGTTTATTACATTAAAACTTGCTAATGCCACAACCCACGAGCCAATGTAATGATGACTTGATATTTCTTCCAAAACTTTAAAATGAGATTTATTGTGAAACATGTGAAAGTATAATTTAACAAAAAAAAATTAAAAAAATAAATAAATGGACTTTGTTGTAATTTCTTGGTCATCGCCAAACGCGTTTCTATCACCAAATCCCTATAGAACAACGTAATAATATTCTTAGTCATTGGCAAATTGGCATGATCGATGTATAAATCTAGAATAATATAAGATACGTGCCCTCTACTATATATTTCACATGATTTATTTGAATGATTGAGTTTGAATCAATATATATATATATATATATTGTACAGATTTTATGTGTGGGTTGAAAATAGGAGATACGTGCGTTCTACTCATATATATATATATAGGGATAGCATCAAGCTAGCCCGTTGACCTGTCCAACTCACCCAGTCAATTAACTGGAATGGTCCGGCATGTTACTGTAGTGAGTTGGGCTAGGCCCATAGTCATATAGGGCCGGTTCGGGCTAGTTTTCCCAACTCGTGGCCCAACCCTGCCCGCCCAATAGGGGTGTTTATGGACCAGGTATCCAATCCATTAAGTAAAAAAAGTACCACACCCTTACTGACTGTGTCAAGAAAATTCTGACCCTCTACCCGGTCCATACAAAGTTGGTATCCGCCCTACCGGGTACCTGCAAAAGAGGATCGGGTAAACTGTGTACCCGACCCTCACTAGTAACAAAATATAAAAATTTAAATAATGATAGTTAGACAAGTTAATTTCACAATTAAGTAAACAATAATTAAATCTAAGTCACAAAATGCATCCCAATAGCAACAACCTAACAAGTAGCAACAAACTAATAGCAATAACAATTAAATCACAAAATACATCTCAACAGACGAGAGTGCGAGAAATGATGGTGCGAGGAAGAAGAAGGGAAGAGATGATTGAGAAAGAGGAGGAAAGAAAGACAAGGAACTGAAAAATAAGAGATAAGAGACTGCCAATAACCCTATTAAGTATTAATTTCTAATGAAACCCAATAAATCAAATTTACAAAATTATCCTTGAAATGGACTGGGTCGAGTATCCGGCGGGTCACAAAAATGTGACCCACTACTTGACCCTCTACCCGACCCGCTTTCAAAATGAGGTTCGGGCACCCTCTTTTTTCGGTTTGGATCGGATCAGCAGGTTTTTCGGGTCGACCGGTCAGGATGAACACCCCTACCCCCAGTGAGAAAAGCCCACTTCGGTATACCCCGTCAGCTCGTTGTCAAGTAAACATTGTTAATTAATTTTTTTTATTTTTTTAGCATTTTAAATGATTTTTTTTAACAATATATATGTATTTTTCCCTCTTGGACTAATATATAATAATTTGCAGTAATAAGTAATGAAAAATAAAATACTAATTAATAATTACATCAAATAATAAGTAACAACTTGGATTAGTTAGTAGTAATTTAGAATAAAGAAGTAATAACTACAACTACTAAATACTAACTTCAAATAAAATAAGTTATAGTTTGCAATAATTAACAATAACTTGGAATATTATGCAATGACTTGGTTTAATAACTAACAATTTGTTTCCTTTTTTCATAATTATATATAACTTATACTAACAAGTAATGACAAATGATGCACTAATTAATAATAACTTGAAATAATAGGTAATAACTTGGACCACTAAGTACTATCTTTGAGTAATAAATAATAATTTAGTGTATTAAGTACTAATTCTAAATTAAATAAATAATAATTTGATCTAATTTCAATTAATCGAAAGTGGGCTAATCTAAGGGTTAAGCATGGGGTCAGCCCGAGAGACAACCCGAGTCCGGCACGCCCGCCTCGTCGTGGGCTTGGCATGAGGGCTAAGTCTGGGCCAAGTATTTCACAATTCTTGACCCAGCATGGCACGCCTCATCTGGAGAGGTAGCCCAACACAACACACCTGTCAAAAGGCTTAACCAAGTCCGGCACGGACCACTGCCATCCCTATCTATATTGAATTATTTTTTATTCAATTTGCTAATCTAATGCTTTAGTGTAACTAATAGATTAAATGCGACAAACTTCACTCAGTTTAAAAAAAAAAAAAAATCACCTCAGTTAAATAATACTTCATTTTTTTAGTGCTTTACCCAATGAAAATTCAGCAACCAGTGTGAAGAAAATGCCTTTTTATTTTTTTTAATCTAAACTTGCTAGCACCGCTCTGCATCTTATCATCTAATATAATCTTTCTGATGCTACATTCATTCTCTATTAGTACTTTGTAAGTTGTTTTGATGTTTTACTGTGCATCTAATAGGGTTTGAGAAGGTTATGTTTAAGAGAATAATGGGCAAGAGAGAGGAAGCCCTATTGGGATCTGTCTAATATATGAAGATTAATATATGAGTATTCATGGTATGCTGATATGGTAGAACAACAAAGATAAGCATTTGGGATTTGCAATAGCATTGTATAAATATCAACACAAGAGAAAAGTTTGGGCCTGTTTCATAGATTGAAACTTGACAGGAGGGTAAACAATTACAAGATTAAGATCGAAGTTGACTTCTAAATAGATTGACTTGCTAAATGATGCAAATTATGAAAATCACTTACAGATGTTACATTTTAATGTAAATTAAAATGAACAGTAATGAGGATCCATTTGTATTTTGAAAATCAAAGGATTTCAGGAGTAACAATTTTATTTCAAATCCTATTCATGCTAATACAACTCTCTCCACAAAAAAAAAAAAAATTGCAAACTTTTAAAGTTTCTTTTTCATTTTAGAATATTTTATATTGCAATTTTTGTAGGAAACACTTCCTGTTCACAAGAAATTGATACAGAATGGTTTTGTGATGAGCTAGTTGTGGAACTTCAAATTAAAGGTGGGTTTTTTCACTGCAGAGATCTTCCTTTCATCCCTGGGCACCTTATTCCATGAAGCAAAAAGTTAATTATCCCATCTTGTTTGATCTTTCTGAAGTGGATAGTACAATTATGACAGAGTATGATGCCTTCTAAAAGTGATTCTGTTTATGTGGATTATTTTTCAATAAAAATGTCATCTAAATTCTAAAGCTATCTAAAAATTGTAATGAAATGTTTCTTTATCCTTTTAAAGTTTGAAACTAACTACTCTTCGGGCATTTTTATTAATTGATCTGGTGATGAAAGTTCATTCACTTTACCGCCACTCAGTAGCACAATAGGTGTTGGAATCAAACGCGGAATAAACACAACTAATGAGAAATCAAGAACACAACAATTTAATGAAAAGTAAGCCACAACATGAAATATGAGTGACACACAAGATTTAACGTGGTTCGGCTTAATTACCAAGCTACGTCCAAGGAGAGAAAACCCATTATTTATTATGAGAGAAAACACACATACAAGAATACAACTTAAATCCCAAACCCAACCCTTGTATAACCTCTCTTACCCCCAAGAACACTCTCTCCACAAGTATAGGACTACAAGGTTCCTGACTTGTATTTTCCCTTTTTGTGTTATATCTTTATAGTTAGCCAACCCAGCTATTTATAGGAAACATTACTTGGTCACTACTTTAAGTAATAATAGGAAATAACTTGACTTATAACCTAAATCCTATACAAATAGGAAATTACTTGGCAACTATTTCAAGTAAGTAAACTATTAGGAAACTACTTACTCTCCACACAAAAGAAATTACCTTAAAGAAAATTAGCCAATATCCTAAAAAAATCTCCACCTTGGAGAATATTTCTTTTAACAAATGCAAACCAACCAAAAATATAACCATTTGCCTTCCACCACCAATTCACATGGTGACAAGCTACACACACCGAATCTGATGTTTTCCAAACCTTATTTTGACGATGACATAAACACTTAATTCTGTAAACAA
The DNA here is from genome assembly GCA_025175665.1 of Cinchona pubescens. Lineage (NCBI taxonomy): Eukaryota > Viridiplantae > Streptophyta > Magnoliopsida > Gentianales > Rubiaceae > Cinchona > Cinchona pubescens. The sequence goes on along the minus strand of JANKKI010000465.1, from coordinate 380,950 downwards.
GTTTTTGTAGGTCTGTTATTTGTTTTGCTAGACGACATGGTTTTCGGACGCACTATACCGTCCGAACTGTGTCATAGCTTCTCGGACGCAATCCACTGTCCGAACGAACAGGCAGAAAGAAGAATCCTACTGCTTCTCCTAACGGACGAACATGACCGTCCGAAGCATCTATCAGACGATGGAACGACGCGTGCACGGGCGTCCAAACGAAGTTTTTCACCAACTGCATTAAGATCGGACATTGTGTCGGACGCATCCTATCTATCTCGGACGTTCGAAACCCCAACGGCTACTTTTTGTGCATTTATTATTTAGCCGTTAGGAAGTAGTTGCAACCACCATTTATTGCTCTTATAAATAACTGCTTTGATATTCTATAAAAATCAACTAATACATTGAATACAAGCCTTAGAAAAGAGCAATTTTGGTACAAATTGGCTATAGTGCTTTGTTGTATTAGTGTGCAGTTAAGAGTGCAATTGAACTTTGAGTGGAGTGATAATCTTGTATGAAAGTGAGGTTGTAAGTAAGATTCTTGGCTCAACTAAAAGAGTTTTAGTGTCAGCAAGAATTTCCCAACTTTGTAAAGATTATTGGCTCACCAAGTGTGTGAAGCATTCTAGTAATTTGATACTTCAAGCTTGTTAGCTTGGAAGTATTGGCTGTTTAATTGTCTCTCTTTACTTCACTATTTCATTGATTTTATTATATCAATTCTTATTTGGAAAATTTCAATATTTCTAAAAGTATTTTTTTAAGAAACCTAATTCACCCCCTCTCTTAGGTTGCTTTGGGACCAACAATTGGTATAAGAGCCAGGTTTCATTTTATTGCTTAAACTACTTTTGAGAAAAGAACTATTATGGCAACCAACAATGCTCTATTTTTTGAGGGTCAGTCCGTTACTAGGCCCCCTATGTTTAATGGGGCAAATTTTATTAGTTGGAGAGATAGAATAAAAATATTTCTGCAATCTATTGACATTGATTTGTGGTATGTTGTCAATGAAAGTCCTTTTGAAGCAACTTTCATTGATGATCACACATAATAGAAGAAGAGAAAAGACAAGGGATGAGCTCAATCCACAAGACAAGGCAAACTTGACGTTAAATGCAAAAGCCATGAATGTGTTATATAATGCCTTGGACGCAAATGAATCAACTCACGTGAAGGGATGCATTTCCACTAAAGAAATCTGGGATAAATTGAAGGAAATCCATGAAGAGAGCGACGATGTTCGTGAGCAAAAGAAATCCTTACTTGTTTCCAAGTATGAGTCTTTCAAGATGGAACCACATGAAAACATTGACAAAATATATTGTAGGTTCAATGACATTATTAAGGATCTTGAAGCCTTGGGTAAGGAGTATTCTTTGGGTGAAAAAAATAGAAAAATCCTGAATGCTCTATCCAAAGAATAGGATGCCAAAACAATTGCTATAGAGGAAGCCAAGAATTTAAATTTAATGCCTATTGAATCGCTAATCAATTCTCTTATATCTTATGAATTGAAGTTAAAGGCAAAAGTAGTGGATGATGAAGAAGCTTTAAGGCCAAGAAGGAGCATTGCTCTAAAGACCTCTCAAGAAGAAGATGAAAACAGCTCCATCAATCTAGAAGATGAAGATCTAGATGAAGGAGATCTTGCACTCATCACCAAAGGATTTCTTAAACATTACATCAACAAACGAAGAATGAGAAGAGGCGGAGCTACAAATTCAAATAATTTCAAAGGAAAGACAAGGCTTGAAATAAAGAATCAAAACGAAAAATGTTTTGAATACGGTCAACTCGGACACTTTGTAAATGAGTGCCCTTCCAAGAAAAAGAAGGAAGGAAGAAAACCTAGATTCATTAACTTTCAAATCACATGGGACGATTGCAACTCCGAATGAGAAGTTGAAGAAGAAATGGAGTCGGTACAAATGGCCTTTATGGCCATTGGAGATGATGAGGTAAATTCTAACTATGACTCTAATGATGAAAATGATGAAGATGATCTTGAATCTTTCATTTTGAAATTGCATGATAGCTTAAAGGAATCATATGCATGTAGAAATAAGGAGTTAGTCAAAAAATCAATTGCTGTATTGAATGCTAACTCTAAACTTGTGAATGAAAATAATAGGCTATCACAAGAAAATTGTGACTTGAAGAAAAGAATGCATGTGAGATCAAAGGTCAAGGAAGAACAAGTCTCCTTGAAGAAAAGAATGGATGATTTGAATGTTCTCTTGACTAGAAAGAAAGAAAATGTTGTTGATTTGAAAAGAAATAGAAATGTATTAATCAACAAAAAATTTTATCATGTTTAGAAGGTATGACTTATGTGTTGTAAAATCAAAATCATCTTTATATGGAAATAAAAATATTATTTGTAGATATTGCCAACAACATGGACATGTTAAGAATATATGTTATGTCAAGAAGACAAAAAACTTGGAATGAAAGTTGCATGGATTGATAGCAATTTCACTAACTCAAATGGATCCAAGAAAATGTGGGTACCAAAAGTTATCAATTGATTTAATGTGTAGGTACTTAACATCACCAACAGATGCTAAGTCTGTCTCATAGATAGTGGATGTTCAAGACACATGACGGGTGATGCTTCTCTCTTCACAAATCTTATATCCAAAAATAGTGGAAAAGTCACATTTGGAAACAACAATAAAGCACAATCAATTGGCATTGGTGATGTAGGTAAAAATGGTGAAACATTGATTAAGAATGTGCTTCTTGTTGATAATTTGAACTATAATTTATTAAGTGTAAGTCAACTTTGTGATAAAAAATTATATATATTTTTTACCAAGCATGAATGTCTTATCCTTGATAAAAATTATCTTGTTTTATTCAAAGGCACTAGGCACAATGATGTTTGTGTGATTCATCTTGATAAAATTAGCAATAGCAATGTAAAATATCTTACCGCTTCCATAGATGATCCTTGGCTTTGACATAGAAGACTTTGTCATTTTAATATGGATTTGATTGAAAAACTTGCTAAGAAGGAATTGGTAAGAGGTTTGCCAAAACTAAAATTTTTGAAAAATAAAATTTGTGTTGCATGCCAATTTGGTAAACAAGTCAAAATTTCTTTTAAACCAAAGAATTTTGTGTCCACTCATAAACCTTTAGAATTGTTGCATTTAGACTTATTTGGACCTACTCAATATGCTAGTCTTGGTGGTTGCAAATATGCCTTTGTTATTGTAGATGGCTATTCTAGGTATACTTGGGTATTATTTCTTACTCACAAAAATGAGGCTTTTGAAAAATTTGTAAAATTGTTTTCCAAAATTCAAAATTTATTGAATTTAAAAATCATTCGTTTAAGAAGTGACAATGGTGCTGAATTTAAATTTGGAGGTTTTTCCAACTTTTGTGATCACAATGGTATTTTTCATGAATTTTCGGTTGTTAGAGTCTCTCAACAAAATGGTGTTGTTGAAAGGAAAAATAGGACTCAAAGAAACACCTATTTTCTCAAGCTGACTTAACTGTCTCTTATACACATCTAGATTGTATAAGAGACATGAAACACAAATTTTGATCACAGCTTGTTATGTCATGAATACGAGTTTTATTAAGATATTTTTTAAACAAAACTCCTTATGAACTCCTTTTTTGTAAAAAACCCGTTGTGAGCTATTTCAAAGTTTTTGGTTGCAAATATTTTATTTTAAAAATCAAAGAAAACCTTGGAAAATTTGACAAAAAATCGGATGAAGGAATTTTTTTAGGATATTCTAGTGACAAGAAAGCATACCGAGTTTACAATAGAAGAACGCTCTTAATTGAAGAAGTTGTGCATGTTACATTTGATGAAGCTAATGATGTTATCTCAAAGAATTTGTGCGAAGATGAAGATGTAGGTATTCTAAAGGAGCTCGAAAAGCTCACTGGTCATGAATATCATCAAGAGATCACATCAAACAATGATGATAACGACCATCAAATAGATGATGAAAAAGAAAAGAACGAGGATATTCTAAAAGATCTTCCAAAAGCTTGGAGATTCGTCTCTAGTCACCCTCAAGATTTAATCATAGGTGATCTATCCGATGGGGTAACTACTCGCTCTGGCATAAACCTTTGAATAGTAATTGTGCATTACTTTCTCACATTGAACCTACCATGTGATACTGAGCCTTTCTCTCCCACCTTTGAATTGATCCTCTACTCTTCGGGATCGCTAAGGGCGGAAAGGGCGTCAAAAGTTTGCAGGAATGCTTTATTCGTGATAGACATAGTTTGTGATTGAGATCGTAGAGACATCATATAATAGGCTCGGGCCTCCTGCTGATTCCCAATCATCGTGCCTTCAGACACGTCCCTCAGCATGAACTTTATTCCAGTGTGGAACACAGAAAGGAGAATTCTATATATGTACTGCGTGGGTCGCCCTATAATTGTATTATAAGAACTGTCCATTTTCACGATGATAAAGTTAGTCATCTCAATTCCGTTCTTTGGGAGAGTTTTGAGTAACAGAGAGAGCATTATCTGCCCTTTAGGCACGACCGAATCGCCCGTAAAGCCGACTAATAGAGTTTTGAAGGGTTTTATCAAGGAGGAATCAATATGCATTTTTTTTTCCAAGCGTCTTAGAAAATGATGTCCGTCGAGCTCCCGGTATCCACAAATACACAATGCATCTCGTAGCCGGCCACGTTCACATGGATCACCACAAGGTCATTATATGGCATACGGCTAGGCACAGGGTCCTCTGCAGTGTATTCGAGGCTCATGAATGGTTAAAGGCACTTTTCCCTATCCTCACCTGGGGATACGTACTGCACGTATTTCTTTTTGGCATTATTGGAGTCACCAGTTGCTGGTCTTCCAGCTATTGTATTTATTACTCCGACTATGCGGACTTGCTCTTCTCACACCGGAGGATTATTCCTATTCTGGTCTTCTTGGTTTTGTTGACGAGGTGGGCGCGGCTGCATCTGGTTGGCTCCATTATTGGCATTTCTTTGGAACTGTATGGCAGTTCGGCTGATAAACTGCTGTAGGTGTCCCTCTTGAATGGTTTTCTCTATTTCTATTTTCAAATTATTGCAGGCCTCGGTATCGTGACCGTGCTGGCCATGAAACGCACAATCTTTTGATTTGTTCGTTTGATTAGGACCTAATATCATTGGAGGGGAAGGCTGTAGAACTCCCATGTGTTGTACTTGGTACAAGATCTCCCTTCTTGAGGTGTTGAGCGGAGTGAAGTCGGAGTTCGGGAGAATTCTTGTCCTTGAGGGTTGGACTTCGATATTTTTGTTCGAGTGCATTACCCGGTTAGCCAATGATTTGACTTGGGGATAGCTCAGCCTGTCTAGGACCTTTTGCTTTTTGGATGATGAGGAATTTGATGTCATCGGAGTCCTTTCCTTCTGTGAATTATACAATTCTCTTTTTGTCCTGTTTGACTCCTCCCCTCGGATGAACTTTGATGTTCTTTCTAGCAATTCGGAGTAAGACTTCGGCTTCCTTTTAGCCAATTTGGCGTTGAAGCTCCGGGGCCAGATGCCACTGCAGAAAACAGCAATCGAAATCTTCTCATCAATATTTTTTATTTGGATAACTTCATTATTGAAACGGTCGAAAAACTTGTTAATGTGATTCATCTGGACTCTAGCGGATATTCATAAGATGTCATGTGTCTTTCTGCAATACTGAATTGCTTCTGAAATGACAAAGGAATGACTTCGCCAACTTGTGAAAAGTAGCAATTGAGCTCGCCGGCAACTCTTGAAATCATTTTTGAGCTGAACCTCGAAAGGTAGTAGCAAACAATTTACAACGGATGGTATCACTATAGCCATAAAGGCTTGTGACCGCCACCACATGTTGAAGATGATCAGATGGGTCACAGTCTCCTTTGTACCAGTCTAGGTCTGGTAGTTTGAATTGCATCGAGAGCGGCTTGGGTATACCAGAGAATGTGAATGGATCTTTGTCAATTTCTGTTGGAACAGTAACATTTAACACCAAATTATTCTTCCTCAATATTTCTTGAATATTATTTTCGAGACTCTGCTCTTCGAGCTGTTTTAAAACAGCTCAAGAGGGTCCTCACAATTCAGAGCTTTAGAAGGATTATGTTCCAAGCCTGTTACGCACTTGAGTGGCAATTTTTTCGGCTGACTTGTCGATGAATGCGATTCATCAGACTGTTTGTTCGATCTTGACTTTGTGATTTTGTGCCTGTGATCACTCGGTCCTATGGTGTGGACCGGTTGTTTTCCAGGCCTTCAGTCAGGTTGTCATTCAGCCTACGGTGTAATTGCTCAGTTCGAGCATTCGGTCTAAGTTTGATTCTCACGTAATTCGACAAACGCTCTAAAAGATTCAAAGTGATCAGAGGTGTATTTTAAGACGTCATTTTGTTTTTGTTGAGCTACAGCAGAGGCCTTGAGGTTCTCTGCTTCATTTTTTTGTATGACGAGGTGCTGGTTACTCGCCTCGGCTTCCTTGCTAGCAGTGCATCTAGTGCCTCTATTCTTCATCTTTCTTAAATTTGAAATCAATCAGAAGGAAATATTTGAAGATATGTCGATCCCACAGATGGCACCAAATTGATTAAGTAAGAATTTTTGCTGAGAAGAGTTTATAGGTGGATTTTTTTTTAGAACAATTCTTTTATAGTGTGTGACACCCAACCCCCCTATTTATAGAGTTACATGAGAGGGGTTGAGGCTCTAAATTACCATATAAACTTACAATGAAATTACATATTTGCCCTTAATGAAATCGCCACATAAGCACCTCTAGAACATTTTTGAGAAATATGTCATGTGCTAATCCCGAGCATCATCAAATGGCTTGTCGACAAGGATTTCGTGTTGATTTCTCAAGCGTTCTATTCAATTTAATATAGATATAGAATCATTTTTAAAAAATATAATAATCTGTCTAAAATTATAAGCCGTAAACATGAAAAGATTGGATGAGGAAAACTATCTGCATTATCCCTCATTGGAAATTATTATCTGTTTTTTTTGCTGAAATTAGCTTCTAATTCCTAAGTGATTCTATGTTTGACAAAAGAGCTGCATGCTTTCTATCTAAACCTGTCAGGACCCTCAAGACGTGTATAGCTTTGCTATGCACAAATTGATCATAATGTAAACAAATATACTACACATAAACACACACACACATATATATATATATATATGTCTTGTTAAAGAATATGGACTTCTATTTTAAAACTAATTGGTGATAAGTGGAGTGGCTTATGAAATATATTAATTAGTCCGGGATCTCTTAGCTAATTGATGTGAGATATTAAATTTTAACATGTCTAACAGTGAAAATTTAAATAAGATTAATTACCAACAACCGTATGTCCGTCTTACAAACGTATGTCCGTCTTACAAACGTATGTCCGTCTCGTACGTATAAGTGTTAGAGCGTTTTAACTTATGCCTAAGCGAAAAAATACTATAGAATAGATGTGGTATCACATATTTATTTATACGCTTGTTTAGGGGTTCCTACTTAGAAGAAAAGAAATGCCTAAGATTTCCTTCCATCAAGAAAAGTACCTTACATACATAATCAGATTATACCTAATAAACTCACATGATGATCACGAGTTTTTGTCTGAGTCAAGATTATTTATAACTAATAATACTATTAATTGTTAACAAAATTTAATTGAAAATTAAATGTTCTAAATCGATAATGAATGTTGTGTAAAGGGGTCATATATATATAAAAAACATATTTTAAATATTTAACCTAATTGTTTGAATATTTTATTTTTTAATAGATGAAATACTAAATGCATATGACTTATATTTCGAATTTAAAAAATATTGATAAAATTCGATCGAGTTTTTGAATATAATTGAGTCACAAAGTTTTTGAGTCAAAGTTAGAGTTCCATATTTTAAATATTGTTATGTACAACTGCTAAGTGAAGTTCAAAATGCCTAGCCAAAAAAGGAAATAACTTCAGAACTCATATGAGCTAAAGAATGGTTCGTAATGTTGAAATGTTGACATTATTAAAACTGATATGTAGTTTTTGAAAAATTTAATAGTATTTAATTTGAAATTTAGTTGAGAAGAGATTAACAAAGTCAAGATCTAGAATTTTTAATTATTTTCTCCAATGAAGAATAAACAAAATTCGTATGGTCAAAAGCATCGGACAATAGAGACTGGAATTCGATTTTTTTCGCCTAGGGAATTTATATCTGAGCATCACTAATAATTGAACACTTCGGTAACTAGATAATTGTTGTATATGACTATCGCTTTCAAAATTTCATTTCTTCCTTTATTCCTCAAAACCTTCAAGATTCAAGCAAAGCCTTGTCCATACCAATTGACAAATTTATAATACTAGCATTTTTTGCCTCGTTAATCCAATGATACACATCATAGTAAGACATTATCACAAGTGGGAGAATCTACCTATTTCCAGATTCTAAAGTTACGGTATGTTTTGTTAATTAAAAGGAGATAGTTTGAATTAGCCCCAAGATTTGGAGTTGGAGAGTTGGTACATATTGAAGCTATTATCATAAATGGTCCTGTTAAAATATCATACCGTCATACTTTAAGACTTGTATTGTACAATTATATAAAGTGTATTATGTTATATTGTACAAACATTCAAAATACAATAGCATGACACCCTAACCGGATCATGAAATTTTTCTATTGATCTTTATAATCTATATTTGTACCAAAAAATTCTTTATATTCTATTTACTTTATCTGAGCAATGACAGATAGAAGACATATAATGTGTATAAGAGACTAGATTCATTTGATAAGCAAGAGTTATCATATTATCGAAAAAAGCATCCACATATAATTATAGATCAAGATTGGCTTCTGACAAAACATCATGATCACTCAAGTATTGAGATATATCAAGTAGTTCAACTTCACCTATTCCTAATTTAGTTCCCATGCAATTAATATTCTTTCACCACACTATATCGCGATTAAATACATCTACATCATAAATTAATCAAAGGTGGCTTTGATACCACTATAAGAAAGTAAATAAACAAATAACATAACATAATTTAAAATTATTACGTCCTAACATGGATCATCTTGATTAATTTATGCTTAGTACAAGAAAAGTACAAAGATTATATTTTAGAATTGCAATAAAATCTCCAATCTATTTGGGATGTCGATCCACTAGTCGCATAAACGAATTCGGCCTCTACTAGTATCTTATACAGATAATTAATTCAAGATTCTTCACAAGATTCATTGAATCTTGTGAGAAAATTCTAACTCCTAAATATCTCAAACATTTTTCCAAAACCGTATATCAAACGTTTTCAATTTATTTATTTTTTGATTTTCACGGCCTTTTTTTTTTCCAATTCTTAATAGCCAAGAAAAAATGTTATGTTATTCTCCTCTTATATATATATAATATTAGAGATCTAATCAATTTGGGTTTAATTTTTAATAAGCCTACTCAATTTGGGTTAAGGGCATATCTATAAGTATAAAACCCTTAGGAGTGTTAATATATTATACATTAGCCCCTAAGATTTATAACTTATTATAATTGAGTCCAAAAAATTAATTCATCTCATAAATTAACCCATAAGTATCTCATACTTATCAAATATCAATTTAATTCCGAATTATCATCATTAAGTACGTGACACTTTAGGTTCTCAAACACTTTGACAATAAGTATAAATCCTATAATCTTAAATTAAATAATATTAGATAAATTAAATACCATTAATTTATCATTAATTCACTAATTAATTAATTTATACTTATAGATCAAGATTGGTTTCTAGCGAATCATTATTACCACCCAAGTGTTGAGATATGTCAAGTGGTTCGGCTTCACCTATCCGTAATTTAATTTTTGTGTAATTATTATCCTTTTATCACACTATATCCCGATTAATTCAAGACTACCGATACAATGCCAACTCTTATTGAATTAATCAATTTACTTTGTTTTAAAATACAACTCACTTCAAATAGAACTTAAGACACTCTTAATTCTATTTTCACTTTGCGCAAAGATTTCTAAATTGTATTTCAAGAAGTAGCCATATTGGGATATACTCTCCTATTATAAGGAATGGTGAATCCTACATTGGTCATATCTTTATCTTTTTATGATTCACACTATACCAGAACTCTATAGTTTATGTGACTCATTAAGAGTAATAACTAATAGAGCCAAAAATTATAGTAATTCACAGTCAAGATAAATTAAAGATCTCAACTCCAAGGATCATTACACTATTATCGCAAAGAAATTAATCCACAGGCATTCGATTAATAATCCACACAGAATAATCTTAACGGGTCATCCGATGCACTTATTCTAAATGGTCACACACTTAAGATAATTAATTCGGGATTAAATAGATACTTATGTGTTAATTTATGAGATAAATTAATTTTTTGGGCCCGATTATAATAAGTTACTAGAAAAGGCATGTGCTTGCAGGTGTAACACTTCTTATTTATTGAAAATTTTCATTTTTTAAAAAGTAAATGAATAATCAGTGAATGATAACCAAGTTAAGAAAATTTTAAGTGTCGAGTTTTTTATACAAAATTTACATATTTTAAATATATTTTTAATATCTTTGCTCTTTCCATTGTAATTATTTTCACCTATCTTTTTTCTTTTATTGTTTTTCAATATTGTTTGTTATTTGTTACAAAATTATATATGGATTTATTTTTGTTTATTCTTAAAAATTAAACAAATTTTAAACTTTTATGATAACAATGTATGATAATTGCAGTTTTTTAATTATTTATCTTCTGGGTACCTAGGTTATAATTTTCATAAACAATAAAGGATAAGATATTTTCCATGGTATGTGAACTTTTAAAATAAATTTACGTATTCTTTGTCATTACAAAAAAAAAAAAAAGATAATATCATTATCAAGTATCAAACATTATATAGATGAAGTATTTTGAAATTCTATTAGTAGCAAAAATATGAACAGGTAATCAAATAATATATGGATAATAATTACAAAAATGATTAATAAAAATTTTGTAAAATAAGAAAGAAAATGAATCTAATTAAAATGTAAAGAACATATAAATCAAACAAAAACTATGTCTTATGTGTTGTATAACTATACAATTCAACTATTATATTCTCCATATTATAAATAGGTATTATATAGTATATTAAATCATTACAAAAAATTGTAATAATAAATTGTCCTTTTGTCTTACTGTATCTTGTCAATACATAAAATGCTAATGAAATTGTAGCTCTAAAGATAACTAAAATTACACGTTATTACTCTAAGTGAGATTTTATATATAATTGTATCATAATCAATTTTTTGCTGACATATTATGTAAAATATATAGACATATAGAGAATGTATTGTTAATTATTTTTCATAATGATTAAAGTTATGATAATATTGACTTCAATACTTAATTGACGTGCTAAACTCTTTATTCAATTTTAGTGGCATAAAATTTAGTTAACTCTAATCTAAAAGTAGTTTTTATTTTTCTTTTAGGTTCTGAGGTTATAATTTTTTATATCGACACCACCAATAATTTAATCAATTATAGATAAAGATTTTTTAATAATATTAAAATTTTTTGAGATATATCTATATATTATTTATCATTAGTAAAGGATAAAATCACGATCAATTATCAAATATTATTTAATAGATAAAGCGTGTCAAAATTCTTTTATTAATGAAAAATCTACAGGAGATTAAATAATAATATAGTAATAATTACAAAAATGATTAATTAAACTTCAAAAAAAAAAAGAAAAAAAAAACCTAAATTATCATTTTTGAATTATTTGTGAAAATATTTTACGGAGAAAAATTATTATTTTTCAATATCATTAGAAAATAGTCCCTTAAATAATAGAATGTCAAAAATTATATTAGAAATAATTTTCATAAATTTTTGAACATTTAATAAATTCCAATCTCATTGGAAAAATAATAAATTTATAAAATTTAAAATTTTATAATTCTGATCTCATTAGAATTAAATAAATACTTTGAAAAGTTTTATACTTTTTAAATTTTATTCAAATTAAACTAAAGAGAGTTTATAAATATTAACAATTAATTTTAAACAATATTTTTCAAAAATTAATTGGTGGTTTGAAAAACAAAATTTAGAAAAACCTTTTAAATGAAAAAAATAAATTAAGTGTCATTAAAAGTACTTAACTAATTTAAGTACTTTTAGTGACAAAAGCCCTAGTGTCACTATAGAAAAAAGTGACAAAACCCACTACCTTTTTTGGGGCTGAGTCAGTGTTGACGTCATCACATGACATTAGCCGCTGACGTCATTTGATGACTTTAGTCATCAGCTACTAACGTCATCACTGACATAATAACTGCTGGTAGAAATTTTTTTAATTTCTCTAATATTTTTAGTAAATAATAATAATAAAAAAAACATGTAGCTTGAACAATTCAATATCCATGATAACTAAATACATCTACATTATAAATTAATTAAAGGTGGCTCTTATACCACTGTAAGAAAGTAAATAAATAAATAACACAGCGAAATTTAAAATTTTTACATCCTAACATGGATCATCTTGATTAATTTATACGTATTAAAAGAAAAGTACAGAGATTATATCTTTAAATTGCACTAAAATCTCCTATCTATTTGGGATGTCGATCCAATAGCCGCATAAACGTCTGGCTTCTAATGGTATATACACAGATAATCAATTCAAGATTCTTCACAAGATTGATTGACCAATTAACCATAAAATTCTAACTCCTAAATATCTTGAAACATTTTTCCAACGTTTCCAAATTTTTTTTTTAGACTTTTACGGCCCTGTTTTTTTTCTAATTCTTAATAGCCAAGAAAAAACCACCAATGTAGGATTCACCATTCCTATAATATGATAACTGTCTCTATATATATATGGTATTTAATTTATCTAATATTAGAGATCTAATTTAAGATGGGTTTGGGACTTTATAAATATACTAGATTTATCAAGGGCATATCTATAAGTGTAAAATTTATAGGAGTTTTAATATTTTATACATTAGTCTCTAAGATTTATAACTTATTATAATTGAGTCCAAAAAATTAATTTATCTCATGAATTAACCCATAAGTATCTCATGCTTATCAAATATCAATTTAATTATGAATTATCATCATTAAGTACGTGACACTTTAGGTTCTCAATCACACTGACAATAAGTACAAATTATAATCCTAAATTAATAAAGATTAGATAAATTGTATACCATTATTAATTTATCATTAATTCACTAATTAATTAATTTATACTTATAGATCAAGATTGGCTTCTAGCAAATCATCATTACTAACCAAGTGTTGAGATATGTCAAATGGTTCGAGTTCACCTATCCGTAATTTAGTTTCTGTGTAATCATTATCCTTTCATCACACTATATCCCAATTAAGTCAAGAGTACAAATACAATGTCAACTCTTATTGAATTAATCAATTTACTTCTTTTTAAAATACAACTCACTTCAAATAGAACTTAAGATACTCTAAGATTTTTGAATTGTATTTCAAGAAGTAGCCATATTGGGATATACTCTCCTATTATAAGGAATGGTGAATCCTATATTGGTCATATCTTTATATTTTCATGATTCACGCTATACCCGAACTCTATAGTATATACGACTCATTAAGAGTAATAACTAATAGAGCCAAAATATAGTAATTTATTGTCAAGATGAACTCATGATCTCAACTTCAAGGATCATTACACTACTATCACTTAAAGAGATTAATCCACGGGAATTCGATTAATAATTAGCACAGAATAATCTTAACGGATCAATCCGATGCATTTATTCTAAATGGTCACACACTTAATATAATTAATTCGGGATTAAATAGATTGTTTAATAAGTATGAGATACTTATGTGTTAATTTATGAGATAAATTAATTTTTTGGGCTTGATTATAATAAGTTACTAGAAAAGGCACGTAACACTTCCAATTTATTGAAATTTTTTATTTTTTAAAAAATAAATTAATAATCAGTGAATGATAACCAAGTATGAAAATTTTACGTGTTTAGTTTTTTATACAAGATTTACATATTTTAAATATATTTTTAATATCTTTGCTCTTTCCATTGTAATTATTTTCAACTATCTTTTTCTTTTATTATTTTTCAATATTATTTGTTGTTTGTTACAAAATTATATATAAATTTATTTTTTTCTTAAAAATTAAACAAATTTTCTCTTTTATGATAACAATGTATGAATATTGCATTTTTTTTTTTAAATATTTTATCTTCGGGGTACCTAGGTTATAATTTTCATAAACAATTAAATGTAAGATAAGAGACAGACCTATGTGAACTATTGACATCTAGATGTCGCTATCCTTTACAGGGTAATACAAAAAAAAAAAAAAAAAAAAGAAGATATTACCATTATCAAGTATCACACATTATATAGATGAAGTATTTTGAAATTTTATTAGTAGCAAAAATATTAACAGGTAATCAAATAATATATGGATAATAATTACAAAAATGATTAATAAAAATTTTGTAAAATAAGAAAGAAAATGAATCTAATTAAAATGTAAAGAACATATAAATCAAACAAAAACTATGTCTTATGTATAGGATAACTATACAAATCAACTATTATATTCTCCATATTATAAATAGGTATTATATTGTACATTAAATCATTACAAAAAAATGCAATAATAAATTGTTCTTTTGTCTTACTCTACAATACACAAAATGCTAATGAAATTGTAGTTCTAAAGATAACTAAAATCTCTAAACGTTATTATTTTAAGTGAGATTTTATATATAATTGTATCATAATCAATTTTTTCCTGACATATTATGTAAAATATATGTACATATAGAGAATGTATTGTTAATTATTTTTCATATCTCTTAAAGTTATGATAATATTTTCTCAAATACTTAATTCACGTGCTAAACTCTTTATTCATCTTTAATGGCATAAAATTTAGTTAACTCTTCGCTAAAAGAGGTTTTTATTTAAATTTAGGTTCTAAGGTTATAATTTCTGATATCGACACCACCAATAATTTAATCAATTATAGATAAATATTTTTTAATGATATTAAACTTTTTTGAGATATATCTATATATTATTTATCATTTGTATAGGATAAAATCACGATCAAGTATCAAATATTATTTAAGAGATAAAGCATGTCAAAATTCTTTTATTAATGAAAAATCTACAGGGGATTAAATAATATATAGTAATAATTACATGAGATTAATAAAACTTCAAAAAAATAAAAAATAAAAATAAACCTAAATATAAAGAGCAAAGACATCAAGCAAAAATTATGTTTTCGGTTGAAAACCAACAAATTAAACTAATATGTTTTATACAATATGGATAGATATCACAGTATATTAAAATGATATTCAAAAGGTGAAAATAAAAATTATTCTTTTATCTTACGCTGAAATGCACAAAAAAAATAATGAAAAAATCCTCTATATTACCCTAAATGCACGCAACTTGAATAAAAAATATTTACTTTTAAAGACATCCAAAATAACATGTAATTTTTATAATTTCTATTCTAATTAATTTTTTAACATATTGTGCAAATTAATTATGTATCTAGATAGATAATATATTGGTATTTTTCATTTTTCTTAACTTTATGATACTATTGATGTTCTAAACTCTTTCCATTCATCCTGAATAGTATCGAATGTGATTAAATCCAAAATTGTATTTTGATATAGTATTTTAGTATGAAATTAAATTTGCATTTATTAAATATATAAACAAAATGAAGGCTAATAAAAGTGTATGGATTCATTATTTTTTATTTATTGTACTTTTCCATTAATTCCTTTTATTATTTACCATGACATTTAATCTACATCTTTACTGTTTTTTTAAATAGTGACAAATGGCATTGTAATTTCCAAAATTGACACGTAAAATCAATCTATATCTGCAATTATTTTAGAGTATTTAACATTATGACTATATTGGAATAATTTATGTTGTCTTTTACAGTACTTACCTGCAGATCTTTTTCTATATTGTTATTCCTACAATTTATATGCAATATTCTTGTAGGTCTTGCAATAATTATTCTAGACTATTTTGGGCATGAATCATACAATTGGTTTAACATTTTTTACCTTATCGGTAGCTAGTCCAAACTAATATTTCTTTGTTGTTCATATACTGTAACAACTAGTATTTTAATTTCTGAATTTGACATTTAAGCTCATTATATACATACAATATTTAGAGTATTGTTGCAATTATTATTTTATGACAATATTTTGGGTATATGCATTGTATCATGGGTTGCATTTATTTTCTATCTCATCAATAGTTCATCTAAACTAATATTTTATAAAACGATATGTTATTAAAGATAAAGATTTAGTAATCGAAATACCATTAAAGAGATATAAATTTAACAAATCCTTTTTATCTCAATTAAAGATTGTGAGTTTTTTATTTTGTTCTTGAGCTTTACTTTCATCGCTTGGTTAAATTTCTTTTCTTCATGTAGAAAAGGAGGAAAATAATTCTAAATTAATCGTATTACAAACTAAAAAGAATTAAGAAAATAGTGTTATATATTCTATTATTATTCACTTTATATAAATTTTAATTTTTTATTTGTATGACTATTGATTTTGTGATTTTTAAGTTGAAACATACTGAAAAATTCTACACTCCTGGATATATGTCTCTTGTTAACCAAAATTTCAAGTTAAAAAAGTCACCATAATCAAGAGTTATGAAACCATTAGAACTGCAGTCAATTAGAGAAAAGTTGTGCTTAAAAAATGATGTATAATTTGTCATAAATTTCAATTAATCCCGGCCAAAAAGGCTAGCAAAAATGCCAAATTCAATTTCAATGCATCTTTTCATCAAATTCTACATGAATCAAATATACTCTTTATGTCTCTTTTATTCATCAAACAAAATTAAACAAAAAAAATATTAGAATATAATAGGAGTAAAATGTTAGTTGACATAACAGAAGGACTTTACTGGTCAAAAGATAATATTAGGTATTAAACTATCAATGACTATAAAAAAATGGGTAAAGAAAAATTAACTCTATATACAAAGCACGTAAGGAAAATGATCTAATTAAGTTTCCTGGTACTTGAATGAACAACTAGAGAAAAGAATTATAATTATACTGAATTTGGAATATTTATAATAGTTATAAAATATTATTTTTATTATGATTACAAGATAGAAATAATTTGAACATATATAACAGTTACAAAATCTAATATTTTTAATTTTACTTAAATATAACCGTTGATTATTTTCCTACTCATTGAATTATGTACATTCTTATTACGTATTTATGTTGAAATTTTGTAATAAGATAAGGAAGAAACAATTTAAT
This sequence comes from Cinchona pubescens, assembly GCA_025175665.1. Taxonomy (NCBI): domain Eukaryota; kingdom Viridiplantae; phylum Streptophyta; class Magnoliopsida; order Gentianales; family Rubiaceae; genus Cinchona; species Cinchona pubescens. Next base: position 363,540 of record JANKKI010000465.1, on the reverse strand, counting down.
TTATTAGCATTTCGTGCATTTTAGAATCATTAAAGTACCTGTCTCTTATACACATCTAGATGTTTATAAGAGACAGCTTTATAGCAAATTATTATGGACAATTTTGTATTGTAGAATATACTGTGTTATTACCTATCTGTAATAGGAGAATGTATTAGTTTAATCTATTTAATTTATTATACATTATCGTAATTTTTGTTTGATTAATTTAGTCTTTATATTTTAATTAGATTCATTTTTCATTTTTTAAAATTTTAATTATAATAAATATTTTATACAAAAAAAATTCCATTTTATTATGTATTTATCCGAAATTGGTGGTTGTGTCCTAAAAAATAAGTAGAATAGATGATGAATAATTTAATTTTGTTTTCCTATTGGAAATTAGAAATTATGTGATTCAATTTTTTATTTTTTGAATCGATTTTAATTATATTAAATATTTTTATACAAATAAGAATCTTCCATCTTATGATGTATTTATGTCGAAATAGGTAGTTGTATCTTGAAAAACAGGTAGAATGGATGATGAGTAATTTAATTATGTTTTTCAATTGGGAATTGAAAATTACATTTCATTAATGGCAGGTATTTTAGGCAGTACAAAAAAAAGTAGAGAAACACTTAAATATATTTTCGTATTATGTGTTAATTGGAAATTACATTTTGTTAAGGGCGGGTAATTTAGACATTATAAAAAAGGGCAGAAACACCTGCATATGTTTTCTATTGAAAATTGGTAATTGTATTTGATTAAGAGTAGGTAGTTTAGACATTACAAAAAAAGAAAGAAACAAAAATTTTGAGAATCAACTCACATATATTTAATAATATAGATAAATTTTAGAGACTAATGAATAACATATTGCAACTCCTAGGACTTGATGCTTATTGAAGTCCTACTCCCAAACTAATTGTGATTCTTAAGGGCCATTTGTAGAGCATATAACTGTATAAATGCATGTATCCCTGGCCAAATTTGACTACGGGAAAAAGGCAAGTGATTCACATTTGATGTATGCGTGAAAAAACGTGAAAGTCACATTTAAGATGTGATACTTGAGAAATAAATTTAAAATAGGGGCTAGCATGGTTTGGCTCAAATAATCTTGTGAAAATTTTTGAATTTATTATTTGTGTGAATACTATTAGAGATCGGACGTTTGTGCGGCTTGTGGATCGATATACCGAATAAAATGGAGTTTTTATCGTAATTACGTATAATCTCCATAATTTTCTTGTATTATGCATAAATTAATCAAGATGATCTATGATAAGAAAGAAAAACTTTTAAATTCGGTTGCATTACTAATTATTTATTTTCTTACATTGGTAGCCGAACCACCTTAATTAATTTATGATGTAGATGTATTTAGTTGTCATGAATATTAAATTATTTAAGCTACATGATATTTTGATTTTTATTTATCAAAAATACTGACGAATTTATAAAAAAAAAAAAAAAATTCTGCCAGCGAAGATGAAATCATCAGATGTCGCCATCAATTGACGTAGTCGGCTGATATTATCTACTGACGTCATTCTACACTTGTTGCTAACCCAAACTCAAAAATTACATCAACAATAATGATCTATCCATTTCCTCCAATCAATTAAGAGAAGGGCATGTTATCAAGAATGTGTGCCCGAATGAAAAACTGCCAAGAAGCCTTTAGGACAACGATACCTAGACTATTCTGCATTGCAGCTAACTCAAGCTCAGAAATTACGTCATCAGTGACGTCATCTGTTGACGTTATTGCTCAATTTACCAATTTCCCACGAGGGACAAAAAGGGCATTTTGGCCAAAAATATAACCTATAAATACAAAAGGATTCCGGTTTTTTTATTTCATGTGCTAAACTCAACTTCCAGAATCATAATCAATTACTACAATAACATATTTTCATCAATACTGAGGTGGGAACCAACTACATCATCAACATGACTGAAGAAACACCACAACTACAGTAATCATCTTCTAATTCTTTCGCATGTTCATTTACTAGTATCAGTTTTATTTTGCATGCGTGCATGGGTTTGCATTCTTATTACAAAATTTATTTTTTTTAAAAAAAAAATGAAGTGTTATAGTTTATATATGTTCTTGGTATATATGAAACGGGTTGTTGTTTCTTGATGGAAATGATCAGATGAAGGGGAGGAATTTTTCCAGCCCAGTGAATTGGAGGAAGCTATAAAGATATCAATGAAGGAAGGCGATGACCAAAATTTATGTACGGCCGGTGAAGGAAAGGTGAATATTACTGTAATTGACTAGTTTCTATAGTCAATATTATCATTACCAAACTCCTTCAAAAGTCCTTCAACTTAGTTATTCATAGGTTATATATTTCCTAAACCTTTAACAATTGATATTATTTTGGTTGGGAGTAACTATTCATTTGTATAATAGTTGCTCTTAAACTGATAATAACCCTTCATTTTGGGTGATAAGTGTCCAATTTGGAAATTTGGGCGCAATCATCAAAAAAGAAAAATTATTTTCTAGATCACAAACTCAAGTTCGCTATCCAATATTAGTTCATGTGATAAAATCATATTAAATTACTGATACCATAATTTTAAATATTTAAACAAATTTTGATATTTCTTTCACAGATCTAGAAACACGGTAAAAAAAAACATCATTCACTCCAAATTGAATTGTCTTATTTTGTTCTTTCAGTAGGATTCTAATTAATTTTTGTAATTTAATTACTTGGTTTACACAGAACAAGCAGGCCCCAGGTGTTGTTGGTGTTCCTCTTCCAACACCAGTGAATCCAACAGACCCCCACGTCATAGAGATCGCAAAATTTGCAGTGGAAAAGCACAACGAGCGGGCGGGAACCCATCTGGTGTTTGTCAAAGTGGTTGGCGGCGTCAAGTGGAGCGTTGTTGCAGTCACTTTCTACTTGCTTATTATTCAAGTGAAGGGCCCCAATGGTACCCATAACGCTAAATAGCTTTGGTTGCTGAAGCCATAACTGGTCACAAGAAACTCATCTACTGGAAGGATTAATTGATTAAGCCCTCTTTCGACTGAGAAGAACTCACTGTTCAGGATGATTAATATATAGTAGTATTTTCAAATAAGAACAGTGAGTGTTTCATGCTTGCATTTAAATAAGAACAGTGACTGTGTGGTTAAGTATTATGTGTGGCTGTTTAATTAAGTATACGTACAGCTAACATGCATGCATTTCCTGTATGTATTGCATGTTCAAGTTGTACCCAAGAATAATCCAACATCAAATAAATAAGAACAGTGAGTGTTTGAATTTTTATATACAGTAGTACTATATTTTGTTTCACCGTTGATTAATTAATTCCAGAGTTGAATATATAATCTCTTTGTGTTTTGAATGTCAGTAACTCCGCTCATGCATGGTTTATAAAGGCTTAATTACAAGTTACCAACCCTATAAATGTTGGAAATTAAGGTTAATTAATGTACTCACATGATCGGATAGAGATGAAGTGAGAAAAAACTGGTACAGTAAAATTTGACCATGTGATGCTACTCATGAATTCTCTTCAGTTTTATGCATGAAATGCACCAAAACTTCGAGTATGACTGAGCATTAAATGGATGAAGAAAAAAAAAAAAGCTTACATTTTTTCAATTGTAATGTGTCCAAGTCTCAAGTTCAATTGATAGTCAAGAGTCAGAGTGTTGAAGTGTCTGTATCCAATTGAATTTCAGTGTTAGCGTAAATAAAGAATTGTATCATTTGTGAGTGTTATTATTGTGAGTCACTACTTTAATATTAATACATTTGTGTTAAAGTAAACAATTGTATTATGAATTTGATTATTTTCTCTATTTGAGAATTTTATTTTGGCCCGATATCCAAATAAAGTTTAATTTTTATGCGGGTATAATTAAAATTTTAAAATATTTTCAAATGAAATAATATAATTTCGAATATTTTGAAAAACAAAAATATAAGAAAAGGATAGTTTATAGTTTTGTATCTGAAATTTTAAAAGGATAAAATCTACGAGTGTAATAAAAATTATACTCCTAAAAAATAACAAGAAAACAAAATACAATTTTCATACTCTTGGGGTTACCATCCCTCCTCGCCCCACTGCATCCACCCCTGGTGTGCTATCATATTCTGTGTAATGATACATTAAATAATACCAAGCAAGAGGAAGTGATGGGATGCTTAATCAATAACATAAATCCACAATTTCTCTCTAGCTTTTACCCTCATGGAGGTTTAGAATGCAAATATATGAGCCAAGAATGGTTCTGCATCTTGAAAATGTGATAATAGAATTGATAGAGATCGACCATAGGATTAATTATAGATTATAGTACGTTTATATGTTCTATATTTTGTTTAGAATTCAATGGAGAAAGAATTATAAGATTCAAGATAAAGTGTCAAAAATTTTAAGCAGTTAAGAAGAGAACTCTCTTTTATTCCTCAAGACCTTCCACATTATCACAAAGCCTTTTCAGAAGCTAAGTGTTGGTTACTCACTTTACAATGCGAAATGGATATTAATAGTTGTTGAAATGACTGAAAAATAGAGGAATCTCATTATTTTTTAATCATCTAACAGTTTAAAATACTCATTCCACAATATAGAGTGAGTAGTAAAGAATTTTTCCCGTTCCAAAACAACATTTACCAGTTCAAATTGTGTTATTCGTTTCTTTTAAATCACTAGCAACATCCAATATGCGAAGATGACAAAGTGAGAATTCATATCAGTTTAGAGTGATAGATTCCAGAGACTTTATATGTTTGTACCCAAACACAAAAACAAAAAAACGGTAGATCCCATATTTGTGAAATTGCACTCTTGGTCTTGGCCCCTATTTGTGTTGATTAATTTTTATCCGTCTACGTGACTTGTATGTAAAGCCAAAGGAAAATTATGTAGAAAAGGATAACATTTAATTGTTTAATAAGATGGCATTTACACTGATTTCTATACAAAATATACACCATTTCACGAGAAAATGTGATAGTATATATTGTGTACAAAAATAATTTAAAAAATTATTGTTCACAAAAATAAATAAAATTTTACCTATAATAAATAGTCAAACTTATGGGCTCTTTATTAATTACTTCTCCAAATGTGCCGTTTTCACTAGTTTTCCCAATTAAAACCAATATGTTTATTGCCGTGGGTCGTTTACATTAATCCTTTCAGCCCATTATTAAAAAAAAAAAATAATGAAAGAGACAAAACGATTTCTCGAGCATACTATTTATTAGATCTTCAGCCTGCCATTGATTTCTTGATTAATTGTTTTTATTTAGACATTTCAACTTTTTACATAGTACGTATTAGTATTACTAGAGATTGACTTTACATTGCTTCACTCACGTCCATATATAGTTAGATATGCCATTCGGTTCCTTCTTTGATTTGAGCATGCAAGTCTTTATTTACAATTACTTAAGCTCATAATTAAACTCAGATGTGTCTTAAGGGTATTAGGTTTCATACATGGAGAGGTTTCATAGGAGTACTTTCAATTGCTAGTTCACAAAGGTTTGAGCACCTTCTTGGAACAAGTTCTTTCCCAGCCTTTAATCGTTCCTTAGCCGGATCCATTGGCATCCCTGCCTTCAAGCACAAAGTTGTTATCAAACATTGATACCATAATCAGACTGCTTTTTGTAGTCGCTGAATGACAGATTTCATTATGAATTAACTGGCCAACATCAATGGATTTTCCAATCGCAACGCAGTATAACAATTTAGCAAGTTTTATAGTAACATCAGAGAGATAAATCACTGGAAGAAGTCAGGCACATACAAATTTGAACCAGACCTGCCATTCAGGTTTCAATGTACTAAAAGCAAAATGTCGATTTGTGTCCCCAGTAGTTGTAAAGGTCCATTCTACTTTCCCATCATATAAGACACTAGTAATATTGTTACACTCCATATTGGCATCGCGAATCTCAGGCCACTCGTTTCGTCAAACCCGGTTTAATTTCAAAGTCTAGTGATCACGTCTGTCGATATGTCCCACATGCTTCCCTCGTACGTATACCCGTTAGTCACTATAATGAGCCAAATTAGAGTAGCATTTTCTTACTACAAGTAAAACAGCATCGATAGGGGTGGCAACATAGTAGTTCCATCCATGTTGCCTTACGACATGGCGAAGCGTCGGTGCTCCACGTGGTGGTATATATACACCTTTTCATTTGATGGCTGCCTGTTTTGATATGTCATTCTCGTATTTGCTATAAGCAGCAGCATTTAAAAATTGGGCCGGTACTGCTGGCTGCCGAGGCTATTCTTCTTCTTGTTGTGGGTCTGAAGACGATGATGCGGGAGCCTTGCCCTTCGTTGGGTCACGAGTACGCCCCATACCTACAAAAATTACTCATTGGAATAACCACAATTCCATACTTATGAAATTTTGTAATTACATTTAATAACCTATCCTATGCACTCTCAATTAAATCACAAGATTAGTGGTTGTTCTAAGTAACACAAAATCAATGGAGTTATCCCAAGGCCGACTAATGGTGCAAAATATGAACAACATCACTCTCTAATTATGAAAGACGCCGTTGGATGAAAATTCATGTAATTATACCAAGCGTTTTAACATATGCATTCATTGAGGGGGTTTGACAAACACTTGGTGTGCATAATCAAATAGCTCCATAGTCTGAAAAAATAATGATCCAATTACTTAGTAGCAACCACCATGCACCACTATGGATATCCAAAATGTAATTCATAATCACAATTATGCCACAAAACCAAGTATTGGATGTTTGAATATAAATGCAACACATAAACCCTTACAACTACAAAATAATAAAATCACAAGGAAAAATAGGTGAAAAATATCAAAAAACCATCCTTATGATCATATTATTCCATAATTGAAGTAATTCTAATGACAGGAATAAAAATCCCCATATAAAATCAATCCAAACATTTTATCGAACACATGGTGTGCATAAAAATAATTCAAATTGTTGAACAAAAATTCTCATAAAAAATTATCCCACACAACATAGAGACTCAATTTCATGCATAAGATATACAAATTAAACAACTTAGAATCAACTAAGCATGAAAAATTGCATCTTTAATTATGTGTACGAAAAACCCATAAAAGGAACGAATTTAAGAAAATTCATACCTTTGATGATGTAAAAATTGTTTCGAAGTGCAATTTGAATGATATAGGATGATGAATTTAATAGGCAAGTATGGAATTTAGGGGTAGAAGAAGTTTTTAGGAAGAGGTTTGGGAAGGGAATTAAAAAAGAGTAGAAAAAAAAAATGATACTTAAGATAGCTACCCAAAGTTTTAAATAACCCTTTTGAGCTTCGCGCTTGGGCATTGCACTTTTGCAGAGCTTGGATGCGAAGACCAGTAGGGTTAATTACCCCTTCTGGTTGTTGTGCCCAGAAGCTGCAAAATTGCAATGCGCAGGCGCGATGACCAGAATGGTCATTCGTCCAAGTACTCTTTTTTTTTCAATGCAAAATTTTAAAAGACTCCTCCTTTGACCCTAAGACTCACTCTCTTCAACATTTTCCCACAAATTAATTTAATGCATACAGAAATGAAATTAAAGCAAGAAAAATGAAACAGAAACATGAGAACAAAAAACCAAAAAGAAACATGGGTTGCATCCCATATAACGCCCTTGTTTATAGTTTTAGGCTCGACTTTGGCTTGTTTGATCAATGGTTGGCAAGGTGGACGGTTTCCAGCCTCTCATGAAAAATTCCATCGTCATAGCGCTTCACCCGTTGGCCATTCATCTTGAAATTGTCTTGACTTCCTTTGAGTTCTACCGGACCATATGGGAATATTTGCACTACATCAAACGGGCCGCTCTATCTCGACTCCAATTTTTCGGAAAACAGCTTGGGCCTTGAATCATATAATAAAACCATTCCCTAGCCTTCAAATTCTTCTCCAAAATATGTTTGTCATGCCACAACGTAGTCCTCTCCTTGTACAGTCTTGTATTTTCATAGACTTCTCTTAGGAGCTCGTCTAATTCATTTAAATCGAGAAGCTTCATTCTCACTGGCCCCCTTCAAATCACAGTTGAGAGTTTTGATCACCCAATATGCCTTGTGCTCAATTTCAACAGGAAGATGACAAGCTTTGCCATAAACCAATCAGTAAGGAGACATCCCAATGGTGTCATGAAGGCGGTCATATATGCCTAAATGCATCATCTAGCTTCTTGGACCAATTCTTCCTTGACAAGTTTACAGTCTTTTCAAGTATACGCTTCAACTCTTGATTTGAAACTTCTACTTGCCCAGAAGTTTTGCAGGTGGTAGGGTAGGGCAATTTTGTGGGTGACTCCATATTTAGATAAGATGGATTCAAATAAGAAATTTTTAAGTCTGTCACTTATAATAACCTGCGGAACACCAAATAGTGAGAAAATATTTTTCCTCACAAAGTTTGTCACTACTCTTGCATCGTTCGTTGGTAGTGTCGCAGTTTCAACCCATTTGGACACATAGTCCACCACTACAAGAATATATTTATTATTATATGACGATGGAAAAGAGCCCATGAAATCAATACCCAACACATAAAACTAGAATGTTTTGCAATGGCATTTCATCTTTTCTGGACAAATTCCTTGCACATTGACATTGGTCACATTAGGTTACAAAATCTCTTGCATCACGCAACAATGTTGGCTTAAACAAGCCGCTTTGCAACACCTTTGCAGCCATCTTTTGTGAGCCGTGATGCCCCCTACTTGTGACAAGTGGCAATGAAAAAAGATCCTTTGGACCTCACTCTTAGGAATGCACCGCCAGATTGCTTGATCCTTGCACCGACGATAGAGGTAAGGGTCATCCCAAACATAGTACTTTATTTTCGAAAGAAATTTCTTTCCTTGACTTAGATTCATGATGAATGGTGTGAGTTTAGTGGCTAAGAATTGACAATATCCGCATACTAAGGTGCCCTGTCCTCCATTCTCATCAAATGCTCTTTCAGAAATGTCTCATTTATGGGCACTTCATCACCTTTTCTTGGCATGGGTCCTTCAAGTCGTGAAAGGTGATCCGCCACAGTATTCTCAACTCCTTTCTTATCCCTCACCTCCAAGTCAAATTCCTACAATAGAAAAATCATCGAATAAGTCTAGGTTTAGCATCATTTTTAGTTAATAGGTATTTAAGGGCTGAATGATCAGTATACACTATCGCCTTATTACCTATCAAATATGACCTAAACTTATCGAATGCAAAAACTGCTGCTAACAACTCTTTTTTTGTCATGAAATAATTTATTTGTGTTTCATTAAGGATTTGACTAGCATAATCCACAACATGCAAGACCTTTTTTTTCTTTTGACACAAAGCCTTACCCACGGCATAGTCGCTTGCATCACACATTAATTCAAAAGGTAAATCCCAATTTGGTGCGACTATCAATGGTGCGGTAATCAAAGCTTCTTTTAATTTATTAAATGCAGACAAACATTTATCATTATAAACAAAAGGCACATCTTTTTGCAATAAAGAACATAAAGGGCAATAAATCAAAGAAATTTTTTTAATGAAATGTTCCTGTAAAAACTGACATGACCAAGAAAACTCCTCACTCCCTTCGCATTCGTGGTGGGTGGTAATTTTTCAATGGTCTCTACTTTGCTTTTATCTACCTCCATACCCTTAGATGAAATACGATAAGCATAAAATAATGCCTTCCTGAACCATAAAATGACATTTATCCCAATTAAGTGTCAAGTTTGAAGACTCTCATCTCTCTAGCACACATGCAAGATTATTTAAACAAGAATCAAAAGAGTCACCAGACACATTAAAATCATCCATAAATATTTCAATAAATTTCGCAATTATATCATGAAAGATAGCTAACATACATTTCTGAAAAATACTCGGAGCATTACGTAAACCAAAAGGCATGCGTCTATATGCAAATATGCCATATGGACAGGTAAAAGTGATTTTCTCTTGATTTTTAGGGGCTATTGCAATTTGAAAATTCCCTTAATAACCATCGAGAAAGCAATAAAATACATGTCCAGACAATCTTTCGAGCTTTTGATCAGATGAAGGATAAAGGAAAATGGTCTTTTCTAGTGGCTTTATTAAGTTTTCTACAGTCGATATACATCCGCCACCCCATCACTAATCTGGAGGGAATTAATTCATCCTTTTCATTTACAACCACAGTCATCCCTATTTTCTTTGGCACTACTTGCGTTGGGCTTACCCACTCACTATCGCTGATGGGATATATGATCCTATCATCTAGCTATTTTAAAACCTCCTTCTTAACTACCTCTTTTAATGTTGGATTTAATCGCCTTTTGAGATTGTCTGATAGGCTTATAGGTGTCATTAAGAAGTATTTTATGCATGAAAACAATAGGAGTTATGCCTTTTATGTGATCATTGCTCCATGTAATGGCTCTACAATGCTTCTTCAACACAAAGATTAATTCGCCGATTTCAATTTCAGAAAGAGTCATTCTCTCCTAGAAAAACATATTTAAGATGAGAAGGCAATGGTTTGAGCTCAACCTTGGGGGTTTGTTGGTTGGATACCCCCCTTCCTACCTTTATTTCTCAGCTTGCTCTCCTTAATGGCCTTTTCCATCTCATCATCCATCGAGCTTTTTTTGTTACTAGCTTCCATCTCTTCTTCACGAATGTTGTTCATATCTTCAGTCTTCTCTTTCAGGGATTTCCTACAAAAAATCATTAACCAAATTATCAATGATATCTATATTCATAACATCATTGTATTCAGCTGAAATTTAAAGGAACAAAAATCATTAAAAGAAACAATATCATCATTGACTCTAAATTGCAGGTTTCCAGCTTGGACATCAATGATGGCTTGCCCAGTGGCCAAGAAAGGTCTTGTCTAATATGAGCAGGGTCACCACGTCTTCTTCCATGTCAAGCACAATGAAATCTACCTGTAGAAATACTTTCCCAACTTTGAGAATAAGATTTTTCACTACTCCTACTAGTTGCCTTACACTTCTATCAACTAATTGGAGAGTAACAATTGTTGACTTCAATTCTCCTCCATTCAACCTCTTAAAGGTGGAATGATAAAGGCATGAGGTTGATAGAAGCTCCCAAATCACATAGAGTTCGGTGGAATGTCACTCCTCCAATTTCACATGGAATTGAGAACGAGCCGGGGTCCTTGAGCTTAGAGCGAAGATTCTTCTGAATGATAGCACTACATCCTTCGTTCAAGCATAAAATTTCAACCCCCATCAATCTCCCTTGCTAGATAATATTTTCTTCATAAAATTAGCATAACTGGGCATATTTTCTACTGCTTCAATAAAAGGAAGATTAATTTCAATTTTCTTAAAAATTTCCTAAACTTTTTCAATTTTTTCATCCTTTTTCAGTTACGTTCCTGTGGACGTCAAATTTTCCTCGAACTTACCTTGTTGGTCAAGAGCTTTAGATGGTTCCTCATTGTCATCCTTGCTCTTTCATATGTATTCTTTTCCCTTTGCACCATTCTCCATCTTGTTCGACTCATCATCCTCCACTTTCTTCGGCTCTAGTGTTTTCCACTCCTCAATGTGACCGCTTGAACTTTTATGTTCTCTCCTTTGATTATTATCCCGTGGGTTAGGAATTGTATCACTTGGTAGTGTTCCCGCTGGTCGCTCATTGTTTTGGGGAGCTATCTGCCCTAAATGTATTCAAGCTTTCCTGTGGTACCTTGCAGATTCTCATACGCCCTTTGCAACCTCTCAAATTCCCTTCTCAAATTATCGTCATTGGATGCTTCATGATCCACATGTGTGGGATAATTTAGATTTTGAAATTGAAGTCTTTGCTGTAGAGGTTGGTTTGAGATGTTTTTATAAGGTAGAAAATTTTGGGAATTCTTTTGATGTCATGGTAAGTATAGTCTAGATGATGACGGTTGATTAGACAAATTTTTTTGAGGTGCCTTTGACTAAAATGACGGATTTTGAACATTAGCTTGGTTTGACCAACAAAAGTTAGGACCGTGTTGCCAAGATCGGTAATATGTGTTTCCATAATTGGTGGGCAAATTTCTTGAAGTAAGATTGTGATTAGAAATAAATTGAAGATCTGCTCACCTTACACCACTGATGTTTCACAAAAGCCATTTTGGTGATTTCCTCCACAGAAATCACAATTCAAGATCCTTTGGTTTTTGAACCTATAGAGTTCACTGAATTTCTTCCCATATTCTGTACGGCCTTTGTCAAGTTTGTAAGGACACTTATCATTATGTTTTACTGAGATAAGAAAGAATCATAGTTAGGCATACCTTCTTGTTAGACGTTGTCTTGATTCACTTTTGGTTGTTGTTGTCCAATTGAAAGAGTTATTGCTCCGTGATAGTAATGAGTACATGCCATTCTTTCCAACAATTCTTGTGCTTCCTCCAGAGTTTTATAGGGGAAAGAACCTCCCGCACTTGCATAAACTATCAGTCTCGTCTCTGGAAATAGTCCATTATAGAAAGTTTGGACTTGCAGCCATAGAAATATAGCATGGTGCAGACACTTTCTCAACAACTTCTTGAAGCGGTCCCACACTTCATCTAAGCTCTCTCCAGTGATTTGTCTAAATGATGTAATGTTGTTTTGGAGCTTAGCAGTCCTAGCCAATGGAAAATGTTTGGCTAGGAATTCTTGAGCGCATTGGTCCCATGTTGTGAAATTGCTTTGTCGATATGATTGCATCCAAGACCTTGCTGTATCACGTAAGGAAAAAGGGAATGCTCTTATCCGGATACAATCAGGGTAGACTCCATTGTACTTGAATGTATCAATGACCTCCTCAAATCTGATTAAGTGCTTATAGCGATCTTCATTTGGGTCTCCTTTAAACATAGCATGTGTTTGGAGCATTTGTATCAGTGCAGGCTTGATTTTGAAGTTATTCGCTTGTACTGGCATCCGAGCTATGCTAGAACTCGCCCCCTCAAAATTAGGTATTGCGTAATCTCTAAGATGTTGGGGGTTGGCATTAGCATTAACCAGGTTGCCATTGTTACCTGCAACCACTTCTTGTTCGTTAACAGCACGGTTTGGATTCTCCATTAGATTGTCACCTTGGTTCGAATCTTCTCGTCTACGATTTCTACCTATAGTCTGTTCAATTTTCAAGTCAATCGAATGAAGTGGTTGATTGGACGAATGAGTATCTACCATAAACTACAAGAAAAGAAAAACAAAAGATCGAAGATCGAAGATAAAATCTAAACAAACTCGAGAGAACAAGAAAAAATTATAAATAAATAAATAAAAGAAACAAAAAAGTCTAATCTAGTAAGACTCACAACACCAATATTGTTACAGAACAAAAATAGTCATCGGCAACGGTGTCGAAAACCTGTTCAGTAGAATATAGATTAGGTTTTTGCAAACAATGAATAAGTAATAAAAACATTAATTATCCTAATCAACTCTCACACACTCACAAGTATACCAGGTGAGTTGGTATATAGGATGAGTAAGGATCATTCGCACGAGAACTATTGGAAGAATTACTAGGTTCCCGAGTCTATTTACTAGTTAAACAAATTAATCAGGAGTTTTTGACTAAATTTAAACTAAATATAATCGCAAGGAATTAAAATAAATGTAAAATTCTAACCCTACGGAAATTAATTAACTATAATTAACTAAAACCCTAATTTAATCTATCATCCTTGTAAGAATTTAATCAAAACCAAGGACTTAAATTTATCTACTCTATAAAAGCGATCAAAAGTAATGAAATAAAACCCTAACTACTAAACTAACTGAAGCAATTAAGAATTTAAAAGTAATAAAACAAGAACGATAATTAAAGAATAAGAAAGCAATAAGAACAAAATTTAAATTGCATAAAAATAAATCAGATCCAGTAATTGTAACAAAAATGACTGTTGATGATCATCAAATCTTCAATCCTTGGCAAGAGAATGAAATTCTAAATCGAACAATTGGGTAAATCTACCCTATGGCTAAATTATCGTTAGATGTGTATTGAAAATTCACCTTATTAATTTTAAATTGATTATGAAACATTCTCCTTCTCTTAAGCTGTCTCTTATACATGTCTTTATGTGTATAAGGGACCGTTAGGAATAAGTATGAAATGCTTTTCCAAGCAACTGGGCCGACTTATATGTGTATATGAAACAGTCCTAAGTTCTGTCTCCTATACACATCTGATAGCTCTTGGGAGCTACACTTTTGCAGTGCCTTACAAAACACTAGTAGCACCAAATTCAATTTTTTCCTCAATTTTGACCATAATACAGGCCGAATTTGAAAGAATTCAGAACATAATAGTTGTATTTCTATGTCTTATCTTTCGAAAACATCTTGAATCACCTTCATTGGAGCTCAGACAAGAAAGTTATGCTTAATCTGCCAAACTGTATTAGATCATTCCTTGCCGGTGCACGAAATTACAATTTTGCAATTTTTCTCCACTTTTGTGATCAATTTGGACTCTTTCTTCACTCAAATCCTAAAAAACTCAAAAAATATTTTAGCTCATAATTACTCAATTCTTGCTCAAATTACATTAAAATGTGAGGTAAACGACACATAAAATATATGACATTTGTGACTTATAAGTCAATGATTTAATATGACTTTATCCACTTCAGTTAATATTGGATATTAAACTGAAGTTTGTGATCTAGAAAATAATTTTTCTTCTTTGATGACTGTGCCCAAATTTTCAAATTGGACACTTATCACCCAGGTTTACTATCAGTTTAAGAGGAACTATTAAACAAAATGAGTAGTTGCTCTCAACCAAAATAATATCAATTGTTAAAGGTTTAGGAAATATATACCAGTTTATAAAACCTGTGAATGATTAGGTTGAAGGACTTTTGAAGGAGTTTAGCAATAATAATATTGACAATAGAAACCAGTCAATTACAATAATATTCACCTTTCCTCCACCAGCCATACAGAAATTTTGGTCATCATGCATGCGATCGCATTCTTTGATTAACATCTTTATAGCTTTCTCCAATTCAGTGGGCTAGAAAAATCCCTTCATTTCATCTAATCATTTCCATTAAGAAACAACCACCCGTTTCAAATACACCAAGAATATATATAAACTATAGGAAAATTCAAGAGTCCCTTTTAGGGATTCAAACCATTCTCTTGTGCTTTAAATGCTTGTACAGTACAATATCATGTACTTTAAATGCTTATACTGTATAAGATTTTAAAGCTAAGGAAATGATTACCTAAAAGGGACTGTAGAATTCCCCTAAACTATAACACTTCATTATTTTTAAACAAAAAATTAAAATTGGCAATAAAAATGCAAACCCATGCATGCATGCAAAAAAAAAAAAACTGATGCTAGTAAATGAATATGCGAAAGAATTAGAAGAAGATTATTGTAGTTGACGATGACTTCAGTCATGTTGATGGTGTTGTTGGTTGCCACCTCAGTCTTTTTTTCCCTCCTAGCATTGACTAAATATGTTATTGTAGTAATTGGTTGCAATTGTGGAAGTTGAGTTTGGCACATGAAATAAAAACCGCACTCCTTTTGTTTTTGTAGGCTATATTTTTGGCCTAAATACCCATTCTGCCCTTTGTGTGAAACTAGGAATCAAATGCCTAAGTATGTTATCATTATCCTGAAGACTTGTTTTCTCATTAGGGCATGCATTCTTGATAACATGCCCTCCCTTTCAATTGATTGAAAGAGGAAATAGATAGATCATTATTGTTGATATAAATTTTGAGCTTGGGTTAGCAACAAGTATAGAATTGTTTAAAGTTAATTGAGCAGCGCGGTAGTACTCACATTCGGATCACCTCAAAAGAAAGGGTAGAAGTTTGTCCCTAGGGTAGATTCCGACACTCAAATCAGTATTTTGACCACATAAAATAATTCAATAAGGATTCAGTACTTAGAAAATTAGGAAGGTAATTAATAAACCCAACCCGCCATTGTGACATTTATACCTATAGTCTATAGCTTGGATCGATCCGTGGGTTAAATATTTATTATTTGACCCTTTTAGGCCTATTAGGATTGTGATGGTGAAAAACCAAAATACCCTTAGGAGACCTAGGTTTGGAGCACAATTACATGCCTTATTGGGCGTATTATTTGTTAATGTATGCCCTAAAGCCAACTTGTTTACTTTTATTGTGTATAAGAGATTTATGTATATTTTGTAAAATGACATTTTTTGAATGAAATATAGATATATAGATACACACACACCTAATCGTAGTGTTTGATATAGGTAGATTAGTACATAATTATATGTGGATCCTTATTAAGAATAAATACATCAGATTGACACGTTAAGAGTATTCTATGCGGATTATTAATCGATTGCCAGTGATTAATCTCTTTGTGATAGTAGTGTAATGATCGTTGGATTTGAAGTTATGAGTTTATTTTTACTGTATATTATTTTATTTTGACGCTATTAGTTGTCACTCGTAATAAGTTTCACATATTGTAGAGTTCAGGTATAGTATAAATAATAAAAAGATAAAGATATGACTAATATAGAATTGACCACTCCTTATAATGGGAGAGTATATCCTAGTACATCAATTTCTTGAAATATCATTTGAAGATCTTTGTGTAAAGTGGAAGTAGAATTAAGAGAGTGTTAAGATCTATTTCAAGCGAGTTGTATTTTTGAAAGAATGCTTATAAATTGATTAATTCAACAAGTGTTGGCATTGTATCTGTACTTTTGAATTAAGCGAGATACAGTATGGTGAAAGGATAATAATTACACAGAACTAAATAGATGGATAGGTAGAATCAAATTACTTGACATATTTCAACATTTAGGAGGTCATGATGCTTTGTTAGATGTTACAATCTTGATGTATTTTTGTGTTCTTTTAATTAATTAGTGAATTAATAATACATTGAAGGTATTCAATTTATCAATTCTAATGAATTTAGATATTAATTTATACTTATTAAGAACGTGAATGAGAACATAAGTGGTCACACATTTAAGATAATTAATCCGGGATTAAATAGATTGTTTGATAAGTATGGATTCATTATTTTTTATTTATTGTACTTTTCCATTAATTCCTTTTATTATTTACCATGACATTTAATCTACATCTTTACTGTTTTTTTAAATAGTGACGAATTGCATTGTAATTTCCAAAATTGACACGTAAAATCAATCTATATCTGTAACATTATTTTAGAGTATTTAACATTATGACTGTATTGGAATAATTTATGTTGTCTTTTACAGTACTTACCTGCAGATCTTTTTCTATATTGTTATTCCTACAATTTATGTGCAATATTCTTGTAGGTCCTGCAATAATTATTCTAGACTATTTTGGGCATGAATCATACAATTGGTTTAACATTTTTTACCTTATCGGTAGCTAGTCCAAACTAATATTTCTTTGTTGTTTTATCACATACTGTAACAACTAGTATTTTAATTTCTGAATTTGACATTTAAGCTCATTATATACATACAATATTTAGAGTATTGTTGCAATTATTATTTTACAATATTTCGGGTATATGCATTGTATCACGGGTTGCATTTATTTTCTATCTCATCAATAGTTCATCTAAACTAATATTTTATAAAACGATATGTTATTAAAGATAAAGATTTAGTAATCGAAATACCATTAAAGAGATATAAATATAACAAATCCTTTTTATCTCAATTAAAGATTGCGTGAGTTTTTTATTTTGTTCTTGAGCTTTACTTTCATCGCTTGGTTAAATTTCTTTTCTTCATGTAGAAAAGGAGGAAAATAATTCTAAATTAATCGTATTACAAACTAAAAATAATTAAGAAAATAGTGTTATATATTCTATTATTATTCACTTTATATAAATTTTAATTTTTTATTTTTATGACTATTGATTTTGTGATTTTTAAGTTGAAATACTGAAAAATTCTACACTCCTTATATCTCTCTTGTTTTCAAAAATAAAGATAATAAAGTCACCTAATAAGACTTATGAAATTGTGTATAAATAATTACAATTAGAAAAGTTGTAATTAATATGATGTTGGTCAGATTTGTCATCTTTTTCAATTAATCCCGGCCAAAAAGGCTAGCAAAAATGCCAAATTCAATTTCAATGCATCTTTTCATCAAATTCTACATGAATCAAATATACTCTTTATAAAAATTTATTCATCAAACAAAATTAAACAAAAAAATTATTAGAATATAATAGGAGTAAAGTGTTAGTTGACATAACAGAAGGACTTTACTGGTCAAAAGATAATATTAGGTATTAAACTATCAATGACTATAAAAAAATGGGCAAAGAAAAATTAACTCTATATACAAAGCACGTAAGGAAAATGATCTAATTAAGTTTCTGGTACTTGAATGAACAACTAGAGAAAAGAAAATAATTATCGAATTTGGAATATTTATAATAGTTATAAAATATTTCTTTTATTATTTTTTTAAGATAGTCATTTGATAGTTTTACAAAATCTAATATTTTTATTTTTACTTAAATATAAATTATTTTCCTACTCATTGAATTATGTACATTCTTATTACGTATTTATGTTGAAATTTTGTAATAAGATAAGGAAGAAACAATTTATTTTATTAGCATTTCGTGCATTTTAGAATAAGATAAAGAATGTTTTCGTAACATTCGAAGTACTTTAATGCAAGACAAAAAAACAAATTATTATTTCAATTTTTATAATGATTTTAATATACTGTGTTATACCTATCTGTAATAGGAGAATGTATTAGTTTAATCTATTTAATTTATTATACATTAGGCGTAATTTTTGTTTGATTAATTCAGTCTTTATATTTTAATTAGATTCATTTTTCATTTTTTAAAATTTTAATTATAATAAATATTTTATACAAAAAAAAATTCCATTTTATTATGTATTTATCCGAAATTGGTGGTTGTGTCCTAAAAAACAAGTAGAATAGATGATGAATAATTTAATTTTGTTTTCCTATTGGAAATTAGAAATTATGTGATTCAATGTTTTATTTTTTGAAATTTTAATTAATATTAAAGTAATACAAGCTATAAATAAGGTATATCTGTCATCTTATACTCTTATACATGTGTAAATAGGTAGTTGTATCTTGAAAAACAGGTAGAATGGATGATGAGTAATTTAATTATGTTTTTCAATTGGGAATTGAAAATTACATTTCATTAATGGCAGGTATTTTAGGCATGTACAAAAAAAAGTAGAGAAACACTTAAATATATTTTCGTATTAGAAATTGGAAATTACATTTTGTTAAGGGCGGGTAGTTTAGACAATATAAAAAAGGGCAGAAACACCTGCATATGTTTTCTATTGAAAATTGGTAATTGTATTTGATTAAGAGTAGGTAGTTTAGACATTACAAAAAAAGAAAGAAACAAAAATTGTGAGAATCAACTCACATATATTTAATAATATAGATAAATTTTAGAGACTAATGAATAACGTATTGCAACTCCTAGGACTTGATGCTTATTGAAGTCCTACTCCCAAACTAATTGTGATTCTTAAGGGCCATGTGCATATAACTGTATAAATGCATGTATCCCTGGCCAAATTTGACTATACACAAAAAGCAAGTGTATTCACATTTGATGTTCGTGAAAAAACGTGAACGTCACGTTTAAGAATGATACTTGAGAAATAAATTTAAAATAGGGGCTAGCATGGTTTGGCTCAAATAATCTTGCAAAAATTTTTGATGTGTATATTGAATTTATTATTTGTGTGAATACTCTTAGAAGATTGGACGTTTGTTGTCGGCTTGTGGATCGATATACTATAATAAAATAGAGCTTTTAATAATTATCTATAATCTCCATAATTTTCTTATATTATGCATAAATTAATCAAGATGATCTATGATAAGAAAGAAAAACTTTTAAATTCGGTTGCATTACTAATTATTTATTTTCTTAAATTTCTAACAGATATACATTGATTTATATGTGATGTATTTTGTTGTCATGAATATTAAATTCGTCAATTTACACGATATTTTGATTTTTATTTATCAAAAATACTGACTCTTACACAAAAGATGTGCCATCGAAGATGAAATCATTATCTAGTCGCCATCAATTGACGTAGTCGGCTGATATTATCTACTGACGTCATTCTGCACTTGTTGCTAACCCAAACTCAAAAATTACATCAACAATAATGATCTATCCATTTCCTCCAATCAATTAAGAGAAGGGCATGTTATCAAGAATGTGTGCCCGAATGAAAAACTGCCAAGAAGCCTTTAGGACAACGACTTTAGACTATTCTGCATGGCAGCTAACTCAAGCTCAGAAATTACGTCATCAGTGACGTCATCTGTTGACGTTATTGCTCAATTTACCAATTTCCCACGAGGGACAAAAAGGGCATTTTGGCCAAAAATATAACCTATAAATACAAAAGGATTCCGGTTTTTTTATTTCATGTGCTAAACTCAACTTCCAGAATCATAATCAATTACTACAATAACATATTTTCATCAATACTGAGGTGGGAACCAACTACATCATCAACATGACTGAAGAAACCCACAACTACAGTAATCATCTTCTAATTCTTTCGCATGTTCATTTACTAGTATCAGTTTTATTTTGCATGCGTGCATGGGTTTGCATTCTTATTACAAAATTTATTTTTTTTAAAAAAAAAATGAAGTGTTATAGTTTATATATGTTCTTGGTATATATGAAACGGGTTGTTGTTTCTTGATGGGAAATGATCAGATGAAGGGGAGGAATTTTTCCAGCCCAGTGAATTGGAGGAAGCTATAAAGATATCAATGAAGGAAGGCGATGACCAAAATTTATGTACGGCCGGTGAAGGAAAGGTGAATATTACTGTAATTGACTAGTTTCTATAGTCAATATTATCATTACCAAACTCCTTCAAAAGTCCTTCAGATTAGTTATTCATAGGATATACATTTCCTAAACCTTTAACAATTGATATTATTTTGGTTGGGAGTAACTATTCATTTGTATAATAGTTGCTCTTAAACTGATAATAACCCTTCATTTTGGGTGATAAGTGTCCAATTTGGAAATTTGGGCGCAATATAAGAGACAAAAATTTTTTATATTTCTAAGTAAGCTAATTAAAGACAGATTATTCACTCCAAATTGAATTGTCTTATTTTGTTCTCTTGATAGGATTCTAATTAATTTTTCCACAGAACAACCAGCCCCCAGGTGTTGTTGGTGTTCCTCTTCCCAAACCAGATGGTGTATCCAACAGACAGATCACGTGTGTATAAGAGACAGAAAAATTTGCAGTGGACAAGCACAACCAGGCGGCGGGAACCCGTCGGTGTTTGTCAAAGTGGTTGCCGCGTCAAGTGGAGCGTTGTTGCAGTCACTTTCTACTTGCTTATTATTCAGTGAAGGGCCCCAATGGTATCCATAACGCTAAAGCTTTGGTTCTGAAACCATAAGCTGGTCACAAGAAAGCAATTTTTTTTTTCTTTTTTTTTTGTGGGTAATACACATGCTAACGTAAATATAATTATCAGTGAAGCAATCACAAAATCATATGATTTCATCATACTAATACTATGTGAAAAGTTGAACATTCTGGAGCTGTCATGATTGTGTGGTTAAGTATTATGTGTGGATGTTTAATTAAGTGTACGTACAGCTAACATGCATGCATTTCCTGTATGTATTGCATGTTCAAGTTGTACCCAAGAATAATCCAACATTAAATAAATAAGAACAGTGAGTGTTTAAGCAACAGCTGTACGTTGTACTATATTTTGTTTCACCGTTGATTAATTAATTCCGTGGTTGAATATATAATCTCTTGTGTTTTGAACGTCGGTAACTCCGCTAGATGTGTATAAGAGACAGTCTGATGATTTCATCGTCACTGGCATTCTTTTTTGAGTTGTGATTTTTTAAAAATTATTACGGTTGAAATTAATTTACATATTCACGTACACTTAATTAAACATCCACACATAAAGCTTAACGCTTCTACCATTACTCTTTGATCAGTTGATCTCGCAGAAAGGTGTTGGCTTATTTGTTAGATTCTCTTATACACATCTAGATGTGTATTGAGCATATTTTTTGAAAGTTTATTGTAGAATAGTCTAAAATATTAGGAAATACTCATTAGATGTGTATAAGAGACAGGTGTAGAATAGTCTAAAGTTATATTGAGCAGTGACGTCAGCAGATGACGTCAGTAGATAATATCAGCCTAGGGATGGCTGTAAAGTTTTTCTTTATTATCATAAATCCTTCCACAGATAATTTGACACATGAATACAGTAAAGAATTCTAAGATGATTTATGCATGAAATGCACTTTTTCAAGTACGGCTGAGCATTAAATGGTTGAATAAAAAGTATTATGAAAATTGTCTGGGAGTTAATTGATTATAAGTAAAAAAAAAAAAGTTATATTTTTCAGTTGTACTCGTCCAAGTCTGACGAGATCAATTCATAGTCTCTTTCTACACATTAGAAGTTGTAAACTTTAAAATATTATAATAGATGTCTTATAAGAGACAGGATGTGTATAATTCTGAATTTTAAGTTAGTTCAAATTGAGAATTTATACATTTGTGTAAAATTATTATCTAGATACTTTAATATTAGACAGTTTTGGGTTAAAGTAAAAATTGTGTTATCAATTTGATTATTTTCTCAATTTGAGAATGTAATTTTGAGCTTGGGTTAGCAACAAAGTGTAGAATAGTCTAAAGTTATAATTGAGCCTGTAAAATATTTTCAAATGAAATAATATAATTTGAATCTTTTGAAAAACAAAAATATAAAAAAGGATAGCTTATAGTTTTGAAAATTTTAAAAGGACAAAATCTAAGAGTGTAATAAAAATTATACTCCTACAAAATAACAAGAAAACAAAATACAATTTTCATACTCTTGGGATTGCCGTCCCACCTCGCCCCACTGCATCCACCCCTGGTGTGTTATCATGTTCTGTGTAATGATACATAAAATACTACCAAGCAAGAGGAAGTGATGGGATGCTTAATCAATAACATAAATCCACAATTTCTCTCTAGCTTTTACCTTCATGGAGGTTTAGAATGCATATACATGAGCCAAGAATGGTTCTGCATCTTGAAAATGTGATAATAGAATTGATAGAGATCGACCAAGGATTAAGCTTAGAGATTATAGTACGTATATATGTTCTATATTTTGTTTGAAATTCCAGGGAGAAAGAATTATAAGATAAAAAACAATTATTGCACTCTTGGTCTTGACCCCTATTTGTGCTGATTAATTTTTATCCGTCTACGTGAGTTGTATGTAAAAGCAAAGGAAAATTTTAAAGAAAAGCATGACATTTAATTGTTTATTATGATGGCATTTACACTGATTTCTATACAAAATATGTTAGTACATATTGTGCACAAAAATAATTTAAAAAATTATTGTGCACAAAAATAAATAAAATTTTGTCTATAACAAATAGTCAAACCTTATGGGCTCTTTATTAATTACTTCTCCAAATGTGCTGTTTTCACTAGTTTGCCCAATGAAAACCAATATGTGTTTTCGATTGAAAATTGATAATTATATTTCTGTTATACACAGTATGTGTATAATCCCTCCAGGAGATGAAACTTCTAATTGAGAGAATCAACTCGCATATATATATATATAATAATATAGATAAAATTTAGAGACTAATGAATAACGTATTGCAACTCCTAGGACTTGATGCTTATTAAAGTTCTACTCCCAAGACTAATTGTGATTCTTAAGGGCCATGTGCATATAACTGTATAAATGCATCTATCCCTGGCCAAATTTGACTAGGGGAAAAAACAAAGTGTATTCACATTTGATGTCCGTCAAAAACAGGAAAGTCACGTTTAAGAATAATACACGAGAAATAAATTTAAAACTCTTATACCAAATAGATTGGAGCTTTTATCGTAATTACGTATAATCTCTATAATTTTTTTTGTATTATACATAAATTAATCAAGATGATTTATGATAATAAAGAAAAACTTTTAAATTCGGTAGCATTACTAATTATTTATTTTCTTACATTGGTAGCAGAGCCACCCTTAATTAATTCATGATGCGATGTATTTAGTTATCATGGATATTGAATTATTTAAACTACATGATATTTTGATTTTTATTTACGAAAAATATTGAAGAATTTTTAAAAATAAAAAAATTCTGCGGTGACGATGAAATCATCGGATGTCACCATCAATTGACGTAATCGGCGATATTATCTATGACGTCATCGACGCCACGCTCAATATAACTTTAGACTATTCTACACTTGTTGCTAACAACAAGCTCAAAAATATGTCAATAATAACTGATCTATCCATTTATAAGAGACAGCATATATAAGAGGGCATGTTATCAAGAATGTGTGCTCGAATGAAAAACTGCCCGAAGTCTTTAGGACAACGACTTTAGACTATTCTACCCTTACTGCCAACCCAAGCTCAAAAATTACATCATCGAGTTGACGTCATCTGTGACATCATCTATGACGTCATTGCTCAAAATATCAATTTCCCACAAGGGACAAAGGAATATCAACTCTTGGACTGTCAACTTATAACATCTGAATGTCTCTGTATATCTTTAGATGTGTGCTAAAGTAGATGTCCTTAAAATCAATTACTTCATGTTGAACATATTTTAATCAATACTGAGGTGGGAACCAACTACATCATCAACATGACTGAAGAAACCCACAACTACATTAATCATCTTCTAATTTTCTTTCGCACGTTCATTTACTAGTATCAGTTTTATTTTGCATGCGTGCATGGGTTTGCATTCTTATTACAAAATTTAATTTTTTAAAAAAAAAAAATGAAGTGTTGTAGTTTATATATGTTCTTGGTATATATGAAACGGGTTGTTGGTTTCTTGATGGAAATGATCAGATGAAGGGGAAGGATTTTTCCAGCCCAGTGAATTGGAGGAAGCTATAAAGATGTCAATGAAGGAAGGCGATGACCAAAATTTATGTACGGCCGGTGAAGGAAAGGTGAATATTATTGTAATTGACTAGTTTCTATAGTCAATATTATCATTACCAAACTCCTTCAAAAGTCCTTCAGATTAGTTATTCATAGGATATACATTTCCTAAACCTTTAACAATTGATATTATTTTGGTTGGGAGTAACTATTCATTTGTATAATAGTTGCTCTTAAACTGATAATAACCCTTCATTTTGGGTGATAAGTGTCCAATTTGGAAATTTGGGCGCAATCATCAAAAAAAGAAAAATTATTTTCTAAATCACAAACTCAAGTTCGCTATCAATATTAGTTCATGTGATAAAATCATATTAAATTACGACACCATAATTTTAAATATTTAGGCGAATTTTGATATTTCTTTCACGAGTTCTCTTCTTGACTCCTTACACGGCTGTCTCTTATACACATCTAGATGTGTATAAGAGACAGCCTGGGGGCTTTTGTTCTGTGGAAAAATTAATTAGAATTTTATACACAGAACAACCAGCCCCAGTGTTGTTGGTGTTCCTCTTCCCAAACCAGAACCGGTGAATCCAACGGACCCCACGTCATAGAGATCGCAAAATTTGCGGTGGACAAGCACAACGAGGCGGGAACCCGTCTGGTGTTTGTCAAAGTGGTTGCCGGCGTCAAGTGGAGCGTTGTTGCAGTCACTTTCTACTTGCTTATTATTCGGTGAAGGGCCCCAATGGTATCCATAACGCTAAAGCTTTGGTTGTTGAAACCATAATGGTCACAAGAAACTCATCTATTGGACTGAGAATGACTCACTGTAAGATGACAGTTATTGAGCTAATATTAGCAACAAGTGTAGTTGATGGTGACATACACATCTAGATAAATAAGAATGTTTGTTAAAATGTTATGCACGTTAGCTGTTTGTTTATCTTAATTAAACATCTGCTTCTACCATTACTCTTTGATCAGTTGATCTCGCAGAAAGGTGTTGGCTTAGGAGTTAGATTTTGATGAGCCAGATTATCCCGACATATTTTTTGAAAGTTTATTTTATAAGTTTTGTAAAATATTAGGGAAATAATGAGTTGAAAGAGTCTCTTATGCAAACTTGAAATGTTTGGTTGAAAGAGTCTCTTATTACTAAAGCCTTTGCCTACTAGTACTTTTGCCCTAGGGATGGCTGTATGACTTGCAGATTTTAGTCTAAAGTCGTTGACAGAAAATATACCATGTGGTGCACATGTCTTCTCTTCAGATTTATGCATGAATATGCACTAAGACTTCAAGTACGGCTGAGCATTAAATGGATGAAGAAAAATTATTATCTATTGTCCAAGAGTTAACTACTATAAGTAAAAAAAAAAAAGTTATATTTTTTCAGTTGTAATGTGTCCAAGTCTCAAGTTCAATTCATAGTCAAGAGTCTCGAGTTCAAGTTATAAACTTTAAAATTTGATATAATAGAGTGTTTAAGTGTTTGTATCCAATTGAATTTTAGTGTTAGTTCAAATAAAGAATTGTATCATTTGTAAATGTTATTATTATCAGTCACTACTTTAATATTAATACATTTGTGTTAAAGTAAAAAATTGTGTTATCAATTTGATTATTTTCTCAATTTGAGAATTTTATTTTGGCCCGATATCCAAATAAAGTTTAGCTTTTATGAGGGTGTAATTAAAATTTTAAAATATTTTCAAATGAAATAATATAATTTCGAATCTTTTGAAAAACAAAAATATAAAAAAAGGATAGCTTATAGTTTTGAAAATTTTAAAAGGACAAAATCTAAGAGTGTAATAAAAATTATACTCCTACAAAATAACAAGAAAACAAAATACAATTTTCATACTCTTGGGATTGCCGTCCCACCTCGCCCCACTGCATCCACCCCTGGTGTGTTATCATGTTCTGTGTAATGATACATAAAATACTACCAAGCAAGAGGAAGTGATGGGATGCTTAATCAATAACATAAATCCACAATTTCTCTCTAGCTTTTACCCTCATGGAGGTTTAGAATGCATATACATGAGCCAAGAATGGTTCTGCATCTTGAAAATGTGATAATAGAATTGATAGAGATCGACCAAGGATTAATTAGAGATTATAGTACGTATATATGTTCTATATTTTGTTTGAAATTCCAGGAGAAAGAATTATAAGATAAAAAACAAAACGTCAACCGTTTTAAGGAGGAGAGTTCTCTTCTTGACAGTATATTATAGTAACTCTCACTGTGCATAAGAGACAGACTCTTGATTCGATGCCTCTCCTGATCTCACCTGTATCTGAAGTGGATATTGATAATCGTTGAAATAACTGAAAAATAGAGTTATTATCCGTTTAAGAGCTAACGGTTTAAAATACTCATTCCGCAATATAAAGTGAGTAACAAAGAATTTTTCAAATTCCAGAATAACATTTACCGGTTCAAATTGTGGTATTCGTTTCTTTTAAATCACTAGCAACATCCGATATACGAAGATGACAAAGTGAGACATCTTAGATGTTTATGAGTTGGACAGCTTCTGGGGTACAACTTGAACATGCAATACAAAAAAGAAAAAGTAATTTCATCCCATAATTGTGAAATTGCACTCTTGGTCTTGACCCCTATTTGTGCTGATTAATTTTTATCCGTCTACGTGAGTTGTATGTAAAAGCAAAGGAAAATTTTAAAGAAAAGCATGACATTTAATTGTTTATTATGATGGCATTTACACTGATTTCTATACAAAATATGTTAGTACATATTGTGCACAAAAATAATTTAAAAAATTATTGTGCACAAAAATAAATAAAATTTTGTCTATAACAAATAGTCAAACCTTATGGGCTCTTTATTAATTACTTCTCCAAATGTGCTGTTTTCACTAGTTTGCCCAATGAAAACCAATATGTGTTTTCAATTGAAAATTGATAATTATATTTACGAAGAGCAGGTAGTTTAGATCTGGCTCATTACAAAATATAAGGAAAGAAACAAAAATTGAGAGAATCAACTCTATATATATATACATATAATAATCTTATAGATAAAATTTAGAGAGTAATGAATAACGTATTGCAACTCCTAGGATTGATATCTTATTAAAGTTCTACTCCCAAACTAATTGTGATTCTTACAGGGCTATGTGTGTATAAGAGTACAGATACATCTGGTTCATCTTGATGTAATTCCTAAGCCAAATATAAAAAAAAATATAGAGATTATACGTAATTACGATAAAAACGGGAAAGTCACGTTTAAGAATAATACACGAGAAATAAATTTAAAACAGGGCTACCAAATAGATTGGAGCTTTTATCGTAATTACGTATAATCTCTATATTTTTTTTTATATTATACATAAATTAATCAAGATGATTTATGATAATAAAGAAAAACTTTTAAATTCGTAGCATTACTAATTATTTATTTTCTTACATTGGTAGCGAGCCACCCTTAATTAATTCATGATGCGAGATGTATTTAGTTAAAATAATTCAATATCTGTCTCTTGTTTTCTTGATTTTTATGTACGAAAAATATTGAAGAATTTTTAAAAAATAAAAAAAAATTCTGCCAGTGACGATGAAATCATCAGATGTCACCATCAATTGACGTAATCGGCTGATATTATCTACTGACGTCACTGCTCAATATAACTTTAGACTATTCTACACTTGTTGCTAACCCAAGCTCAAAAATTACATCAACAATAACGATCTATCCATTTCCTCCAATCAATTAAAGAGGGCATGTTATCAAGAATGTGTGCTCGAATGAAAAACTGCCCAGAAGTCTTTAGGACAACGACTTTAGACTATTCTACCCTTACTGCCAACCCAAAGCTCAAAAATTACATCATCAGTTGACGTCATCTGCTGACATCATCTGTGTGCTAAACTCAACTTCCAGAATTATAATCAATTACTACAATAACATATTTTCATCAATACTGAGGTGGGAACCAACTACATCATCAACATGACTGAAGAAACCCACAACTACAGTAATCATCTTCTAATTCTTTCGCACGTTCATTTACTAGTATCAGTTTTATTTTGCATGCGTGCATGGGTTTGCATTCTTATTACAAAATTTAATTGTTTTAAAAAAAAAAATGAAGTGTTGTAGTTTATATATGTTCTTGGTATATATGAAACGGGTTGTTGGTTTCTTGATGGAAATGATCAGATGAAGGGGAGGGATTTTTCCAGCCCAGTGAATTGGAGGAAGCTATAAAGATGTCAATGAAGGAAGGCGATGACCAAAATTTATGTACGGCCGGTGAAGGAAAGGTGAATATTATTGTAATTGACTAGTTTCTATAGTCAATATTATCATTACCAAACTCCTTCAAAAGTCCTTCAGATTAGTTATTCATAGGATATACATTCTCCTAAACCTTTAACAATTGATATTATTTTGGTTGGGAGTAACTATTCATTTGTATAATAGTTGCTCTTAAACTGATAATAACCCTTCATTTTGGGTGATAAGTGTCCAATTTGGAAATTTGGGCGCAATCATCAAAAAAGAAAAATCCATTTTCTATCATTAAAGTAGTGAAGTTCGCTATCAATATTAGTTCATGTGATAAAATCATATTAAATTACGACACCATAATTATTGATTAAGCATCCCATCACTTCCTCTTGCTTGGTAGTATTTTATGTATCATTACACCCCGGCGTCAAGTGGAGCGTTGTTGCAGTCTGTCTTTACACTTGCTTATGTATTCAAGTGACAGGCCCCAATGGTATCCATAACTCTTATACACATCTGTTCTTTGAAACCATAACTGGTCACAAGAAACTCATCTATTGGAGGGATTAATTGATTAAGCCCTCTCTCGACTGAGAATGACTCACTGTTCGGGATGATTAATATATAGTAGTATTATCAAATAAGAACAGTGAGTGTTTCATGCATGCATTTAAATAAGAACATTGTGTGGTTAAGTATTATGTGTGGATGTTTAATTAAGTGTACGTATGCTAACATGCATGCATTTCCTGTATGTATTGCATGTTCAAGTTGTACCCAAGAATAATCCAACATTAAATAAATAAGAACAGTGAGTGTTTGAGTTTTTTATATACAGTTGTACTATATTTTGTTTCACCGTTGATTAATTAATTCCAGGGTTGAATATATAATCTCTTGTGTTTTGAACGTCAGTAACTCCGCTCATGGATGCACATGGCTTATAAAGGCTTAATTACAAGTTACCAACCCCATGAATATTGGAAATTAAGGTTCATTAATGTACTCACATGAAAAGATGATGTGAGAAAAAACTGGTACAATAATTAGAAAGAGGAAGGCTTCTAGATTCAACGCTTCTACCATTACTCTTTGATCAGTTGATCTCGCAGAAAGGTGTTGGCTTAGGAGTTAGATTTTGATGAGCCAGATTATATTGACATATTATTTGAAAGTTTATTTTATAAGTTTTGTAAAATATTAGGGATCTAATGAGTTGAAAGAGTCTCTTATGCAAACTTGAAATGTTTGGTTGAAAGAGTCTCTTATTACTAAAGCCTTTGCCTACTAGTACTTTTGCCCTAGGGATGGCTGTATGACTTGCAGATTTTATTTGATCTTCCACAGTAAATTTGACCATGTGGTGCACATGAATTCTCTTCAGATTTATGCATGAAATGCACTAAGAATACACTTTGTTTTTTCCCCTAGTCAAATTTGGCCCTGTCTCTTATACATTGTCTAAGATGTTAACTACTATAAGTAAAAAAAAAAAAGTTATATTTTTCAGTTGTAATGTGTCCAAGTCTCAAGTTCAATTCATAGTCAAGAGTCTCGAGTTCAAGTTATAAACTTTAAAATTTATAATAGAGTGTTTAAGTGTTTGTTATATAATTGAATTTTAGTGTTAGTTCAAATATAGAATTGTATCATATGTAAATGTAGTTATTATAGTAATACCATTTCTTTTTGATCATATGTGTTAAAGTAAAAAATTGTGTTATCAATTTGATTATTTTCTCAATTTGAGAATTTTATTTTGGCCCGATATCCAAATAAAGTTTAGCTTTTATGAGGGTGTAATTAAAATTTTAAAATATTTTCAAATGAAATAATATAATTTCGAATCTTTTGAAAAACAAAAATATAAAAAAAGGATAGCTTATAGTTTTGAAAATTTTAAAAGGACAAAATCTAAGAGTGTAATAAAAATTATACTCCGTACAAAATAACAAGAAAACAAAATACAATTTTCATACTCTTGGGATTGCCGTCCCACCTCGCCCCACTGCATCCACCCCTGGTGTGTTATCATGTTCTGTGTAATGATACATAAAATACTACCAAGCAAGAGGAAGTGATGGGATGCTTAATCAATAACATAAATCCACAATTTCTCTCTAGCTTTTACCCTCATGGAGGTTTAGAATGCATATACATGAGCCAAGAATGGTTCTGCATCTTGAAAATGTGATAATAGAATTGATAGAGATCGACCAAGGATTAATTAGAGATTATAGTATGTATATATGTTCTGATATTTTGTTTGAAATTCCAGGGAGAAAGAATTATAAGATAAAAAACAAAACGTCAACCGTTTTAAGGAGTCAAGAAGAGAACTCTCCTTTATTCCTCAAGACCTTCGACATTATCGATCACAAGGCCTTTTTAGAAATAAGTTTTAGTTACTCACTCTGAAGTGGATATTGATAATCGTTGAAATAACTGAAAAATAGAGGAATCTCATTATTTTTAATCTTCTAACGGTTTAAAATACTCATTCCGCAATATAAAGTGAGTAACAAAGAATTTTTCAAATTCGAATAACATTTACCGGTTCAAATTGTGGTATTCGTTTCTTTTAAATCACTAGCAACATCCGATATACGAAGATGACAAAGTGAGAATTCATATCAGTTTAGAGTGATAGATTCCAGAGACTTTATATTGTTTTACCCACAAAAAAAAAGAAAAAAAGAAGCTGTTCATCCCATAATTGTGAAATTGCACTCTTGGTCTTGACCCCTATTTGTGCTGATTAATTTTTATCCGTCTACGTGAGTTGTATGTAAAAGCAAAGGAAAATTTTAAAGAAAAGCATGACATTTAATTGTTTATTATGATGGCATTTACACTGATTTCTATACAAAATATGTTAGTACATATTGTGCACAAAAATAATTTAAAAAATTATTGTGCACAAAAATAAATAAAATTTTGTCTATTAACAAATAGTCAAACCTTATGGGCTCTTTATTAATTACTTCTCCAAATGTGCTGTTTTCACTAGTTTGCCCAATGAAAACCAATATGTGTTTTCGATTGAAAATTGATAATTATATTTACGAAGAGCAGTAGTTTAGACATTACAAATGTGTACATCAAACATAAATTGAGAGAACAACTGCATATATATATATCTTATAACAATATAGATGTGTATTTAGAGACTAATGAATAACGTATTGCAACTCCTAGGACTTGATGCTTATTAAAGTTCTACTCCCAAACTAATTGTGATTCTTAAGGGCCATGTGCATATAACTGTATAAATGCATCTATCCCTGGCATATTTACCCACATCATCATATTATACATAAATTAATCAAGATGATTTATGATAATAAAGAAAAACTTTTAAATTCGGTAGCATTACTAATTATTTATTTTCTTACATTGGTAGCAGAGCCACCCTTAATTAATTCATGATGCAGATGTATTTAGTTATCATGGATATTGAATTATTTAAACTACATGATATTTTGATTTTTATTTACGAAAAATATTGAAGAATTTTTAAAAAATAAAAAAAAATTCTGCCAGTGACGATGAGATCAACTGATCAACTGTCTCTTATACACATCTAGATGTGTATAAGAGACGTCACTGCTGACGTCTCTTATACACTCATTTTAGATTGTCTCTTATACAGACAAGCTCTAGAATTGTATCTTAACACATTAGATGTATAAGAGACAGGTAATCTCTTAATTAGGGCATGGTCGATCTCTATCAATTCTACTTACATCATCAGTTGACGTCATCTGCTGACATCATCTACTGACGTCATTGCTCAAAATATCAATTTCCCACAAGGGACAGAAAGGACATTTTGGCCAAAAATATAGCCTATAAATACAAAAGGAGTCCGGTTTTTTTATTTCATGTGCTAAACTCAACTTCCAGAATTATAATCAATTACTACAATAACATATTTTCATCAATACTGAGGTGGGAACCAACTACATCATCAACATGACTGAAGAAACCCACAACTACAGTAATCATCTTCTAATTCTTTCGCACGTTCATTTACTAGTATCAGTTTTATTTTGCATGCGTGCATGGGTTTGCATTCTTATTACAAAATTTAATTGTTTTAAAAAAAAAAATGAAGTGTTGTAGTTTATATATGTTCTTGGTATATATGAAACGGGTTGTTGGTTTCTTGATGGAAATGATCAGATGAAGGGGAGGGATTTTTCCAGCCCAGTGAATTGGAGGAAGCTATAAAGATGTCAATGAAGGGAAGGCGATGACCAAAATTTATGTACGGCCGGTGAAGGAAAGGTGAATATTATTGTAATTGACTAGTTTCTATAGTCAATATTATCATTACCAAACTCCTTCAAAAGTCCTTCAGATTAGTTATTCATAGGATATACATTTCCTAAACCTTTAACAATTGATATTATTTTGGTTGGGAGTAACTATTCATTTGTATAATAGTTGCTCTTAAACTGATAATAACCCTTCATTTTGGGTGATAAGTGTCCAATTTGGAAATTTGGGCGCAATCATCAAAAAAGAAAAATTATTTTCTAAATCACAAACTCAAGTTCGCTATCCAATATTAGTTCATGTGATAAAATCATATTAAATTACTGACACCATAATTTTAAATATTTAGGCGAATTTTGATATTTCTTTCACAGGTCTAGAAACACGGTAAAAAAAAACATCATTCACTCCAAATTGAATTGTCTTATTTTGTTCTCTTGATAGGATTCTAATTAATTTTTCCAAAGAACACACATTAAGAGTGTTGTTGGTGTTCCTCTTCCCAAACCAGAACCGGTGAATCCAACGAGACCCCACGTCATAGAGATCGCAAAATTTGCGGTGGACAAGCACAACGAGCGGCGGGAACCCGTCGGTGTTTGTCAAAGTGGTTGCCGGCGTCAAGTGGAGCGTTGTTGCAGTCACTTTCTACTTGCTTATTATTCGGTGAAGGGCCCCAATGGTATCCATAACGCTAAAGCTTTGGTTCTTGAAACCATAAGCTGGTCACAAGAAACTCATCTATTGGAGGGATTAATTGATTAAGCCCTCTCTCGATGACTCATAAGATTTTGGGATAGATGCTCTTATACAGTTATATGCACATGGCCCTTAAGAATGAGTGTTTCATGCATGCATTTAAATAAGAATGTTGTGTGGTTAAGTATTATGTGTGGATGTTTAATTAAGTGTACGTACAGCTAACATGCATGCATTTCCTGTATGTATTGCATGTTCAAGTTGTACCCAAGAAATTTCCTAATCCAACATTAAATAAATAAGAACAGTGAGTGTTTGAGTTTTTTATATACAGTTGTACTATATTTTGTTTCACCGTTGATTAATTAATTCCAGGGTTGAATATATAATCTCTTGTGTTTTGAACGTCAGGTAACTCCGCTCATACATGGCTTATAAAGGCTTAATTACAAGTTACCAACCCCATGAATATTGGAAATTAAGGTTCATTAATGTACTCACATGAAAAGATGATGTGAGAAAANCTGCCCTAGGGATGGCTGTATGACTTGCAGATTTTATTTGATCTTCCACAGTAAAATTTGACCATGTGGTGCACATGAATTCTCTTCAGATTTATGCATGAAATGCACTAAGACTTCAAGTACGGCTGAGCATTAAATGGATGAAGAAAAATTATTATCTATTGTCCAAGAGTTAACTACTATAAGTAAAAAAAAAAAAAAAGTTATATTTTTTCATGTGTCTCTTATACACTCAAGTTCAATTCATAGTCAAGAGTCTCGAGTTCAAGTTATAAACTTTAAAATTTATAATAGAGTGTTTAAGTGTTTGTATCCAATTGAATTTTAGTGTTAGTTCAAATAAAGAATTGTATCATTTGTAAATGTTATTATTATCAGTCACTACTTTAATATTAATACATTTGTGTTAAAGTAAAAAATTGTGTTATCAATTTGATTATTTTCTCAATTTGAGAATTTTATTTTGGCCCGATATCCAAATAAAGTTTAGCTTTTATGAGGTCTCTAGTGTAATTAAAATTTTAAAATATTTTCAAATGAAATAATATAATTTCGAATCTTTTGAAAAACAAAAATATAAAAAAAGGATAGCTTATAGTTTTGAAAATTTTAAAAGGACAAAATCTAAGAGTGTAATAAAAATTATACTCCTACAAAATAACAAGAAAACAAAATACAATTTTCATACTCTTGGGATTGCCGTCCCACCTCGCCCCACTGCATCCACCCCTGGTGTGTTATCATGTTCTGTGTAATGATACATAAAATACTACCAAGCAAGAGGAAGTGATGGGATGCTTAATCAATAACATAAATCCACAATTTCTCTCTAGCTTTTACCCTCATGGAGGTTTAGAATGCATATACATGAGCCAAGAATGGTTCTGCATCTTGAAAATGTGATAATAGAATTGATAGAGATCGACCAAGGATTAATTAGAGATTATAGTACGTATATATGTTCTATATTTTGTTTGAAATTCCCGAGTTCTCTTCTTGACTCCTGTCTCTTATACACATCTAGATGTGTATTATCGATCACAAGGCCTTTTTAGAAATAAGTTTTAGTTATCAC
Source organism: Cinchona pubescens (assembly GCA_025175665.1). Lineage (NCBI taxonomy): Eukaryota > Viridiplantae > Streptophyta > Magnoliopsida > Gentianales > Rubiaceae > Cinchona > Cinchona pubescens. Next base: position 327,720 of record JANKKI010000465.1, on the reverse strand, counting down.
TCTGTAATACTTCGTGGATATAGACTAATCAATTAAGAGACATCAACAATTAGAAACAAAAGTTTTTAATCTTCTAACGGTTTAAAATACTCATTCCGCAATATAAAGTGAGTAACAAAGAATTTTTCAAATTCCAGAATTCACATTTACCGGTTCAAATTGTGGTATTCGTTTCTTTTAAATCACTAGCAACATCCGATATACGAAGATGACAAAGTGAGAATTCATATCAGTTTAGAGTGATAGATTCCAGAGACTTTATATTGTTTTACCCACAAAAAAAAAAGAAAAAAAAAGAGCTGTTCATCCCATAATTGTGAAATTGCACTCTTGGTCTTGACCCCTATTTGTGCTGATTAATTTTTATCCGTCTACGTGAGTTGTATGTAAAAGCCAAAAGGAAAATTTTAAAGAAAAGCATGACATTTAATTGTTTATTATGATGGCATTTACACTGATTTCTATACAAAATATGTTAGTACATATTGTGCACAAAAATAATTTAAAAAATTATTGTGCACAAAAATAAATAAAATTTTGTCTATAACAAATAGTCAAACCTTATGGGCTCTTTATTAACTACTTCTCCAAATGTGCTGTTTTCACTAGTTTGCCCAATGAAAACCAATATGTGTTTTCGATTGATAATTGATAATTATATTTACGAAGAGCAGGTAGTTTAGACATTACAAAAAAGGAAAGAAACAAAAATTGAGAGAATCAACTCGCATATATATATATATAATAATATAGATAAAATTTAGAGACTAATGAATAACGTATTGCAACTCCTAGGACTTGATGCTTATTAAAGTTCTACTCCCAAACTAATTGTGATTCTTAAGGGCCATGTGCATATAACTGTATAAATGCATCTATCCCTGGCCAAATTTGACTAGGGGAAAAAACAAAGTGTATTCACATTTGATGTCCGTCAAAAACGGGAAAGTCACGTTTAAGAATAATACACGAGAAATAAATTTAAAACAGGGGCTACCAAATAGATTGGAGCTTTTATCGTAATTACGTATAATCTCTATAATTTTTTTGTATTATACATAAATTAATCAAGATGATTTATGATAATAAAGAAAAACTTTTAAATTCGATGTCTTACATCAACAATAACGATCTATCCATTTCCTCCAATCAATTAAAGAGGGCATGTTATCAAGAACAGTGTGCTCGAATGAAAAACTGCCCAGAAGTCTTTAGGACAACGACTTTAGACTATTCTACCCTTCTGCCAACCCAAGCTCAAAAATTACATCATCGATTGACGTCATCTGCTGACATCATCTACGCGTGATGTAATTTATCAATTTCCCACAAGGGACTTAAAGGACATTTTGGCCAAAAATATAGCCTATAAATACAAAAGGAGTCCGGTTTTTTTATTTCATGTGCTAAACTCAACTTCCAGAATTATAATCAATTACTACAATAACATATTTTCATCAATACTGAGGTGGGAACCAACTACATCATCAACATGACTGAAGAAACCCACAACTACAGTAATCATCTTCTAATTCTTTCGCACGTTCATTTACTAGTATCAGTTTTATTTTGCATGCGTGCATGGGTTTGCATTCTTATTACAAAATTTAATTTCAAGCGCCCTTTTTTAAAAAAAAAATGAAGTGTTGTAGTTTATATATGTTCTTGGTATATATGAAACGGGTTGTTGGTTTCTTGATGGAAATGATCAGATGAAGGGGAGGGATTTTTCCAGCCCAGTGAATTGGAGGAAGCTATAAAGATGTCAATGAAGGAAGGCGATGACCAAAATTTATGTACGGCCGGTGAAGGAAAGGTGAATATTATTGTAATTGACTAGTTTCTATAGTCAATATTATCATTACCAAACTCCTTCAAAAGTCCTTCAGATTAGTTATTCATAGGATATACATTTCCTAAACCTTTAACAATTGATATTATTTTGGTTGGGAGTAACTATTCATTTGTATAATAGTTGCTCTTAAACTGATAATAACCCTTCATTTTGGGTGATAAGTGTCCAATTTGGAAATTTGGGCGCAATCATCAAAAAAGAAAAATTATTTTCTAAATCACAAACTCAAGTTCGCTATCCAATATTAGTTCATGTGATAAAATCATATTATCTATTATCACATTTTCAAGATGCAGAACCACTGTCTCTTATACACATCTAGATGTGTATAAGAGACAGGCTGGTTGTTCTGTGGAAAAATTAATTAGAATCTTATCAAGTTCTAGATGTGTATAAGATTCTAATTCATTTTTCCAGTGAACAACCAGCCCCGGTGTTGTTGGTGTTCCTCTTCCCAAACCAGAACCGGTGAATCCACGGACCCCACGTCATAGAGATCGCAAAATTTGCGGTGGACAAGCACAACGAGCAGGCGGGAACCCGTCGGTGTTTGTCAAAGTGGTTGCCGCGTCAAGTGGAGCGTTGTTGCGTCACTTTCTACTTGCTTATTATTCGGTGAAGGGCCCCAATGGTATCCATAACGCTAAAGCTTTGGTTCTTGAAACCATAATGGTCACAAGAAAGCTTCTTTTGTTCTTATTTGATTCTTACTACTACATATAAATGTCTCTGATACATGAATCACTCTCAGTCGAGATGATTAATATATATTAGTATTATCAAATAAGAACAGTGAGTGTCTCATGCATGCACATTAAATGTGTATAAGTGACTGTGTGGTTAAGTATTATGTGTGGATGTTTAATTAAGTGTACGTACAGCTAACATGCATGCATTTCCTGTATGTATTGCATATTCAAGTCTAGATGTGTATAAGAGACAGCTCAAACACTCACTGTTCTTATTTATTTAATAGATTATATTGACATATTTTTGAAAGTTTATTTTATAAGTTTTGTAAAATATTAGGAAATAATGAGTTGAAAGAGTCTCTTATGCAAACTTGAAATAGCAGTTGAAAGAGTCTCTTATTACTAAAGCCTTTGCCTACTAGTACTTTTGCCCTAGGGATGGCTGTATGACTTGCAGATTTTATTTGATCTTCCACAGTAAAATTTGACCATGTGGTGCACATGAATTCTCTTCAGATTTATGCATGAAATGCACTAAGACTTCAAGTACGGCTGAGCATTAAATGGATGAAGAAAAATTATTATCTATTGTCCAAGAGTTAACTACTATAAGTAAAAAAAAAAAAAAAGTTATATTTTTAAGAATATTAACCTGTCTCTTATTCACATCATAGATGTGTATCGAGTTCAAGTTATAAACTTTAAAATTTATAATAGAGTGTTTAAGTGTTTGTATCCAATTGAATTTTAGTGTTAGTTCAAATAAAGAATTGTATCAGCCGATCATTTGTAAATGTTATTATTATCAGTCACTACTTTAATATTAATACATTTGTGTTAAAGTAAAAAATTGTGTTATCAATTTGATTATTTTCTCAATTTGAGAATTTTATTTTGGCCCGATATCCAAATAAAGTTTAGCTTTTATGAGGGTGTAATTAAAATTTTAAAATATTTTCAAATGAAATAATATAATTTCGAATCTATTGAATAACAAAAATATAAAAAAAGGATAGCTTATAGTTTTGAAAATTTTAAAAGGACAAAATCTAAGAGTGTAATAAAAATTATACTCCTACAAAATAACAAGAAAACAAAATACAATTTTCATACTCTTGGGATTGCCGTCCCACCTCGCCCCACTGCATCCACCCCTGGTGTGTTATCATGTTCTGTGTAATGATACATAAAATACTACCAAGCAAGAGGAAGTGATGGGATGCTTAATCAATAACATAAATCCACAATTTCTCTCTAGCTTTTACCCTCATGGAGGTTTAGAATGCTATATACATGAGCCAAGAATGGTTCTGCATCTTGAAAATGTGATAATAGAATTGATAGAGATCGACCAAGGATTAATTAGAGATTATAGTACGTATATATGTTCTATATTTTGTTTGAAATTCCAGGGAGAAAGAATTATAAGATAAAAAACAAAACGTCAACCGTTTTAAGGAGTCAAGAAGAGAACTCTCCTTTATTCCTCAAGACCTTCGACATTATCGATCACAAGGCCTTTTTAGAAATAAGTTTTAGTTACTCACTCTGTCTGAAGTGGATATTGATAATCGTTGAAATAACTGAAAAATAGAGGAATCTCATTATTTTTTAATCTTCTAACGGTTTAAAATACTCATTCCGCAATATAAAGTGAGTAACAAAGAATTTTTCAAATTCCAGAATAACATTTACCGGTTCAAATTGTGGTATTCGTTTCTTTTAAATCACTAGCAACATCCAATATACGAAGATGACAAAGTGAGAATTCATATCAGTTTAGAGTGTAATAAATAGATTCCAGAGACTTTATATTGTTTTACCCACAAAAAAAAAAGAAAAAAAGAAGCTGTTCATCCCATAATTGTGAAATTGCACTCTTGGTCTTGACCCCTATTTGTGCTGATTAATTTTTATCCGTCTACGTGAGTTGTATGTAAAAGCAAAGGAAAATTTTAAAGAAAAGCATGACATTTAATTGTTTATTATGATGGCATTTACACTGATTTCTATACAAAATATGTTAGTACATATTGTGCACAAAAATAATTTAAAAAATTATTGTGCACAAAAATAAATAAAATTTTGTCTATAACAAATAGTCAAACCTTATGGGCTCTTTATTAACTACTTCTCCAAATGTGCTGTTTTCACTAGTTTGCCCAATGAAAACCAATATGTGTTTTCGATTGAAAATTGATAATTATATTTACGAAGAGCAGGTAGTTTAGACATTACAAAAAAGGAAAGAAACAAAAATTGAGAGAATCAACTCGCATATATATATATATAATAAGTATAGATAAAATTTAGAGACTAATGAATAACGTATTGCAACTCCTAGGACTTGATGCTTATTAAAGTTCTACTCCCAAACTAATTGTGATTCTTAAGGGCCATGTGCATATAACTGTATAAATGCATCTATCCCTGGCCAAATTTGACTAGGGGAAAAAACAAAGTGTATTCACATTTGATGTCCGTCAAAAACGGGAAAGTCACGTTTAAGAATAATACACGAGAAATAAATTTAAAACAGGGGCTACCAAATAGATTGGAGCTTTTATCGTAATTACGTATAATCTCTATAAGAAAATATCACTAATTCTTTTGTATTATACATAAATTAATCAAGATGATTTATGATAATAAAGAAAATCTTTTAAATTCGATAGCATGTCTAATTATTTATTTTCTTAGATGCATATATAAGAGCCACCCTTAATTAATACATAGTCTAGATGTATTTAGTTATCATGGATATTCATACATTTGTCTCTAGGGCACATATCTAGATGTGTATTTACGAGAAAGATATGAAGCAGTGAAAAAAAAAAAAATTCTGCCAGTGACGATGAAATCATCAGATGTCACCATCAATTGACGTAATCGGCTGATATTATCTACTGACGTCATCTGCTGACGTCACTGCTCAATATAACTTTAGACTATTCTACACTTGTTGCTAACCCAAGCTCAAAATTACATCAACAATAACGATCTATCCATTTCCTCCAATCAATTAAAGAGGGCATGTTATCAAGAATGTGTGCTCGAATGAAAAACTGCCCAGAAGTCTTTAGGACAACGACTTTAGACTATTCTACCCTTACTGCCAACCCAAGCTCAAAAATTACATCATCAGTTGACGTCATCTGCTGACATCATCTACTGACGTCATTGCTCAAAATATCAATTTCCCACAAGGGACAGAAAGGACATTTTGGCCAAAAATATAGCCTATAAATACAAAAGGAGTCCGGTTTTTTTATTTCATGTGCTAAACTCAACTTCCAGAATTATAATCAATTACTACAATAACATATTTTCATCAATACTGAGGTGGGAACCAACTACATCATCAACATGACTGAAGAAACCCACAACTACAGTAATCATCTTCTAATTCTTTCGCACGTTCATTTACTAGTATCAGTTTTATTTTGCATGCGTGCATGGGTTTGCATTCTTATTACAAAATTTAATTGTTTTAAAAAAAAAAATGAAGTGTTGTAGTTTATATATGTTCTTGGTATATATGAAACGGGTTGTTGGTTTCTTGATGGAAATGATCAGATGAAGGGGAGGGATTTTTCCAGCCCAGTGAATTGGAGGAAGCTATAAAGATGTCAATGACACAAGGCGATGACCAAAATTTATGTACGGCCGGTGAAGGAAAGGTGAATATTATTGTAATTGACTAGTTTCTATAGTCAATATTATCATTACCAAACTCCTTCAAAAGTCCTTCAGATTAGTTATTCATAGGATATACATTTCCTAAACCTTTAACAATTGATATTATTTTGGTTGGGAGTAACTATTCATTTGGTTATAATAGTTGCTCTTAAACTGATAATAACCCTTCATTTTGGGTGATAAGTGTCCAATTTGGAAATTTGGGCGCAATCATCAAAAAAGAAAAATTATTTTCTAAATCACAAACTCAAGTTCGCTATTTTATATTAGTTCATGTGATAAAATCATATTAGATTAACACCATAATTTTAAATATTTAGGCGAATTTTGATATTTCTTTCACAGGTCTAGAAACACGGTAAAAAAAAACATCATTCACTCCAAATTGAATTGTCTTATTTTGTTCTCTTGATAGGATTCTAATTAATTTTTCCACAGAACAACCAGCCCCGGTGTTGTTGGTGTTCCTCTTCCCAAACCAGAACCGGTGAATCCAACAGACCCCACGTCATAGAGATCGCAAAATTTGCGGTGGACAAGCACAACGAGGCGGGAACCCGTCTGGTGTTTGTCAAAGTGGTTGCCGCGTCAAGTGGAGCGTTGTTGCAGTCACTTTCTACTTGCTTATTATTCGGTGAAGGGCCCCAATGGTATCCATAACGCTAAAGCTTTGGTTCTGAAACCATAATGGTCACAAGAAACTCATCTATTGGAGGGATTAATTGATCTAAGCCCTCTCTCGACTGAGAATGACTCACTGTTCGGGATGATTAATATATAGTAGTATTATCAAATAAGAACAGTGAGTGTTTCATGTCGTATGCATTTATGTAAGAACATGTTGTGTCATGCTTTTCTTTAAAATGTTTAATTACTGTACTTAGCTAACATGCATGCATTTCCTGTATGTATTGCATGTTCAAGTTGTACCCAAGAATAATCCAACATTAAATAAATAAGAACAGTGAGTGTTTGAGTTTTTTATATACAGTTGTACTATATTTTGTTTCACCGTTGATTAATTAATTCCAGGGTTGAATATATAATCTCTTGTGTTTTGAACGTCAGTAACTCCGCTCATACATGGCTTATAAAGGCTTAATTACAAGTTACCAACCCCATGAATATTGGAAATTATAAGGTTCATTAATGTACTCACATGAAAAGATGATGTGAGAAAAAACTGGTACAATAATTAGAAAGAGGAAGGCTTCTGCTTTCAACGCTTCTACCATTACTCTTTGATCAGTTGATCTCGCAGAAAGGTGTTGGCTTAGGAGTTAGATTTTGATGAGCCAGATTATATTGACATATTTTTTGAAAGTTTATTTTATAAGTTTTGTAAAATATTAGGGAAATAATGAGTTGAAAGAGTCTCTTATGCAAACTTGAAATGTTTGGTTGAAAGAGTCTCTTATTACTAAAGCCTTTGCCTACTAGTACTTTTGCCCTAGGGATGGCTGTATGACTTGCAGATTTTATTTGATCTTCCACAGTAAAATTTGACCATGTGGTGCACATGAATTCTCTTCAGATTTATGCATGAAATGCACTAAGACTTCAAGTACGGCTGAGCATTAAATGGATGAAGAAAAATTATTATCTATTGTCCAAGAGTTAACTACTATAAGTAAAAAAAAAAAAAAAGTTATATTTTTTCAGTTGTAATGTGTCCAAGTCTCAAGTTCAATTCATAGTCAAGAGTCTCGAGTTCAAGTTATAAACTTTAAAATTTATAATAGAGTGTTTAAGTGTTTGTATCCAATTGAATTTTAGTGTTAGTTCAAATAAAGAATTGTATCATTTGTAAATGTTATTATTATCAGTCACTACTTTAATATTAATACATTTGTGTTAAAGTAAAAAATTGTGTTATCAATTTGATTATTTTCTCAATTTGAGAATTTTATTTTGGCCCGATATCCAAATAAAGTTTAGCTTTTATGAGGGTGTAATTAAAATTTTAAAATATTTTCAAATGAAATAATATAATTTGAATCTTTTGAAAAAATTTATAAAAAAAGGATAGCTTATAGTTTTGAAAATTTTAAAAGGACAAAATCTAAGAGTGTAATAAAAATTATACTCCTACAAAATAACAAGAAAACAAAATACAATTTTCATACTCTTGGGATTGCCGTCCCAACCTCGCCCCACTGCATCCACCCCTGGTGTGTTATCATGTTCTGTGTAATGATACATAAAATACTACCAAGCAAGAGGAAGTGATGGGATGCTTAATCAATCTACATAAATCCACAATTTCTCTCTAGCTTTTACTTCCTCATGGAGGTTTAGAATGCATATACATGAGCCAAGAATGGTTCTGCATCTTGAAAATATGATAATAGAATTGATAGAGATCGACCAAGGATTAATTAGAGATTATAGTACGTATATATGTTCTATATTTTGTTTGAAATTCCAGGGAGAAAGAATTATAAGATAAAAAACAAAACGTCAACCGTTTTAAGGAGTCAAGAAGAGAACTCTCCTTTATTCCTCAAGACCTTCGACATTATCGATCACAAGGCCTTTTTAGAAATAAGTTTTAGTTACTCACTCTGTAATACGAAGTGGATATTGATAATCGTTGAAATAACTGAAAAATAGAGGAATCTCATTATTTTTTAATCTTCTAACGGTTTGACTCACAAAATACTCATTCCGCAATATAAAGTGAGTAACAAAGAATTTTTCAAATTCCAATAACATATTACCGGTTCAAATTGTGGTATTCGTTTCTTTTAAATCACTAGCAACATCCAATATACGAAGATGACAAAGTGAGAATTCATATCAGTTTAGAGTGATAGATTCCAGAGACTTTATATTGTTTTACCCACAAAAAAATTGAAAAAAAAGAAGCTGTTCATCCCATAATTGTGAAATTGCACTCTTGGTCTTGACCCCTATTTGTGCTGATTAATTTTTATCCGTCTACGTGAGTTGTATGTAAAAGCAAAGGAAAATTTTAAAGAAAAGCATGACATTTAATTGTTTATTATGATGGCATTTACACTGATTTCTATACAAAATATGTTAGTACATATTGTGCACAAAAATAATTTAAAAAATTATTGTGCACAAAAATAAATAAAATTTTGTCTATAACAAATAGTCAAACCTTATGGGCTCTTTATTAATTACTTCTCCAACAATGTGCTGTTTTCACTAGTTTGCCCAATGAAAACCAATATGTGTTTTCGATTGAAAATTGATAATTATATTTACGAAGAGCAGGTAGTTTAGACATTACAAACACTCAGAAAGAAACAAAATTGAGAGAATCAACTCGCATATATATATATATATAATAATATAGATAAAATTTAGAGACTAATGAATAACGTATTGCAACTCCTAGGACTTGATGCTTATTAAAGTTCTACTCCCAAACTAATTGTGATTCTTAAGGGCCATGTGCATATAACTGTATAAATGCATCTATCCCTGGCAGAATTTGACTTTATTTTTTAACAAATTATTCACATTTGATACCGTCAAAAACGGGAAAGTCACGTTTAAGAATAATACACGAGAAATAAATTTAAAACAGGGGCTACCAAATAGATTGGAGCTTTTATCGTAATTACGTATAATCTCTATAATTTTTTTGTATTATACATAAATTAATCAAGATGATTTATGATAATAAAGGCTTGAAAATCTTTTAAATTCGATAGCATTACTAATTATTTATTTTCTTACATTGGTAGCAGAGCCACCCTTAATTAATTCATGATGCAGATGTATTTAGTTATCATGGATATTGAATTATTTAAACTACATGATATTTTGATTTTTATTTACGAAAAATATTGAAGAATTTTTAAAAAATAAAAAAAAATTCTGCCAGTGACGATGAAATCATCAGATGTCACCATCAATTGACGTAATCGGCTGATATTATCTACTGACGTCATCTGCTGACGTCACTGCTCAATATAACTTTAGACTATTCTACACTTGTTGCTAACCCAAGCTCAAAATTACATCAACAATAACGATCTATCCATTTCCTCCAATCAATTAAAGAGGGCATGTTATCAAGAATGTGTGCTCGAATGAAAAACTGCCCAGAAGTCTTTAGTAGAACGACTCTAGAGTATTCTACCTGGGTCTACTGACGTCATTGCTTTAGTTAATATCATTATTTCCCTAATAATTTTACAATTGACATTTTGTGCATAAATATAGCCTAGAAATACAAAAGGAGTCCGGTTTTTTTATTTCAAGTGCTCTCAACTTCCAGAATTATAATCAGATTACTACAATAACATGTTTTATACACATACTGAGATGTGTATAAACTACATCATCAACATGACTGAAGAAATTAACATCAATTGTATAATCACAGTAATTCTTGATCGCACGTTCATTTACTAGTATCAATATTAGAGTTATGCGTGCATGAGTAACATTTAAAACGTTACAAGATTAATTTGAATAATGAGATAAAAAAATGAAGTGTTAATTACACCCTGGATGTTGCTAACACTTTATAAGAAACGGGTTGTTGGTTTCTTGATGGAAATGATCAGATGAAGGGGAGGGATTTTTCCAGCCCAGTGAATTGGAGGAAGCTATAAAGATGTCAATGAAGGAAGGCGATGACCAAAATTTATGTACGGCCGGTGATCGAGGAAAGGTGAATATTATTGTAATTGACTAGTTTCTATAGTCAATATTATCATTACCAAACTTATACAAAAGTCCTTCAGATTAGTTATTCATAGGATATACATTTCCTAAACCTTTAACAATTGATATTATTTTGGTTGGGAGTAACTATTCATTTGTATAATAGTTGCTCTTAAACTGATAATAACCCTGTATTTTGAGACAGCCTTAAAAATTTGGAAATTTGGCGCAATCATCAAAAAAGAAAAATTATTTTCTAAATCACAAACTCAAGTTCGCTATCCAATATTAGTTCATGTGATAAAATCATATTAAATTACGATAATAATTAATTTTAAATATCTAGGCGAATTTTATTATTTCTTTATAACAGGTCTAGAAACACGGTAAAAAAAAACATCATTCATGTCCAAATTGAATTGTCTTATTTTGTTCTCTTGATAGGATTCTAATTAATTTTTCCACAGAACAACCAGCCCCGGTGTTGTTGGTGTTCCTCTTCCCAAACAGTGTGGTTAAGTATTATGTGTGGATGTTTAATTAAGTGTACGTACAGCTAACATGCATGCATTTCCTGTATGTATTGCATGTTCAAGTTGTACCCAAGAATAATCCAACATTAAATAAATAAGAACAGTGAGTGTTTGTACTGTAGTTTTTTATATACAGTTGTACTATATTTTGTTTCACCGTTGATTAATTAATTCCAGGGTTGAATATATAATCTCTTGTGTTTTGAACGTCAGTAACTCCGCTCATACATGGCTTATAAAGGCTTAATTACAAGTTACCAACCCCATGAATATTGGAAATTAAGGTTCATTAATGTACTCACATGAAAAGATGATGTGAGAAAAAACTGGTACAATAATTAGAAAGAGGAAGGCTTCTGCTTTCAACGCTTCTACCATTACTCTTTGATCAGTTGATCTCGCAGAAAGGTGTTGGCTTAGGAGTTAGATTTTGATGAGCCAGATTATATTGACATATTTTTTGAAAGTTTATTTTATAAGTTTTGTAAAATATTAGGGAAATAATGAGTTGAAAGAGTCTCTTATGCAAACTTGAAATGTTTGGTTGAAAGAGTCTCTTATTACTAAAGCCTTTGCCTACTAGTACTTTTGCCCTAGGGATGGCTGTATGACTTGCAGATTTTTATTTGATCTTCCACAGTAAAATTTGACCATGTGGTGCACATGAATTCTCTTCAGATTTATGCATGAAATGCACTAAGACTTCAAGTACGGCTGAGCATTAAATGGATGAAGAAAAATTATTATCTATTGTCCAAGAGTTAACTACTATAAGTATAAAAAACAGCTTTAATTGATTGGAGGAAATGGATAGATCGTTATCGTAGTTCAATTCATAGTCAAGAGTCTCGAGTTCAAGTTATAAACATCTATCCTGTTTTATAACAGAGTGTTTAAGTGATTGTATCCACATTTACAAATGATACAATTAGTTATTTGAACTAATTGTACATTTGTAATTGTTGTCTATTATACACATCTAGATGTGTATAAGAGACAGGTTAAAGTAAAAATTGTGTTATCAATTTGATTATTTTCTCAATTTCTCTTATACACATCTAGATGTGTATAAGAGACAGAACTAATATTGGATAGCGAACTTGAGTTTGTGATTTAGAAAATAATTTTTCTGTTTAGCACATGAAATAATAAAAAAAGGATAGCTTATAGTTTTGAAAATTTTAAAAGGACAAAATCTAAGAGTGTAATAAAAATTATACTCCTACAAAATAACAAGAAAACAAAATACAATTTTCATACTCTTGGGATTGCCGTCCCACCTCGCCCCACTGTATCCAGACAGGTGTGTTATCATGTTCTGTGTAATGATACATAAAATACTACCAAGCAAGAGTTAAGTGATGGGATGCTTAATCAATAACATAAATCCACAATAAGAGACTAGCTTTTACCCTCATGGAGGTTTAGAATGCATATACATGAGCCAAGAATGGTTCTGCATCTTCTAGATGTGTATAAGAGAAAGATCAAAATTCGCCTAAATCCTTAAAATTAGAGATCAGTAATTTAATACATGAATTTTGGATATCCAATAGATGAGTTTGAAATTCCAGGAGAAAGAATTATAAGATAAAAACAAAACGTCAACCGTTTTAAGGAGTCAAGAAGAGAACTCTCCTTTATTCCTCAAGACCTTCGACATTATCGATCACAAGGCCTTTTTAGAAATAAGTTTTAGTTACTCACTCATGTCTGAAGTGGATATTGATAATCGTTGAAATAACTGAAAAATAGAGGAATCTCATTATTTTTAATCTTCTAACGGTTTAAAATACTCATTCCGCAATATAAAGTGAGTAACAAAGAATTTTTCAAATTCGAATAACATTTACTGGTTCAAATTGTGGTATTCGTTTCTTTTAAATCACTAGCAACATCCAATATACGAAGATGACAAAGTGAGAATTCATATCAGTTTAGAGTGATAGATTCCAGAGACTTTATATTGTTTTACCCACAAAAAAAAAAGAAAAAAAAAGAAGCTGTTCATCCCATAATTGTGAAATTGCACTCTTGGTCTTGACCCCTATTTGTGCTGATTAATTTTTATCCGTCTACGTGAGTTGTATGTAAAAGCAAAGGAAAATTTTAAAGAAAAGCATGACATTTAATTGTTTATTATGATGGCATTTACACTGATTTCTATACAAAATATGTTAGTACATATTGTGCACAAAAATAATTTAAAAAATTATTGTGCACAAAAATAAATAAAATTTTGTCTATAACAAATAGTCAAACCTTATGGGCTCTTTATTAATTACTTCTCCAAATGTGCTGTTTTCACTAGTTTGCCCAATGAAAACCAATATGTGTTTTCGATTGAAAATTGATAATTATATTTACGAAGAGCAGGTAGTTTAGACATTACAAAAAAGGAAAGAAACAAAAATTGAGAGAATCAACTCGCATATATATATATATATAATAATATAGATAAAATTTAGAGACTAATGAATAACGTATTGCAACTCCTAGGACTTGATGCTTATTAAAGTTCTACTCCACATCTAATTGTGATTCTTAAGGGCCATGTGCATATAACTGTATAAATGCATCTATCCCTGGCCCTTAAGAATCAAAAAACAAAGTGTATTCACATTTGATGTCCGTCAAAAACGAGAAAGTCACGTTTAAGAATAAAACACGAGAAATAAATTTAAAACAGGGGCTACCAAATAGATTGGAGCTTTTATCGTAATTACGTATAATCTCTATAATTTTTTGTATTATACATAAATTAATCAAGATGATTTATGATAATAAAGAAAATCTTTTAAATTCGATAGCATTACTAATTATTTATTTTCTTACATTGGTAGCGAGCCACCCTTAATTAATTCATGATGCGGAAATACATCCTGTCTCTTATACACATCTAGATGTGTATAAGAGACAGACACAGAACATGATAACACACCAGGGGTGGATGCAGTGGGGCGAGGTGGGAAATTGCCGATGACGATGAAATCATCAGATGTCACCATCAATTGACGTAATCGGCTGATATTATCTACTGACGTCATCTGACTCACTGCTCAATATAACTTTAGACTATTCTACACTTGTTGCTAACCCAAGCTCAAAAATTACATCAACAATAACGATCTATCCATTACTTCCTCCAATCAATTAAAGAGGGCATGTTATCAAGAATGTGTAAAATAATGAAAAACTGCCCAGAAGTCTTTAGGACAACGACTTTAGACTATTCTACCCTAGATGTATAAGTGACAGATCAGAACCTGTCTCTTTGACGTCATCTGCTGACATCATCTACTGACGTCATTGCTCAAAATATCAATTTCCCACAAGGGACAGAAAGGACATTTTGGCCAAAAATATAGCCTATAAATACAAAAGGAGTCCGGTTTTTTTATTTCATGTGCTAAACTCAACTTCCAGAATTATAATCAATTACTACAATAACATATTTTCATCAATACTGAGGTGGGAACCAACTACATCATCAACATGACTGAAGAAACCCACAACTACAGTAATCATCTTCTAATTCTTTCGCACGTTCATTTACTAGTATCAGATTTATTTTGCAAGATCATGCATGGAAACTTCCATAAGAGACAGCTAAGTATATATGTTCTTGGTATATATGAAACGGGTTGTTGGTTTCTTGATGGAAATGATCAGATGAAGGGGAGGGATTTTTCCAGCCCAGTGAATTGGAGGAAGCTATAAAGATGTCAATGAAGGAAGGCGATGACCAAAATTTATGTACGGCCGGTGAAGGAAAGGTGAATATTATTGTAATTGACTAGTTTCTATAGTCAATATTATCATTACCAAACTCCTTCAAAAGTCCTTCAGATTAGTTATTCATAGGATATACATTTCCTAAACCTTTAACAATTGATATTATTTTGGTTGGGAGTAACTATTCATTTGTATAATAGTTGCTCTTAAACTGATAATAACCCTTCATTTTGGGTGATAAGTGTCCAATTTGGAAATTTGGGCGCAATCATCAAAAAAGAAAAATTATTTTCTAAATCACAAACTCAAGTTCGCTATCCAATATTAGTTCATGTGATAAAATCATATTAAATTACTGACACCATAATTTTAAATATTATAGGCGAATTTTGATATTTCTTTCACAGGTCTAGAAACACGGTAAAAAAAAACATCATTCACTCCAAATTGAATTGTCTTATTTTGTTCTCTTGATAGGATTCTAATTAATTTTTCCACAGAACAACCAGCCCCCAGGTGTTGTTGGTGTTCCTCTTCCCAAACCAGAACCGGTGAATCCAACAGACCCCCACGTCATAGAGATCGCAAAATTTGCAGTGGACAAGCACAACGAGCAGGCGGGAACCCGTCTGGTGTTTGTCAAAGTGGTTGCCGGCGTCAAGTGGAGCGTTGTTGCAGTCACTTTCTACTTGCTTATTATTCAGGTGAAGGGCCCCAATGGTATCCATAACGCTAAAGCTTTGGTTGCTGAAACCATAACTGGTCACAAGAAACTCATCTATTGGAGGGATTAATTGATTAAGCCCTCTCTCGACTGAGAATGACTCACTGTTCGGGATGATTAATATATAGTAGTATTATCAAATAAGAACAGTGAGTGTTTCAGATGCATGCATTTAAATAAGAACAGTGACTGTGTGGTTAAGTATTATGTGTGGATGTTTAATTAAGTGTACGTACAGCTAACATGCATGCATTTCCTGTATGTATTGCATGTTCAAGTTGTACCCAAGAATAATCCAACATTAAATAAATAAGAACAGTGAGTGTTTGAGTTTTTTATATACAGTTGTACTATATTTTGTTTCACCGTTGATTAATTAATATATAAGTTTGAAAGTTTATTTTATAAGTTTTGTAAAATATTAGGGAAATAATGAGTTGAAAGAGTCTCTTATGCAAACTTGAAATGTTTGGTTGAAAGAGTCTCTTATTACTAAAGCCTTTGCCTACTAGTACTTTTGCCCTAGGGATGGCTGTATGACTTGCAGATTTTATTTGATCTTCCACAGTAAAATTTGACCATGTGGTGCACATGAATTCTCTTCAGATTTATGCATGAAATGCACTAAGACTTCAAGTACGGTATGAGCATTAAATGGATGAAGAAAAATTATTATCTATTGTCCAAGAAATAACTAGTACTTTTGACTAAAAAAAAAAAAGTTATATTTTTCAGTTGTAATGTTAAACAAGTCTCAAGTTCAATTCATAGTCAAGAGTCTCGAGTTCAAGTTATAAACTTTAAAATTTATAATAGAGTGTTTAAGTGTTTGTATCCAATTGAATTTTAGTGTTAGTTCAAATAAAGAATTGTATCATTTGTAAATGTTATTATTATCAGTCACTACTTTAATATTAATACATTTGTGTTAAAGTAAAAAATTGTGTTATCAATTTGATTATTTTCTCAATTTGAGAATTTTATTTTGGCCCGATATCCAAATAAAGTTTAGCTTTTATGAGGGTGTAATTAAAATTTTAAAATATTTTCAAATGAAATAATATAATTTCGAATCTTTTCTAGATGTGTATAAGAAAATTGGATAGCTTTTAGTTTTGAAAATTTTAAAAGGACAAAATCTATGAGTGTAATAAAAATTATACTCCTACAAAATAACAAGAAAACAAAATACAATTTTCATACTCTTGGGATTGCCGTCCCACCTCGCCCCACTGCATCCACCCCTGGTGTGTTATCATGTTCTGTGTAATGATACATAAAATACTACCAAGCAAGAGGAAGTGATGGGATGCTTAATCAATAACATAAATCCACAATTTCTCTCTAGCTTTTACCCTCATGGAGGTTTAGAATGCATATACATGAGCCAAGAATGGCATTCTGCATCTTGAAAATGTGATAATAGAATTGATAGAGATCGACCAAGGATTAATTAGAGATTATAGTACGTATATATGTTCTATATTTTGTTTGAAATTCCAGGGAGAAAGAATTATAAGATCCTAACAAAACGTCAACCGTTTTAAGGAGTCAAGAAGAGAACTCTCCTTTAGAAATAAGACAATTCAATTTGGAGTGAATGATGTTTTTTTAGAAATAAGTTTTAGTTACTCACTCATGTCTGAAGTGGATATTGATAATCGTTGAAATAACTGAAAAATAGAGGAATCTCATTATTTTTTAATCTTCTAACGGTTTAAAATACTCATTCCGCAATATAAAGTGAGTAACAAAGAATTTTTCAAATTCCAGAATAACATTTACCGGTTCAAATTGTGGTATTCGTTTCTTTTAAATCACTAGCAACATCCAATATACGAAGATGACAAAGTGAGAATTCATATCAGTTTAGAGTGATAGATTCCAGAGACTTTATATCTGTTTTACCCACAAAAAAAAAAGAAAAAAAAGAAGCTGTTCAGCACATAATACTGAAATTGCACTCTTGGTCTTGACCCCTATTTGTGCTGATTAATTTTTATCCGTCTACGTGAGTTGTATGTAAAAGCAAAGGAAAATTTTAAAGAAAAGCATGACATTTAATTGTTTATTATGATGGCATTTACACTGATTTCTATACAAAATATGTTAGTACATATTGTGCACAAAAATAATTTAAAAAATTATTGTGCACAAAAATAAATAAAATTTTGTCTATAACAAATAGTCAAACCTTATGGGCTCTTTATTAATTACTTCTCCAAATGTGCTGTTTTCACTAGTTTGCCCAATGAAAACCAATATGTGTTTTCGATTGAAAATTGATAATTATATTTACGAAGAGCAGGTAGTTTAGACATTACAAAAAAGGAAAGAAACAAAAATTGAGAGAATCAACTCGCATATATATATATATAATAATATAGATAAAATTTAGAGACTAAGATATATAGCATGAATAACGTATTGCAACTCCTAGGACTTGATGCTTATTAAAGTTCTACTCCCAAACTAATTGTGATTCTTAAGGGCCATGTGCATATAACTGTATAAATGCATCTATCACTGGCCAAATTTGACTATTTTTTAAAACAAAGTGTATTCACATTTCATGTCCGTCAAAAACGGGAAAGTCATTTTAAGAATAATACTTATAAATAAATTTAAAACAGGGGCTAATCTAATAGATTGGATCTTTTATCGTAATTAATATAATCTCTATAATTGTTTTTGTATTATACATAAATTAATCAAGATGATTTATGATAATAAAGAAAAACTTTTAAATTCGGTAGCATTACTAATTATTTATTTTCTTACATTGGTAGCAGAGCCACCCTTAATTAATTCATGATGCAGATGTATTAAGTTATCATGGATATTGAATTATTTAAACTACATGATATTTTGATTTTTATTTACGAAAAATATTGAAGAATTTTTAAAAAATAAAATATAAAAATTCTGCCAGTGACGATGAAATCATCAGATGTCACCATCAATTGACGTAATCGGCTGATATTATCTACTGACGTCATCTGCTGACGTCACTGCTCAATATAACTTTAGACTATTCTACACTTGTTGCTAACCCAAGCTCAAAAATTACATCAACAATAACGATCTATCCATTTCCTCCAATCAATTAAAGAGGGCATGTTATCAAGAATGTGTGCTCGAATGAAAAACTGCCCAGAAGTCTTTAGGACAACGACTTTAGACTATTCTACCCTTACTGCCAACCCAAGCTCAAAAATTACATCATCAGTTGACGTCATCTTTCTGACATCATCTACTGACGTCATTGCTCAAAATATCAATTTCCCACAAGGGACAGAAAGGACATTTTGGCCAAAAATATAGCCTATAAATACAAAAGGAGTCCGGTTTTTTTATTTCATGTGCTAAACTCAACTTCCAGAATTATAATCAATTACTACAATAACATATTTTCATCAATACTGAGGTGGTATATAATGAACCAACTACATCATCAACATGACTGAAGAAACCCACAACTACAGTAATCATCTTCTAATTCTTTCGCACGTTCATTTACTAGTATCAGTTTTATTTTGCATGCGTGCATGGGTTTGCATTCTTATTACAAAATTTAATTTTTTTTAAAAAAAAAATGAAGTGTTGTAGTTTATATATGTTCTTGAGATATATGAAACGGGTTGTTGGTTTCTTGATGGAAATGATCAGATGAAGGGGAGGGATTTTTCCATCCTTGAGTGAATTGGAGGAAGCTATAAAGATGTCAATGAAGGAAGGCGATGACCAAAATTTATGTACTAGCCGGTATAAGGAAAGGTGAATATTATGATGTAATTGACTAGTTTCTATAGTCAATATTATCATTACCAAACTCCTTCAAAAGTCCTTCAGATTAGTTATTCATAGGATATACATTTCCTAAACCTTTAACAATTGATATTATTTTGGTTGGGAGTAACTATTCATTTGTATAATAGTTGCTCTTAAATCTGATAATAACCCTTCAGAGTGCGTAATAAAAATCCAATTTGGAAATTGTTAAAGGTTTAGGAAATGTATATCCTGTCTCTTATACACATCTAGATACACATCTAGATGTGTATAAGAGACACCATAACGCTAAAGCTTTGGTTCTTTGAAACTGTCTCTTATACACATCTAGATCATGTATAAGAGGGATTAATTGATTAAGCCCTCTCTCGACTGAGAATGACTCGACTGTTCTCTATGATTAATATATAGTAGTATTATCAATTAATCAACATTGAGTGTTTCATAGCATGCATCTTAAATAAGAACAGTGACTGTTAAAACGGTTAAGTATTATGTGTGGATGTTTAATTAAGTGTACGTACATAACATGCATGCATTTCCTGTATGTATTGCATGTTCAAGTTGTACCCAAGAATAATCCAACATTAAATAAATAAGAACAGTGAGTGTTTGAGTTTTTTATATACAGTTGTACTATATTTTGTTTCACCGTTGATTAATTAATTCCAGGGTTGAATATATAATCTCTTGTGTTTTGAACGTCAGTAACTCCGCTCATACATGGCTTATAAAGGCTTAATTACAAGTTACCAACCCCATGAATATTGGAAATCAAGGTTCATTAATATTTTGAGAAAACTTATAAGAGGATGTGAGAAAAACTGGTACAGCATAAATAGAAAGTCTCTTATATCAACGCTTCTACCATTACTCTTTGATCAGTTGATCTCGCAGAAAGGTGTTGGCTTAGGAGTTAGATTTTGATGAGCCAGATTATATTGACATATTTTTTGAAAGTTTATTTTATAAGTTTTGTAAAATATTAGGGAAATAATGAGTTGAAAGAGTCTCTTATGCAAACTTGAAATGTTTGGTTGAAAGAGTCTCTTATTACTAAAGCCTTTGCCTACTAGTACTTTTGCCCTAGTGACGTCACAGTTGTAATGTGTCCAAGTCTCAAGTTCAATTTATAGTCAAACATCTCGAGTTCAAGTTATAAACTTTAAAATTTATAATAGAGTGTTTAAATGTTTGTATCCAATTGAATTTTAGTGTTAGTTCAAATAAAGAATTGTATCAGAGACAGCCCATGTTATTATTATCAGTCACTACTTTAATATTAATACATTTGTGTTAAAGTAAAAAATTGTGTTATCAATTTGATTATTTTCTCAATTTGAGAATTTTATTTTGGCCCGATATCCAAATAAAGTTTAGCTTTTATGAGGGTGTAATTAAAATTTTAAAATATTTTCAAATGAAATAATATAATTTGAATCTTTTGAAAAACAAAAATATAAAAAAAGGATAGCTTATAGTTTTGAAAATTTTAAAAGGACAAAATCTAAGAGTGTAATAAAAATTATACTCCTACAAAATAACAAGAAAACAAAATACAATTTTCATACTCTTGGGATTGCCGTCCCACCTCGCCCCACTGCCTTATGTATCCACCCCTGGTGTGTTATCATGTTCTGTGTAATGATACATAAAATACTACCAAGCAAGAGGAAGTGATGGGATGCTTAATCAATAACATAAATCCACAATTTGTTATTCTAGCTTTTACCCTCATGGAGGTGTAGAATGCATATACATAAGCCAACCTATGGTTCTAATCTTGAAAATGTGATAATAGAATCTCTATCAATCGACCAAGGATTAATTAGAGATTATAGTACGTATATATGTTCTATATTTTGTTTGAAGGAGTCCAGGAGAAAGAATTATAAGATAAAAACTGGAAGTTGAGTCTGTCTCTTATAAAGGAGAGATCTCTTCTTGACTCCTTAAGATGTCTTAAGACATGTATCGATAGATGTGTATAAGAGACAGCGAGAGAAATTTTGGTCATCGCCATCCTTCATTGAAGTGGATATTGATAATCGTTGAAATAACTGAAAAATAGAGGAATCTCATTATTTTTTAATCTTCTAACGGTTTAAAATACTCATTCCGCAATAAATAAAGTGAGTAACAAAGAATTTTTCAAATTCCAGAATAACATTTACCGGTTCAAATTGTGGTATTCGTTTCTTTTAAATCACTAGCAACATCCAATATACGAAGATGACAAAGTGAGAATTCATATCAGTTTAGAGTGATAGATTCCAGAGACTTTATATTGTTTTACCCACAAAAAAAAAAGAAAAAAAAAGAAGCTGTTCATCCCATAATTGTGAAATTGCACTCTTGGTCTTGACCCCTATTTGTGCTGATTAATTTTTATCCGTCTACGTGAGTTGTATGTAAAAGCAAAGGAAAATTTTAAAGAAAAGCATGACATTTAATTGTTTATTATGATGGCATTTACACTGATTTCTATACAAAATATGTTAGTACATATTGTGCACAAAAATAATTTAAAAAATTATTGTGCACAAAAATAAATAAAATTTTGTCTATAACAAATAGTCAAACCTTATGGGCTCTTTATTAATTACTTCTCCAAATGTGCTGTTTTCACTACTGGTTTGCCCAATGAAAACCAATATGTGTTTTCGATTGAAAATTGATAATTATATTTACGAAGAGCAGGTAGTTTAGACATTATATAAAGGAAAGAAACAAAATTGAGAGAATCAACTCGCATATATTTCAGCAACCATGATTTAGCTGTCTCTAATACAGGAATAGATGACTATTTCTTATAGGTACACTTATGATCTCTTCTTACACATAGTAATGGTTTTTAGCACACATAATCTCTGTCTCATATACACATCTAGATGTGCATAAGAGACTTATCACACCAAATTTGACTAGTGGATAAAACAAAGTGATATTCACATTTGATGTCCGTCAAAAACGGGAAAGTCACGTTTAAGAATAATACACGAGAAATAAATTTAAAACAGGGGCTACCAAATAGATTGGAGTTTTTATCGTAATTACGTATAATCTCTATAATTTTTTTGTATTATACATAAATTAATCAAGATGATTTATGATAATAAAGAAAAACTTTTAAATTCGGTAGCATTACTAATTATTTATTTTCTTACATTGGTAGCAGAGCCACCCTTAATTAATTCATGATGCAGATGTATTTAGTTATCATGGATATTGAATTATTTAAACTACATGATATGAGTTTTTATTTACATCTGAAAAATATATGAAGTCTCTTATACACATCTAAAAAAATTAAGAGACGATGAAATCATCAGATGTCACCATCAATTGACGTAATCGGCTGATATTATCTCAGAGACAGGTGTAGAATAGTCTAAACTTTAGACATTCTACACTTGTTGCTAACCCAAGCTCAAAATTACATCAACAATAACGATCTATCCATTTCCTCCAATCAATTAAAGAGGGCATGTTATCAAGAATGTGTGCTCGAATGAAAAACTGCCCAGAAGTCTTTAGGACAACGACTTTAGACTATTCTACCCTTACTGCCAACCCTTTTCAAAAATTACATCATCAGTTGACGTCATCTGCTGACATCATCTACCGACGTCATTGCTCAAAGATATCAATTTCCCACAAGGGACAGAAAGGACATTTTGTCCAAAAATATAGCCTATAAATACAAAAGGAGTCCGGTTTTTTTATTTCATGTGCTAAACTCAACTTCCAGAATTATAATCAATTACTACAATAACATATTTTCATCAATACTGAGGTGGGAACCAACTACATCATCAACATGACTGAAGAAACCCACAACTACAGTAATCATCTTCTAATTCTTTCGCACGTTCATTTACTAGTATCAGTTTTATTTTGCATGCGTGCATTTACAAAAAAACTACAAGCCTGTCTTAATTTTTTTAAAAAAATGAAGTGTTGTAGTTTATATATGTGCTTGGTATAACACAAATGTGTTGTTGGTTTCTTGATGGAAATGATCAGATGAAGGGGAGGGATTTTTCCAGCCCAAGTCCAATTGGAGGAAGCTATAAAGATGTCAATGAAGGAAGGCGATGACCAAAATTTATGTACGGCCGGTGAAGGAAAGGTGAATATTATTGTATATTGACTAGTTTCTATAGTCAATATTATCATTACCAAACTCCTTCAAAAGTCCTTCAGATTAGTTATTCATAGGATATACATTTCCTAAACCTTTAACAATTGATATTATTTTGGTTGGGAGTAACTATTCATTTGTATAATAGTTGCTCTTAAACTGATAATAACCCTTCATTTTGGGTGATAAGTGTCCAATTTGGAAATTTGGGCGCAATCATCAAAAAAGAAAAATTATTTTCTAAATCACAAACTCAAGTTCGCTATCCAATATTAGTTCATGTGATAAAATCATATTAAATTACCTGACACCATAATTTTAAATAATAAGACAATTCAATTTGGAGTGAATGATGTTTTTTTTTACCGAAATAAGAGAATTCAATTTGGAGTGAATGATCAAAATTCGCCTTAATAGATGTGTATAAGAGACAGATAAAGATGCCCATAAGAGTTTGACTGGGGGCTCGAGACCCCACGTCATAGAGATCGCAAAATTTGCGGTGGACAAGCACAACGAGCAGGCGGGAACCCGTCGGTGTTTGTCAAAGTGGTTGCCGGCGTCAAGTGGAGCGTTGTTGCAGTCACTTTCTACTTGCTTATTATTCGGTGAAGGGCCCCAATGGTATCCATAACGCTAAAGCTTTGGTTGCTGAAACCATAACTGGTCACAAGAAACTCATCTATTGGAGGGATTAATTGATTAAGCCCTCTCTCGACTGAGAATGACTCACTGTTCGGGATGATTAATATATAGTAGTATTATCAAATAAGAACAGTGAGTGTTTCATGCATGCATTTAAATAAGAACATTATTGTGTGGTTGAGTATTATGTGAGGATGGCTTAATTAACTTAATTAGCAGCCAACATGTCATGCATACACATTATGATGTGTCTCTTATACACATCTAGATTGTATAATTTCAGACAGGTCTAAATAAATAAGATCAGTGAGTGTTTGAGTTTTTTATATGTAGTAGTTGACTAAATATTGTTTCAGCAATAGATTAGCTTCTTCCAGCTGTCTCTTATACACATCTAGATGTGTTTTAGACGTTATGGATACCATTGGTAACTTCTCTAATTAAGCCTTTAGAAGCCATATAAGAGACAGCATCTTATACAGTTATATGCACATGGCCCTAAGAGACAGGCTATCGAATTTAAAAGATTTGAGAAAAACTGGTACAATAATTAGAAAGAGGAAGGCTTACGCTTTCAACGCTTCTACCATTACTCTTTGATCAGTTGATCTCGAGAAGGTGTTGGCTTAGGAGTTAGATTTTGATGAGCCAGATTATATTGACATATTTTTGAAAGTTTATTTTATAAGTTTTGTAAAATATTAGGAAATAATGAGACTCTTTCAACTCTGTCTCTTATACACATCTGAGATGTGTATAAGAGACAGGTGTAGAATAGTCTAAACAGTCTCAAGTTCAATTCATAGTCAAGAGTCTCGAGTTCAAGTTATAAACTTTAAAATTTATAATAGACAGTTTAAGTGTTTGTATCCAATTGAATTTTAGTGTTAGTTCAAATAAAGAATTGTATCATTTGTAAATGTTATTATTATCAGTCACTACTGAATAATTAATACGGTTGAAATTAATTTGAAAAACAATTTTTGAGCTTGGGATTTATAGTTTATAATTTTAAAAGGACAAAATCTAAGAGTGTAATAAAAATTATACTCCTATAAACATCTAGAAGAAAATAAAAGACAATTTTCATACTCTTGGGATTGCCGTCCCACCTCGCCCCACTGCATCCACCCCTGGTGTGTTATAGTTGGTTCTGTGTAATGATACATAAAATACTACCAAGCAAGAGGAAGTGATGGGATGCTTAATCAATCACATAAATCCACAATTTCTCTGTAGCTTTTAAGCTCATGGAGGTTTAGAATGCATATACATGAACAAGAATGGATCTGCATCTTGAAAATTATCAATAGAATTGATAGAGATCGACCAAGGATTAATTAGAGATTATAGTACTTATACATGTTCTATATTTTGGTTGAGATTGCTCTAGAAAGAAGTATAAGATAAAAGCACAAAACGTCAACCGTTTTAAGGAGTCAAGAAGAGAACTCTCCTTGGCATAAGAGGGTAGAATAGTCTAAATGCATCGATGAAAACTCTCTTATACTTATTTAGATGTAGTTACTCACTCATGAATCTGAAGTGGATCCCTGTCTCTTATACACATCTAGATGTGTATAAGAGACTCATTATTTTTAATCTTCTAACGGTTTAAAATACTCATTCCGCAATATAAAGTGAGTAACAAAGAATTTTTCAAATTCCGAATAACATTTACCGGTTCAAATTGTGGTATTCGTTTCTTTTAAATTGTCATCTTCGTATATTGGATGTTGCTAGTGATTAGATGTGTATAATCACAGCAAGAGATTATATATTCAACCCTGGAATACACATAATGGTTTTCCCACAAAAAACTAGAAAAAACAGAAGCTGTTCATCCCATAATTATGAAATTGCACTCTTGGTCTTGACCCCTATTTGTGCTGATTAATTTTTATCCGTCTACGTGAGTTGTATGTAAAAGCAAAGGAAAATTTTAAAGAAAAGCATGACATTTAATTGTTTATTATGATGGCATTTACACTGATTTCTATACAAAATATGTTAGTACATATTGTGTACAAAAATAATTTAAAAAATTATTGTGCACAAAAATAAATAAAATTTTGTCTATAAGAAATAGTCAAACCTTATGGGCTCTTTATTAATTACTTCTCCAAATGTGCTGTTTTCACTAGTTTTCCCAATGAAAACCAATATGTTTATTGCTGTAGGTCATTTACATTAATATTTCAGCTGATTAATGAATATATATATATATATATATATATATATATATATATATATATATAAGAGACAAAACGATTTCTAGAGCATACTATTTATTAGATCTTCAGCCTACCATTGATTTCTTGATTAATTGTTTTTATTTAGACATTTCAACTTTTTACATAGTATTAGTATTACTAGGGATTGACTTTAAATTGCTTCACTCACAGAGATATATTGTTAGATACGCCATTCAGTTCCTTCTCTCATTTGAGCAGGCAAGCCTTTACTTACAATTACTTAAGCTCAAATTGAGATATTAAACTCAGTCCTCTTAAGGGTATTAAGTTTCACACATGGAGAGGTTTCAAACTTTCAATAGCTAGTTCACAAACGTTTGAGCACTTTTTTTCTCATTGAAGAAATTGGAAAAGGCTGCTAACTTTGGGAAGGAAAATTGGGCAGGGAAATTTTTTAGGTTGGTCGTATGATGGATATACAACCAAACTCGTATATACATCATACGACCTATCATCCTATAAATAATCCCCCAATACGATCTTTTCCCATTCTTTTTCCTCTTCTCTTTCTCTCCTCACAACTAAACCGGTTCGACAGCATATTCAAGATATGTCCTCTACACATCAGAGACAGATCTGTTCTCTTCTTACATTCCGCCTTAATTTGGTCAAAATCATCATCCTCGGGATCCGGCAATTTTTCCAAATTTGGGGGCAAGTAGATAGGAAATCTTCATGGCAATCAGGAGAAAAATCATCTTGTCCTTCCAGAGAATAAAATTCCTTCCATCAAAACGATCTAATTTTATAAAGTATTAGTTCATGATTTTGAAAGCAGTCTCCTAGGTAGTCTCCATCTTTGACTGAATATCACCTTATGATTGTTAAGAAAATAATATGTCCTACAAAAGAAATAAAGATGAATAGTACACAAAAACATGTCTTAATCACACTGTCTTTAAGGTGATATTTACACCCGCTATTGTTGCAAGATATTGGCAAATCACCCATAGGATTAATCCTAAGCACTCAAGAATTTACAAACAACAACTTCTGTAAATTCTTCCAAAAAACTTTTTAGGAGTCAAAGAAAGTAGGGAGAATGAATATTGTGTCGTGTATGTTCTACTAACTCATATTTATAATCAGAGTCTTGAACAAACATGACTTTCTATAAAGTTACACATCTTCTAAAGAATATGTAAATTAATTTCAACCGTAATAATTAACCAAAAGTCACAACTCAATCAAGAATCATGTCTTTTAATTAAAATAACAACTATAATTAATTAAAACTTAATATTAATTCTTGAAGAGAAACAATTTATCAGATATCAATATTATTATTTGAAAAGTCACAATTGATTAGACACCAAATAACTTAGTTTTTCGAAACTAAATATTTCTAACAAAGTGTCTAGGATTAAAATTTAGGGTGCAAAATGAGAATTGAGTGTAAGTTATTCAATACTTACAAAATAAAATTATTCCAACATTCAGATAAACACTTTATAACTTTTTTAGATGAATTTCAATAGGAGTGAAGTGTCTAAAGATTAAAAAAAAAATCTGAGGAAAAATGTATTGAATAAGCATAGTGTGAAATTACATACCATCTGTCATATCCCTCCCTCTTTCTAGTGAATGAGGAGGGCATTTTATCAAAAGTGCATGTCCCTATTGAAAATTGCCTACGAGACTCAGGATAAGCCCTACGTTAATTACACAAAAAAATTGGATTTGCCCGAGGATAAGTGCATGTCCAATTTGCCAAATTCTTTCATTTTATCAAAAGTGCAATTTGCCATTTTATCAAAAGTGCATGTCCAATTTGAGTAAAACAAGAGAATTTCTAAGTTTTTGACGTACAAATGATGCATCTCGTCTTTCAGATCAGGAGAGGCATCGAATCAAGAGTACATGCATGCCCAAATTTGGATATATGAGCACACTAGGAGACTTGTCAAGTATGTAAAGGTGAGTCAAAAGATTCATAGGGAGACTATAAATTCCTCTAGGTTTGTTTTGTTCTATCATGTACTCAGATGAAGACGTGAATTAGAAATAACTAAAATTCGAAGATGAGAGCTTTTTGAGTTGATCTCGCGAAACAATGTGTATCCTATTATGTGCCAGTGAAGTTACTATATATATGAGCCAAGAATGGCTATGTGTCTTGAAAATGTATTGATAGAGGTCGACTATTGGATTATAATATGCATGTCGTATATTTTATGAGTATCTTTATAAAAAGTGATAAAGTTAGTGAAGTATCATTAAATATGAAAAAAAATGAATGAAATTCGATCGAATATTTAAAATCATAAGAGCACGTGGTTAGTGATTCACTATTATTTTGACACGTAGAATAACTTTGACAAGTGATCTTAAATTTGTGACTTTATAAATTATTTTACATATTTTATTTAAAATTCAATGGAGAAACGACTATAAAATTCAAGACAGAATTTTTGAGCAATCAAGAAGAGAAAATAATTTATGGTCAAAGTGATGGGAAATTATATTTGGACTTTATTCGCCTTTCGATTTACCAAGTATTGATTAATAATGATTGAAAACGTGAAACTTAATTACAAGTTGTATTTGACTCTATTTCTTATTTCATTCATCTATTCCTCAAAACCATTCTACAATAGTATCACAGAAGCGTTTTAAGGTAAATGATTAAATATTAAATTGTCTTGTACACATCTTTTATATCATTAGCAACATCCAAGATTAGAAAAAAAAAAAAAAAAAAATTGACTACAGATGAGAATCAAATATAAGTTAAGTAGTGCAAAGTAGAGTAAGGCCATATTTTGGATGTAAAATGCAAAACATTCAGTTAACTTTGGTGATATGTTAAAAATTAGATTGAAATAGAACAAATATGAAGGTTGGGGATACAAAGTATCTAAAAATAAAATTGGACGTGCTAAATGAGAATTGGATATAAGTTATGGAATGTAGGACTAATTTCATTTTGTATCTCTCAACTTATACCTGATTCTCACTTTGTACCCCAAACTTTTTTTGGACACTATGCACCTCAAATTCTCAAATTCGTCTCATTTCATCCTTTTTTTAACGCCAACTAATAAATTAATGAAAATTTTCCTATGTATGACAAATTCAGCAGGATGTACAACAATATTTTGTATGCAATAAAAATTAAGTTAACTTTTTTGTTGAGGTTAAAAATGGGGCTAAAGTAGGACAAATTTGAGAGTTAGGGCTGCAAAGTGTCTAAAACTGAAATTTAACATGTAAAGTGAGAACTAAATATAAATTAAAGGGTACCAAATGAAATTATTGCAGGTGTAAAATAGATTTAGTTCTAATTTGCTTGTAGCGTTCCTCATGAGTATATTCCAAGAATAAAAAGTCTACAAATTCAAAAAGGTATTGCTTGGTAACTAAGGAGGTGTTTGGTTAGTATTCGAAAATGAAAATCGAAATAGGAATTATAAATCCTACTATCAGTATAAATTTGTGTCATTTCTTATTATTTGTTTAGTTTGAATAAAGAATGGATTTCATTATATTAATAAGTTAATCAAATTGAAACTCAAGTCAGAAGTGTAGAATGAAAGTAAGCGTTTTCTAACACTGATTATATTTATAGAATGATTCCATAATAATTATACCAAAGAATATCTAGGGATATCATTAACCTTGACTTCCATTCATTCCTCTCATACCCATAAACCAAACACCTCCTAAATCTAGTTAAACGTTATACTAGTTAGTTTTAAATAACAAATTAGAAAAAAAATTAAAAGAGAAAACAACTAATTTAGTCCGTTATTTAAAATATAGTATAACTTTATCTATCACAAAGACCAATAAATATAAAACAGTCCATCATCTTTAAAAAATTTAATTAACCAATTTAAGGCCGGTGATGGAAATTGTGGATAAATTAATGTATCAAATCACGTGATAGTCATTATGGGTGTTAACCTGCAGTAGAGGTGTTGTAATGATTCATTAATTTGTTCATAATTTCTATCACAAATCTTAAATTAATTGAATTTTTTAAAAATAAAGAATTAAATTGGTTTTTATGATATATAAGGGATCAAATTGATTGACAACCTAAAGATAAGATATCAAATTGTTACTTTTCCAAAATCAAAATAAGAAGTAATACTCTCTTTCCATTTTAAAGGCAATGCATAACTCATCCAAATTGATCTTTGACCCAAAAATTTGTAACACACAAAAGCTATAGTATGGATCAAATTCGATCCTTGCGTTAAAATCTTTAGTACTCTAGTTTATTCTTCAACTGATACGTAGTATTCAATTTATGCTCCATCTAATGATTAAAAAACAGAAAAATTGTATAAATAAACAAGGTAAGTAAAATTGTAGAAAAGTATAATATATACTCCCTTCATCTTTTTTATTTATTTTTTATTTTTTATCGTAGCTTGACTTTTTTTTGGTAAAATAGAGTAATTTTGTAATTAACAATTTACATTTGTTTGATTTTTAATGAAATTTATTCAACAAAAGTGAAATTACATCAAGTATTAAGACATGGAATTTTAGAATTTTAAAATTTTAAAAAAATTTAAAGAAATTTATATAAAATTAAGCTATGAAAACTTAATGTGTTGATCTACAAAGTCAAACAGTGATAATTTTAATGGGACGGAAGTAGTATTTGATTGTTTATTATAATAGCCTACATTATTTATGCCAACAATTAAAGAATTGTTTCCTTATACTATACGAATTGTGCATTATCGTGAAAACTCTTATACTGTTTCTGCCTACAATTAAACAATTGATTTTAGATTTAATACATCCATATGTTTAAGAGGTTTCAATGGCTTGTCGACAAGGATTTCATATTTATTTCTCAAGCGTTCTATGCAATTTAATATAGATATTGAATCATTTAAAAAAAATAATGTTGTGTCTAAAATTATAAGCCGTAAACATGAAAAGATTGGATGAGGAAAACGATCTGCATTATCCCTCATTGGAAATTATTGTCTGTTTTTCGCTAAAATTAGCATCTAATTCCCAAGTGATTCTATGTTTGACAAAAGAGCTGCATGCTTTCTAACTAAACCTGTCAGGAACCTCAAGACGTGTATGATTTCGAGTGAGCTTTGCTATGCACAAATTGATCATAATGTAAACAAATATACTACACATAAACATATATATGTCTTGTTAAAAAATATGTATTTCTATCTTAAAACTAATTGATAATAAGTGGACATCTAGATGAGTCATATTAATTAGTTCGGGACCTCTTAGCTAGTTGATGTGGGATATTTGAATTTTAACATGTCTAATAGTGAAAATGTAAATAAGATTAAAGTATGTGGATTGAAAAAGACCAATCAACCTCTTAAATGATCTATTTTTATAGATCCTCATTTCTAGAATGTTGGTTACCTCTCCTAAATCTTTCATAGAAAAACTCCTGGACAACGATACCTTTACACTTTAAAGTATAGGTATATCGTTTTCCATCAATAATATGTCATTCACATAAAGTATCAAGAAAAAAGTGGCACTCCCACTAACTTTCTTATATACACAAGGTTCATCCTCATTTTTGATAAATTCAAATTCTTTGATTGTTTCATCAAAACGGATGTTCCAACTCTTAGAAACTTGCTTTAGTCCATAAATAAACCTTTGTCGCTTGCATACTTTATTAGGATCTATGGATATAAACCTTCAGGTTGTATCATTTATACTTCTTGTAAATTTCTATTAAGAATGCAATTTTTACATCTATTTTCCAGATCTCATACTCGTAATATGCAGCAACCGCAAGTAAAATTTGAATAGATTTTGGCATTGTAACTGGTGAGACAGTTTCATCATGTCAATTCCTTGTCTTTGTGTATATTACCTTTTGCCACTAATCGCACTTTATGGGTAATCACATTACCATTCATGTCAGTCTTTCTCTTAAAAATCCACTTGCATCCAATGGATTTAATCCCTTCAGATGGATTGACTAAGGTCCAAAGCTTATTGTTATATATGGAATCCATCTCAGACTTCATGGCTTGTTAGCTACTTCTAAGAGTCTTTATTAGATGGTGCTTCTTCGTAAGATATAGGTTCATCATTTGAAATGATTAATACATCATTGTGTCCACTTACAAGAAACTCATATCTCTTTAGAAAATGACGCATTCTAATAGTCCTATGAAGAGTTTGTGTATGATTAATTTTATTTTCTGTCACATCATCATGTGATTGAAGCTGTTGTTCCACTTGCCGATCAATGTCAAATTGTGTTTCTTGAACTTCTTCAAAATCTATTTTGTTCCCACTTTCCTTTCCAAGAATAAACTCTTTTTCAAGAATAACGGCATGTTTTGAGACGAATACCTTTTGCTCAATCGGATTATAGAAATAGTATCCAATTTTCTCCTTTTGATACCCCACAAATAGACAATTTATTTGATTTAGCTTTAATTTTGTTACTTCTACCATCTTCAAATAAGTAGGGCAGCCCCAAACTTTCAACTATGAAAGTTTTGGTTTCTTTCACTATTAGAAAAATACCTATTAACAACAAAATTTAGCAACGAAAAAAATCTATTGCAATTAGCAATAGAAATAGCAACGGAGCTTTGACAAAATAAAAATACATTTACAAAATTGTTTTAATTGTAATTTCCGTTGCAAAAAGTTTTTAAAAAAAAATCTTTTCAATGAATGTTTGGGTTGCACACAAAGTTTTCTTCTTGATTTATTTTGCAGAGTAGATAATTGCCGTTACCCCTTAAGGAATAAACTACATAAACTCACAAACCCTCATCCAATATAATCATATTTTTCCACCACCAACAATCCGTTTAGTTTTTTCAATCACCATCATCGCTTTCAACCTCTCACACACATAACAACCCTTTTCCCTTGTTTGCCTCTCCCCCAAGAGACAGGCTTCTTCCCCATTTTCGTCTCCTTCCACCCCTTTCTTATAAAATTCCTTTTCTCCACCTTCAAGCTGCTGCATCACCATAGCTTCACAATAAAGTATTTGCTCTCATTGTGTATGATCTTCACATAAAAGGACAGGGTCTGGGACTCAAAAATTGGGAATTATTGACGGAAGGGGAGAGAGAGAGAGAGATTATTATCGTCTTTGGTGGGTGAGTCTTTCTTTCTTAGATGTTTTATATTTTTGGTTCTTTAGGCTTTTACATTTTCGAGCCCTAAAAATTTTTTCGGTAAAATTTTGTGGATTTTTTTAGTTTTGTTTTAGACACAGCAGTGAGAGATGAACACTCGAATGGGCTTTTTCTATTTTTCTGACTAAGAACAAATTGATTGTGAGAAATGGAAACCATGACACCTAAGATGAGTATTGCCTCAAAAATGCTCGTTACTAGCTAATCTAGAAAACATCTAAGATGGGTCTATTCATAATGCTGTATAAATGTCCCATACGATGGCTTGATTCACCTAATCTTCTATATCTTTATTCTTCAGTTGCTGGTTTATATTGATGTTGGTGGATGCTTTTTGTTGTTTTCTTCCCTTGAAATATCGTGTAGTATAGTC
Source organism: Cinchona pubescens (assembly GCA_025175665.1). Taxonomy (NCBI): domain Eukaryota; kingdom Viridiplantae; phylum Streptophyta; class Magnoliopsida; order Gentianales; family Rubiaceae; genus Cinchona; species Cinchona pubescens. The sequence goes on along the minus strand of JANKKI010000465.1, from coordinate 293,505 downwards.
GCATTATCTTTGCTACTCTCCATTGGTGAGGTGAAATGCAAAGTATTGATTAATCTTTTTGTATTACTTTCCTTAGAATGCTAGCTTTTTCACATCTTTAGGAGGGTTGAGGAGTTATGAGTACCCTCGTAATGAGTTAGAGAAACTAAAGCCTGTGTGAAGGGTGGATAGTTTAGGGAAAGTTAGAGCTGTAACCTTTAAGATGGATGCAAAGGCTAAGAAGTGTGGAACTGGAATACTTAGAGGTTAAGATACATGTTTGTAGAATTATGACATGTTTAGTTCCCATGTATTTAAATTGAAATGAATCAATGGAGTGTTAATTACTATTGTTTCGAATGGGATTTGCTAGTTACAGAAAACGAAATGACAATTGGCGGTAGTTTTGATTGGAATTTGGTGACTTAAAGTGATAGAATTTTGGGTTTTGAGTATTTTTGAATTTTTTTTTTCTGTTGGCACTTGGCAACAGATTTTTCCATTGCTAATTTAGAAACAGAACAAATTCGTTGGTACTTAGCAACGGGAAATTCCACTGCTAAATTGCAACGGAAATTTCTGTTGCTAAATTCGTTACTACGTGTTAGCGACGAGATAATTGGCAACAAATTTTTTCCCTTGCCAAATCCATTGGTAATTCCATTAGCAACGGATTATTGAGAAAAATCCGTCACTGTTTATGTAGCTAAAAGGCTTTTTTCTAGTGGTGTTTCCAAACCATATCTCATACAAAGTGGAATCAACAACTCTTGATGGAACACGAATTAGTAAATGGGAGGTAGTATTAAGAGTATAGTAGCAAAATGATTTGAGAAAGTCTGGAAGACTCATAGAGTTCAATTGCGTCTCTAATAGACTATATCTAATGAGAGTTTGATTGCATCTCTCAGATACACTATTTAGTTGTGGTGTATAAGGAGGAGTCTTGAGATAAAATAGCATTCTCTTTAAGATAATCTTAAAACTCTTAGTTTAAGTATTCCTCACCTCGATCAGATTGAATTATTTTAATACTTTTACCAAATTATTTTTCAATTTTATGCCTGAATTCCTTGAACTTTTCATAGGCTTCAGACTTATATTTCATCAAGTATGCATAACCATATCTAGAATGGTCATCCGCGAAGATAATGAAGTATAAAAAACATCTGTACCATGGAGTGACATAGGACGACAAACATCAGTTTGTATTAGTCCTAGCAATTCATTAGATCTATCACCCTTCTGTGTAAAAGATGATTTGGTCATTTTATTAATTAAACAAGATTCACATATATCATATGATTCATAATCAAATGATTCTAAATAACCATTATTATGTAATTTTGTAACGAGTTTCTCATTTTTATGATAAAATCTATAATATGAAAGGAAATATTATTTCACATTATCAATTATAGATCCTTTAGGATTTCTGTTGAGAATTAAATTTTACATATTTGGAATATAAAAACCATTAATCAAAGGAGCAGTTCCATACAAATTGCCATCATGTATAAAAAAAGAAAAATACTTATTCTTTGCATAATAGCCAAACCATTCAGTGTCTAAACATAGAATAGAAATAATATTTCTAATAAGAGATGGAAAATAATAATAGTCTTTGAGTTCTAAAACAATATTACTAGGCAAAGAAAAATAATAAGTTCCTACGACTAATGCAGCAGCACTTGCTCTATTTCCCATGCGTAGGTCCAATTCTCCATTAGCCAACATTCTATTTCTGATTAGTCCTTGTATATGCTTACAAATATAGATGTAGATCTGGTATCTAATACCCAAGAATCTAATTTAGAAGTAAAAATATTAATTTCACTCATAAATATAACTAAAGTAGAAGATTCATTAAGCGTCTTCGACCTCAAGGTATCTATGTAGAATCTTGCAATTCCTTTTCTAGTGCCTATCCTTCCTAAAATGGTAGTGAGTACCCTTTGCCTTGTCATTTTTGATCCAGAGTGTTGGTTTCAACCCCAACTTGGCTTCCATAAAACCAACCTTGGATTTTTTTTTTTCTTCTTAGTAGAAGAATCAACAATCAACACTTGTTTCCTTTCTTTATTTAATAGTAGTCTCAGTAGTCTTTAGCATATTCAACAGTTAAGAAAGGATTGTGGTTAACTTATTCATATTATAGTTTATCACGAACTGTGAAAAGTTTGAGGCAAAGTTTACAAGATCTGGTCAACATTTAACTCGTGATTTCGCTTAAATCTCAATCGTTCTAATTTTTCAATTAGTCCGATCATTTTTAGTACATGAACAGCTATTGAAGTATTCAACGGAAGAGCTTCTTAGAGGTCTCATACCTCTCATTCCTTGACTCTTCATCAAAAAACTGGTTGAGATGAAGAACCATAGAAGGGAGCATACATGTTTTCATGCAATCTGTTTCTGCAATTCAGAATTCATAGCGGCCAACATAGTATAAGTGGCAGTATCATTGTCCTTCATGTGCTTATTATAAGCATTCTGAATTACTTGATCAGCATCGTCTACTGAGGACATTAGGAATAGGATGATCAAGGTTATAACCAATTTTGTCATACTTACGAATTACGTTGCCAATTACATTGCCAGTCTAGAAAATTAGGCCTAGTGAGTTTGTTATCATTTAAAATAGGATGCAAAATTGACTTTGCTGCTCATATTCTACAACATATAAATAAAGAAAGAACAAGAATTTGCTATTTGTTAATAAATAAATCCAAAATATAATACGGACTTCATTTAAGTTGGTTTTGCTCCCACTATTTAATTCAAATCAATAACCCTCAGATATTGATCTTGGGTGTACACAACTAACCAAAATAATTTCGAAATGTAGGTAACTCTTACTAATTACATCACTTTGTAATTCCAAGATAGTCAGGTATTAACTCTTGATAGTACACCTCTCATGTATGATTCCTAGCCTTAGCCTCAAAGACATACAACCTTGAGTGTGCCCAACAAATTATGTGCCTCCATTAAATCATACCCATGATTCAGAGATCTCACCTCACAGCTTAAACATGTTCAATGTAGAGTAACTTTGGATTAGTCTAACAAGTTAAATCTAAGAAGAACTCTTATTAGTTGTTATAATAATGGAAGGCAACTTATTTATTGACTTAATATTGGTTTGCGGGATTTTCCTTTCAATTATTTATTAGGTCTCATCAAATTGCATGCAATATTATCATATCGTTATATAACAAATAAAACATGATAAAACCATGGATGATTATGGACTTTTATTAAACTAGTTTCCTTGAGTCACTAAGAAAACTAGGTGGTCAAATCCTAAAGGTAATTTTCAACTCTTTAAAATTTTCACTGTGCTTGCACATTTAGTGCCATGTCCATAATCTTATACATTACAAATATAATTCTATCTAAATATTTTAGATATTCAATCCATATCCCTAACCTACCTCTACGTAAACTACATGATCGATCAAGAAATCTTGAGTTACATTCAAGAGGATTGAAATGAGAAAAGAATTAGATTTAGAATGATAGAGAAAAGCAAGACATGCAGGCTCTATTTAAAATTTTACAACCATTGAATTTGAATGTTTTTAAACCATACACATCACATTAGTCTTAAATTCTCTTATCATCCATCATTCTATTATATAATTTAATAATTATATAAAAGCATAAAATCTGCATTTAGTATCTAATCATGAATCACAATATATCATAATTCCAATCTCATTAAAATTATCATTTTTAAATTATTTATGAAAATATTTTATGGAAAAAATTATTATTTTCCAATATCATTAGAAAATATTCCCATAAATAATAGAATTCCAAAAATTATATTAGAAATAATTTCCATAAATTTTAGAACATTTATTAAATTCCAATATCATTGAAAAATAATAAATTTACAAACTTTAAATAAATTTTATAACTTCTGATCTCATTAGAAATAAATGAATACTTTCAAAGGTTTTATACTTTTTAAATTTTAATCAAATGAAACTAAAGAGAGTTTATAAATATTAACAATTAATTTTAAACAATATTTGTCAAAAATTGTTTTAAAAACCAAATTTAGAAAAACTTTTTAAATGAAAAAATAAATTAAGTGCCATTAAAAGTAACTTAACTTATTTAAGTACTTTTAGTGACAAAAGCCAAAGTGTCACTAAAAGTGACAAAACCCACTAGCACCCTTTTTTTGGGATGACGTCAGTTAACATCATCAGATGACGTTAGCTGCTAATGTCATCTGATGACTTTAGTCATCAGCTACTGACGTCATCACTAACATTACCACTGCCGGTAGAATTTTTTTTTTTAATTTCTCTAATACTTTCAGTAAGTAATAATAAGAAAACATGCAGCTTGAACAATTCAATATGCATGATAACTAAATATATCTACATCATAAATTAATCAAATGTGGCTTTGATACCACTGTAAGAAATAGTAAATAAATAAATAATATAGTTGAATTTAAAATTTTTACGTTTTAACATGGATCATCTTAATTAATTTATGCATAGTACAAGAAAAGTATAGAGATTATATCATAGAATAGCAGTAAAATCTCCAATCTATTTGGGGTATCGATCCACTAGCTACATAAACGTTCGGCCTCTAATGATATCTACATAGATAATTAATTCAAGATTCTTCAAAAGATTGATTAACCCAAACTACGAAATTCTAACTCCTAAATATCTCAAACATTTTTCCAAAGCCGTTTCTCAACCGTTTTCAAATAAGATTAGATAAATTAAATATCATTAATTCACTAATTAATTAATTTATACTTATAGATCAAGATTGGCTTCTAGAAAATCATCATTACTACCCAAGTGTTGAGATATATCAAGTGGTTCGACTTTACCTATCCGTAATTTAGTTTCTATGTAATTATTATCCTTTCATCACACTATATCACAATTAATTCAAAAGTATAGATAGATGCAATGCCAACTCTTATTGAATTAATCAATTTACTTATTTTTAAAATACAACTCACTTCAAATAAAACTTAAGACACTCTTAATTCTATTTCCACTTTGCGCAAAGATTTCTGAATTGTATTTCAAGAAGTAGCCATATTGGGATATACTCTCCTATTATAAGGAATGGTGAATCCTATATTGGTCATATCTTTATCTTTTCATGATTCACGCTATACCTGAACTCTATAGTATATGCGACTCATTAAGAGTGATAACTAATAGAGCCAAAATATAGTAATTCACAGTTAAGATAAACTCATAATTTCTACTCCAAGGATCATTACACTACTATCACAGAGAGATTAATCCACAGGCATTCGATTAATAATCTGTACAGAATAATCTTAACGGGTCAATCTCGATGCAATTATTCTAAATGGTCACTCACTTAAAATAATTAATTCAGGATTAAATAGATTGTTTGATAAGTATGGGATACTTTTGTGTTAATTTATGAGTTAATAGATTAATTTTTTAGGCCTGATTATAATAAGTTACTAGAAAAGGCATGTGCTTGCATGCTTCCAATTTATTGAAAATTTTTATTTTTAAAAAGTAAATAAATAATCAGTGAATGATAACCAAGTATGAGAATTTTAAGTGTTGAGTTTTTCATACAAGATTTACATATTTTAAATATATTTTTAATATTTTTTTTTTCTATAATTATTGTAATATTTTCACCTATGTTTTTTCTTATTATATTTTCAATAATGTTTGTTAGGTGTTACAAGATTATATATAAATTTATTTTTTCTTAAAAATTAAACAAATTTTCTATTTGTGATAACTGTCTCTTATACACATCTAGATGTGTATAAGAGACAGGTATGTTTATCTTCTATTTAAATAGTTTATAATTTAACAGTTAATTACTGTATCTTATAACATATTTGTAATGATGTTATCTTTTAATTTAAATTTTTAATTCTTTTCTAATTTTTATAATTGAATTAGATAATATCATTATCAAGTATCAAACATTAATACAGATGAAGTATTTTAAAATTCAATTAATAGAAAATATATTAACAGGTAATCAAATAATATATGGATAATAATTACAAAAATGATTAATAAAAATTTTGTAAGATAAGAAAGAAAATGAATCTAATTAAAATGTAAAGAACATATAAATCAAACAAAAACTATGTCTTATGTATAGGATAACTATACAAATCAACTATTATATTCTCCATATTATAAATAGGTATTATATAGTATACTAAATCATTACAAAAAATTGCTATAATAAATTTTTCTTTTGTCTAACTCTGCAATACACAAAATGCTAATGAAATTGTAGTTCTAAATATAACCAAAATTACACGTTGTTACTTTAAGTGAGATTTTATATATAATTGTATCACAATCAATTTTTTGCTGACATATTATGTAAAATATATATACATATAGAGAATGTATTGTTAATTATTTTTCATATCTCTTAAAATTATTATAATATTTACTTCAATACTTATTTGATGTGCTAAACTCTTTATTCAATTTTAATGGCATAAAATTTAGTTAACTCTAATCTAAAAGAAGTTTTTATTTTTCTTTTAGGTTCTGAGGTTATAAATTTTATATCGACACCACCAATAATTTAATCAATTATAGATAAAGATTTTTTAATAATATTGAACTTTTTTTAGACATATCTATATATTATTTATCATTATTAAAGGATAAAATCACGATTAATTATCAAATATTATTTAATATGTCTAAAGCGTGTCAAAATTCTTTTATTAATGAAAAATCTATAGGAGATTAAATAATATATAGTAATAATTACAAAAATGATTAATTAAACTTAAAAAAGAAAAAGAAAAAATAAACCTAAATATAAAGAACAAAGATATCCAGCAAAAATTATGTTTTCGGTTGAAAACCAACAAATTAAACTAATATGTTCTATACAATATGGATAGGTATCACACAGTATATTAAATTATAATCAAAAGGTGAAAATAAAAATTATTCTTTTATCTTGACTCTGAAATGTACAAAAAAATAATGAAAAAAAATCCTCTATATTACTCTAAATGCACGCAACTTGAATAAAAAATATTTAATTTTAAAGACATCCAAACTAACATTAATTTCTGTAATTTTATTATTTAATTAATGATTTGCATATTATGTAAATATCTGTATCTTATATACATCTATATTGGTATTATAGACATCTAATATGTGATATATTGATGTTCTAAACTCTTTCCATTCATCCAGAATAGTATCGAATGTGGTTAAATCCAAGATTGTTGGATTGATATAGTATTTTAGTATACTAAATTCTAATTTATTAAATTTATAAACAAAATGAAGGCTAATAAAAGTGTATGGATTCATTAGTTTTTATTTATTTTAAGACATTTAATCTACATCTTTACTGTTTTTTTAAATAGTGAAGAATTGCATTGTAATTTCCAAAATTGACACATAAAATCAATCTATATCTGCAACTATTTTAGAGTATTTAACATTATGACGTATATTGGAATAATTTATGTTGTCTTTACAGTACTTACCTACATATCTTTTTCCATATTGTTATTCCTATAATTTATATGCAATATTCTTTTAGGTCATACAATAATTATTCTAGACTATTTTGGGTATGAATCATACAATTGGTTTAACATTTTTTACCTTATCAGTAGCTAATCCAAACTAATATTTCTTTGTTGTTTTATCATATACCGTAACAACTGGTATTTTAATGTTTGAATTTGACATTTAACTCATTATATACATACAATATTTAGAGTATTGTTGCAATTATTATTTTACAACATTTTGGGTATATGCATTGTATCATGGGTTGAATTTATTTTCTATTTCATCAATAGTTCATCTAAACTAATATTTTATAAAATGATATGTTATTAAAGATAAAGATTTAGTAATCGAAATACCATTAAAGAGATATAAATGTAACAAATCCTTTTTATCTCAATTAAAGATTGTGAGTTTTTTATTTTGTTCTTGAGCTTTACTTTCGTCGCTTGGTTAATTTTCTTTTCTTCATGTAGAGAAGGAAAAAAAATAAATCTTAATTAACCGTATTACAAACTTAAAAGAATTAAGAAAATAGTGTTATATAATCTACTATTTTCACTTTATATAAATTTTAATTCTTTATTTTTATGACTATTGATTTTGTGTTTTTTAAGTTGGAACTACTAAAAATTCTACACTCAATGAGTTTTAACTTGAAAGTTAACCAAAATTTCAAGTTAAAAATTGACCATAATCAAGAGTTATACACATTCTTAGAAACAGTGTTTAAGAACAGATCCACTTGTGATTACAATTAGATGATGTCGGTCAGATTCGTTCTCTTTTTCAATTAATCCCGGCCTAAAAGGCTAGGAAAAATGCCAAATTCAATTTCAATAGATCTTTTCATCAAATTCTACATGAAAAAAATATACTCGTTATAAAAAGTTTATTCATCAAACAAAATTAAACAAAAAAATATTAGAATATAATAGAAGTAAAATGTCAAGTCAACGTGTTAGTTGACATAACAGAAGGACTTTACTAGTCAAAAGATAATATTAGGTATTAAACTATCAATGACTATAACAAAAGGGGTAAAGAACAATTAATTCTATATACAAAGCACGTAAGGAAAATGATCTAATTAAGTTTCCTAGTACTTGAATGAACAATTAGAGAAAAGAAAATAATTATACTAAATTTGGAATATTTATAATAGTTATAAAATATTTTTTTTATTATGATTACAAAATAGAAATAATTTGAACATATATAACAGTTACAAAATAGAATATTTTTATTTTTACTTAAATACAAATTATTTTTCTGCTCCTAGAATTATACACATTCTTGTTATGTATTTATGTTGAAATTTCGTAATAAGATACGGAAGAAACAATTTATTTTATTATCATTTCGTGCATTTTAGAATAAGATAAAGGATGTTTTCGTGAACATTCGATGTACTTTAATGCAAGACAAAAAAAAATTATTATTTCAATTTTTTATAATAAATGAGTTCATTAATAAACTATGTTATACCTATCTGTAATAGGAGAATATATTAGTTTAATCTATTTAATTTCTTATACATAAGGTGTAATTTTTGTTTGATTAATTTAGTCTTTACATTTTAATTAGATTCATTTTTTATTTTTTAAAATTTTAATTATAATAAATATTTTATACAAAAAAAAATTCCATCTTATTATGTATAAGGTGATTATCCGATATTAATGGTCCAATACTTATTTTAAGTAGAATAGATGATCATCTATTCTACATATTTTTTAGGATAATCTGGACCAAGAAATTATAAATACCTGTTTTATTATACAAATTTTAATTATAATAAATATTTTTATACAAATAAGAATCTTCCATCTTATGATACTATTTATGTCGAAATAGGTAGTTGTTCATAAATAATATAGTAGAATGGATGATGAGTAATTTAATTATGTTTTCCAATTGGAAATTATATTTCATTAAGGATGGGTATTTTAGGCAGTACACAAAAAGTAGAGAAACACTTAAACTGTCTATGTTTCGTATTAGAAATTAGAAATTATATTTCGTTAAAGGCGGGTAGTTTAGACATTACAAAAAATGTGACAAACACCTACATATGTTTTCTATTGAAAATTGATAATTATATTTGATTAAGAGTAGGTAGTTTAGACATTACAAAAATGGAAAGAAACAAAAATTGAGAGAATCAATTTGCATATATATAATAATATAGATAAATTTTAGAAACTAATGAATAACGTATTGCAACTCCTAGGACTTGATGCTTATTGAAGCCCTACTCCCAAACTAATTGTGATTCTTAAGGGTCCCGTGCATATTACTGTATAAATGCATGTATCCCTGGCCAAATTTGACTACGGGAAAAAACAAGTGTATTCACATTTGATGTTCGTGGAAAAACGTGAAGTCTCGTTTAAGAATAATACCTGAGAAATAAATTTAAAACAGGGGCTAGCGTGGTTTGGCTCAAATAATTTTGTAAAAATTTCTGAATTAATTATCTTTGTGAATACTGTTAGAGATGGGACGTTTATGCGGCTTGTGGATCGACATATCAAATAAATTGGAGCTTTTATCATAATTATGTATAATCTCTATAATTTTCTTGTATTATGTATAAATTAATCAAGATGATCCATGATAAAAAAAGAAAAACTTTTAAATTCGGTTGCATTACTAATTATTTATTTCTTATATTGGTAGCAGAGCCATCATTAATTAATTTATGATGTAGATGTATTTAGTTGTCATGGATATTAAATTATTTAAGCTACGTGATATTTTGATTTTTATTAATGAAAAATATTGAAGAATTTTTAAAGAATAAAAATAAATTTTGCCAGCGAAGATGAAATCATCAGATGTCGCCAATTATTGTCGTAATGGGCTGATATTATCTAGACGTCATCTGCTGACGTCACTACTCAATCTAACTTTAGACTATTCTACGCTTGTTGCTAACCCAAGCTCAAAAATTACATCAACGATAATGATCTATCCATTTCCTCCAATCAATTAAAGGAAGGAGGGCTTGTTATCAAGAATGTGTGCCCGAATGAAAAACTGCCAAGAAGTCTTTAGGACAACGACTTTAGACTATTCTACACTTACTGCTGACTCAAGCTCAAAAATTACATCATCAGTTGACGTCATCTACTGACATCAGCTGTGGACGTTATTGCTCAATTTACCAATTTCCTACAAGGGACAGAAAGGGCATTTTGGCCAAAAATATAGCCTATAAATACAAAAGGAGTCCGGTTATATATTTCCTAAACCTTTAACAATTGATATTGTTTAGGCAGGGAGTAACTATTCATTTGGTTAATAGTTGCTCTTAAACTGATAATAACCCTTCATTTTGGGTAATAGGTGTCCAATTTGGAAATTTGGGCGCAATCATCAAAAAAGAAAAATTATTTTCTAGATCACAAACTCAAATTTGCTATCCAATATTAGTCTACGTGATAAAATTATATTAAATTACTGACACCATAATTTTAAATATTTAGGCGAATTTTGATATTTCTTTCATAGATCTAGAAGCACGGTCAAAGAAAACGTCATTCAGTCCAAATTGAAATGTCTTATTTTGTTCTTTTGGTAGGATGCTAATTAATTTTTGTAATTTAATTACTGGGTTTACACAGAACAAGCAGGCCCCAGGTGTTGTTGGTGTTCCTCTTCCAACACCGGTGAATCCAACAGAACCCCACGTCATAGAGATCGCAAAATTTGTAGTAGAAAAGCACAACGAGCAGGCGGAAACCAATCTGGTGTTTGTCAAAGTGGTTGGCGGCGTCAAGTGGAGCGTTGTTGCAGTCACTTTCTACTTGCTTATTAGTCAAGTGAAGGGCCCCTTGTCTCTTATACATAACGATGTAAAGAGAAGTTGCTGAACCATAACTGGTCACAAGAAACTCATCTATTGGAAGGATTAATTGATTATGCCGTGAGGAGGACTCAGTGTTCAGCATGATTAATATATTGTAGTATTATCTAGTATTATGTGTGGATGTTTTATTAAGTGTACGTACTGCTAACACATGCATGCATTCCCTTGTCTGATTTGAGTCGGTAAGCCTTTATTTACAATTACATCGGCTCATAATTAAACTCAGTCCACTTAAGGGTCTTAGGTTTCATACATCTGAATAAGGTTTCAAACTTTCAATACATAGTTGTGTATAAGAGACAGATTGCTAAAGTGCTTCTAACTATGAAATTAAAATTATTGAATCACCTTAAATTTCTCCTCATTATCAATTAAAAGAAAAGGGCCTTTAATTTCTTATACCAGAACTCTGTCCCATTTTCCATTTCTCAGCTTCTTTGTATATATATATATATAGAAAAATACAATTTTAACCATCAAAATTTGGGTTGTGATCTATTTGCTCACCAAATTTTTTATGCAAAATATATTTAGTTCTCAAACTTTTTAATTTTTACCAATTTAGGACAAATTTAAAAATTCTGTTAATTATAAACAGGAAAAATCACATGCAAAGCACGTGAGCTTTAAATCTCAAGTTCCAAACGTGAAAAAATATGTAATTTTAGCTCTCAGAGTTTGGATAATGGTCTATTTTGGTCCCCAAAATTCTAAACATGATGTGTTTAATTCTCAAACTTTTTAAATTTCTACTAATTTAGGACAGATTTGAAAATTTTGTCAATTACATATGAAAAAGTCACGTGTATTGCACTTGATTATTAAATCTATCATTAGATATCATTTCTCAGCTGATTTAAACCTATTTAACCATATTTTAATTTTTTTTCTCTAACTATCAAGGACAAACAATTCGCTATTCATGTCAACATTATCACACTTCTGTATCGATTCAATCTATTTAACGATAGATTTAGTAAAGGATCTTTTGGCAAAACTTCGTCGCTAAACAATTCAACGACAGAATTGTAGATGGAATCCATCTTTCAGAAAATGTTTTGTTGGTTAAATATAGCAACGGTTTTATCAACTCTAATTTTAGTCGACGGATTTTTTTACTAAATTTAGAGTCCAAAAATTCCATTGCTAAGAATAATAGCTTGTCTCTTATAGAAAATCTATTAGTGATTAATATTATAAAATATTAGTGACAGAAAAATCTGTCGCTAATTTAAAATATTATAAAAGAGCTTGCTTATAAGGACATGAAGTATAACTTTAAACTAATAAATTAATCATTTAATCTAACTCAACATTTATAACTAAATATTGACCTTTCATTTACTATACCAAATTCAACAAACATTTCAAAAATTAATCTCAATAAATGAGTCTCATTATATTGTAAAAATTGAATTATTATTGTTTTATTATACATCAAAGATTAATCTTGAATTAAATTATTGTTTTAATTTATTAGTGAATTATTATTGTGTTATTATTATCCTTTCTTTGAATATAACTTTTTTAACACCAAATTAAATGTGTAATCGGTTGGGAGGCGTTGTAACAAGGTTAGATTTAACAATCATGTGTATGGAAAGTTTATAATGTAGACAAGAATGGTAAATGGTTAGGCGTCGATTGTGAGAGGAAAAAGTGGAAATATGATTGCATGGGTTGCAATTGGTTGGGAAGTGTTATATCCCTAAGATAAATTTAACGGTTATGTGCAAAACACGTGACTTTTTCCATCTATAATTGAGAGAATTTTTAAATTTGTTTTAAATTGGTAGAAATTAAAACGTTTAAAAACTAAATATGTTTTGTTTGGAAGAGCTCCCAGGATACAAAGATATATTTAGGTTCAGCAAAGATTGTTGAAGCCATTACAGGTCACTAGAAGCTCCTCGCCTGGAACAATATATATATCTAATGTTAATTTGGTTAAGTATTAATTGTTAATACTCTGCCTCTAGACAAAAAATATACTCTGACTCCAAGTAAAAAATTAAACACCGCCTTCAAGTGAAAAATTTACACCACCTCTATGCAAATTATGTGCTCTGCCTCCGAGTAAAAAAAGTATTCGGCCTTACCTAAAAATGTATTGCGCCTCTAGGTAAACAATCTATTCTGTCTCTGAGTGAAAAATGTATTGTACGTCTTCCTAAATTATGTGAACTCTATTTTCGAGATCCAATCAACTCATCTGAGAGTACCAAGAAGCATTCCCAAAATATCAGGACTCATGCCATCCATTTTTTTGGGTTAAATTCTTACTTTTCTCTACCTCATGTTGCTCTATCTCACTTATTCCACCTCACCTACTCCAGTTCATTGACTCCACATCACTTGCTCTACCTCACATTAATTAGCTTACTTACTCAGGTGCTACTTCCTACTTAGGCGGTACCTTCCATTCAAGTAGTACCTCTCATCGAAGTGGTACAACCCACTCATGTGGTATCTCCCATTCAAGTAGTAATACTCATATTTAGGTGGCACAAAAAAAAAAAAAATGGATAACTCTGGCCAAGATATCACCTCCAAAGTATCACATCACTACTTTCAACCCAGATTATTTCGCACCAATGAAATAATTTTCTAACTTTTCGAATTAACTCCAGTCAATTTTACGAGTCTTGCTGAAATGTGGTAGTAACGTCAAAAAATTAGTACTCTCAATCACATAAGAATGTTTGACTTGAGAGTGGGGACAAGTGATAATGCCAAAATTATACGTCCACTAATAAATATACACGTGGCTCCAGGCCTGTGATCACTAGGGGCATTTGGGTAATTTTATCCTCATAGTTAAAATAGGCTTAAATAGGTCAAATAAATATTTACAAGCCATAAATCGATCAGACCCATCAACCACATGTATAAATATTGAAATGACATGTCTTATTCCGAACATTCACTTTTTAATTCTCATTAGCTCTGAATTCTCAATAGATTTTTCTCATCTAAAGTAACTATTTTGAGCGTCGGAGCCTACTCTAAGGGACCTAGCTCAGCACTCTTTTATATTTCTTAGGTGTTTTGAATGCAGATATTATGCGTGAGATCTTTATTTCAGCACTGGATTGATTTCGCTTGCATTTAACTTGGAGCAATTTTAGCATCAATACTGGCCAATAAAAATTGACGATTCCAAAATAATGAAAATCGACTTGTATTTCAAAAATGAGCGTTCAAAGATATGGAACTTTGCCTGATGAAAACTCGAGGGATAACAACTTTATTTCAAACCCTATAATTAATTCATGCTATTACAACTCTCTCTTAAGAAAATTTTTGTAAATTAGTATAAATTTTCTTTCTCCTCACAAAAAAGAGAGATAGAAGGATTTTTAGAGATTGTAAAATAATACCTGGAGAAAGTGGATTTGAGACTTAAACATCACATTAGGCGAAGGAACCTATCTAGACCACCTAGAATTAAATGGAGGAATTTAAAGAAGGAAAAAGATGAAATTTTTTAGAAAGATTTGTTATGGTAAAGTTCACAGAGTAATCAGACTTACAAAGATTTTCTATCTTTGATACATCTAATGGAATAAATCTCACTAAATTCAGAATTTCATCGCTGAGAAGATACTTGAAGAGTCAAGAGATTATGCCCCAATGAACAAGGAATCTTGGTGGTGGGATGAAGGTGCACAAGATATATCAAAGTTAATAGGGCTAACTATAAGGCTTTATGTAGTTGTAGAAGTGACGAAAATATTGAGAAATATAAGCTTGCTAAAAAGGATGCAAAAAAGGCTGTAAGTGAAGTGAGAGATAGGGTTTTTGAAAATTTTTACCAAAAATTAGAATCTAAGGAGGGGAAGCAAGATATTTATAAGATTGCTAAAGCTAGAGCCTATAGGACAGAGGACTTAACACACGTGAAGTACATCAGTGATGAATATAATTAGGTGCTACTAAGAGATGAGAAAATTAAGGAAAGGTAGGAGAGATATTTCCATCAACTATTCAATGAAGGCAAATGGAGATGACATCTTTTTTGGAGAATTAGCTAAGTCTGAGGAGTATAGAAATGTAATATATAACCGGAGGATTCAAGAATCAAAGGTGGAGGAGGCTTTGAAGAAGATGAAGAAAGGAAAAGCAGTTGGTTCCAATAATATTCCAATCAAGGTATGGAAATGCTTAGGAAAGAAGGGCATAAGTTGGCTTACCAATCTTTTCAATAAAATATTAAAGAGTAGAAAGATACCTTGTAACCAATGGAAGAAGAGTACTCTCATACCCATATTCAAAAACAAAGGGGATATACAAAATTGTGCGAATTAAAGAGGTATTAAGTTAATGATACGATGAAACTTTGGGAGAGGGTGATAGAAAGAAGGTTGAGAAACGAGACTAAGGTGTCAAATAATCAGTTTAGTTTCATGTTAAGGAGATCGACTACTGAAGCCATACACCTCTTAAGGAGATTTATTGAGAGATACCGTGATAAAAAAAAGATTTATATATGATTTTTATTGATCTTGAAAAGGCATACGATAGAGTCCCTAGAGTAGAAAAAAGAGGAGTTAGAGTAGCATATATAGAATCAATAAAGGAGATGTATAGGGATGTGGTTACAAGTGTGAGAACACCAGGAAGGTTGACACGAGAGTTCCCTATAAACATAAGTTTACACAAAGGTTCAACTCTAAGTCCTTATTTATTTGCATTGGTCATAGATGAACTTACAAGAGGAAATACCATGGTGTATGTTCTCATTTGCGGATGACATTGTTTTAGTAGATGAAATAAAAGATGTGGTTAATGCTATACTCGAGGTTTGGAGAGAAACACTTGAGGCAAAAGGGTTTAGAATTAGTAGATCAAAAAAAGAATATAGGGAGTTTAACTTTAGCAAGAATGCACGTAGGAATAAAATAGGGTTAGTATCAGCAATCAAGAGACACCCATAAGTAAAATTTTTAAGTATTTTGGATTAGTTCTTCAGAGTGATGGTGGTATAGATCGAGATGTTACACATCGGATACAAGTGAGTTGGACTAAATGGAGAATGGCATCGGGAGTATTATGCGACCGTAAAATTCCTTTACGACTTAAGGGTAAATTTTATAAAACGACAATTAGGCCAGCGATGCTTTATGGGTCTGAGTGTTAGGCAGTGAATGACACACATACACAAAAGATGAGAGTAGCAGAAATGTAAATGTTAAAATGGATGTGAGGGTACACTAGAATGGACAATATACACAATGAGCATATTCCACTCGTGAGAAGATTGGAGTAGCATCTATTGATGAAAAGATGAGAGAAACACATTTAAAATAGTTAGGTTATGTGTTAAGACGACTAGTAAAAGCGCCTATCAGACGAGTAGATTTTAGAGAGAGTAGTCAACATAAGAGGGGTAGGTAAGATGAAAAAGGCTTGGTGGGTAACTTATATGAAAGATATAGCCCATCTAGGAATTGAGGAGGATATGTCTTATACACCTAGATATAATGGCGAAATAGAATTCACATCTAGATGTGTATACTTAGTGGGATTAAGACTTGGTTTGTTTGTTTAGTATAAAGTTTCTTTTTTATTTTCTGAATATTCTTTTATTGCAATTTGATTTTCCAAAGCCAATTATTGAATTTACTCAATTAATATTGTTTCAATGAGATTTGGAGGATATCATGCAAAGTTTGCAAATGACACGCATAATTACATGGAGGGATTTGGGGGAATTGATTTGAAATTCAAATCTATAATAAGTTCTCCAAACAAGCTTAATTGATTTAGTTATAGATTTGAAATATACCAAATTTCATGTCATTTCAAATCCACTCAATCCAAATCCATTCATTTGAAATCCTTCCTTCAATTCAAATCCACCCACCCAAACACAATCTTATTGAATTTACTCAATTAGTTTTGTTTCAATGACGGTCGGAGGGCATCTTGCAAGATCTGGAAATGCCACACAGAAAATGTCGAACAAGATCGAGAATCCAATATTCTAATAAATGAAAGCATTTCGAGATAGGAAATTGTTGACAATATGCTCAAGGAATATTTCTAGAATAAGTATTGAGTTTCCAGGTAAATTATTGTTAATCTGCTCAAGGAACCATCATGCCATTAGGAATTCCGATAGGTAAATGCTACTATTTCCTATCAACATTACCTGAAGTCCTGGTCAAAGAGTTTATAGCCTATTCATCTGCAAGATGCTATAACTTTCCCATCTATTTGAAGACATGGATGGCATCTTGTTCAAGGGTAACTTGGCAAGTCTCCTATCTCTCCAAGTCTAAAGTAAAAAAAAAAAAGCATAATCAAGTTGTATATGGAATTTCAAATCTTCAATATCCTAGTAATAGTTGATACTTGATAGGCAAAATATTACTGAGAGGCCAACAAACATTCACATATGTCACCGATAAAGTATAAGATGCACAAATTAGGATAATCATAGTATAAGAAAGCTAGCATATATTAGCAGTCCTGAGAAGGCACCTTATAGATACATTTTTAATTGAAACTAAATCAAGTCCATCTCCTAATCTTGATAGAATGTTGAAGTTGTCCTCGAGTACCTGAGTCATGCCATCATGGGATGAATTTCATTGTTTCTACCACATACGTACCTTCTAGCGAAGGGCCCAAACTACATGAAGTACTGCAACATTGGATTTGGTAAGAAAAATAGTAAAATAGTGGCATAAGACAGAAGGCAATGGAAGGTAATTGGAACCGGTCAACTTTATTTATGGACGGTTCTGCAACATCACGTATCATCCATTATCATGCTATCTATATGTGCACTGACGATGAGAAGGGACAGAAAATCTTTAGAAGCATCATTGACACACTAGTAAGGCTCGTAATAAGTGCATTATCTTTTCTAGCACCTTGGCTGAAGTATAGACAAGTCAAGAGCCGACAAAGTCAACATACCTGCCATGCTACTGTGTATGATCAATTAACCAAAAAACTGAATAGGGGTTGTTCTGCATTTCAATGCTAATACAAGGATAGAATGTGAAAATTAACCAGAGCAGGATGCACACGTCACAATTAACAAGGGATGCCTACTGTGCTACAGAGTGGTGGTAAAGTGCGTGAACTTTCATCAGTAGATCATTTAATATAGATGCCCAAAGAGTAGTTACTTTCAAACTTTAGAAGGATAAAGAAACATTGCATTAAAATTTTTAGAAAGATTTATAATTTAGATGATACTTTATTGCAAAATAATCCACATAGACAGAATCACTTTCAGAAGGCATCATACCCACTTTCATAATTGTACTATCCACTTCAAAAAGATTAAACAAGTTGACATAATTATTTTTTTTGCCTCACGGAATGAAATGCCCAGGGAGAAAAAAAGATCCCTGCAGTGAAAAATCCCACATTTAATTTGAAGTTCGACAGCTAGCTCGTTCACAAAACCATTCTGTATCAAGTTCTTGTGAGAACAAGAAGTGTTTCCTATAAATTGTAAAATAGAAAAATTAAAGAAAAACCATTAGGGTGTCATAAAAAGCTATAAAACAACCTTTTCTCTTTTTCTTTTCATTCCTATCATTAATACAACATTTTATGTATCTAAAACCCAAGGGAAAATTGCAATTCTCACATAGATAGGGAGTGAGAAAGAGAGAGATGAAAGATAGGAGGGATAGAGGAACGAGAGAAAGAGCCAATCATAGAAGAAAATAGATATATATTGATCACATAAAAGAAGAAAAATCAGAAAAAGAAGAACATATATGTCTATATGCGTGGCATGGTGGGGTATGTCTGGATTGCATTAAAATGTGGATTGTATTAAATATTGGTAATATGTCAACAATATTTAGTGTGCCATTTCACATTACAAATTAAAGAACTTCTATCAAGAAACCTAAACCATGTATAGACAAGTCACTGTTGTACCACCAGATTCTAGATATTAACTTTAGTGAAGTCATTTGATAACTCAGAGAAACTTTAGGATACATGTCCAAAGATAATTATGTAATATAGAACCTAGAAAATCACCAAACAGAGGGCAGCCTATGCAGGGGAGTTGTTTAAAGAGCAATATGAGTTTAGCTATGTCTATAAAATTTTGAGGAACTGAATATCTTACTAGTAGACAGATGAATGTTTGATCTTTTAGCTGAATGGAAACCATGTAATATGTGCTTGTTTGTTCATGGAGAACTATTCTTCGTGTTTTAACTTGAACAACAGTTGGTTCTTGGAATAAATTAGGAAAATTTGACCTCAAAGAGGATAGCATCATTTCTTGAAAAATGAGGACTCACGGCCCACAATCATATTACATCATTTCTTCTCCTCACGTGGGACAATATATATTTGCAATTAAACCACTCTTCCAAATGAGGACTCACGGCCCAGGATCATTAAGTTCTCTACAACTTAATTAGCTAGTGTGTTTGGTTAAGTGTTGTAAAGATGTGTTATGCATTTCCAGTATGTATTGCATGTTGAAGCTGTAGTTGATCTGATGTTTGGTTGTAGGCGTCGATGGAAAGATTTGTAGCTAGGGGCTGATGACAGCGGAGGAATACGATGTAGGCAGAGATGGGAATTGGAGTTTGGAGCGAAGAATTGGAAAGTGAAAATTGAGTTTTTGCTGTTTTTAATAACTTAAGACTTAGTATTTGTTTGGTATTAGTATTAAATACTAGGGAAAGACTTGGATAAAATTGGAGATTTATAGCCCCACATGTAGACCCTATGGTGTAAATTAAATGTTATAAAATCTATGACATCAGTTGATGTAAGCAAAATTCAAATTACTATAAGATTTAACTTCCGCGAGATCTACAGGTGAGACCCAATACCGAATTTATGATAGTATGTTCCTAAATACTATAGTTAATAAGTATCTCATTAAAGCAAGGTGATAATTCGCCAAAACTACATAGTGTCATATCTAATACACACTTGTACCAATAAAAGCCCTAGAAGTGAAGTGAATTTTGCAACAAATTTTGATTTGTGCTGTTTGTTTGCTACACTTTCACGTTGTAGTGAATTTTGCAAGAAATTTTGATTTATGCCATTTGTTTGCTGCACTTTGTGATGCACAAAAATAGTCACGAAAAAGTCATGTAGTGAGCAGAATATTTAGGTTAACTAATATGGGATATTTTATATTTTCACACCCTATTTTATATTTTTACACCCACGACTTAAGTTGAAACAAGACAATAAATTAGTTTGCTTTGCACACACAACATGAGGGTCCAAATATAAACAATCCAATATGGGATATTTTATATTTTCTCGCTCTCTCTTATATACATGATTTAGATTTAAACAAGACAATAAATTAGTTTGCTTTGCACACATAACATGAGGGTCCAAATATAAACAACGAAATATTGATCGAGATAAACTTCTAAATTCTCTCTCATGAGTTCGATAAAGAAGCTAATGCAGTAAGTTGTATATTATTTCTATCATGATCAGAATCCAAAAGTATTTTGAAACATTTTCTGCTACTTTAATCAAAGATTTTGACTGTGTTAAGGTGTCCTATATGTTCTTGTTCATTTTTTGAAAAAACTAATATGTCATCTATGTATACTAATACAAACTGGGAATATTCTAAGAAAATTTTATCCATTTTTCTCTGGAAAATACTATGTGCATTTTTTAATCCAAATGGCATTACTAACCACTCAAATAATCCTAATGGACATGTAAAGGTAGCCCATTTTATACTGTCAGGGTGTATTTTAATTTGCCAAAATCCTGACTTACAATCAAATTTACTAAAAATCTTTTTACCTTGTATTCTATGATTGTCAAAAATGTTTTGTCTGGAATATCATAACTATCATCTATAGTATTGTCATTTAATCTTTTATAATTTATTACCATTCTGCTTTTTCCTCTAATTATTTCACTGTGTTTTCTAACTATAAATGCTGCTGACCTGTGAGGAGATTCTGGTGGTCTTATTACTTTTAAATTTAATAATTCTTTAATGTGCATCTTAAATTCTTCTATATCTTGTGGACTAGCTTATATTTTTGCAGTTTTTATTATATAATCTGGAATTTTAATTTTAATTTCACAATAAATTTTATTTTTATCCCATAATTTTATAGGGTCTTCTCCTATAAATGGTAAAGTGTCTATATGTGATTCTATTTCTGTTTTTGTTTTTAAATGTAATAAATTTTTTAGATTAATTCTATCTATTAAATATTCATTTAATTCATTGGCTTCTAAATAATATTGTACTAAAACAGTTATGTTATTACAACATCTAGATGTGTATAAGAGACAGAGCCTATATATAATAATTTACAAGTATTCCTCCATCTAGATCTAATAAGAATTTAGATGTGTATAATTACACCTACCCCATGTTTTTCTAAGATTTCTTTAACTAATACATATGGCATGAAATAATATTGACTATAATTATTGCAATTATTTAAAAAAGCTATATTATAAGTTTTTGCATAATAATTATATTCATTTATACTTCCATCCATTTGTGTGGCTTTTATAGGGTCTTTGAATTTTAATATTTTAGTTGGATCTATTAATTTGGGGTCTACAATTATAGTTGTGCATCCTGTATCTATAATTGCACTGGTTCCTATTATTTTATTATAATGTTTAAAAGTAACTTCTAATTTTATAGAATTTAATTTTTTGTCTTGGTTACAAAATTTTATTTTATTGTTCTAAATTCCAGGCAAATTTAATTTTGTTTTAATGAAGCATATACACATCTAGATTTCATATCCTGTCTCTTATACACATCTAGATGTGTATAAGTTCGAGTCTAGTTATTCTATCAAAAGCATTTGTTTGTCTGAAAATTTTTATATTTTGTACTTCCTGAAATTTAAAATCTGTATATTTTTCTACACAACTTATACATGCTTCATTAAAACATAAATTACATTTACTTCTTTTATTTCTAGCCGGGTACCAGTCACAAAATAAACAAGGTTTTGAATCTAATCCTTTATTCTTTTGCCAATTATGGTCACAATCTATTTCTGGTATTTTAGTTTTTGCTTTGAACATAAAATTTATTCCTTTCAATTCATGTATAAATTCTTCTAAATCTGGTTCTTCTGGATCTAGAAATTGGTATATTACTAAACAAAATCATTTTTCATTAGTCTAATGTAATAAGAAACAATTGTCTCTTATACTTACATGCAAGAATAAATAAGTATCAGATCTTATATAATGATGAGTCATCATCTATATCTAGATAGTCTTGATCTGTAATGTTTACTAATATAGCCTTTTTATTTGCCATATTAATTCTTTTAGGACAGGCTGAACTTAAATGATCTGGACTACTACATGTATAACAATAAAGCTTTTTTTTATATGTTCTATTAGGATCATATTTTCTAACATGTCTGTCTTTATTTAAATAAGCTTTTCTAGCTTGTGATCTTTTTGTGTAATAATTTTTTCTTTTTTGTGTTTGTTTTAAATATTTCTTATTTTTATATCTAGGTTTTTCTTGTTTATCATAATATTGAGGAGTATAAATTTGACTACAAAAACTTGTTTCATTTTTTAATTGTCTACCTATTTGTATGTTAGTACATTTTTCTACTAATATTTTTATTATGAACATTATTCTTTGACCTAAAGATATTCCTATTCCTGTATCCATTCTCTTATCTATTATTTCTTCTTTAAACCTTTTACTTATTTCTAATCCTAAAGCTCCTGGTAATTTACCGCGGATTAAAAAGTTTATTACCAATGTCTATGTTCCAAGTATTTCCACTAAGCGAGGCATAGTAGATATATTCTGCTAAAAAGGGTTTTATGTAATACCAATTTTTTAAATTTAATTGTTCTAATTTTATTAAAGCATTCTTTTGTTGTTCTATATTTCCAAAATTTGGATTTTCTCCTGATATGATTTGATGTATTGTATTTCCAAAATTAAAAGGATTTGTTCCTAAAGAAATTAATTCAGCTAATTCATTAGAATTTTTATCTTTCCATTCTTGCCACATAGCCTTGGCTGATTCTCCTAAATATTGTTCTAAATATCTTAACATTTCTTCTGCATCTTTACTATCAAATGTTTTATATAATCACTAGCCATAGCATTTTTCCAAGTATCTAAATAATTATTCCATCTTTGAGGATCTATGTTTGTTATGTTTAATATAAATGGTTGTCCTCCATACTGATGAGTATAAGGAGCTTCCATAGGGTCTCTTCGTCCTATAGGTTTATATATCCAGGAATTACCTGTAAAGGTGGTGTATAAATATTTCTTATTTTTGTTGGGTCTATTCTTTTTCTAGGTATATTTCCAGTGGTATATATAGGCTTGTTTCCAGAAAAATTTGAAGGTATTTGTTGAGGATTACTATTGCTACTTGCTTCCATTATTTCTAAAATTTTTTCTCTTGTTTCTATTATACTAGGTTCATATTCTGTTCTGTTTATATCTTCTTCTGAAATTAAACTAATTATTTCTTCATCTTTTAATTCATATAGCTTCTAAATATACCATGAAAATAAGAAATATTTATACAATTTCTATTGTTAATTATACAAATCTAGTCATTAAATTATCATTTCTTTTATAACAATTAATTACATGTCTAAATATTATATTAATGTTATCAAATTCTTCTTTACATCCTGTACAATTAATTTTTTATTTTCTTTGTTTTTTATTTTTAGAATATTTTCTAATTTTTTCCAAATTATATCATCTTGTGTTTCTAAATAAAAATCTATGTCTTTTCTAAGATTTTTAAAATTTCTAATATTTCTTTATTCTTCTTCTTCATTATTGTTACTTGTACTGGCTTCTATATAGAGACAGAATCTTATAGATTTTCTTCCTATTCTATCTTCAGAATATATAGTTTCTTGTGGTATTATTATTTTTTCTAGTTTATTTACTAGTCTATCTAATTCCCATGGTAATCCTGATTGGTCTATATTGTCTACTGTTAATGGTGGTAAAAGTTTTATTCCTCTATTCCCTAACATTTCTACAATATTTTTTATATTTACTTTATATCTAGGTGTATTGCTCTGGGTTAATTTTCCTAAGAATGCTATGCATAATAATAAATTTTTTCCCTCAAAATCTTGATATCCTCTAGTCATTATTTTTATTTGTATATGTTCTGCAAATTCTCTAGTATCTAGCATATAATTTGGACAATAATAAAATATTCCACCTCCTGTCTGCATATCTATTTCTGTTCCTCCTATTATTGCTTTATGTGCATCATTTATTCTGAGTATCCATAATTAATAATAAAACTTTTCCTCCTAAATTTGTTCTATGTAAAGCTTTTATTCCTATTACGATTAATCCTAAATGGGTTAATCTAAAATTTCCTTCTAATAATCTTTGTCTATGAGATGGAGTTACTAAATGTAAATGAACTGTGTCTCCTTCTAAGCATCTAACTTGAACTTCTCTATAATGTCTATAAAATCTAGTTTGATCTGATGCTTCATATAACCAAATAACCACGAGAAGGGAGGAGGATGAGATCCTCGACTTTTAGACCGACTCGGGAAAAGGACAAGAAAACAAGCATCATAACATCAACCATTCATACCAACCCATATGCATTACAATCTATAGTATCTGGAGGTATAACAACCCTAGTATAGAGTTTTTCTGAACTCATCATACGGGCATTTCCCCTTTAACGGCTTCAAATAAATGGATGGCGGGTACTTTCGAGGCCTTAGCCTTTTGTTCAGAATATTCTATACAAGGTTTATTTTAACCAACTCAGATTTTAACCATCGAAAGGAAAATTCATCCAAAAATTACCAACATACCTCATGGTGCCTGGAGTCCTGTTCTTGTCTAAGTATTTTCTTTGAATTTAACTTGTAGAACTTTTATGGGTTCGAGACCTTTCGGCCTCTCCCCCTGGTCTTCTTCTTCTTAAATTAAAAAGAAAACTTTCAAAGATAAACTGAGAAAGAAAGCTTTGAAAGAGAAATCTTGAAGATTTTTAGAAAATGGAAAAATTGATTGATATTGAAAGATTGTTTACAAGAGTAGCTAGTTGAGAGCCTTGATAATTTCCTCGATGATCTATACAATTGAGGAATGAGGCTATTTATAGAATAAATTCCGGACTTCAAACCCGGATGTTAACTATCCTAAAATAAAATATTCCTTACATTATTTGTGCTTTTCTAAAAGCTATCTATATAGTACAATAATTTCTACCAGCTGTCTAAAGTGTCATACAATAATTCTAAATTTGTCTAATGTGTAGTCTCCACGTTTTGGTATCCAATGCTGTCTACTCCATCAGTGGATGACACCTGGTCTTCCAGATCACATGGATTTTGTTGATTTTCCTTGGTGGAGTCTGTCTCGGTCTTTGAGTCTTCATTTGTTTTGTCTTCTAGTTCTTGTTCTTTTGTCTGAGTCATTGTCTGAGTCATTATTCCACTTAGTGGAATTTTGGGTAGATTCTTGAATTCTCCAAAAAGTTGCTCTAAAATTGTCTTTGTAATGTCTTCTTTCTTTTTCTTTTTATTTTTTCTTAATTTTATTCCTCTTTTTGTTTCTGAGGAAGATGACTCCTCTTTTTCAGAAGTTTTTGGCAAACTTCCAGCCATTAACGGATTATTGATTTTGTCTTTACCCTTATCCGTTTGTAAGGGACTAGATACAGGCTGACACCCTGTATTGGTCTGTATCTAATTGATGAAACACTGGCCTTGGTCAAATTTTTTGTATTTAAGTATCTATTTTTTCAGTCTTCTTTTTCCAGGGTTAAAACTTGAACTCTTTGTTCTAATTCAAATAGTTTTGTCTTATTATCAAAAAATTCTTGTTCTAAGGTCCTATATTTTTCATTTATTATTCTAAAATTTTTTACAAGGGTCTCACAGTGATCACAAAAATTTATTTGGTTACCTTCATCTGTCTGAATAACAGGTCTGGTATTAATTTGGTCTGAAATATGGAACTGATTCCCTAAGTAAAATCTACAGGCTTCAAGTCCTTCTGTAATTGTCTTAAAACCTTTGTATTTTGGGTTTTTTACTCCTCTTATTGCAGTGAGGACTTCAACCCATGTCTTGTACAATCTGCGTTGCCTGGAGTACCATGGAAAACTGCATAACACTCAAACTTAGAAAGATCATTTAGTCCATTAAAATAAGCAGATAAAGCATTTAAAGAATTAGTAAAATGTCCACTATTTTTTCTCTGATATGCAGAAATCCATAGATTATCTAAAATTACCTTTTGTTGTTCATTTATACTTCTATAAGTGTCTAATATTCTAAAACAATTATGAGGTGGCATGGCACATAAACTATGTCCATTAAAATACAAATCTTTTTGTGTATAAGAGACAGTTTTAAGTTGTTGCTGACCTAAAAGAAATAAAAAACCCATCTATACAGGTTATAAGGATTCAGCAACAGCAGGTCTTGAAATTGAAGATGAAATAAAACTTGGTCTGGGGGCTCTAAGCTGGGCTCTTGGGTCTGATCCAGGCCTGTAAAAATTAACAAACATTATTAATTATTATAAATTTTTCTAGATAATTCATCTGCTAATTTATTATTTTTTCTTTTTATATGTTCAAAATTAATGTTATATTCAGCTACTAATAATGAAAATTTTTGCCATCTCTTATGTCTACTTTTTTCTTTCATGTTTTGGGAGTATTTGACTATTGCTTCACAGTCAGTTCTAATTGAAAACTCTGAGTACTTCTTTGAAATTATAAATAATTTACAAGTATCTAATGCATATATTATGGCTAATATTTCACAATCTAAACTAGTTTTATATCCTTTTTCTCTATAAGGGCCACTAGCATATCTACATAATTTTTCTTGGTCCTTTGGAGAATATTTATGTGATTTTGATTTTAGGATTCCTCCCCATCCTAAATCACAACCATCTGTTTCTATTACTAAATATTCTATTTCTAGGGGTAATTCTAATGAGGGTATAATTTTTATCATATTTTTTATTTTCTTTACTAAATTTATATCTTCTATATTAAAAAATCTTTGTCCATTTTTTCCCGTTTTGGAGTATAATGGTCCTGCAATTTTTCCTATATCTTTAAGAAATGGTCTAGCATAATTTATAAGTCCTAAGAATTTTTGTAATTCTTTTAAATTTCTAATTTATCAGGCATTTCTAATACTTTCTTGGCTATATGATCTAGTAATTTTATTTGACCATTTCCTATTTCTACTCCTAAAAGAGCAAATATTTTATATATGTTTTAAATAATTCCACTTTCTTTTTGCTTCTTATTATGCCATGTTGATAAAAAATTCTAAAAACTGTGTTAAGGTGTCCTAGTATTAAGACCTTAGAAGCAAAAGCTGATCTATCCTATCTTGTATTATATTTGTAAGGGACTAATCTATCCTATCTTATATTATATTTGTAGGAGACTAACTTGATTAAACATAGAAATTAATCATCATATATAGATTCAAAGATCACAACTAATTGTGTATATATATATATATATATATATATATATCTTATAAACACTCTATCAAAGCTTTCTTTACAAAGTTTATCAAGAGTAAAGTTTTCTTTTTGAATTTAAGAAGATTAAGACCAGGGACTAGAGTATTAAGGACTCGAGGTGATTTATTTAGTTATACAAGTTAATTGGGGTGAAGGTTGTCGCATTTAATATATTATTTAGACTAAAGCATTAGCAAATTGGTTAAAAAATAACTCAATATAAATATATATTAATACTTGATTCAAACTCAATCAGCAAGAAAGTATCTCCATTTTCATCCCTCACATCGATCAGGCCAAATTGCCAATAGACTAAGAATAATATTATGTTGTTCTATTGGGATTTGGTGATGGAAATGTGTTTGGTGATGACCAAGAAATTACGACAACAAAATCCATTTAATCACTATTCTATTTTTTTAATTCTTTTTTCTTAAATTTTACTTTCATATGTTTCACAATAAATCTCATTTTAAATTTTTGAGAGAAACATTAAGTCATCATTACATTGGCTTGCGGCATTAGCAATTTTTTATGTAACAAACAGCGATTAAGATAGAACAATGAAATTCAGTGCAAATATTTAGGAAGTCAATGCATTTATTCGAATCGTCAAATTCAAAGTCTACGTTACTAGAAAAAAAAAAAAAAGAAGGGAAAAAATTCAAAGTTTATCTGATGATGCCAAAATTAGATACTCATTAAAAATTATACATGTTATTTTAGATCTGTGTTCATTAGAGGCATTTAGTAATTTTATTATCATAGTCAAAGTAAGTTTAAATGGGTCAAATAAATACTTACAAATCATAGACATATCCTGCCTATCAACCACAAGTATAAATATTGAAATGGTAAGTCTAATTCAGAAAATTCACTTTTTCATTCTTATTGGTTCTGAATTCTCTCTGAATTCCCTTCGTCCAAAATAACTAATTTGAATCTTGAAACTTATCTTGGGGCATAGTCTTGTACTATTTTTCTTAGGTGTTCTGAACATAGGTGCTACAGTATCTTTATTTAAGTACTGGATTGAATTGCGCTTAGATTTAGTTTTGAGCAAATTTCAACATCAATATTTAGCACCGTCTGTGAAAAGTGAACAAAAAGCTATCATGACATATAGCACATATCTAGCACAACAGTCACTGAAACAATCAAGACGAAGAAAAGAACAAGTTTCTTATTGCCTCTAGGCAAATAAAGTATTCTGTTTATGGGCAACTTAAGAACTCTGCCTTCGGGTGAAATTGAATATATTCTGCCTCTAAGTAAATCAATGTATTTCACTTTTGGGAAACTTAAGTACTCTACCTCGGAGCAACTTAAGTATTATCTCCTGATGAAAAATATACCCCATCTCTGTACAAATTATGTTCTATGTCTCAGGGTGAAAAATGTACTTTGTCTCTGCCCAAAAAGTGTACTCCACTTCTGAGTGAAAATGTGCTTCGTCTCTTGGCAAAAAGTATACACTGCCTCTAGAAAAATAAGGTACTTTATCTTGGAGCAACTTAAGTATTCTCTATCACTAAAAAGTATACTTTGCCACCAGACAAATAATAGATCCATCCCTAGATAAAAAAATGTATTTCACCTCTAGGCAATTTAAGTACTCCATCCTCGGATGAAGAATTTACTACGCCTTTGGGTTAAAAAAATATACATATACTTTGCATCCAGGCAACTTAATTAGTACTTGACCTGCGGGTAACTTAAGTACTCCGTCTTCGGGTGAAAAATGTACTCTGCCTCCTGGTAAAGGAATGAAAAGTATTTCACCTCTGAACAACTTACTCCGTCTCCAGGTAAAAAAAATACTTTGCCTCTAGGCGACTTAAGTACTCCACTTATAGGTGAAAAATGTACTCTGCCTTTAGGTAAAAGAATATACTTCACCTCTAGGCAACTTAATTACTTTACCTTCGAGTAAAAAAATAATGGACTTTGATGTCTAGGTGACTTAACTACTCTACCCTCAGGTAAAAAAATACTCCTCCTCCAGGTAAAATATGCTTTGATTCTTGTTAAAAAGTATACTTAGGGTGAAAATTTTATTCCACTTTGCCTCGGGGTAAAAAAAATACTTCAGGTGAAAAATGTACTTCGTCTTTGCTTAAAAATGTACTCGCCCTCTAGATGAAAAATTTACTCTGCTCTACCTTCAAGTAAAAATTATACTCTAATTTCGAATAAAAAATATACTCTATATCAGAGTAAAAAATGTACTCTGCCTTCGAGTGAAAATTTACTGCACTCACCTCTGGGTAAAAAATAAACTCCACTTCTAGGACCACATAAAAATATCCTCTATCTCTGAGTGAAACCGCTTCGCCTCAAAATAAAAAATATACTCTGTCTCTAGGTAAAAAAATATACACCACCTCTAGGTAAAAAAATATACACAATTTCTACGCAAATTATGTACTCTGAGTCCAAATAAAAAGAGGTATTTTACCCCTACCTAAAAAATATAGTTTTGCTTCCGAGTAAACAACCTACTCTGCCTTTGGGTGAAAAATGTATAGTACATCTTCTCAAATTATATACTCCATTTCCAAGATCCAATCAACTCATCCGGGAGTACTAAGAAGTATTTCAAAAATATCAAGACTCATGCTATCCATTTTTTTTGACTAAATCCTTACCTTTCTCCATCTCACGTTTCTCTCTCTCCCTTACTCCACCTCATCTACTCACCTCACTTACTCCACCTCATCTTACCTTACTTACTCAGGTGCTACTTCCTACTTAGATGGTATCTTCCACTCAAGTAGTACCTCTCATCTAAGTGGTACCATCCCCTCATGTTGGTATCTCCCATTTAAGTGGTAGTACTCATGTTTAGGCGGCACCCTTTTCCCAAAAAAAAAAAAAAAATTTGACAATTCTAGCCAAGACATCACCTCCAAAGTATCACAACCCTACTTTCAACTCAAATGATTTCGCACTAGTAAACTAATTTTCTAACTTTTAGAATTATCTCCAATTAATTTTACGGCTCCGGTTGAAATGTGGTAATATACTTTAAAATTTAGTACTCTCAGTCTGAGAATACACATTTGAAGTGATAATGCAAAAATTCCCATTAACAAATATACACGTGACTCTA
Source organism: Cinchona pubescens (assembly GCA_025175665.1). Classification (NCBI taxonomy): domain Eukaryota; kingdom Viridiplantae; phylum Streptophyta; class Magnoliopsida; order Gentianales; family Rubiaceae; genus Cinchona; species Cinchona pubescens. The sequence continues at coordinate 262,483 of JANKKI010000465.1, read as the reverse complement.
GGCACGTGATCACTAGGATGTATTTTGGTAATTTTAGTCTCATAGCCAAAGTGGACTTAAATGGATAAATTAGTACCTACAAAGCATAGACTGACTTAATCTATCAATCATAGGTATAAATATTGAAATGATAGATCTGATTCAAAACATTCACTTTTTCATTCTTGTTAATTTTGAATTCTCTCTGAATTTTCTTAGATGGATTGAGGCCTATCTGTGATATGTCTAATAGTGGTGGAACTACAAAGAAATGAGCAAATGGGATTTAAGAGTATTTAGGGGAATACTAACGGAGGAGATAAACACATTTTAAAATAAACGCTGTTATCTTCCAACTATTGGAAAAAGAATAAATAATTAATTCTTTGTTTTTTATTTAGTGTATTTTTATAAACATATAATGTTTCAAGCACGGGATAAGATAAAAAACTATTTTATAATGATTGTGATGGATGCATTCCCACTTGCAATCAATTAAAGAGGATGAAGGCATCTGATCAACAATGTATGCCCTAATAAAAATAAAAAAAACTGCCGACAGGTCTCGATGCTGCACGTTGGCATTTCATTTGATTCCCACAAAGGGCAAAAAGGGCATTTAAGCCAAAAAAAACTTGCCTATAAATGCAAGAGGAGTCTGGTTTGTTGTTTCATGTACTAAACTCAACCTACATATATATTTTCCTCAATAATTACCAACTAGCTCTCCGACTCTCCCTAAGTGTTTAAAAAAAAAAAAAGAACATGTCTGAAGCCGCCGCATCCGCAAGCAACTACACCATCGACTTGTGTGAAGTCGCTGCCATCTGCAGTAATCTTTCTATATATTCTCTAAAAATTTTCGCATATTAATTCATTCATGTACTATTATATATATGTATATATGTATAGTACTCGATCCATCAGTTTAATTTTGCATGCATGCAATGCATGTGTTTGCATTTTTATAATTACGTACCAATTTTATTTATTTATGTAAAAAAATCAAATAAAATGGTAACGGATTGTACGTATCTTCAATCAGATGAAGGGGATGGACGTTTCAAGCCAGTTGAATTGGAGGAAGCTGTAAAGAAGTCCATAGAGGAATACGAGGATTTCAAGGACAATGACCAAATTAATTCAACAACTGACGGAGGACCACGACAGCCAGTGGTGGTTAAATCATTGCTAGAGTCTAATTAATATTAAGTCACGTATTCACTGTTTTTAGAATTTCATTATTTTTTAATCATTCAACAGCCATAATGCTTTTTTCTCCAAATAAACATATAGACTAACCTTTTCCTCGAGGAGTACTCTAGTTTATTAACTTGTTTTTTTGGGAAGAAATCTGATTAAGTTTTCGTAATTTACTTATTTGGTTTTACAGAAAAAAAGTTTCGGCTTTGGCGATCTTTTATCTATTTTTCCATTACCGGTGAATCCAGAAAACTCCCAAGTGATAGAGAAGGGAAAATTTGCAGTGAAAGAGCGCAACGACAAGGCCGGAACAGATCTGGAGTTGCTCCACGAATACAAAGATATATTTAGGTACAGCAAAAATTGTTGAGTTCCCCGTAATTGAACACAAGAAGCTCCTCACGTGGGACAATATATATTTGCAATTAAACCACTCTTCCAAATGAGGACTCACGGCCCAGGATCATTAAGTTCTCTACAACTTAATTATCTAGTGTGTTTGGTTAAGTGTTGTTAAGATGTGTTATGCATTTCCAGTATGTATTGCATGTTGAAGCTGTAGTTGATCAGATGTTTGGTTGTACCAATAGTTAATAATATACCATTAAATAAATAAAAGCAGTGAGTGCATGTTTGGGTTTGTTTCTTCAATCTTTTGTGTTTTGCATGTCATATGATAAGCACAAATTCTGATTGAGTAACTATTGAAACAAACTATACAGTTTTCTAACACATCGATTGAATGGCGTCTTGTCTTAAACTCAACAAGATAGATTAATTATGTCATCCATTTCCTTAATTTAGTTTGCAAGAAATTGTTATAAAAATTCTATTTTCATACAAAACCAATAAATAAATAAATAAATAAATAAATTTTTTGATTTGAACAATTCACCTTGAATTTCACTTTGGAAAGTGTGGTATAGTTGTGAAAAATATCCCCCTCCCCCCACCCCCCAAAAAAAAAAAATGAAACCAAAAAATCATCAAAATTTCCAGATATACATCAAAAATCATATTAATGTAGCTTTTTTTTCAAATTGACAAATTTTCTGGTAATGCTTTCAAAAACATCTAGACTCAAACATGTAAAATAACCAAATTTTCATAATTTCTATTACCCTACATAATATTTTCAAAAAAAAATATAATACAAATTATTTCTAGAATGCTACTTCTATTATAAAGTGTACTAGACATGGCAGTAGGTTGGAGTCGGGGCCACAGAGGCGTCCACAAGGTGGACTAGGGGAGGAGGCCAGGCCAGGATGGGAAATACCTAGCCCGAACTTGGCCCCTGGGCTAGGCCCCTGTACTAATGTTTGGTAAATATTTATCGCAATGAGTATCAAGTCAAATAATTAGTAATTTTTATATTTTTCTTTTTTTTTAATTAAAAAAAATTGTCCTCTTCTTTCCAATTCACCCATAAATGATAAAGCATTATGTACAACCACCAATCTACCGGTGATCAACAGCATGCTTATTATCATGAAAAAGTCTTGCCAGTGACTTCAACACAAACGGGTCAATGGATGATTGCATTAACACCCGTTTTCAACTCACACCTTATAATAAATCTGTGCTTATGTTTTAATCTACAAATAGTGATTAAGGTAATGAAACTGATGAACACATGAACTTTTTGCTATCAGTGAGGGAATGGATGGAGGCATTATAGTTTTAGCTATCAAATGTTGAGAGAGCCATCGGATCTTGGAATTAAAATAAGTAGTCATCAGATCTGCAAATTGTAAGAGGGGGAGATGTTAAGAGATGAGACGATAGAAATGAAAGTGTCAACGAAAGAAGATGGAAGATTGTGTGGGAGGCAAAGAAAGGCGTAAATTTGAACATTTTTTCATTATTAATTTTTTTAATTTTTTTTTAGATATTTTGTATTTTATATTATTAAATAGATTTACATTTGGGAATCAAATTTAATAATCAGCAAAACCTCCCAATTTAGTCGGGTGTGGAAGATTGTTAATTTTTTAGGTTTGATTCTAAAATTTTGAATCCCATTCCTATTATCCAAATAACTTGAATAGGTATTAATTACTGATTACTAATTCGTATTCCCTTAAACCAAGCACCCCCTAAGATTCATGATCTAGAATGATGAAATAACAATTATGAACCCTCCAATATATAGATACCAAAGTCTAGGGCTTAAACAAAGTGAATTATGAGGGAAAGGTTTAATAATCTCAATAGTAAATGGTGTAAAAAGTTAAATGCTATACCTTGACATGACCTTTAAATATTTTTACAAATTTATGAATTCTTGTAGTTCATCTAACAAGTAATAACACTGGTCACATTAAAATGACTCGGACTCGACTCGACTCCACTCCCATAAAAACTAAAGGGAATTCACATTTTATAAAGTCCCTCACATTATCAGATTTGTATTTATTAAGTCTGTACTTTTAAAATGATGAAATTAGCTCTCACATTACCCATTTGTATATTTAGTCTCTCACTTTTAGAATGGTCTATTTTTAAATTCTAAGTACTTTTTGGCCTAACTGTTATTGTGTTGTTTACATTACATTTTTTTGGTCAAATTCAGGAACACATTTTTCTTTTTCAATACAAAACTCGAGCATTGGATTGAGTAATAAAATTTGAGAAAAATACCACAAGTCAATTATTGAAATGATTTTAAATACAAACAAATACAAACCCATTGCTAATCGATTACTTACTTTATATCCTTCAAACTCATAGAACATTTTATTCAGAAGCATTTATGAATTTGCTCTCGAAAAATATGTCATGTGAATAACACATGACAAATTTAAGTAAAAAAATACTCGAGATTTGATTTAAAGACCAAAATTCAACGTTTTATATATGTAAGGGATATGACAAATTTAGGCCAAAAAATTCGGAATTTGATTTAGGCATCAAAATTCAACATTCTATATTTTTGATAGACTAAAAATCATTATTTTAAAAGTGAGGGACTAAATAAATATAAATGTGTAATGTGAGGGACTAAAAATTATCATTTTAAAAGTAAGGGACTAAATAAAAATAAAGTATAATGTGAAGGACTATTATGGTTAATTTTTCCAAAGCTAAAAGGCCATTCGATAACAAACCGAAAAGTCTCTCTCCTCTTTTGGTTGATTAACCAACTGATATAAATCCATGAAGAAAAAAATACGAAACCATCTTGTTCTTCAAAGATTTTCTATAGATAGAGGCAGAAATAAAGAGAACAAATTGAAATTTTTGTTGATGGGTGTGGATGCTGAGTAAAAGCAACTGGATCTATGGAATCTTCTCTAACAAGTTTTCGTTTGATGTTTTTCTTCAAAATCTGGAATGGATTAATCACTCACTTATATGGAACAAGTTTAGTTTTCTGTCCTTTTCAGATTAATTTGCGATGGCAAAAGTACCAAGTTGTGAACCTTGTTATATGCTCCATAAATTCATTATCTGAGACCTGAAACATGGAACTGATAGTACACTCAAAATCGTTGTTTTCCAGACTGATGTAGCTAGGTCATTGCCCTCCTTCCACCTTCGATGACCCACCCTCCACTCTTAGCTAGTCTCTTTTTCGACGAGAAGACAAACAACAAAATACAGAAGAAAGACAATGAAAAAAAATTTGAAAAAGATGAAATTTAATTATGTTACCTAGAATTATAGGATTCAAAACCTTGAAATTTAAGGATACCCACAATGACTGGACATACCATTGCTATCCATAATGGTAAGGAACATGTGATGACCAATGAAAACAAGATTATAGAAAAGCCCACAAGAGTAAGTGAAGTATAATTTTGAAAAGAGAAAGTGATATTTGCTTATTAACTAGTCCAGGATAAAAGGGAATGATTTTATTTCCCCTCTATTTGAATATGACTTCTGGGGTAATGTTGCTTGCTTTTACTCTCGGGGATTTAAACTGGTACTTTAGGGCATCTGGAGTGGAGGTCTACAGGGAAAAAAATAAGTAAGTTGCTAGTGTTCAGAAATCTATGGGAATTATAATCTCTGTATTTACTTCTTGTTTGTTTCTTTAATAAAGTAATAGAATAACATTGACATTAAAGAACTACTTGATAAGATTATTTAGGTAGTGAAAATAACTGGCTGATGAAGCTTTCAACTTTTTGACAATACTGTTACCTTGTTACTGATGATATGCAAGATCGATCTAATGTTTTCTTACAATAATTTGTTGGCTCATGGCTCAAAATCAAGCAAATAGTTCAAGGACAGATTAAGGGAAAGTCGATAACTTGGTAAGAAATTTGAGCCACTTTTACTATTCTTTGTGTTACTTTACTATGGTGCAACTGCTAGACTTATTTGTCTTTTATATGCTGCTTAAATTTGGTTTTGACACCAATGTACTAACCTTCCTGCCTGGAAGAAAGCAATTTAAGGAATGCTATGGCGAAATGGAGAGAAATGGTCCTGGGTCTAAGTAAGCAATATAAGGATTACAATGAATTGGTTTCTTTCTTTCGTTGCAACGTGGAGTGATTATTTCTTGGTTAAATCAGCAGTCTACTGCTCATCTGTTTCAAGCTAATTTCGCGGCTGGATAATGCAATTGCGTGTGTGTATTCTTGCTCATATAAGTGATTCTTCTGATTCCCTTTCTATGTGGAAAATTGTTTCTACGAATATAAATGTGTCTGCACCTTCCTCACAGTCTATGAACTTTCCGAGTCTCAAATATGTAGAACTTTGTAAGAGGGAGTCCGAATAGTTCCTCAGGGCAGTTGCTAAAATGGACTTGTTGCAACTGTATGGTTATCTTTAACTACTTAAGATTTTTAGATTTAATTCTCTGATGCCTAAGGTCCTCTTTCATTTGTTGATGTCTCCAGTCCAAATTTGCTTCTTCCGCTTTCTGCTATTTTAATTGAGAGCTGAACTTTTCTCTCCATTGAGGATTATGCTTCAGTCATGAAGTGTTGAATTTCATGATTTTATTTATAAGATGGCACATTTTTAGCTAATATAAGATACATTTATTCCATCCTCCTTTTGTGTGAATTTTCATTCTATGAATTTAGTCATCATTCTGCGATACAAAGAGCTCTCAAATTTTAGAGTAGTTGTGTCAAGCTTGACTAAAAGATGGTTTGATTGCATTTTGTAAGATTTTACTTCACATTCAAAGCTCAATAGGCTGTTTCCTAAGAAGGGGAAATTACGTGGTTGAACTAAACTCTAATAATATATACGCATTCTTTCCCGGATATTACAGTGTCATTTGAGGCCCTTCTACTTTGGATATTGTTGCTAGCAGATTTCTGGATTTACTTTTCAGTCTGACACAATTCCAGGTTTGCTTGGAGTTCTCGAGTTGTTTAGTATGGTCATGCCGGGTGCTGATACAAGGATGTTGAAGCTACTGGAAGTTACAGAGGAATGCTTTCTACATCTAAGTATAGGTTGATAGAAAAGAGGGCTGATTGAATGATGTTTAGGTTTAGTTCTGGCTACAGCTGTTATGGTTGCACAACCAAGTTGTGTCATCTTTATTCTAGTCCTCAAAACCAATTAGTAATAAATAGTGTGGCTCAAAAATTTATTATATAGTTCAAAATCTTTTAGAGAATAACCAATATAGGATACTTATACTTTGACAATATTAATTAGTTACCGCTAATAATAATAAATTGTGGTAGATCTTTCAAAGTTTACATTTTTGTATGAATTTCTCCTCTTTTTTGTCTTCTCCGACGAAGAAATAACAGACCCTTCTCTTCTGGTATCGTAGTGTGATAACTTGGACTATGTATCCTGATTATGTACTACTACTACTACTAAGTTCGGTTCTGAATGCCTAGCAAAAAATGAAAAACTTCAGAGTTCATATGAGTATAAAGAACGGTTCAAGGTTGAAAATAGTTTGATAATACTAAAATTAATTATGTAGTCTTTGAAGAATGCAATCTATTATTGAATTACTGTTTATATCAGTATTTCATTTGAAAAGTAGTTGAGAAGAGATGGGATTGGGTTAAATATTCATCTGTGGAGCTTGATTTCCAAGCATCAACAATAATTGAAAACTTTGGTAACTAGAAAATTGTTTCATGTCACTGTATATCGCTTTCCTGTACGTTTCAATTCTTCCTTTATTCCTCAAAACCTTCAAGATTCAAGCAAAGCCTTTCCATACCAATTAACAAATGCGTAATACTAGCATTTTTGGTTCCACAGTCTCAAAGACATCATCAAAAGATATTTGTAGAATTAGCCCCGAGTTTTGACGTTGGAGGGTTGGTCCATTGATAAGATTATCTTTATATCCAATATAGTTACAAAACTTACGAATCTGATTTTTGTCTCTATTTGTAAATCTTGTAGTGTGAATTAAATCTTATAAAATAAATGAGACATTAGTTGATATAAACCAAATTTCATAACATTTAATCTTGACAACAAGGTTCACACGTGGAATCCAAACATCAAGATGTGTATAAGAGACAGTTATCTATATGATACAGAAAAGGAACAAAAAAAATAAAGGTAGAACGTAAAAATATCTTGATTCTCTCTCATGAGTTCGATAAAAAGCTAATCCAATAATTTGTGTATTATCTCTATCACAATAAGTGTCCAAAAGTTTTGTCCAGTACTATCTCTATCTTTTTTCCTCCTTTGATAAAAATTTTAATAGAAACCATCCACTTATGGCTGGATAGAAGTTGTAGGAGAGGGAAGAGTAATTCTTTACTACAAAAGGGCATCGTTTCATGATACGGACATTTTAAAAAAATGATAATGATCGATCCATTTCCTCTTTCCAATCAAAGGGTAAGGTATCTTATCAGAGATCCATTTCCTGTTTACAATCAAAGGGTAAGGTATCTTATCAAGAATGTATGCCCTAATGAAAAACTGCCAAGGAGTCTCAGGACAACGATCCCCCACTTTGGCATTTGATTCCCAATTTTTTTACAAGGGCATGAAGGGTATTTAGGCCAAAAATATAGCCTATAAATAGGAGGGGAGTCTGGTTTGTTAATTCATGTGCTAAACTCAACTTCTACAATCACAACCAATTACTACAATAACATATTTTTGTATATACTGAAAAAAAAAAAAAGATGACTGAAGTCACAACCAACTACACCATCAACAGGTGACTGAAGTCACCGCTAACTTCAGTAATCTTCTTCTAATTCTTTCGCATATTCATTTACTAGTATCAGTTTTATTATGCATGGGTTTGCATTTTTATTCCCAATTTTAATTTTTTTTAAAAAATATTTTATATATGTTCTTGGTATATATGAAACGGGTTGTTGTTTCTTGATGGAAATGATCAGATGAAGGGGAGGGATTTTTCCAGCCCAGTGAATTGGAGGAAGCTATAAAGATGTCAATGAAGGAATGCGATGACCAAAATTTATGTATGGCCGGCGGAGGAAAGGTGAATATTATTTGAAATTGACTGGTTTCTATAGTCTATATATACTAAATTCCTCCAAAAGTCTTTCATCTTAATTATTCACAAGTTTTATAAACTGGTACATATTTCCTAAACCTTTAACAATTAATATTATTTTGGTCCGGAGCAGCTGCTTATTATATTTAGTGGTTGCTCTTAAAATTTCATTTAGGGTGATGAGGATCCAATTTGAACCAATTTGGGCGCAATCATCAAAAAAGAAAAATTATTTTCTAGACCACAAACTCAAGTCTACTATCCAATATCAGTCCATCGTGATAAAACCATATTAGATTATTGGTTACCATACTTTTAAATATTTAAGCAAATTTCGTTCTTTCTTTTACATAACTAGAAGTATGGTTAAAAAAAAAAAACGTCATCCACTCCAAATTGAAATGTCTTATTTTGTTCTTTTGGTAGGATTCTAATTAATTTTTTTAATTTGATTATTTGATTTGCACAGAAGAACCAGGCTCCAGGTGTCGTTAGTTTTACTCCAATACTAGAACGGGTGAATCCAACAGACCCCTACATCATAGAGATCGCAAAATTTGCAGTGAAAAAGCACAACGAGCAGGCCGGAACCAATCTGGTGTTTGTTAAAGTGGTTGCCGGCATCATGGGGAGCTGGAAGGAACCAATCCCGTGGATCGTTGTTTCAGACACTTTCTACTTGCTTATTATTCAAGTGAAGGGCTACTGCCCATGTGTACCTATAACGCTAAAGCTTTGGTTGCTGAAACAAAAACTGGTCACAAGAAACTCATCCGGTGGGAGGATTGTATTATATAAGCACCCTCTCATCTAAGGAGAAATCACTGTTCAGGATGATTAATATCTAGTAGTATTATCTGGCGTGTGGTTAAGTATTATGTGTGGATGTTTAATTAAGTGTACGTACTGCCAACATGCATGCATTTCCTCTATGTATTGCATGTTCAAGTTGTACCCAAGAATAATCCAACGTTAAATAAATAAGAACAGTGAGTGTTTGAGTTATTATATACAGTACTACTATATTTTGTTTCATCTTTACTTAATTAATTCCGGGTTTGAATATATAATCTCTTGTGTCATGCATGGTTTATAAAGGTTTAATTACAATTTACCAACCCAATAAGTAATTAAGGTTAATTAATGTTCTCCCATGAAGAGATGAAGTGAGAAAAAACTCGTACAATAATTAGAAAGAGGAAGTCTTCTGCTGCTTTCTACACTTCTACCACTACTCTTTGATCGGTTGATCTCGCAAAATGGTGGGCTGGCATAGAAGTTGGATTTTTAGGGTCGAGTTTATATTGATATATTTTTAGAGGGTTTTTTTTATAAGTTTTGTGAAATATTAAGGGAATAAAGTTTAATTTTTGTGAGGGTGTAATTAAAATTTTAAAATATTTTCAAATGAATATAATAATTTCGAATCTTTTGAATAACATAACTATATAAATAAAGGATAGTTTATAGTTTTGAAAATTTTAGAAGGACAAAATCTAAAAGTGCAATAAAATTTATACTCTTATAAAATATAAAAAAAAAACAAAACAAAATATAATTTTCGAACTCTTGCGATTACCGACCTTCCATGCCCCCCCACTGCATCCAACCCCGATGTGTTCTCATTTTATGTGTAATGATACATAAAATAATACCAAGCAAGAGGAAGTGATGGGATGCTTAATCAATAACATAAATTCACAATTTTCTCTCTAGCTTTTTACCCTCATGGAAGTTTAGAACGCATATATATTAGCCAAGAACGGTTTTGCATCTTGAAAATGTGGCAATAGAAATGATAGAGATCGACCATCGGATTAATTATAGTCTATAGTACATATAAATGTCCTATATTTTGTTTAAAATTCAATGGAGAAAAGATTATGAGATTCAAGACAAAGTGTCAACCATTTTAAGCAGTCAAGAAGAGAACTCTCCTTTATTCCTCAAGACCTTCCACATTATCACAAAGTCTTTCCAAGAGCAAGTTTTGGTTACTCACTCTGTAATACGGAGTGAGTATTGACAGTCGTTAAAATGACTAAAAAAAATAAAGATTTTATTACTTTTCAATCATATAATGATTTGAAATACTTTTTCACGTGCAAATCTAGATATTGTGTAGAAAAATAATTTAAAAAATTATTGTGCACAAAAATAAATAAAATGTTGTCTACAGTAAATAATCAAACCTTATGGGCTCTTTACTAATTACTTCGACCAAATGTGCCGTTTTTACTAGTTTTCCCAATGAAAAACCAATCATGTTTATTACAGTAAGTCGTGTACATTAATCATTTCTGCCCATTATAAAAAAAAAAAAATTGTAAGAGACAAATGTCGATTTCTAGAGCACACTATTTAATAGATCTTCTGCCTGCCATTGATTTCGTGATTAATTTTTTTATTTAGACATTTCAACTTTTTACATAGTATTAGTATTATTAGAGATTGAGTTTAAATTGCCCCACTCACATCCATATTTACACATGCCAGTCAGTGTAAATAAAGATTTGAGTAGGCAAGCCTTTATTTACAATTACTCAAGCTCAGGGTGCAAAACATTAATGAAAATAATATGTTTCACAAAGAAATAAATATGAATAGTACCAAGAAACGAGTCTTAATCACACTGTTCTTAAGGTGATAATTGTCCCCACTATTATTGCAAGATATTAGTAAATTACCCCTAGGAATAATTCTAAGCACTCAAGAATTTACAAACATCATAACTTTTCTAAATTTTTCTGATAAACTTTTTAGGAGCCACAGAAAGTAAGGAGAATGAATATTGTGATGTATGATGTTTCACTAACTTATATTTATAATATTAGTCTTGAACAAACCTGACTTTCTATAAAGTTACACCTCTTATGAAGAATACGTCAATTAATTTCAACTGTAATAATTAATTAAAAGTCATAAACCAATTAGGAATCATGTCTTTTAATTAAATAATAATTATATTTAAATAGAACATAACTTTCTCAAGAGAAACAACATTATCATATATCAATATTATTATCAGAAAAGTATTAATCTATCAGACACTAAATAACTTAGTTTTTCTAAACCAAATATGTCTAACAATCTCCCACTTAGTTTGAATAATTAAGTATCTTCTCTATGTCATAAATTTTTCCTTAAAAACAGGTATCTTTCGACTTAAAACTATCCTTAGTGTTAGCATTTCAAAATTCTAACGAATCATTGATTGCTTATAGTATTAAAACCACAAATTCTTATGTTAAAACCAGAAATGCAACACAAAAAGCTTTATAACTCCCAAAAAGTTCATAATATTTTTAGCACTCATATGGCCATGTGCTACACCTTAGACTTTTTATGAACATGTCTAAAAGTTAACCCTAAAGTTTTGATAGAAGCGGCATCACTTCTTATGTTCACATAGGTGGATGCCTTTTAAACCTTATGAATATAGGCTTTCTTGTATTCATTAAGAGTTTTTTTTTTTAACTCACCCTTGGTATCTTATACCTTATAATATGCACTAGACTTGGAATGGCAATATGTTATTTTCTAGTGCCCACAGCCACTTAACAACAACTTATTACCCATTAAATCTTTAAACTAGATTTAGTCTAGATAAAGGTTGGGTTCCCATTACTGGTGACTCTAATTAGTAAAAGGGTTTCAATCCCATTACTTTTGTTGTTTTTCTAACTAATTCCTTAGTGAGTCCTTTTGAAAAAGGATCAGCCAAGTTATTACTTATTATTCACATATTGAATTATGATTACTCCATTACAAATCAAATGTCTAACATAATCATGTCTTAAACTAATATGTCTAGGCATTCCCTTGTATATACCTTATTAAAAACTCTTGACATAGTAGTTTCACTATCGCAATGTAAAGAAATAGCTAGCATTGGACGTGGCCATAAATCGATGTCCAACAATAAATTCATCAGCCATTCTATCTCTTTACCAGTTGCTGCTAAGGCAACAAACTCTAATTTTGTAGTAGAATGAGTTATACATATTTGCTTCTTAGAAACCCATGAAATAGCTCCTCTCGCAAGTGTAAAGAACAAACCTGAAATTAACTTATTAGCACTTGCACTACTTATCTAACTAGCATCAGTATAACCTTCCAAAACTACTGAAAAATTATTGTAAAATAATCCTAAATGTTTTATCTTCTTCAGATATCCTAGGACTCTTGTAATTTCCTTCCAATGTTCTTTTCTAGGACAACTAGTGAATCTAGAAAATTCTGTTGCAAGCTGCAAAAGAGATATCTAGCCTTGTACTATGCATTGCATAAATTAAGCTGCCAATAACACTTGCATAGTCAATTTGAGCAGTTGATCTATCAATATTTGGTGGCAAGTTTTGTGAACAATCATAAGGTGTATTTGCATCATTTATTTTCAAGTGTTTAAACTTGTCCAAAATTTTCTCAATATAATGAGTCTGGTTCAAAATAAACCCCTATTATGTTTTTTTACTTTTATGCTTAAGAAAATATCCACCTTTCCAAGGTCTTTCATCTTAAATTGCGGGAATAGATATTTGTTAGTCTCATTCACACAATCATATTTGTCCCAATAATTAGCATATCATCAACGTATAAGCATATAAAAACACCATAATCGTGTGTAAATTTTTAGTTGACACATTTATCGGCATGAGAGAAAATGATAGAATTGAATTTCTAATACCATTGATTTGGTGCTTGTTTCAAACCATGTGACTAATTTTCAAACTTTCTTTTCATATTCCAGGAACAACAAAACCTTCAGGTTGTTCTATGTAAACCTCTTTTTCCAATACACTATTTAAAAATATAGTTTTAAAATCTATTTGATCCATAAATAAATATACAATAGATGTTAAAGATAATAATACTCTTATGGAAGTTATTCCTGCTATTGATGTATAAGTATCAAAATAATCATTTCCTTCCTTTAGTTTAAAGCCTTTGCTACCAATCTGGCTTTAAAGGTTTGAATTGAACAATTTGTATTGTATTGTATTGTCGTCTAAATACCTATTATAGGTCTTGAACCTAGAGGTAAGTCTACTAACACCCATGTGTTATTTGATAAAAAGGAATCCACTTCGTCATTTATTGCTTCATTTCTTAAGTCAATATCTTTAGATATTATGGCCTCCTTATAGGTTTTTGAATTTTCTTCAATATTGAATAAAATAGGTATTTGACTAAAAATACATTCTCTATTGCCTTCAACTAAGTATACAATAGGTTTAGGAGAAATAAAATCAAAGCCTAAATATTTTCCTTTTCTTATTCTTTGACTTCTTCTAGATCCAATGGAAGTATCAATATTTTTCCTTTTGTTACTAGAAGTAAGTTCATCATTATTTTCTGAATAAGTTTATGATCAAAATTTGAATTCATAGATTCATGAATGAACTTATTTTTAAAGAATCCAACATCTCTTGATTTTACAATAACATGAAACTCCACACCTAATAACCTATAGGCCTGTGTCGAATTTTTTGCATATCCTACAAACATACTTCTTAGAGCTCTTGGTCCTAATTTATTTCTTTTAGGATTAGAAACTCTATAGAATGCTAAACATCCCTAAACTCTAAAATAATTTGGATTTGACTTTCTTCCTTTCCAAAATTCATAGGGAGAAATTTTTGTTTCGCTTGAAGGAATTCTATTATGTATATGACATTCAATCAATAGTGCCTCTCTCCAAAGATTTAAAGGTAATTTTGCACTTAATATCATAGCATTTGTCATGTCTACTTAATGTCCTATTTTTTCTTTCTGCTAGTCTATTTCGTTGGGGGAGTAAGGAGCACTAGTTTGATGTAATATTTCATTATTTTCACAAAATTTTGAAAATTCTGTAAGAAGATATTCTCTACCTCTGTCACTCCTTAAAATTTTAATTTTCTTTTCTTTCTTATTTTCTGCTGTTGACTTGTAGCATTGGAACATTTCAAAAGTTTGATCTTTTGATTTTATTAAATACACTTTACGTATCTTGAATAATTATTAGTAAAAAATGATGAAATATCTATTTCTTCCTTTAGTTAAAACTCCGTTTAATTTATAAATATCACTATGGATAAGTTCCAAAATTTCAGAAGTTCATTTTATTGAAGAAAATGGTTTTCTAGTTATTTTTGCTTAACACAAACTTCATACTTATTATTAATATCATTTTTGCATGAAATCAGACCATTCTTAGATATAAATTTTAATGATTTATAATTAACATGTCTAATCTAGCATATCATAAAAAACTATGAGTGCTCAACAATGTAAACAAAATATTTTTATTAATATTATTAATGATTAATTTGTACATTCTATCACGAAAATACCGTTTTTCCATGAATATCCCATTTTTTTGAATATTACAATGCTATTAGACTCTATTACAACTTTGAGTTCCTTCTTACAAAAGATATTGGTAGATATCAATTTTTTTCTAATACCAGGGATATGGAGGACATTTTTTTAGAATCAACTTCTTCCCAGATGTAAATTGCAATTCTACAGTTCCTTTTCCAAGTCCATTTGTAGTGTTCTCATTTCCCATCGAAACAACCTATCCTTATTCAACAATTTTATAATTCTTGAATATATCATACATTATCATGACATACATGAATTGTAGTGCCTGAGTCATACCAAGACTTGATAGAGTTGTTATATTCAATTTAGAGATCATGCTAATATGCAATTGAGAAACCATGACAATTATTTCATTAGAGGATTTAGGCTTGTTTTCAACTACATTTGTGGTATCTGTAACATTTTCCAATTTCTGTTTCTTTAACAATTTCCAATTTCTGTTTCTTTAACAATCTGCAATCTCCCTTCAGATGTCCTTTCTTGCCACTGTAAAAATAGTTTCTTTAACAATTTCCAATTTCTGTTTCTTTAACAATCTGCAATCTCTCCTCAGATGTCCTTTCTTGCCACAGTAATAACATGATTTTCCTATTTTAATCTGTTTAGCAGTATTTGCAATAAGCACAGGGTACTTTTTCTCTTGCCAGAATTTTTCTTGTTGTTACCAAAATTTTCTTGAGACTTGTTTCCTGCTACCACATAATCAACCTTTGAACCAAATTCTATTTGCTTTTTATGCAAATTTCGAGTTTCCCCTTCAATTTGCAAATGTTTCAAAATCTAGTCCAGAGTAAAAGTGTCAGTGCAACAATTTATTTTGGTAGTCATGCCAACTAGGAGATAATTTAGAAATTATGGCCCCACTTGCATTGACTCTGGAACATTCACTTTTGCATCAATTATTATGTCTGCAAATTATAAACTTAATCCAAAACAAACCCAAAATTAATCAATTTAAAATTAAAGTACTGCATAATGAGAAAGTTATCTGTTCCTTGTTTCTCAATATTGTACTTGTCTTCGAGTGTATCCTAGATATCTTTTGGAGAAGTCAACGATGAACATAAGTCATTCAACCAATTGAATAACATATTTAGGATATGTCCTCTACACAACACTTTATCTTCTATCCTTTTCTTACGTTTTGCCTTCATTTGGTTAGAATCATCATCTTGGGATCAGGCAATTTTTTCAAATTTGGGGCAAGTGGATAAGAGCAAGTGGATAGGAAATCTTGATGGTAGTCAGGAAAAATATCATTTTGTCCTTCTTGCAATTAAAATTCCTTCCATCAAAACTATCTAATTTTATAAAGTCTTGGTTCTTGGCTTTGAAGGTAGTCTCCATCTTTGATATAATATAGAAAATAATATGTCTGAGACATCCTAGAAATAAAGATGAATAGTAACCAGAAATTACGTGTCTTAATTACACTGTCCTGAAAGTGCCCCCACTATTGCTACAGGATATTGGCAAATCGCCCCTAGGATTAGTACTCAAGAATTTATAGATAGCAACTTCGCTACAGGATATTGGCAAATCGCCCCTAGGATTAGTACTCAAGAATTTATAGATAGCAACTTCTCTAAATTCTTCTCATAAACTTTTCAAGAGTTAGAGAAAAAGTAGGGATAATAAATATTGTGTCGTATGATGTTCTACTAACTCATCTATACTATTATAAAATTCTAAACTGTGTTTTTCCTTGAGGTGTTTTTCCCTTTTTTAAATTGCCTAATTTGCCTATCATTAAAAAAGTGGTAGCTTAATTGTATATGCATTTATGCGAGACAAATATGTGAAAGGCAAATTCTTTAAAAAAAAAAAAAAAAGGTAAATTCTTTTTTCTTGAGATGCTTCTTCCTTTTTAAAATTGCCTAATTTGCCTATCATTAAAAAAAAATAGTAGCTTAATTGTATATGCATGTAAGCTACTATGCGAGACAAACATGTGAAAGGCAAATTCTTGTGGCTTTGATTTTCCTGCTGTCATACCACATAAAAGTAGTCACATCATAAGTGAATAATAATAGTTAATTGGGAGAAGTCATTAATAAATATGGTTGTAAGTAAAAGAAAACAATTGGGATAAAAATTCTGAAGTAGAAAAAGGACTCTATTTAAAAGGATAAATATTAGAATGTAGTTTATTCAGAAAAAAAATGAAGTATAATTGGCATGTGATGTTCCAAACGCCTACAACCACTTCCACAATATTATCGCATGATAATGTACTTCAATTCCCTCCATGCTCCAGGTAGACTTAAAGTACATAATTCGGTTGGCATGCTAGCACAATTGAGTAATGGAAGTTAATAATAGGAAGAATTTGTTTTTGTTTGTCTAATGTTTATTAGGTTTTCTCTACTGGTATTGCACCTCATACAATTGATATGTAAATCCAATTATTCAGGGAGAGTGCCTGCTCTCTCCCTGAATATTGAATAACTTTATTGTTGTAAGTTGTATGGTAAATGTATGAGGTGCAATACCAGTAATAGAATTTCATGAGTCAAGTCTCTTATAGTACATCTAGCATGTGTAATTTATGTTATATGCTTAAGGTGCTTATACCTATTGCCATTCCAGATGAAATACAAACAAACTACCAAGGTCATTTTTTAATTTTATTTGCAGTTTTAAAATTCTTAATATTTGTATTTAATTCTTGTATAAGTTTGAACTTGTACTTAACTGATATGGAACACTCATGAAAGATGACTGTTAGTCATATTTGATAGGTTTAAATTACTTTAAATTTTACAGCGGACAACCATATATACACTGCATATTGCAATAAAGAGTACATTTTTGTCCTAAAATTCTAATTTGTAGATAGTGATATGTTGTAATTTGCCTTACGAACAGGATTATTCGTGTACACCATATTCTACTACTTAATGTGGATAAAAGCACAGGAGTTAGATTGCGTACGATTGCTTTACTACGGGTAACAAAAGCCCTGGCTTGAAAGGACATGTAAATGTCTCTTGCACACATCTAGATGTGTATAAGAGACAAATCAGTTAATATTGAAAATTATATTAAATCTGAGTTGTTCAAACATCTACAGGCTATAAGGCCGCTCTACTTGTGAAAAAATTTATTTAATATAATAAGTACAGAAATAATAGAATCATGGTTTTAAGTTTCACTGTTGTGAGTTATAGTCTAAGCATAGTCTTGACTTTCGTGATTATCGTAAGCTATCAAATATTGATTTTATATTTCTACAAAAATAGATGTCACGAACTTAATTTCACTAAAAAGAACATCTTGAATTATTAATCTAATTTCAATAAAGCCTTAAAGCAGAATCTTAAAATGCATATTCTATATCACATTATTTATATCTTTAGTATCAGTCCATTTGAAAATTTTACTAACGGTTAAAAGGATTACATTCTAAAATAGGCCTGTTGACAAATTTTTAAACAATGTTTATCGCAATTCCACATGTATTTCAGAAAAGGAGATTTTTATATATCTACATCTGAATTTGAATGTATACTGGTAATAGCTAAAGCCTTTATCAAATTACTAGAACTATCCTCACCTGTGTGTACTACTAAAAAACTAAATGAAGTCCAAAAACAAAAGTTATTGGAGTCACATTTTAATTAGGTAATTAGAAGTTATTATAGAAGTAGAAGGAAGTAATTATTTTTTGGGCTTTATATAATTTATTTATTCTATTAAAATATTACACCAAAGAGCCACCAAATGCTTCTACCATTTGTATAAAGTAGTAATTATTTCCTTAATATTTTTTATAACAAAGGGCATGTTAAACCAAAAAAATATTTTTCGAAAAACTGAAAAGAAAAAAAGAGGGAGTGAATGGGAATAACAAAAATGATTCTAAATTAAATTTTATCTATTAAGCCAACTACTTTTTATCAAGTTTAGACGATACTATTTAAGTGAGCTTGAGCTCATTAGAATATTTGTTTAGAGGTCTAATTCCTGTTATTTCTTATAATCATATTTCATTAGAATTTTTTTAGAACATACATATCTTGATGATTTTAACATGAAAATGTGTCTTTTTTGTTGACATGACTATTTAAGGTAACATCTCACCATGTCATCCAAAAAAAAAAGAACTAACAGTAACATTCTTCTTTAGAGGTTTACCAAAATGGTGTAAGTTGTGATAAAATTCTAAATGGGTAAATATTTTTAGCTTATTGGATGACATGGGCATAGGATTGCTTGTGTAGTTTAAGAGTAATTAGTGATGACTTAGTTAGAATCTAAAGAAAGGAAAAAGTAAAGGTAAGGCTTTTTCTAATATAATATTTTTAGGATAAATAACCGTAAATCTCTACGTGATATAGTCATATGACCCATAATCTCATTGTATTCTGAAACCCCTATATAATTTGGACCAAAAGGTCATAAAAACCATCTAGTCATATAACCCATAATCTCTCATTGTGTTCTGAAACCCCTATATGATTTGGACCAAAAGGTCATATAGTGAATAGAAACCATCTAAACAAACGAATTTTATTAAAATTACATATATATCCTCAACCATTATTAACTAGATGGATTTTTTTGACCCCTTAATGCTTCAACCATCACCACCAACAGCCCGTTCCACCCTCACATCCTCTTTCTATCTATGCCCACCGAGGAGGCGCACAAAAAAACTATAAATAAGAAAGTCGCTTGAGGTAATTTGCCGGATTTATGTATCTCCACCGGTTGAACAATGTCGGTGCCATTGTCTCTCGTCGTTGATATATAGAAGTATTAAACAATCTTTGTTTTGATTCTTAGGAATTTTATCTAAAATTAAGAATTATATACTAGAAATCATTAGTAGAAATTCTGCTGTCCCCCATACACTTTCTTTGAAGGTAAAGTGCAGAGACAAAAATAACTGAACAACAAGAAGAAGACCCAGTTGTACCCAGAGTAGTACTAGTACCTACAATTAACAACTACTCCTTACCACCTTAGGAAAAAAAAAACAATGTAACAATAATCAATTATATTTTTCTTTTTCCCCTTCAGAAACACTTACAATAATCAATAATGTTTTCCAACCAAGTTAAAAAATAGATAAAAGAAAAATATCAATGTTTTAGTTACATCCAACAGTGTATAACTAGTGCTCATATTTGACAATTTCCATCCAACACGTTGCAGGAAAAATATTGCGGGGAGAGAGAAAAGGAAACGGAAGATGGTAAGAAAAAGAAGGGGGAATGGGAGAGGGAAAGGGCTGGGAAGGGAATGGATCTAGTAGGTGTGATGCTGCCGGTGGATGGGGTGGGGACTGGTGGTGTTAGTGGTGGTGGTGATATTAATTAAAAAGTAGGAAGTCAAAGGGTATTTTGTTCATATAAGGTTATATTTTTTTAGGAAAATTAAAATTTTCTGTTAACCACTCGCATAGGGCGCAAGTATATGTCAAACTCGGTTAAATTGGATGGTTCCCGTTATTTTATCGTTTGGTACAAATAAAACAGGAGTTTAAGGTACGTTTCTAAAACATATGGGCGTTATGAGTTGAATGGTTATACGCAAGGTGATTTATGGTAATTTATCCAAATTTTTATAATCATATATGAATGACAAAAGCGTGATTAATAACAAAAAGGAGAATAAAGTCAAGATGTCCAAATTATGGAAAAATGTTATAAATTTAAATGAACGAAAAATCAAAAAATATAGTTCAACCTTTAATTTGGTAGTAATCATATTTCATGATATTAAAGAGAATAGATAAAATAGAAGAAAACAATAATAAATAAATATAAGATAAACATAATAAAGCCTAAATAAGTATTAATTGAAAAGAATAAACACATTTAATTGATACTCAAGGTTTAAAAAAAAAAAAAATAGAGTCAAGGTGTCTAATTTATTAAAAAATATTACAAATTTAAATGACATAGAAAATTTGAAAACATAGTACAACCATTAATTTAATAGCACAATTAACATTTCATGAGATTAAAGATATATGATAAAAGCGAGAAACATAAGCATAATTAAATATCATTGTAAGACAAACAGATGAGCCTTCTTAAGCTAAATTACAATTTTTCTTCCCAACTTAAGTTCAAATACAAGTAATTTCTTGAATTTTACATGTGGTAAGAAGAACTTCCATAAGGGCCATAAGTTGATTTTTTCTACCAGCATCAGATAATTTGGAAGGACAACTAGAATTATGTATTTGTTTAATAAGTCGAATCTACTGCTCATCTGGAGAAGAGGATCAATTGTTCCTAAGAGAAAATCAATTAGCATTTGAGGTTATGTTTGGACGAAGGGATTTGGATAATTTGGATTTGAAATCCAAATCCATCATAAGTTATTCAAACAAATTAATTTATTTAGTTAGAAATTTGAAATCTATCAACAAATAAATAAGATTTTAATAGTTAAATAATGGATATTAAATTTACTTAAATTTCATGTCATTTGAAATCCACCTAATAAAATTCTATTCATTTCAAATTATTTTTACAATGCATTCACATCCACCTATCCAAACGCAATATAAGACTTTAATGAAGAACCCTAAGGTGCGTGTAAGGTTCAAACTTGAAAGAAAAGGAAAAGACAACCAAAGTATTGAAAGATTAATAAGTATTATGTATAGAGTATTAATATGCATTTACATGCTTTTATTACCTTTTAGCTAGCCACAAAGTATTCTTTTATGTCTTTCTTACAAAAATGGATAATTTTTTTATTCTACATACACCTTTTTAATATTTATAATAAGAGTTCTGAATAAATATGACTTTCTATAAAATTACATCTCTTTTGAAAAATACGTCATTTAATTTCAACCTTAATAATTAACTAAAAGTCACAACTCAATCAAGAATCATGTCTTTTAATTAAAATAATAATTATAATGAAATAAAACATAACATTCTTGAAGAGAAACAACTTATCAGATATCAATATTATTATCACAAAAGTCACAATTTATCAGACACCAAATAATTTAATTTTTCCAAACTAAATACTTTCTAACACAAAGTGTCCAAAATTAGAATTTATAGTACAAAGTGAAAATTGGGTATAAGTTGAGTGTTACAAAATAAAATTAGTCCAATATTCAAATAAAACACTAGTTATAACTTTTTTAGATGAATTTTAACAAGAAAGTGTCATAAAGATTAAGAAAAATCTGAGAGAAAAAAAATTATTGAATAAGCATGGTGTGAAATTACGTACGATCATGCCTTTCCCCTCTTTCCAGTGAATGGGGCGCGCATTTTGTCAACAGTGCATGTCCCTATTGAAAATTGCCTTGGAGAATCGGGATAAGTATAAGTTACATTACACAAAAAAATTGGACTCGTCCGAGGATATCGATCCTGCACTATCCATCTCATTATTCCATTGAAAATTATAATGTCTGTTTTTGCTAAAATTAGCATCTGATTCCTACGTGATTGCCCTGTTGCCGCAAAAGGCTGCATGCTTGAGTAAAACAAGAGAATTTCCGAGTTTTTTGACGCACGAATGGAATGCATTTCGTCCTTCAGATCAGGAGAGGTCATCCAATCAAGAGTGCATGGATGCCCTTAAGTGGATGTCTGTTTCATAAAAACTAAAAAAGGGTTGCATGCTTTCTATCTAAGCTAATGAGGAACCTCAAGACATGCACGAATTCAATTGCCAGCTTCCATGATTGGCATTTAGGTTTAATAAAATTTTTTATTCCATATTCTGTGTCAATATCCTATCTCATGCTCTATATATTTGATCTGTATATTATGACATAATAATCTTTATAAGTAAATATTGATCTGTATACTATGACATAATAATCTTTATAAGTAAAAATTGAGCAATATGTTATTCATAAAAGATTAGGAAAACTCAATCAGACCGTGTAATACAATTACTTTATTTTATAAGAGACTTAAATAACTTTTAAAGTCGTTGCTCCCCTAATGTTAAGGTTTTGATTTCGTTCCTAAGTCAGAACATATTTGTCAAGTATATAAAGGTGAGTCAAAAGATTTGTCTGTCCATAGGGACACTATAAATTCCTCTATGTTTGTTTTGTTCTATCATGCACTAATCTTTGAGTTGATCTCACGAAACAACGTGTATCCTATTATGTGTCAATGAACTTACCATGCATATGATGCCAAGAATGGCTCGGAGTCTTGCAAATGTATTGATAGAGGTCGACTATTGGATTATAATACGCATGCCGTATATTTTATGACTACATTTATAAAATGTGATAAAGTTAGTGAGGTGTCATTAGATATAGAAAAAAATGAATAAAATTTGATCGAATATATAAAATCAGTGAGTCAGTGATTTATTATGATTTTGAAACATAGAGTAACTTTGATAAGTGAATCTAAATTTATAACTTTGTAAATTATTTTTTATATTTTATTTGAAATTCAATGGAGAAACAATTATAAAATTCAAGACAAATTTTTTAAGAAATCAAGAAGAGAAAATAACTTGCTGTCAAAATCATGAGAAATTATATTTGGACTTTACTCTCCTTACGATTTACCAAGTATTAATTAATAATGATTGAAAACGTAAAACTTAATTGCATGTTGTATCTGACTCTATTTCTTGTTTCATTCCTTTATTCCTCAAAAGTGTAGGATTTCAAATCCCAAAAAGAAAATTAACCTACAAGAAAAGAAAGCAACAATCAAAACAAAATTTTTTTTTTTATTTTCTTCTCACCAAATTCTCTGCACTACTCATAATAGTAGCATTAGTACATATATATAGGATGCTTATGCAAGCATAATTAAATTAAATCACAACTAGGATGTGGCCCACTAACAAAACAAAAACGATTTAGACCCAAACCTAAACACATATGGAAAAGACTTATTCCTATTAGTACTTGATTTAAGAGATTACATTGCCTCCCTTAAACCAAGATTTTCAAATTTGAACATGCCTAATATTTTTTTCAACTTGACAAATGACTCCAATTTTGGGTTTCGTAAAAATATCAGCTACTTGATCTTCGGCCTTACAATAATCGATGACAAGTCTTTCTTTGTCTTGAACCAACTCACGAATGAAGTGGAACTTAATGTCAACGTGTTTGCTGCGCCCATGAAAGACAGGATTCTTTGTCAACTCAATAGCGGACTTGCTATCACAAAAGATCTTGGTAGGATCCTCTTGTTCGTGTTGTAGAAACCCAAGCATTCTTCTCAACTATAGCGCTTGAGTAGCACCACTTGCTGCTGCCATGTACTCCGCTTCAGGTGTAGATAAAGCCACCACTTGTTATTTCTTTGACGACCAAGAAAATACACCATTACCCAAATAAAATGCATAACCCGAAGTACTTTTTCTTTGAATCATATCACCAGCCCAATCACTATCTGTATATCCAACAAGGCTAGTATTATCAGTATGAGAATAAAAAATACCATCAGATTGCGTATCTCGGATGTATCTCAAAATTCTCTTAGCTGCCTGCAAATGGGACTGGCATGGGGACTCCATAAATTTGCTAATCAAGCCAACTCCAAAAGTGATATCAGATCTCGTTGAAGTCAAGTACCTAAAACTCCCAACCAATATCCTAAAATAAGTAGCATCAACAAAGTCACAGTACCATCTTTTATCAATTTCAATTTTTCTTCAACTGGGGTCATTTTGGTTTGGCGGTATCCATTTTATACTTTTTCAAAATATCACCTGCATTACTTTTTCTGGGAAATAAAAATACCACCATCCATTTGACAAACTTCAATACCAAGAAAGTAAGACATTAACCCCAAATCTGTCATTTCAAAATGGCTAATCATAGCCTCCCTAAATTCATAAATTAATTTTGGATTATTGCCTATGAAAATCAAATCATCCACATACAAACATACAATGAGAACATCTCTACCTAGATTGAATTTGATGTAAAAAGTATGCTTATATAGGCATCTTTGAAATCCACGATCTACAAAATAAGAATCTATATGAGTGTACCAAACTCTAGGAGCTTGTTTTAACCCATATAATGCCTTCTTCAACCTGTAAACTTTATTTTCTTGACCCCGATTTTGACATAACCTGCAGGCTGCTCAACATAAACTTCTTCTTCAAGAACACCATTTAAAAATGCAGACTTCACATCCATTTGATAAATTTTCCAACTGTTATTGGCAGCAAGTGATATAATCATTCTAACAGTGTCAAGTCTAGCAACAGGTGCAAAGATCTCACAATAATCAATATCTGCCTTCTGCTTATAGCCTTTAACAACCAACCTTGCTTTGTAGTGATCCACCTCTCCAGTTGGTTTGATTTTGGTCTTATACACCCACTTGACTCCAATTGGCTTCTTTGTTGGAGGAAGAGTGGTCAATTCCCAAGTGCTATTTTTCTCAATGGCATGAATCTCTTCATCCATGGCTTCAATCCAGTGACTTCTTTCACAGCTTCTTCAAATATAACTGGATCACAATCTGCAAATAATGCAAAATTCACAATATCTTCATCAGATACATTATTGTCATTAGAAATCACATAATCCTGCAAACGAGCAGGCAAATGGCGCTGTCTTTGCATTAGTGTGGCGACTGGATGACTCTGCTGGGATAGATTGCACAACTAGCTGATCCGCCTGTGCACTAGAACTCCCTTCCTCCACAATTGGAATCACTGGTGGAGGTCTTGATGATGGCTCGGGATCCTTTTTTAACCAATCCCAGGCACCTTGCTCATCAAAAGTAACATCCCTGCTTATAATCACTTTTTGTGTATCAGGGTTAAACAACTTGTACCCTTTTGTCTCATGACTATACCCAAGAAAAATACACTTTTCTGCTTTGTCATCCAATTTCTTCCTCAAAGCGTCAGGTACATGGGCATAGGCAAGACAACCGAATATTTTTAAATGAGAAATATGTGATTTCTTACCAGTCTAAATCTCATATGGAGTTCGTCCATAATTACACCTTGTAGGACACCTATTTAACACATAAATGGCATAAGAGACAGCTTCTTTCTGCCCAAAAACCTTAAGGCATATTTTTAGAATGCATCATGGACCTCACCATGTCCATCACAGTTCTATTTTACTTCTCTCAGCCACACCATTTTACTGAGGAGTATACCTAGCTGTCAATTGATGTTTAATGCCATGTTTTTCCAAAAAATCATCACACACAAGAAATTCAATACCCCTATCAGTTCTCAAAATTTTAATGAAGTAACCAATTTGTTTCTCCACATAATACTTGAACTTCTTGAACACATCACATGCATCAGATTTATTTTTCAAAAATATACCCATATTTTTCTACTAAAATCATCAATAAAGGTGATAAAATACTTACTACCACCATTGGAAGGAACCTCTACTAAGCACAAATCTAAATGAATCAACTGCAAGGGTTTCTTTGCCCTCCAAGCCTTGCTTTTTGGAAAAAAGTCTCTGTGCTTTTTTCCCAAGATGCAAGACTTAGATTGCTTGTTAGGATAATTAATAAAAGGCAAACCAATAACCAAATTTTTTCTTGTAAAAAATTTCAAACTCCCAAAATTCAAGTGCCCAAAATGTAAATGCCAAAGCCAAGTATCATCAAAAGTTCGATCACAGAACTAAAGCAAGGTAAATCACTACAAATTAGAGAAAGAGGCCACAAACGACTACGGTTCATATTTACCTTAGCAATTAGTCCCAATTTATCATCAGTGAGAGTACCAATACCATGCTTAAAATGCAAATCATATCCCTTTTCAGATAATTGCCCCAAACTCAACAAATTATGATATAAACTTGGCACATAAAACGCATCAGAAATAAAATTGGAAGACCCATCTTTTAGAGTAATACCAATTTTACCCTTTCCTAAAACAGGCATTTTTTCATTGTTTCCAAATTTCACATAAGATCTAAAAGATTCATCCAGATTAGAAAATAATTTCTTTTTTTCACACATGTGATTGCTACAGCCAGAGCCAATAAACCATTCATTCTTTTTATTTTCTTCGGTCCCAGAACAAGAAAATAAAACAGTTTCTTATTTGTCACCATTATTTTCAACCACATTGGCATGCACTTCTCCATAACGATTTTTATTATGCCAACATTCTTAATTTGGTAATGTCCAGTTTTATCACAACAATAACATTTAATTTTAGATCTATCAAATTTTTAAAAATTATTGTTTGGCTGATAATTTTGTCAGTCCTTCCTAAAATTACCATTATTATTTCTTTGCTGGTAATTAAAATTATCTCTACAGCGACCTTGAAAATTACCTTTGCCGCCACATCCTCTACCTCTGAAATTTTGACCTCTTTGATTCGCTTCAGCCAAATTCACCATTTCCTCCTTTTGTTTGGGTTGATCAACCTTAGCTTGCAACGTCTCCTCAACCGTATCAGCTATCTGTTGACTCAGGGACATCTCATAAGTCACCAATTCACCCTTCAGTACATCAAGTTTCAAAGCATTTAGGTCTTTGGTCGCCTCAAGAACCGTCTTTTTTGTTGAAATTTTGTACTTAGATGACCGTAGAATTTTTTCGAGAACTTTAACTTCTTCGAGAACTTCACCGTTGATTCTCATATCATTGGAGAGATCACTAATCCTACCAAATGAAATCTTTAACTGGCTCAGTCGCGCCGCCTTTGCCATTTTATCTTACCGATGTCGGCTGGCTGGACGGTGGGACCGGTCACCGTCGCCAACGTGTGGTGCTCGTGAAATAGGTGATTGAATGCAAAATCCCTACTTACAATTTACAAACATAAATTACCTACTTACTATTACAAATTTAAATGAATCACCTATTTACTATTACATAACGGGGCCTTTAATGCGACTATGAGTTGTATAAAAACAATCTAAACTAGGGCAAACAAGATTGGAGTCGTCACCCAATGTGTTGGTGCACCGGGACACAAAAAATACATCAAAATTTAAAAAGAAAATAAACCCTGATTTAGATTGACTCCTGGTCCACGTAACTCAAGAAAATGAGTTCGGGAATCCTGTTGTAAAATGGGAAGGTTTGGGATGGATTTGAATTTCCCTCGGCACCCACTTTACCCGGCATTGGACCGGTTGCGTGATTTTATCGTGTCTCCCTTTTCAATTTTAGTATTCATTATATAGCCGGCTTTGTAGCATACGTGTGTTTTGAGATAGTTTAAAAGTAGTAAAATATGTACATGTTAATGAGGAAATGAAAATAAATGGTAAATATTAACATTGACATGTAGATTTAGCTCGGGTCCAATTAAAAGTCGCACACAGTGAGCTTGTAGTGCCCTTTAACTCCCAAGGGGCAAAATAGTCATTTATCATGCACGCCGGAGTTTATTTCTAGCTCAATTTTATATTATTGATACAATTATTAAGTCCTGGGCTAAATTGAATTTGATTCAAATACTTAACGTCTAGTTGTGCAACTAATCCAAAATTTGAGGGCAAAAGAGTAAATTCACATAATTTAACAAGTAAGATAAGGCATAAATATTATATTGAGACCAACAAACATTAAAATAAAGCACCAATCATCACAAAAGTAATTAATCAAAAATATGTGCAAAGATCAAAATCTATTTACAATTTAATACTCATAGGGGCAAAACAGTAATTTCACAATCAAAGGGTAATTAAAACGTATTAAAATGCCAAACAGAAATCAAAGTAAAACTTGGTGGTTATTGACATAAAACATGTAATTTGGAAGAAATTTGAAGAGAAAAAACAATAATATTAAAGAAAATTCCTTAAGGGCCTAAATGTAATTTTAAAAAATTATTTGAGGGCTAAAAATGCAGAAATCTGAAATCTGGAGGGCCAAAATGCAAATAAATTTTTTTTCTGAAATTTTGGAATTTTTTTGAAATGCCACTTCATCGCTAACGTGTCGCAATCTGGGGATGCCACGTCATCCGTGACGTGGCACAATCTGTGACACCACGTCATCCGAGACATGCCACAATCTGGGGGTGCAACGTCATCCATGACGTGGCACATCTGGTGATGCCACGTCATCCGAGACGTGGCGCAATCTGGTTGTGCCACGTCATCAATGACATGGCATCAAGTGGGCCCTATCAGAAGGGCCTAAACGTAATTTAAGAAAATATTCCTGGGCTAAAATGAAAAAATTGCTGAAATCTGGAGGAGTAAAATGGAAATAAAATTTTTCTAAACTTCCTTTTTTTTTTTTTTGTGGGCTACCAGCCTTCTTCCACCACTCTTTTGACCCACCAGATGAACGATTTTGCTTCGGGTTTGTATAAGGGAAGTTGTAGCTCCAGGAACGCTCTACAACTTTTATTCTTTGAGTTTAATACAGTTACTCTTCCATCGCTTGCAATCCTGCCTCAAAGTTGGTTGTTTGGAAAATTTTTCAGACTTCTAAATTTTTCTGCAGATCCTATGGACCAATAGCCTTTTTCTACCACATTTTTGACCCTCTAAATGGACGATTTTACTTAAGATTTACAAAGAGAAGTTGTAACCCCAGGAACCCTCTACAATTTTTCTTCTTTGAGTTTAGTCTAATTCCTTCCTGATCATATGGAATTTTGGCTCAAAGTTGGCTGTTTGGCAGATTTTTTAGGCTTAAGAAAATTTTCTCTGCAAAAAATTTTTTTCTCCTCTTTAGATCTGATTTTTTGTGCTTTTAATGAATTGGATTGAGTGTAAATATGGTCAAAGACCATTCCTTGTCATGTGGGGAGTATGGCCATCTCTTATACACATCAAAATGTGTAAAAAGAGACAGATTTTTGATCTCCTATATCCATATCAATTTGATCCCTTATCTTAGGGTATCAATTAATTTGATTCTTGTACGCGCTGAAATTTTTTTTTAAAACCAATTAATTAATTTAATTTCTAATTTAATTAATTTTTTTTTAAAAAAAAATCTAAAAATTCAATAATATTAGAACTCATTCCTAGTATTTCAAAAGCATAAAACGCATAAAAATAATTAAACATCATAACATAAATTAAGAAGGAATTAAAGGGTAAATTAAAAGAAAATCAAAGAGCAGGTTAAAAAGACATTAAAAAGAAAAAATTAAAAGAAAATTGAGAGACAAATTAAAAGGAAAATAGGGGACAATTTAAGGGACAAAAATAGGTGTCTACAGGTCTTGTAACTCATATTGTCTCCTGAGTTCTTGCAATTTGATTTTTCTTACGTCAGTTGTACCACGATTTGAATTCACCAAAATTGTCCAGGCCTCTTTTGCAGTTTTTGCATTCATAAATTTATTGAATACGTGCAATTGGACCTTAGTATTGAGGTAATGGCATGCCTTGCATTCTAATTGTCTATTTTTCTCTAACTCCTTAATTTTTTCGGCTGTCAATTGTGCACCGTCTTGGGGTTTATCAAATCATTGATCAACAATACGCCATAATCCAATACAAGTGAAAAAATTCATCATCTGCTTTTGCCAAGCCTCAAAATAATTTTTGCCATCTAAGAAAAAACTTGGACAATCTTGTAAGATATATGAACTATCCATGAAATTTTTTATGATTTTGGAACGTAGAGTAACTTTGACAAGTGAATCTAAATTTATAACTTTGTAAATTAATTTTTATATTTTATTTGAAATTTAATGGAGAAACAATTATAAAATTCAAGACAAATTTTTTAAGGAAATCAAGAAGAGAAAATAACTTACTGTCAAAATCATGAGAAATTATATTTGGACTTTATTCTTCTTTCGATTTACCAAGTATTAATTAATAATGATTGAAAACGTAAAACTTAATTGCATGTTGTATCTGACTCTATTTCTTGTTTCATTCATTTATTTCTCAAAAATGTAGGATTTCAAATCCCAAAAAGAAAATTAACCCACAAGAAAGGAAAGCAACAATCAAAACAAATTTTTTTTTTTTATTTTCTTCTCACCAAAGCTCTCTGCACTACTCAGCAGTAGTAGCAATAGTACATATATATAGGATGCTTATGCAAGGATAATTAAAGTAAATCACAACTTGGATTTGGCCCACTCACAAAACAAAAACGATTTAGACCCAAACCTAAACACATATGGAGAAGACTTATTCCTATTGGTACTTGGTTTAACTCTTACAAAAAGGTTTACACAAGACTATCACAAAGCATTTCCACACCAATATTACCAATTAAATTGTGAGTTGTTGGTTTATTTTATATCACTAGCAACATCCAAGATACCAAAAAAATAAAAAATAAAAAGTTGACTATGGGTGAGAATCAAGTACAAGTTAAGCAGTGCAAAGTAAAATAAGATCAAGTTTTGGTGTAAAATGCTAAAATTCGGTTAATTTTAGTGGTGTGTTAAAAATTACATTGAAGTGGGATAAATATGAAAGTTGGCAATGCAAAGTATCTAAAAATAAAATTAGGTGTGCAAAGTGAGGATTGGATATAAGTTATGGAGTTAGAAGGATTAATTCATTTTTGTACCCTTCAACTTATACCTGATTTCTACTTTTCATTCCAAATTCTTAATTTCATCCAATGTCAACCTTTTCTTAATGCCGACTAATAAATTAACAAAATTTTTTCATGTGTATGACAAATTCTACAGAATGTATAACAATATTTTTGCAAAGGTTAAAAATTGGATTAAATTAAGAACAGTCTAAAATACACATAACCGTGAGACAAGAGACAGAATATATCAGGGTTCAAAGAGTCCAAAATTAAAAGATAAGGTGTAAAATAAAAATTGGATATAAATTAAGGTGGAAAAAATGAAATTAATCCAAGTGTAAAATAGATTTGGTCCTAATTTGCTTGTAGCGCTCCTCATGAGTATATATCCAAGAATAAAAAGTCTGCAAATTCAAAAAGACATTGCTTGATAACTAAGGAGGTGTTGGTTAGCATTCAAGAATGGGAATCGGAATTAAAATTATAAATCATACTATCGGTATGGGTTTATGTCATTCATCTTTACTTATTCGATTTGAATAAGGAATGGATTTTATTTTGTTAATAAGTTAATCAATTTGAAACTCAAGCCACAATTGTGGAACGAAAGTGAATATTTTCTAACATTTTCATTCTCATAGAACAATGCCCATAATAATTTACTAAACAATATCTATAGATATCATTAACCTTAATTCACATTCTTTTCTCTCATACCCATATAATCAAACACTGGCCTCCTAGATCATAGCTACATGTTATACTAGCTAGTTTTAAATAACTGATCAGAAAAAAATTAAAAGAGAAAAGACCAATTTAATCCCTTATTTTTAGGGTATTTACTAATTCAGTTCTTTATCTATCATAAAAACCAATTTGGTCCATCATTTTTTTAAAAAAAAAAATTAACTAATTTAAGGCCTGTGATGAAAATTGTGGATAAATTAACAGACAAATCACGTGAAAATCACATGGGTGTTCACCTGTAGTAGATTTGTTATTAACAAATCCATTAATTTGCTCAAAATTTCTATTACAAATCTTAAATTGAATGATTTTTTTAAGGATAAGGGACTAAATTGATTTTTATGATATATAAAGAATCAAATTAATTGATACCCTAAGATAAGGGATCAAATTGATATTGTTCCAAAATCAAAATAAGAAGTAATACTCTCTTCCCACTTTAAAGGCAATGATCTCTGAACCAAGAAATTTGTAACACACCCACGCTATAGTGTGATCAAATTCGATCCTTTTTGCGTTAAAATCTTTAGTACACTTGTTTATTCTTCAAACTGATATGTAGTATTCAATTTATGCTCCATCTAATGATTAAAAAACAGAACAATTGTATAAATAAACAAGGAAAAAAATTGTAGAAATGCATCATATATACTCCCTCTGTCTTAGTTTTTTTTTTTTTATCGTAATTTGACTGTTTTGATCAAATAAAATAATTTTGTAATTATTAATTTATATAACATTATTCAATTTTTAATGAAATTTATTTAACAAAAGTAAAATTTATATCAAATATTAACCCATGAAAATTTAAAATTTTAAAAAAGTTAAAGAAATTCATAGAAAATTAAGTTATAAAAACTTAATGTATTGATAAGAAAAGTCAAATAGTGAATATTTTAATAAGACGATGGTAATATTTGATTGCTTAGAGATAATGGCCTACATTAAATATGCCTACAATGAAAGAATTGGTTTCAAATAAACTCTATAATGGCGCATTACCGTGGAAAACTCTGTAATATTTCATAAATCCGTATATTGAATAAATTTCAATGGCTTGTCGACAAGGATTTCATGATAATTTCTCAAGCGTTCTATGCAATTTAATATAGATATTGAATCATTTAAAAAAAATAATCTGTCTAAAACTATAAGCCGTAAACATGAAAAGATTGGACGAGGAAAACGAGCTGCTTTATCCCTCATTGGAAATTATTGTTTGTTTTTGCTAAAATTAGCATCTAATTCTTAAGTGATTCTATGTTTGACAAAAAAGCAGCATGCTTTCTATCTAAACTTGTCAGGAACCTCAAGACGTGTATGATTTCAAGTGAGCTTTTATGCACAAATTATCATAATGTAAACTAATATACTACACAAACATATACGTATAAGTGTAAGAGTGTTTTAACTTATGCCCAAGTAGAAAAATAGAGGTGGCGGTGGGTCGGGTCAGACCGGGCTAGGTCGGGTCAGAAGTCCACCGGTTCTGGCCCATGATAGTTGTCAAGGGACGAATTATATGTATCGTAGCGGGCTGAAGGGTCGGATCGGGCTGGGCCGAAAGACGGAAGGGGTGGCTCATAACAGGCACCTAGTCTAGACCTGTGGTTAGCCAAGGCAGACTGGCCCACGAGCTAACCCACGTGTTGGCCTAGAAGCTGGCCCTCTAATTTAAGTTCTTACTTAAATTTTAATATAATTTCTTTGAGAAATTTAAAATTTTAATTGTTAATTATTTATACAATTTAAAATTATTACTTATTAATTATTATTTTAAAATTAATAACTTATTAATTTAAAATCATTTACTTACTATTCTTAGTATATTATTAAAATTTGGATTAATAAGTAATATTAACTACTAAGTAGTAATTAATATTACTGTATTAATCCAAATTGGTATTTATATATTAGACCAAGTTATTAATAATTAAAGTTCAAAGTTCAAATTAATACTTACTATTTGAAACTAAAGTTCTTAATTAATATTCAGCAACCAAAATTCAAAATTAGTTATTAGTACTTTATTACTTCTCTATTCCAAATTAGTATTTATTTGACCAAGTTATTTCTTGGTCGTATAAGTTAATACTTATTATTATAACTTATTATTTGTTAATCATATAGTAAAAATATTTAATTAAGGAAAAAACCACATTGAGATGGTAGGGGTTTGGCATAGACCCTTACCATATATATTAATATTATAAAAAATGTACAAGGAGGGGGATATTGAACCTTACCTCCAAATCATTACAAGTTATAAAACTAATCTAAGAATTTAAATAAAATTAATAATCTATTTACTACACACATAAGGAGGAGGACATAGAATCTTTCCTCCAAACAAAAAATTATTGAACATAAAAACCACTATGTATACTATATATCAATTTGGTGAACTACTACTACCTTTATATTCGTCGATATCTTGCATCATTAATCCTTATTTCTTTCTTCAGCGTCTAACCAATCCTTTAAGCCCACCAACATTTTCAAAGTTGCAGATGTCATTCGAACCTTTCTGTAATCTAAAACTCTTCTACCTGTACTAAAAGTACATTCCGATGCAATCGTAGAAACCAAAATTGTTAGCAAATCCCGAGCAATTTGAGATATAATAGGATATTGACATTTATGATTTCACCTCCAAGAAAGAATATCAAAATTGGGATTGAACTCATCGTCTCCTGTATATAGTGGATCACTTAAATATTGAATAACTTCATTAGTATTTTCAATCCTCGATCTTTTCGAAGCAAAGAGTAGTTGATGAGGATCAAAATGTGTTCTAACATTTATATGAGGCATAGCATATTGTGAATCTGATGTGGATGAACTAGAAGATGCACCTTGTTGTGTGGGAGAGTTTTCTTTGTAAATTTCATATAATTCATGAAAAGATTTTTTAATAGTTTCTCTGAGTAACTTTTTGTCTATGATATTTGTGGTACTATGATTATTAAAAATTTAATGAAAATATTTAACATCTACAATTTATTACGTGGATCAATAACACATAATACAATAATGGAATATTTTCATGCTAAAACTTGTCAAATTTTTCTTCCATTGTGCTAATCATATCCTCAAAAAACTCATTCCTTTTATGATTAAAAAAAAACAACATTAATAACACTTGGTTCAAGTAAAACAACATGAGAGGAAGGTCTATAAGTAGCGGAGAACAAGTTTGCAATAAGCAATGCTCAAATTGCTTTAAAATTTCTAAATTATTTTAGCTTATTTGAAATCCAATCGCCTAACATAAGTTGCATTAACTGAACCAATATGTTCGCTATTAAATGCGGAAAGTAATTTTTCATAGCCAAAAGTATTTGATAACATTTGACAAGTAGAATTCCACCTACTGGGTACATCTATTGAAAAATATTTAGGTTTCATGCCATTTTCTAAACAAAATCGTTTAAAATTGTATTGACGAGCAGTAGATGAACGGATAAAATAAATAGCACTTCTAATTGGACCAATAATATCTTCAACCATTTTTAAACCATCTTGAACAAAAATATTAAGTACATGACATGCACATCTGGATTATGAAATAATTCACCACCTGAAACAAGTTTGAAAATATTTTTTAATATAGGCACACTTACAGTATTATTTGAGACATTATCAAAAGAAATGGATATAATTTTTTCAAGTAAACCATATTCACGGGTACAATTAGTAATCAACCTAGTAATTTGGGAGGCATTTTGAGGGTGTTCAAATATTTGAAAACTAATAATTCGTTTTTGTAAATGTCAATCCACATCTATCTAATGTACAATGATACAAAAATAATCTTCATTTGTGATTGCTTTCCAAGAATCGACAGTAAAGGCAACTTTACAATTAGTCGATGCAATAGTAGCTATCAATTCATTTTTCTTTTTCCTATACATTCTTTTAATATCACTTCTCAAAGTACTTTTAGGAACCTTTTTAAATTGTGAGTTCATGGCTTTGTGCATGTATTGTTCTAAATTGGAACTTTCACTCAAAATAAAAGGCAATTCATCTCTAACTATCCATTTAGCTTTTTCCTCTCCTATTTTTTTTCATGTGAATATTTAAAATTGCCCGTTACCATACCTTGTGTGGCGTGAATTTGTGTTTTAACCATTTTTTATTTTTCTTGAGATTCACTATATTTTTTACTAATGTGCCTATTAAGTGTTCCGGTTCTCCCATTTTTTGTGCTTAAATGTTATAGGTGAAACACATAATTTACAAGTAGCAGTCTCATTTTCTTCATCTCTTTCAAAAAATTCCCAAACGAGACTTTTCATTTTAGTAGTAGTGGGTTGTTTAGTAGGTGCTTATTCAGTTTGGTTATCTATATCATCTAAATCAACAAATATTCTAGGACCATCTAGTAACATGTGGGGAACTTGTGATCCTTCTTCCATTTTCTTGTAATGGAAAAAAAAATTAAATAAAGAAACAAATAAAGTGGTATTATGAAAACTAAAGATGCAAACTACTAAATTTTCAAATAAAAGAATATAACAAAATAATAATAAAGAAAAAAATAAGAGAGTTGATAACGACAATTATAATTAATAAATTAGAAAGTATGAAAAAACCAACTTGAAAATTGAAATGTTGAATTTCAATTTATACACTTGAGTACTTGAACTCCACTTGAGCACTTCACTACTTGAATTTGGATAAATCTCTAAATCCTCAATTGAGCTCTCAACTTAAGAGTAATTTTAAAATTTTAAAATACTATATATTATAATTTGAGTAGTATGAAAGAAATTATAATAGCACTTGGAGATAGAGTTGGAGAGTAGAAAGATGAAATAAGAGAAAGTAGAGAGAAATTGTTATGTGATTTGTTGGGAAAATTGTGTGGTACCTATAGGAAATTTTTTTCAACATTACCCCCAAAAAATAGCCGTTTAATAGCTGTTGGAGGGGTAAAACTTTCATTAATAGCCTTTTAAAAGATTTTTTTTTTTTAAAAAAAAGCAATTTCAAACGGGTGCCCCGCGGGCCCCAATAGTCAACCGGATAGGTTACTTGCAGGCTAAACCCGTTGAATTTTCGGGCCGATCAACGGGTTGGATACTATTGACCGGGGCCAGTTACAGTTAATTATACGGGCTGGGTCGCGGGCTGGAACTCCCTGGACCTGACCCGGCCCTATTCTTGGTCTGAGCTAGGGCCGAGTTGCTATAGTATTTTATGGGCCGAGCTGACAGGTTGGCCAAGACAACTGCCATCTCTACGAAAAATACTATGGAATAGATGTTGTATCACATATTTATTTATACACTTGTTTAGGGGTTCTTACTTAGAAGAAAAGAAATACTTAAGATTTCCTTCTATCAAGAAAATTGCCTTACATACATAATTGGATTATACCTAATAAACTCACATGAGTTTTTGTCTGAGTCAAGATTATTTATAACTAATAATATTATAAATTGTCAACAAAATTTTTGAAAATTAAATTTTCTAAATTGATAATGAATGTTATGTAAAGGGATCATTTTTTAAAAAATATAAATATTTTAAATATTTAACCTAATTGTTAGAATATTTTATATTTTAATAGCTGAATACTAAATGCATATGAACTTATATTTTTGAATTTTAAAAAACTTGATAAAATTCTATTGAGTTTTCAAATATACATGAGTCACAAAGTTTCTGAGTCGAGTTAGAGTTCCATATTTTTAAATATTTTTATGTACAACTGCTAAGTGAAGTTCAAAATGCCTAGCAAAAACAGACATAACTTCATAACTCATATGAGCTAAAGAATGGTTCGTAATGTTGAAAATTTGACACTACTAAAATTGATATGCTGTTTTTGAAAATTGCAATAGTATTTAATTTGAAATTCAGTAGAGAAGAGATTATCAAAGTCAAGATACATTTTTAATTATTTTCTCCAATGAAGAATAAACAAAAATCATATGGTCAAAATCATCGGACAATAGAGTTGGAATTGGATTTTATTCACCTATTGAATTTATATTTGAGCACGACTCTATAATTGAAAACTTTGGTAACTAGATAGTTGTTGTATGTGACTATTGTTTTCCAAATTTCATTTCTTTCTTTATACCTCAAAACCACTGCAAGATTCAAGCAAAGCCATTTGTCCATACCAATTGACAAATTCATAATACTAGCATTTTTGGCCTCGTTAATCCAATGATACACAAACATAGTAAGACATTATCATAAGTGGGAGAAACCTATTTCTAGATTCTAGATTTAGTTATGTTTTGTTAATTAAAAGGAGATAGTTTGAATTAGCCCCAAGATTTGGAGTTGGAAAGTTGGTCCATATTGAAACTATTATCATAAATGGTCCCGTTAAAATACCATACCGTCATACTCTAAGATTTGTACTATATAAGTATATAAAGTACATTATGTTGTATTGTAAAAACATTCAAAGGACAATAGCATGATACCTTAACCAGATCATGGAATTTTTCTATCTTTATAATCAATATTCGTACAAAAAAAAAACTTTATATTCTTTATACTTTATCTGAACAATGACAGATAGAAGAAATATAGTCTCAATAGGGATTGGCTCAATTGATAAGCAAGAGTTATCAAATTATCCGTTTGTAAAAAAAGCATTCACATATAATTATAGATCAATATTGGCATCTAACAAAGTATCATGATTACTTAAGTGTCGAGATATGTCAAGTGGTTCGATTTCACCTATTCCTAATTTAGTTCCCGTGTAATTAATATCCTTTCACCACACTATATCCCGATTAATTCAAGAGTACAGATACAATGCTAACTCTTATTGAATTAATCAATTTACTTCTTTCCAAAATACAACTCACTTGAAATAGAACTTAAAACTCTCTTAATTCTATTTCCACTTTGCTCAAAGATTTTTGAATCGTATTTCAAGAAATGTCCATACTGGGATATACTCTCCCATTATAAGAAGTGGTGAATCCTATATTATTCATATCTTATCTTTTTATGATTCACACTACACCCAAACTATACAGCATGTGCAACTCCTTAAGAGTAACAACTAATAGAACCAAAGTATGATAATCCACAGTCAAAATAAACTCATGATCTCAAGTCTAAGGATCATTATTAATTATTACTATCACCAAGAGATTAATCCACACATTCAATTAATAATTAATGTGGAATACTCTTAACAAGTCAATCCAATGTACTTATTGTCAATAAGAATCTACATATAATTACGTGCTAATCTATTAGTGTCAAATACTACGATTAGAGATATTTACGAATAAAATATAATTACATCATAACTACTTATGATTTCATATATGTATATATATATATATATATGTATCATTTGAAAAATTCCATATTACAAAATATACATAAATATAAAAATGTAGTCTGTCCCTAAAACAAGTTGGCTTTGGGGTATACACTAACAAACTCCTACTTGCACTAAAGCCAATCATTCATGTATTTAAAATTGAATGAGTTTAACAAGATTCTCATATTTCTACTGGGAAAAGGCTTTAGTAAATGGATCAACAATACTGTCATCAATGGGGATCTTCTTTATCTTTACTTTATTTCTATCAATGATAGCGCTGTAACACATATTTAGATCACTGATAGGAGACCTAAGTTTCTTTGTTTGTGCAATAGCTCCATTATTATCACGATACAAGATATAGGATCACTAATGGAGGGAATCACTCCAAGTTTAGCCACAAACTTCTTGATTCAAACTACTTCTTTTACTGTTTCTGAACAGCAATGTATTCAATTTTTGTCTTAGAATTAGCCGTGGTATCTTATTTTGAACTTTTCTATCTAACTACAACACTATTAAGAGTAAATACATATTCAGATTGTGACTTGCTATCATCCTTGTCAGATTGAAAGCTAACATCTGTGTACAACTCTTGCCTACCATAAATTAAGAATAAATCTTTTGTCTTTCTTAAGTACTTAAGAATATTCTTGACTGCTATCCAATAATCACTTCCTGAGTTAGATTGGAACCTGCTCGTAACACTTAGAGCATAAGAGACATCGGGTCTAGTACATAACATAGCATACATTATAGATGCTCTAGCCGAAGTATATGGGATCCTTTTCATGCTATCTCTTTCGACATCTAGAGACAGCTTTTAGGACACATGTATTTAGAAAGGTAAATACCATGAGACATTGGTAAATAACCCTTCTTTCATTGATCCATGTTAAACCTCTTTAGCATCCTGTTTATGTATGTGGATTGAGTAAGACTAAGCAACCTCTTAAATCTATTTTTATAGATCCTTATTTCTAGAATGTAGGTTACCTCTCCTAAATCTTTCATAGAAAAATTCCTGGACAATCATACCTTTATACTTTAAAGCATAGGTATATCGTTTCCCATCAATAATATGTCGTTCACATAAAGTATCAAGAAAAAATAACACTCCCACTAACTTTCTTGTATACACAAGGTTTATCCTCATTTTTGATAAAATCAAATTCTTTGATTGTTTTATCAAAATGAATATTCCAACTCCTAAAAGGTCGCTGTAGTCCATAAATAAACCTTTGTCTCTTGTATAATTTATTAGGATCTATGGATCTATGGATATAAACCCTTTAGGTTTTATCATTTATACCTCTTCTTGCAAATTTTTCCATCAAGAAATGCAATTTTTACATCCATTTGATAAATTTTATACTTATAATATGCAGCAACAACAAGTAAAATCTAAATAGATTTTAGCATTGTAACTGGTGAGAAAGTTTCATCAAGTCAATTCCTTGTCTTTGTGTATAACCCTTTGCCACTAATCGTGCTTTATAGGTAATCACATTACCATTCATGTCAGTCTTTCTCTTAAAGACCCACTTTCATCCAATGGGTTTAATCCCTTCAGGTGGATCGATTAAGGTCCAAAACTTATTGTTATACATGGAATCCATCTCAAACTTCATGGCTTGTTAACTACTTCTAAGAGTCTTTATTAGATGGCGCTTCTTCGTATGATATGGGTTCATCATTCGTGATGATTAAT
The DNA here is from genome assembly GCA_025175665.1 of Cinchona pubescens. Classification (NCBI taxonomy): domain Eukaryota; kingdom Viridiplantae; phylum Streptophyta; class Magnoliopsida; order Gentianales; family Rubiaceae; genus Cinchona; species Cinchona pubescens. The sequence continues at coordinate 221,327 of JANKKI010000465.1, read as the reverse complement.
ATATCATTGTGTCCACTTACAAGAAACTCATATTTCTTTAGAAAATGACGTATTCTAATAGTCCTATGAAGAGTTTGTGTATCATTAACTCTATTTTCTGTCACATCATCACGTGGTGATGATAAAGCTGTTGGTCCACTTGTTGATCAATGCCAAATTGTGTTTCTTGAATGTTTTCAAGATCTATTTTGTTCCCATTTGCCTTTTTAAGAATAAACTCCTTTTCTAGAAAGACGGCATGTTTTGAGGCAAATACCTTTTACTCAATGGGATTATAGAAATAGTCCAAATGTCTCTATTAGATACCCCACAAATAGGTATTTATATGATTTAGCTTCAATTTTGTCAGATTCTACCCTCTTTATATAAACAAGATAGCCCCAAACTTTCAAGTATGAAAGTTTGGGTTTTCTTTCACTATTAGAAAAATACCTATTAACAACGAAATTCAGCAACGAAAAATCTGTTGCAATTAGCAATAGAAATAGAAACAGAGTTTTGACAAAATAGAAAGGTATTTACAAAATTATTATAATTGTAATTTCCATTGCAAAAGTTTTTTAAAAAATATTTTCAATGAATATTTGGGTCGCACACAAAGTTTGCTTCTTGTTCTTTTTCACAGAGAAGAATATGAAGCAACGGATATTCCTGTTGCTTCTAACATTTTTTAAGGAAAAAATTGACATATTGGTAATTCCCATTACCCCTTAAGGAATAAACTACATAAACTCACAAACCCTCTTCTAATATAATAATATTTTTCCACCACCAGCAATCCGTTAAGTTTTTTCAATCACCATCATCGCTTTCAACCTCCCACACACACAACCCTTCTCCTTTGTTTGCCTTTCCCCCTGCTCCTCTTCTTATCCATTTCCATCTCCCTCCACCCTCCTTCTTCCCCGATTCCTATGCTCTACCTTCAAGCCGCCGCATCACCATAGCTTCATGATACAAGTATTTGCTCTTACTATGTTTGATCTTCACATAAAATGATAGGATTTGTGAACTGGAAATTGGAAATTATTGACGGAAGGGGGGAAAAAGAGACTATTACCATCTTTGGTGAATGAGTCTTTCTTTCTTAGATATTTTATATTTTTGGTTCTTTAGGCTTTCAAATTTCCGAGCCCAAAATGAATTTTTTCGGTAAAATTTTGTGGATTTTTTTAGTTTTGTTTCAGACATAGCAATGAGAGAGGAACGGTCTGGTGGGTTTTTTCTATTTTTCTAACTAAGAACAAATCGATTGTGAGAAATGGCAACCATGAGACACCTAGGATGAGTATTGCCTCAAAGACGCCCATTTCTCTTATTTTTCTTTTTTTACCCTTCTAATTTTTCTGTTGGTTGATTTATTTCTTTCTTTTCAAATTGAATTTTATCTCTTAGACGGTGGGATCTTTGGTGGAGGTTGCTCAAGCTACCGGAGAAAAAAAGAGGGACCCGTTTTCTTTTTACTTCTGGGTAATAAAAAATTCGAGTATTGTTCATTCCTTTTCTTTATTTGATTATCTTTAATGAAATAATTTGTTAAAAAACTCAAAGTTTGGTTATGAATTATCTAAATATAAAGTGGTGTATGTTTATGTGTGAATAGTGTTGCTGAAGTGGTCTTGGAAATGTTCCAATTATGATATGCTTTGTGATATGGAACATGTACTTGTCTTTTGTTTTTCTTACTTGAGCTTATCGAAGTATTTCCTCTTTTCCTGCAAAGAAGTCCTCATTTTGAATTTGATATTATCATAAAACGTTGGTCATAGTAATTTCTTCTTACTATGTCGGTCAATTCGACATGCTTATGCAGTGCATTAGATGGTTATTGTTGCATGCTATACTTTGGAGAACAGATCAAGTTATTATGGGAAAATGAATTTGGTAGTAGAATGTTGAATAATGTAGGGTTCGTATGGAAAATGAATTTGGTACTTGCTTTACTATTTATTTTTTTTGCAATAGTTGTTGAAATACTTGTTTGGCCAGTACAAATATTTTTGGTTAGCATTTTTATTTTTATCCCAAAACACTATTCATTATTTATGGTTTGATGGTACAAAAAAAAAGTGAACAGAATTATGTATTTTGATATTAATAATTTTATTTGAATTTCATGTATATATTTTGTCTTTTAGTGCAAAAAAAATACTAGAATAAAATTAGAACAAGCTTCTTAGCATTGTTCTCAATTTGTTGATTAATCGTCAAAGATGACGTAGAACAACCAATGAAGGACGGTCATAATAAAGTTTACAAGTCATTTTTAGATGTAATTGAAGGCAAAGAAGGAAGATTTCGGGAGACTCTACTTGGCAAACGAGTCGATTATTCAGGGCATTCCGTAAGTTACGGGTTCATTTTGCTGAGTTCCTTCGACATGGTTCTCTCAAGCACCCTAGTATACTCTACTTGTTCACCTGTGTTGGTTTGGGGTACTGTTAGTTCACCGGGAGGATCACCCTCCCAATTCGGGAGCTAGGCTCTTAAGGAAAAGAGGCTCCTAGCTAAAGGTAGCTTGTTCGCCCAGGAGGTGAGAAGAGTTGAGAACAAAGTGGCGAACGGGTGCGTAACGGTGGGAACCTGCCGATGTTCCCGCCAAATCTGAGGAAAGCTAAAAAGCGTTGTTTGATGAGCTTGCGTAGAATTAGGTAGTTGGTCAGGTAAAGGCTGAGACCAAGCCAATGATGCTTAGCTGGTCTTTTTGGATGATCAGCCGCACTGGGATTGAGACACGGCCAGGACTCCCACGGGGGGCAGTAGTGGGAAATCTTGGACAATGGGCAAAAGCCCGATCTAGCAATATCGCGTGAGTGAAGAACTCTCTCTCCTTTCTTTCCCTTGCTCGGTTACTTCTTTCTCTCCTCATTCATGCATCTAGGAGGGCAGCTACTTCTTTATTTTCAACCTATATCTACCTCTCTAGGCAAGCGTTATAACTATTTCAATTAAAGTTTCAGTTGGTGGCTCTATTATAATTTCCATAGTTATTTTGGTAAAATAGGAGTTGAATCTTCCATGATGAGTGAGGGAAAGATATGTGGAAAGATTAGTTTGTGCAAGTGCTTGATTTGAACAAAAGGAAAGTTGCTATTTCTGATCTGTGGAAAAACTTGTTGTTGCATTTTCTCACCATTTCAGGTAATTAGTTTTTCTTTTAATTTTCTCTCAACTTGTCTTGAAACTCCTTTGAGCACTCTTTACAAGCTTTCACTTGGCAGGTGGCACTAATTCTTTTCTAATGAATTTTGATTACACAGATGTGTGCTTTGTCACAGAATGAGTGATCATCTTGCTGCGCACAAGGTAAATTGAGATGTTTATAAGGTCAATGATGGGGTTTTGAGATGTTTGTCACTTTGGTTACAAATCCTATGTTGGCTTATTGATTAAAAATAGCTTTAGTTGAAAATTAATGAAGTTGTTGTTTATGTTCGTACATGTGGTCAAGTATTTAAGTAGCGTGAAAGGTTTCTTGTTGTTTGCAATGTGCATAGATTGTTAATTTTGTTCTTGAATGTCCTCTATGTGCTTCCCATCCTCTACCGTACACTTCTTGCTTGAGTTTCCATTACTAGCCAATCTGGAAAACATCTGAAATTTCTATCATAATGCTGTACAAATGTCCAATACGACATCTAGATGTCACCTGATCTTCTGTTTTATAAGATTCTAGAAGATGCGGATCTAGACAAATGCTGGTGGATTCAAAGGGTTGTTTCATCCCTTGAAATATCACGTAGTATGGTCCCAATATCCTTGCTACTCTCCATTGGTGAGGCAAAATGCAAAGTAGTGTGAATCTAAGTTTGTATTGCTTTCCTCAGAATGCTAGATTTTTCACATCTTCAGGAGAGTTGAAGAGCTATGAGTACACTTGTAATGAGTTAGAGAAACTAAAGCCAGTGTGAAGGGTGCATAGTTCAGGGAAAGTTTAAGGTGTAACCTTTAAGATGGAAGCAAAGGCTAAAAAGTATGGAACTGAATACCTAGAGCTTAAGATACATGTTTGCAGAATTATGACCTGTTTAGTTCCCATGTATTTAAATTGAAATGAATGAATGTAGTGTTAATTACTATTGTTTCGAATGGGATTTGCTAGTTTGAAATGACAATTTGGCTGTAGTTTTGATTGGAATTTGGTGAATTAAAGTGACAATTTTGGTTTTTGAATATTTTTTGATATTTTTTTATTTTTTTTGTTGGAACTTAGCAACGGATTTTTCCATTGCTAATTTAGCAACGGAACAAATTCGTTGGTACTTTGCAACGAAAATTTCGTTGCTATATTGCAACAGAAAATTCCGTTGCTAAATCCGTTACTATATGTTATCGATGAGGTAATTAGCAACAGATTTTTTTCCCTTGCCAAATCCATTGGTAATTCCATTAGCAACGGATTTTTGAGAAAAATCCATTGCTATTTTTGTTGCTAAAAGGCTTTTTCTAGTAGTGTTTCCAAACCATATATGATATAGAGTGGAATCAACAACTTTTGACGTAACACGATTTAGTAAAAGGTGATTTAGTCATTTTATTAAGTAAACAAGATTCACATATATCATATGATTCATAATCAAATAATTCCAAATAACCATTATTACGTAATTTGATAACGCATTTCTCATTTATATGATCAAGTCTATAATGCACCATTAAATATTGTTTCACATTATCAATTTTGGACCCTTTAGGATTTAGTATGTTAAGAATTCAATTTTCCATATCTAGAATATAAAGACCATTAATCAAAGGAGCAGTTCCATACAAAATGCCATCACGTGAAAAAGAACAATACTTATTCTTTTGCATAATAACAAAACATCAGTGTCTAAACATGGAATAGAAACAATATTTCTAATAAGAGATGGAAAATAATAATAGTCTTTAAGTTCTAAAACAAGACTACCAGGCAGATGAAAAATAATAAGTTCCTATTGTCTCTTATACACATCTAGATGTGTATAAGAGACAGGCCAAATCTCCCTTAGCTAACATTCTATTTCTCTTTAGTCCCTGTATTTTTACAATTATGAGATGCAGATATGTTATCTAATACCCAAGAATCCAATTTAGAAGTAGAAATATTGATCTCAATTATGAACGTACCTGAAATAGAAAATTCATTAAGCCTCTTCTACTTCAAGGTATCTATATAAATCTTGCAATTCTTTTTCTATTGCCTATCCTTTCTACAATGGAAGCAATGTGCTGTGCCCTTTGCCTTGTCCTTTTTTATCATGGGTGTTGGTTTCAACCCCGACTTGGCTTCCGTAAAGCCAACCTTGGGTGGATTTCTTTATCTTTTTATTAGAAGAATCAACAATCAAAACTTGTTTCCTTTCCTTTTTAGTAGTAGTTTTAGCATTCTTTAGCATATCTAATAGTTTAGAAAGAATTGTGGATAACTTAATCTTGTTATAGTTCATCACGAACTGTGAAAAGTTTTGAGGCAAAGTTTACAAGATTAGGTCAACATTTAACTCGTGATTTCGCTTAAATCCCAATCGTTCTAATTTTTCAATTAGTCTGATCATTTTCAATGCATGAATAGCTATTGAAGAACCCTCTGGCATTTTACAACAGAAGAGCTCCTTAGAGGTCTCATACCTCTCATTCGTTGACTCTTCATCAAACAACTCCTTGAGATAAAGAATCATAAAATGAGCATACATATTTTCATGTTGTTTCTGCAATTCAGAATTCATAGCAGCCAACATAACCTATTAGTGGCAGTATAGCATTCTAAATTTCTTGATCAGCATCATCTACTGGAGACATCAGGAATAGGATGATCAAGGACATAACAAATTTTCTCATACTTGAGAACAATTCTCAAGTTATGTTGTCAGTCTCGAAAATTAGGCCCAGTGAGTTTGTTATCATTTAAAATGGGATGCAAATTGACTTTATTGCTCATATTCTACAACATATAAATAAAGATAGAATAAGAATTTGCTATTTATACATAAATAAAACCAAAATATAATACGGACTTTATTTAAGTTGTTTTGCTCCCACTATTTAATTCAAATCAATAACCCTCATATATTGATTTTAGGTGTACCCAACAAACCAAAATAATTTCGAAAGGTCGGCAACTCTTACCAATTACATCACTTTGTAATTCCTAGATAGTTAGGTATTAACTCTTGATAGCACATCTTATATGATTCCTAACCTTTGCCTCAAACACATACAACCTTGAGTGTTCCCAAAAAATTATATAGTGACTCCGTTAAATCATACCTATTATTCAAAGATCTCATCTCATAGCTTAAACATGTCCAATGTAGAGTAACTTTGGATTAGTCTAACAAGTTAAATCTAAGAAGAACTCTTGTTTGTTATTATAATAATGGAAGACAACTTATTTATTGACTTAATATTGGTACACAGGGATTTTTCTTTCAGAGATTTATTAGGTCCTATCAAATTGCATGCAATATTATCATATCATTATATAACAAATAAAACATGCATAAAACCATGGATGATTATGGACTTTTATTAAACTAGTTTCCTTAAGTCACTAAGAAAACTAGGTGGTCAAATCCTAAAGGTAATCTTCAACTCTTGAAAATTTTCTCCGTTATCTCCATCATCTTGTACATTATAAATATAATTCTATCTAAATATTTTAGATATTCAATCCTATCCCTAACCTACCTCTATGTACATTACATGATTGATCAAGAAATCTCAAGTTACATTCAAGGGGATTGAAATAGGATGTGTTAAAATAATTACATTTAGAATGATAGAGAAAGGCAAGACATGTAGTCTCCATGTAAAATTTTACAACTGTTGAATTTGAACCAATTAAACCATACACAATCACATTGGTCTTAAATTCATAATCATCCATCATGTTATTATATAATGCAATAATTAAATAAAAATATAAAATCCTCATTTATTATCCAATCATGAATCACTATATATCATAATTCCAATCTTATTAAAATTATCATTTTTGAATTATTTATGAAAATATTTTATGGAGAAAATTTATTATTTTCCAATATCATTAGAAAATAATCCCTTAAATAATAGAATTACAAAAATTATATTAGAAACAATTTCCATAAAATTTTGAACATTTATTAAATTCCAATCTTATTGAAAAATAATAAATTTATAAAATCTAAAGAAAACAACGGTGTTTTGGATCTTATTAGAATTAAATAAGTATTTTCAAATGTTTTATATTTTTTAAATTTTAATCAAATTAAACTAGAGACCTTGAGTTTATAAATATTAACAATTAATTTTAAACAACATTTGTCAAAAATTCAATGGTGGTTTTAAAAACCAAATTTAGAAAATCCTTTTAAATGAAAATATAAATTAAGGACCAGTAAAAGTAACTTAACTTATTTAAGTACTTTTAGTGACAAAAGCCAAAGTGTCAATAAAAGTGACAAAACCTACCAACACCATTTTTTTTGGGGCTGACGTTATCACCTGACGTCAACAGCTGACGTCAGTGTTGACGTCATCATATGACGTTAGTTGCTGACGTCAACTGATGATGTTAGTCATCAGCTGCTGATGTCATCGCTGACATCATCACCGCTAGTAGAAATTTTTTTAATTTCTCTAATATTTTTCATAAAGAATAAAAAAAAAAACATATGGCTTGAACAATTTAATATCTATTATGTGTAAATACATCTGCATCATAAATTAATCAGGGGTAGTTCTGATACTACTGTAAGAAAGTAAATAAACAAATAACATAGCCGAGTTTAAAATTTTATTACGTCCTAACACTGATCATCTTGATTAATTTATGCGTAGTTCAAGAAAATTATAGAGATTATATCTTAGAATCACAGTAAAATCTCCAATCTATTTGCAATGTCGATCCACAAGCCGCATAAATGCCAGGTCTCTAATGGTATCCACACAGGTAATTCAAAATTTTTCATAGGATTGATCGACTTAAACCACAAAATGCTAACTCCTAAATATATCAAACATTTTTCCAAAATCGTTTCGCAAACGTTTTCATATTTTATTTTTTTAGATTTTCATGGCCTTTTTTTTTTTCTAATTCTTGAATAGCCTGTCTCTTATACACCGCTAGATGTGTATAAGAGACATAATTGAGTCCAAAAAGTTAATTCATCTCATAAATCAATCCATAAGTATCTCATACTTATCAAATATCAATTTAATTCCGAATTTTCATCATTAAGTATGTGACACTTTAGGTTCTCAAACACATTGACAATAAGTACAAATTATAATCCTAAATTAAATAAGATTAGATAAATTAAACACCTTTAATTTATCATTAATTCACTAATTAATTAATTTATACTTATAGATCAAGATTGGGTTCTAGCAAATCATCATTACCACCCAAGTGTTGAGATATATCAAGTGGTTTGACTTCACCTATCAGTGATGTAGTTCACGTGTAATTATTATCCTTTCATCACACTATATACCAATTAATTCAAGATTACAGATACAATACCAACTCTTATTGAATTAATCAATTTGCTTATTTTTAAAATACAACTTACTTCAAATAGAATTTAAGACACTCTTAATTCTATTTCCATTTTGAGCAAAGATTTCTGAATTATATTCAAGAAGTATAGTAAGCCATATTGGGATATACTCTCCTATTATAAGGAATGGTAAATCCCATATTGGTCATATCTTATCTTTTCATGATTCACACTATACCCAAATTCTACAGTATGTGCGACTTATTAAGAGTAACAACTAATAGACCCAAAGTATAGTAATCCACATCAAGGTAAACTCATGAATTCAACTCCAAGGATCATTACACTACTATCACAAAGAGATTAATCCACTAGCATTCGATTAAAAATCTGAATGGAATAATTTAACGGGTCAATCCGATGCACTTATTCTAAATGGTCACACACTTAAGATAATTAATTTGGGATTAAATAGATTGTCTAATAAGTATAGATACTTATGTGTTAATTTATGAGATAAAATTAATTATTTCGGCCCAATTATAATAAGTTACTAGAAAAGGCATGTGCTTTAATTTCATGCAACACTTCCAATTTATTGAAATTTTTAGTTTTTAAAAAATAAATTAATAATCAGTGAATATAACTAAGTATAAAGAAATTTTAAGTGTCTATTGTTATTTATACAAGATTTACATATTTTATTTTTTATTTTTAATATTTTTGCTATTTTCATTGTAATTATTTTCACCTATCTTTTTTTTTTTCATATATTGATTGTTATTTGTTACAAAATTATGCATAAATTTATATAAGAGACAGATATTACAAATTTTTTCTTTTATGATAACAATGTATGATACTTAGAAGAGTAAATATTTCTCTTCTAGGTACAAATTTTCATAAACAATTAAAGGTAAGATATTTTCCTTAGTATGTGAACTTTTAAAATAAATTTGCATATTCTTTGTCATTACAAAAAATAAAATAATATCATTATCAAGTATCAAACATTATATAGATGAAGTATTTTGAAATTCTATTAGTAGCAAAATTATTAACAGGTAATCAAATAAGATATGATAATAATTAGAAAAAATAATTAATAAATTTTTTTTTAAAATAATAAAGAAAATGTATCTAATTAAAAAGTAAAGAACATATAAATCAAACAAAAACTATGTCTTATATATAGGACAACTAAACAAATCAACTAATATATTCTCCATATTATAAATAGGTATTATATAGTATATTAAATTATTACAAAAAATTGAAATAATAAATTGTTCTTTTGTCTTACTCTAAAATGCAACGACCATTAAATAAAACAATCCTTTATCTTTACTCTACAATACACAATATTAATGAAATTGTAGTTCTAAAGATAACTAAAATTACGCGTTGTTACTTTAAGTGAGATTTTATATATAATTGTTTCACAATCAATTTCTTTTTAACATATTATGTAAAATATATATACATATAGAGAATGTATTGTTAATTATTTTTCATATCTCTTAAAGTTATGATAATATTCATTTCAACACTTAATTGACATGCTTAACTCTTTATTCATCTTTAATTTGCATTAAATTTATTTAACTCTGATCTAAAAGAGGTTTTTAATTTTCTTTTAGGTTCCTAGGTTATAGTTTCTAATATAGACACCACCAATAATTTAATCAATTATAGATAAAGATTTTTTAATAATATTGAACTTTTTTGAGATATATCTATATATTATTTATCATTAGTAAAGGATAAAATCACGATCAAATATCAAATATTATTTAATAGATAAAGCGTGTCAAAATTCTTTTATTAATGAAAAGTGTTCAACAGATTAAATAATATATTGTAATAATTACAAAATTGATTAATTAAACTTCAAAAAATAAGAAAAAATAAACCTAAATATAAAGAACAAAGATATCAAGCAAAAATTATGTTTTCTGTTGAAAACCAACAAATTAAACTAATATGTTCTATACAGTATGGATAGGTATCACACATTATATTAAAATCATAATCAAAAGGTGAAAATAAAAATTATTCTTTTACCTTACTCTGAAATGTACAGAAAAATAATGAAAAAAATCCTCTATATTACTCTAAATTATACGCAACTAGAATGAAACATATTTAATTTTAAAGACATCCAAAATAATCTAGATATAATTTCTATTCTAGTTAATTTTTTAACATATTGTGTAAATTAATTATGTATCCAGATAGATAACATATTTGTATTTTTCATGTTTCTTAACTTTATGATACTATTGATGTTCTAAACTCTTTCCATTGATCTTGAATAAGATTGAATGTGATTAACTCCAAAATTGTATTTTGACATAGTATTTTAGTATGAAATTAAATTTGCATTTATTAGATATATAAACAAAATGAAGGCTAATAAAAGTGTATGGATTTATTATCTTTTATTTATTTTACTTTTCATTTATTCTTTTTATTATTTACCAAGACATTTAACCTATATTGTTACTGTTTTTTTAAATAGTGAAGAATTGCATCGCAATTTCCAAAATTGACATGTAAAATCAATCTATATCTGCAATTATTTTAGAGCATTTAACATTATGACTATATTTGAATAATTTATGTTGTCTTTTATAGTACTTACTTGTTTATTTTTTTCCATATTGTCATTCCTACAATTTATATGCAGTATTCTCGTAAGTCCTGCAATAATTATTCTAGACTATTTTGAGCATGAATCATACAATTGGTTTAACATTTTTTACCTTATCAATAGCTAGTCCAAATCAATATTTCTTTGTTGTTTTATCATATACTGTAACAACTGGTATTTTAATTTCCAAATTTGACATTTAAAGTCATTATATACAATCAATATTTAGAGTATTGTTACAATTATTATTTTACAATATTTTGGATATATGCATTGTATCATGGGTTGAATTTATTTTCTAGCTCATCAATAGTTATATAAACTAATATTTTATAAAATGATAAGTTATTAAAGATAAAGATTTAGTAATCGAAATACCATTAAAGAGATATAAATTTTACAAATCCTTTTTATCTCAATTAAAGATTGTGTGTTTTTTATTTTGTTCTTGAGTTTTACTTTTGTCAATTGGTTAATTTTCTTTTCTTCATGTAGAAAAGGAAAAAATAAATCTAAATTAATCGTATTTTCTGTCTCTTATAGACTTAAAATAAATAAGAAAATAGTGTTATATATTCTACTATTTTCACTTTATATAAATTTTAATTTTTTATTTGTATGATTATTGATTTTGTGATTTTTAAGTTGGAGCATACTAAAAAATTCTATACTCATGGGTATATCTCTCTTGTTAACTAAAATTTCAAGTTAAAAAGTCACTATAATCAAGAGTCATGAAACCATTAGAACTGACAGTTAGTTAAGGAAAGTTGTGCTTAAAAAATGATATCAGCTAGATTTGTCATATTTTTCAATTAATCTCGGCCAAAAAGGCTAGCAAAAATGCCAAATTCAACTTCAATGCATCTTTTCATCAACTTCTACATGAATCAAATATACTCTTTATAAAAAGTTTATTCATCAGACAAAATTAAACAAAACAATTTTAGAATATAATAGGAGTAAAATAGTCAACATGTTTAGTTGACATAACAGAAGGACTTGCTGGTCAAAAGATAATATTAGGTATTAAATTCTCAATGACTGTCCTAAAAGGGGCAAAGAACAATTAACTCTATATATAAAGCACATAAGGAAAATGATCTAATTAAGCTTCCTAGTACTTGAATGAACAATTAGAGAAAAGAAATTAATTATAGTAAATTTGGAATATTTATAATAGTTATAAAAGATTGTTTTTATTGTGAGTACCAAATAAAAATAGTTTGAACATATATAATAGTTACAAAATATAATATTTTTATTTTATTATTTACTTAAATATAAATAATTTTTCAACTCTTAGAATTATGTACATTCTTATTATGTATTTATGCTGAAATTTCATAATTAGTTATGAAAGAAACAATTATACATGTGGAAAAATTTGGAGAGAAATACAAACTTATATTGCATAAGTTTTATTGAAACTATATTTTTAAAGTAATACTTTGATGTTATTTAAAAAAAAAAAACACACACACACATTGGCGGTACTACTTGAAACAATCACAAATTATACAATTTTTAGAAATATAATTTTACAGTGTTTGAAAAAATGAAATTCAGTTTAGACTAAATACGATTATTCTTAAAATAAAATTTATAATACCTCTATTATCCCTGTGTTGCTAATTTAAATATCAAACAATTTTATTTTTTTTTATTAATCTTAACAAAAATATGCAAATAATTGCAGTATGAAGTAACCCACCAACATGCACGCATGAATTCTTAGACTAGTAATGGTAAAATTTGGTAGATCTTTCAAAGTTTATATTTTTGTATGAATTTCTTCTATTTTTTGTCTTCTCCGACGAAGAAAGAACAGACCCTTCTCTTCTTGTATTGTCGTATGATAACTTGGACTCTGTATCTTGATTATGTACTACTAGTGCTACTACTAATTTCGGTTCTGAATACCTAGCAAAAAAAAAAATGATACAAACTTCAATGTGTTCATATGAGCTAAAAAAGTGTTTGCAATGTTCTTAATAGTTTGATATTACTATAATTGACATAATGAAATGTAGTCTTTGAAAAATGCAATCTATTATTGAATTACTCTGTTTATATCTGTATTTCCTTTGAAAAGTAGTTGAGAGGAGATGATCAAATTCAAGATAAATGTTTAATTATTCATCTGTTGAACTTGATTTCCAAGCATCAATAATAATTGAAAACTTTGGTAACTACAGACATTTTGTATTATCTCTCTTAGTTCACATAAAAAGCTAATCCAATAATTTGCGTATTATCTCTATGATAATAAGTATCCAAAAGTTTTGTGCACTGTCTCTATCAAATTTCTATCTACTTTGATAAAAAATTTATGGAAACCCAACCACTTATGGCTGGATAGAAGTTTTAGGAGAGGGAAGAGTACTTCTTTACTACAAAAGGGCATCGTTTCATACACATACAGACTTTTATAAAAATGATAATGATCAATCCATTTCCTCTTTCAAATCAAAGGGTAAGGCATCTTATCAAGAATGTATGCCCTAATGAAAAACTGCCAAGGAGTCTCGGGACAACGATCCCGCACTTTGGCATTTGATTCCCAAATTTTTTTACCAAAGGGCATGAAGGTATTTAGGCCAAAAATATAGCCTATAAATAGGAGAGGAGTCTGGTTTGTTATTTCATGTGCTTAACTCAACTTCTACAATCACAACCAATTACTACAATAACATATTTTTGTCAATACTGAAAAAAAAAATGACTGAAGTCGCAACCAACTACACCATCAACATGACTGAAGTCACCGCCAACTACAGTAATCTTCTTCTAAGTCTTTCGCATATTCATTTACTAGTATCAGTTTTATTTTGCATCCATACATGGGTTAGCATTTTTATTGCCAATTTTATTTTATTTTAATTTTTTAAAAATGAAGTGTTATAGTTTATATATGTTCTTGGGATTGAAACGGGTGGTTGTTTCGTGATGGAAATGATCAGATGAAGTGGAGGGATTTTTCCAGCCCAGTGAATTGGAGGATGCCATAAAGACGTCAATGAAGGAATGTGATGACCAAACTTCATGTATGGCCGGTGGAGGGAAGGTGAATATTATTGTAATAGACTGGTTTTTATGGTCCAATATTATTATTACTAAATTCCTCCAAAAGTCCTTCAACTTAATTATTCACAGCTTTTATAAATTGGTATATATTTCCTAAACGTTTAACAATTAATGTTTACTAGTTGCTGTTAAACTGATAGTAACCCTTCATTTAGCGTGATGAGGATCCAATTTGGAAATTTGGGCGCAATCATCAAAAAAGAAAAATTATTTTTTATATCACAAATTCAAGTTCACTATCCAATATCAACCACATGATATAATCATATTAAATTATTGATGTCATAATTTTAAATATTTAGACAAATTTCTTTAGTTCTGTCATGAATCTTCAAATTGAAATGTTTTGGTTTATTCTTTTGGTAGGATTCTAATTAATTTTTGTAATTTAATTATTTGGTTTACACAGAACAACCAGGCCACAGGTGGTGTCGGTGTTCCTATTCCAAAACCAGAACCGGTGCATCCTACAGAAAACCACGTCATAGAGATCGCAAGACAGAGTAAATTTGCAGTAAAAAAGCACAACGAGCAGGCCGGAACCAATCTGGTGTTTCTCAGAGTGGTTTCCTGCTTCATGTGGAGCTTTTCTGCAGTCACTTTCTACTTACTTACTATTCAAGTGGAGAGCCTCAAACCCTTTAGTATCCATAACGCTAAAGCGTTGGTTGCTGAAACCAAAACTGGTCACAAGAAACTCATCTGGTTCAAGGGTTAATTAATTAAGCACTCTTTCAATTAAGGAGGACTCACTGTTCAGGATGATTAATAGTAGTATTACCTAGTGTGTGGTTATGTATTATGTCTGGGTATTTTAATTAAGGTGTACGTACTTCTAACATGCATGCGTTTCCTGTATGTATTACATGTTCAAGTTGTACCCAAGAATAATCCACCATTAAATAAATAACAATCAGTGTTTGAGTTTTTATATGGTACTATGTTTGGTTTCACAAATTAAGATGATGGTACGAGTATGTGCTACTCATCACCTCGTAGTGCGGATGAATATGTATTAAAATTTTTGAAATTAGTGAAAAGTAAGAGAACTATTTTCATTATATTTCAATCATTTAACGGTTTAGGATACTCACTCCGCATGAATCAAGACACCCCACGCTGTATTATGGAGTGAGTGGCAAAATTTTTTTGTTATTGTAGATTTTGAAATTGAATATCTCATGTTTTGCTTGTCAGATACTCTGCTGACTGCTCATGATTTCATTATATAATCATGCTAAATTAAATCTTACTAATTGAATTGTAACTATGAACCAAACCCTAGCTAAAACAAAGGAAAGGTTAATTGACGTACTCAAATAATATAATCTCTTGTATTTTGAATGTCAGTTACTCCGCTAATGCATGGTTTATAAAGGCTTAATTACAAGTTATCAACCCCATAAATATTGGAAATTAAAGTTAATTAATGTACTCACATGAAGAGATGAAGTTAGAAAAAACTGGTACAATAAATAATTAGAAAGAGGAAGGCTTCTGCTTTCTACTGTTCTTACCATTACTCTTTGATCAGCTGATCTCGCAAAATCGTGTGTATCACTGGCCGGCGTAGGAGTTGAATTTTGAGGGACAAGATTACATTGACATATTTTTAGAGAGATTGTTTTATAAGTTTTGTAAAATATTAAGGGAATAAAGTTTAATTTTTATGAGGGTGAAATTAAAATTTAACATATTTTTAAATTAAATAATATAATTTTGAATCTTTGAAAAACAAAACTATAAAAAAAGGATTGTTTATAGTTTTGAAAATTTTAGAAGGACGAAATCTAAGAGTGTAATAACAATTATATTCCTATAAAATATCAAGAAAATAAAATATAATTTTCAAACTCTTGGAGTTACCGCCTCTTCTCCACCCACTGCGTCCACCCCCGGTGTGTTATCATATTTTGTGTAATGATACTTAAAATAATACCAAGCAACAGGAATTGATGGGATACTTAATCAATAACATAAATTCACAATATCTCTCCGGCTGTACCCTCATCGAAGTTTAAGAATGCATATATATATATATATATATATATATATATATACACACACTATTATATATATATGTGAGTTGTTTCTCCCAACTTTTGATTCTCCCCTAAAAGTATTTCTCCCTTTTTGTGATGACTAAAATACCCGCCCTTAATGAAATATAATTACCAATTCCCAATAGAGAAACATATATAAGTGTTTCCCCTTTTTTTCTAATATCTAAAATATTCGCCCTTAATAAAATATAATTTCCAATGCCTAATAGGAAAATATATTTAAGTGTTTCTAACTTTTTTTCTAATACCTAAAATAACCGCCCTTAATGAAATATAATTTCTAATTTCTAAAAGGAAAATATAATTAAATTACTCATTATTTATTCTACCTATTTTTTATGATACAACAACCTATTTTGGCATAAATACATAATAAGATGGAAGATTTTTATTTGTATAAAAATATTTGTTATAACTAAAATTTAAAAAAAAAAATGAATCATATGATTTGTAATTCACAATAATGAGAAAGAATCATTAATTAAATTACTCATAATATATTCTACTTATACACAAGTATACAACCATCTATTTCGACATAAATACATAATAAGATGAAAGACTTTTGTTTGTATAAAAATATTTATTATAATTAAATTTTCAAAACATAAAAAATGAATCTAATTAAAATTTAAAGATTAAATTAATTAAACAAAAATTATGTCTTATACATAAGAAATTAAACAGATTAAACTAATATATTTTCTATATTACGGATAGGTATAATATAGTATATTAAATTCACTATAAAAAATTAAAAATATAATTTGTTCTTTTGTCTTACTTTAAAATCATCGAATGTTCATGAAAACATCATCATCTTATTCTAAAATGCATGAAATGCAAATGAAATAAATTGTTTCTTCTTTAACTTATTATGAAATTTTGGCTTAAATACATAATAAGAATGTATATAATTATAAGAATGGAAAAATCATTTATATTTAAGCAAAGAATAAAATTAAAAGTATTACATTTTATAACTACCATATATATGTTCAAATTGTTTCTATTTTTTATTTATAATAAAACAATATTTATGACTATTATAATGTATTCCAAATTCGCTATATAGATTTTAGTTCTTCTAATTGTTGATTCAAGTATGCCTAGTTTGATAAACTTAATTAGATTATTTTTCCTGCGTGCTTTATATATAAGGTTAATTACACTTCACCCCTTTTTTAGTATCATTGAGGGTTAATACCTAACATTATCTATTGACCAGTAAAGTCCTTCTATTATATCAACTAAACATGTTGATCATTGGCTGGGATTAATTGAAGAAGATGACAAATAGTTGATATCATTTTTCAAACACAACTTTCCTTAACTGACGGTCAACTATAACGGTTTCACGATCTTGATTATAGTGACTTCTTTAACTTGAAATTTTGATTAACAGGAGAAATATATCCATGAGTAAAGAATTCTTGAGTATGTTCTAACTTAAAAATCACAAAATTAATAATCTAGATTCATACAAATAAATAATTAAAATTTATATAAAGTGAAAAATAGTGAAATATATAATACTATTTTCTTATTTCTTTTAAATGCATATTACGATTAATTAATTTATTTTTTTCTGCCCTACATGAAGAAAAGAAAATTAACCAAATAATGAAAGTAAAGTTCAGTAACAAAATAAAAAATTCACAATCTTTCATTAAGATAAAAGTATTTGTTTATTTTATATCTCTTTAATAGTATTTCTATTACTAAATCTTTATCTTTAATAACATTATTTTATAGAATATTTGTTTAGATGAAATATTGATGAGTTAGAAAATAAGTTCAGCCCATGATACAATACATATGCTTAAAATATTCCGAAATAATGATTGTAACAATACTCTAAATAGTTGCAGGTATATAATGTGTTTAAGTGTCAAATTCAGAAACTACAATGTCGGTTGTTATAGTATCTACTAAAACAACAAAGAAATATTAGTTTGGACTAACTATTGATAAGATAAAAAAGTGTTAAATTAATTGTATGATTCATGCTCAAGATAGTCTAGAACAATTATGTATAAATTGTAGGAATTACAATATAGGAAAAAATAAGCGGGTAAGTACTCTAAAAGACAACATATATTATTCGAATATAGTAATACTATTAAATACTCTAAAATAATCGCATATATAGATTGATTTTACATGTTGATTTTGGAAATTATAATGTAATTTTTCACTATTTAACAAAATAATATATGCATAGATTAAATATTTTGGTATATAAAAAAAGAAATTAATTGAAAAAGTATAAAAAATAAAAATAAATAATTCCATACACTTTTATTAGCAGTATTTTGTTTATATATTTAATAAATATAAATTTAATTTCATATTAAAATATTATATCAAAATATAATTTTGGAGTTAAACCGCATTTGATAGCATTCACGATGAACGGAAGAGTTTACAATGTTAATATTATCATAAGGTTAAGAAACATGAAAAATACCAATATATTTTCTATCTGGATACATAATTAATTTACAAAATATATTAAAAACAATAATTAGAATAGAAATTATAGAAATTACATGTTATGTTATTTTGGATGTCTTTAAAATTAAATATTTTTTATTTGAGTTGCGTGCACTTAGAGTAATATAGAGGATTTTTTTCATTAATTTTTTATATATTTCAGAGTAAAATAAAAGAATAAATTTTTATTTTCACATTTTGATTATGTTCTTATTATAGTACCTGATACCTATCCATATTATATAGAATATATTAGTTTAATTTGTTGGTTTTCATATACCGGAAACATAATTTTTGTTTGATATCTTTGTTCTTTATATTTAGGTTTATTTTTTCTTATTTTTTGAAATTTTATTTAATCATTTTTGTAATTATTACTATATATTATTTAATCTCCCATAAATATTTTCATTAATAAAAGAATTTTGAGACGTTTGACCTATTATGTGATGTTTGATATTTGGTGGTGATTTTATCCTTTACAAACGATAAAGAATATATAGATATATTTTTAAAAAAATCAAAATTATGGAAAAAGTTTTTCTCTATATATAATTCATTAAGTTATTTGTGGTGTCACTATTGAAAATTATAACCTACGAATCTAAAAGAGAAATAAAAACTATTTTAGATGAGAGTTAACTACATTTTATGCTATTAAACTTGAATAAAAAGCTTAGAGCTTCAACTAAGTATTGAAGTGAATGTTATCATAACTTTAAGAGATAACATAACAATATATTCTCTATATGTATATATATTTTACATAATATGTTAGCAAAAAGTTAATTGTGACGCAAAATATATATAAAATTTCACTTAAAGTAATAACGTGTAATTTTAATTATATTTAGAGCTACAATTTATTAGCATTTCGCATATTGTAAAATAAGATAAGGGATTGTTTTATTTAATATTCATTGCATTTTATAATAAGACAAAAGAACAATTTATTATTTCAATTTTATAATGATTTAATATACTATTTAATACCTATATTTATAACATGGAGAATATAGTACTTGATTTGTTTAGTTATTCTATACATAAGACATAATTTTTATTTGATTTATATATTCTTTACATTTTAATTAGATTCATTTTCGTTCTTATTTTTTGAAATTTTTATTAATCATTTTTTGTAATTATTATTTATATATAATCCGATTACCTATTAATATTTTCTTTACTAATAAAAATTTCAAAATACTTCATCTATATAATGTTTGATAACTGATAATGATATTATCTTTCTCTTGTAATGACATAGAATATGCACATATATTTAAAAAGTTCAATAGTACGGAAAATTTCTTAATCTTTAATTATTTAATTAATTGGTAGTGATGCTATATGAAAATTATAATCAAGGCACCTAGAAAAGAAATATGAAAAAAATACAATTATCATATATTGTTCTCATAAAAGAGAAAATTTGTTTAATTTTTAAGAAAAATGAAATTTATATATAATTTTGCAACAAATAACAAACAACATTGAATGTCACTAAATAAAATTTAAAAAAAAAAAAAGATAGGTGAAAATAATTACAATGAAAAAGAGCAAAGATATTAAAAATATATTTAAAACATATAAATCTTGTATAAAAAACTCAACAGTTAAAATTTTCATACTTAGTTATCATCTATTGATTACTCATTTATTTTTTAGAAAATGAAAAAATTTAATAAATTAGAAGTGTTACACGTGCGAAGCACGTGCTTTTTTCTAGTATATATATATATATGAGCCTAGAATGGTTCTGCAACTTGAAAATGTGACAATAGAATTGATAGAGGTGGACAATTGGATTAATTATAAATTATAGTATGTATATATGTTTTATATTTTGTTTGAAATTTAATGGAGAAAGGATTATACGATTCAAGACAAAGCGTCAACTATTTTAAGCAGTCAAGAAGAGAAATCTCTTTTATTCCTCGAGATCTTTCACATTATCACAAAAATTTTTCAGGAATAAGTCTTAGTTACTCACTCCTCAATGCGGAATGGTGTATTAATAGTCGTTGAAATGATTAAAAAATAAAGAGATTTCATTACTTTTTAATTCTCTAACCTTTTGAAATACTCACTCCGCAGAGTGAGACAAAGAATTTTTCCCTTTCCAAACCAAAGTTTAGCAGTTCAAATTGTGTTGTTGGTTTCTTTTATATCACTAGCAATATCCAATATACGAAGACGACAAAGAGAGAATTGATATCAGTTTAGAGTAATTAATAGATTCCAAAGACTTTATATTTTGTTTAAAAAAAAAGTGTAGAGCCCATAATTGTGAAGTTGCAGTCTTGGTCTTGGCCCGTATTTGTGTTGATTATTTTTTATCCCTCTACGTGATTCGTATGTAAAGGCAAAGGAAAATTTTGTAGAAAAGCATAATATTTAATTGTTTATTATGATGGCATTTACACTGATCTCCATATAAAATATACGCTTTTGCAGGTACAAGTGATAGTATATTGTGTACAAAAATAATTTAAAAAATTATTGTTCACAAAAATAGTCAATAAAATTTGTCTATAATAAATAGTCAAAACTTATTGGCTCTTTATTAACTAATTACTTCTCTAAATGTGCCGTTTTCACTGGTTTTCCCAATGAAAAACCAATCATGTTTATTACAGGTGGTCGTTTACATTAATCATTTCTGCCCACTATTTAATGTAACGATCACTGTCGATTTCTATAGCACACTATTTAATATATGTTCATCCTGCCATGGATTTCATGATTAATTGTTTTTATTTAGACATGTATCAACTTTTTACATAGTATTGTTATTACTAGAGATTGAGTTTAAATTGCTCCACTCACATCCATAGTTAAATATGGCATTCAGTTCCTTCTCAGATTTGAGCAGGAAAGTAATTATCACAATTAAGATGTGTATATAGAGACAGAAATGTATATGAGAAGGATTAAGGAATGTAGGTTATACACATCTAGATTTGTATAGCTAGTTCACAAGTGTTTTAGTATAGATTACTTAAGCGCTTCTATGCAAATATAGGTAACAAAGATGTTGAATCACCTTAAATTTGTCCTCATTATCAGATTAAAAGAAAAGGATCTTTAATATCTTTCACCAGAACTTTGTCCCATCTTCCACTCCAAAGCTTCTTTGTTTAAAAAAAAAAAAATTCCACTAATTCAGGCATTTATTAGAGTAGTAGTAGCATCAATCACATATTGTAATTTTGAAAGTTAAAAACATTCAAGGATTAATTTTATTTTGTACCCCTCAACATTTCCTAAATTCTAACTTTGTATTTTGAATTTTAGTTTTAGACACTTTACACCGTAAACTCTCAAATTTGTCTCACTTTAACCCCTTTTTCAACACTATAAAAAAGTTAACGGAATCTTTGTTTTTGCATGTAAAAACATTGTTGTACATCCTGCTGAAATTGTCTTACACACAAAAAAATTCTGTTAACTTTTTAGACGGCATTAAAGAAAAGGTTGAACCAGGATGAATTTGAGAGTTCAGGGTATATAAGTGTCCAAAACTAAAGTTGTAAGGTGCAAAGTGAAAATCGGGTATAAGTTGAAGGGTACAAAATAAAATTATTCCAACACTCAAATAAACACTAGTTATAACTTTTTGAAATGAATTTCAACAGGAAAGTGTCTAAAGATTAAGAAAAAATTTGAAAGATTAAGACAAATCTGAAAGAAAAAAAATTTATGTAAATAAGCACATTGTAAAATTACCATTTGTCATATCCCTCCCCTCTTTCCAGTGAATGGGAAGGCATTTTATCAACCGTGCATGTCCCTATTGAAAATTGCCTAGGAGACTCAGGATAAGGCGTACGTTAATTACACTAAAAATTTGGATTCGCCCGAGGATAACGATTCTGCACTTCGCCATATCCCTCTCATTATTCCTCATACGGAATGAAAATTATATTGTATACACATTTTGCAAAATCGTTATCCTCTTATTCCTAATTTTGGTTGAGTAAAACAAGAAAATTTCCAGGTTTTTGACATAAAAATGATGCATTTCGTCTTTCAGGTCAGGAGTGGCATCCAATCACGAGTGCATCCATGCCCTTAAGTGGATGTCTGTTTCATAAAAACTAAGAAGGGTTGCATGCTTTCTATCTAAGCTAACGAGGAACCTCAGGACATAGACGAATTCAATTGACAACTTCCATGATTGGCATTTAGCTCCAATACAATTTTTTATTGTATATTCTGTGTCAATATTTTGTTTCATATTCTATATGTTTGGTATGTGTACTATCACATAATAATATTTAAAAGTCAAAATCGAGCAATATGTTGTTCCTTCAATTGTAAACATTGTCTATATAAATATTAGTACTATAGTTATTATTCATAAAAAATTAGGAAAACCCAACCAGATCCTATAATAAAATTACTTTACTTTGACAGATTTTAAAAAACTTTTAAAGTCGTTTTCCCTCTAACACTATGATTTTGATTTCACTCCCAAGTCAAAACACACTTGTCAAGCATGTAAAGGTGAGCGGGAGGCTATAAATTCCTGTAGGTTTGTTTTATACGTTCTATCATGTACTGAGATGACGACATGAATTAGAAAAAACTAAAATTTGAAGATGAGAGCTTTTCCTATCTATTACTACTTTGAATTGAGCTCGCGAAACAGTGTGTATCCTATTATGTGCCAATGAAGTTACTATACATATGAGCCAAGAATGGCTCTGCGTCTTGAAAATATATTGATAGAGGTCGACTGTTGGATTATAATACGCACGCCATATATTTCATTAGTACATTTATAAAAAATGATAAAGTGAGTAAGGTGTCACTAAATACAAAAAAGAATGAATGAAATTTGATTGAATATCTAAATTAGTGGGTTGGTGAATCACTATGATTTTGAAACATAAAGTAATTTTGACAAGTGATCTTAAATTTGTGATTTTATAAATTATTTTTTATATTTTATTTGAAATTCAATGGTGAAACAATTATAAATTCAAGACACATTCTTTAAGCAAAAAAGAGAAAATAACTTATGGTCAAAATCATGGGAAATTATATTTTTGGACTTTATTCACCTTTTGATTTACCAATTATTGATTAATAATGATTGAAAACGTAAAACTTAATTACATGTTGTATCTGACTCTATTTCTTGTTTCATTCATTTATTCCTCAAAACATTTCCACAATACTATCACAAATCGTTTCCATACCACTATTACCAATTAAATTGTGGTGTTGGTTTCTTTTATATCACTAGCAAAATCCAAGATACAAAAACAAACAAAACAAACAACTAAATCTTAATCCCACTAAATAGACACAATATACTGCATGAATCTTACAACGCCATTGTACACTGTTATGAACCATATTCTCCTCAATTCCTAGATTTGCTATATTTTTCTTACAAGTTATCTACAAGTTTTTTCGGTCTTCCCCCACCCCTTTTATGTTGACTACTCTCTCTAAAATCTATTCACTTGACGAACACTTCTATTGGTCGTCTTAACATATGACCTAATTACCTTAAGCGTGTTTCTTTCATATTCTCATCAATAGATGCTAGATTCCAATTTTCTCACGAATATGCTCATTTCGTATCTTGTCCATCCTAGTGAAGTATACATCCATCTTAACATTCACATTTCTGCTACTCCCATATTTTGCTCTAAGCCCAACACTCAGACCTATGAAGCATCACTGACCTAAATACCGTTCTATAAAATTTACCCTTAAATCGTAAAGGAATTTTGCGGTTGCATAATATTTCCAATGTCATTCTCCATTTAGTCCAACCCGTTTGTATCCGATGTGTAACATCTCGATCTATATCACCATCACTTTGAAGAACTGATCCTAAATACTTAAAATTTTCACTCATAGGTATCTCTTGATCTCCGATACTAACCCCTATTTTCTTTCTACGTGCACCCTTGCTAAACTTAAATTCCATATATTTTGTTCTTGATATACTAATTCTTAACCTTTTTGTCTCAAGTGTTTCTCTCCAAATCTCGAGTTTAGCATTAACCCCATCTTTTATTTATTCTACTAAAATAATGTCATCTGGAGTGGCCAATAACATACACCATGGTATTTCTCCTGTATGTGCCTTGTAAGTGTATCTATGACCAATGCAAATAAATAAGGACTTAGAACTGAACCTTAGTGTAAACCTATAGTTATAGGGAACTCTCGTGTCAACCCTCCTATTATTCTCACACTTGTAACCGCATCGCTATAGAATCTTCTTTATTGATTCTATATATGCTACTCTAACTCCTCTCTAACTCTTCTTTTTTCTAAAAGTCTAGGGACTATCGTATGCCTTGTCAAGATCAATAAAAATTATATGTAAATCCTTTTTCTTATCATAGCATCTCTAGGTATGTTTCTTTAAGAGGTGTATGGTTTCGAAGAGTCTCTCTGGCATAAAACTAAACTGATTATTAACATCCAAGATACCCAAAAAAAAAATTATACACATCTAGATTCTAAAGGCTGTATTTTGTTGAAAAAAGATAGCATGAAGCCTAACTCAGACTGTCCAGATGATCTTATCAGCTGTCCAAGCTTTAGTTTACCTAAGCTACATGGAGTTCGTAATTGGAGATTTAATTGGAGCTTAGTGTAGCTTGCAATTTTGAATAGAAAATTCTTTTATAGTTCCAGCTTTTTAGTTTCTTTACTAGAGGATTTTTGGATATTCCTGTGTAATGCTGAAATGCCTAATCCTTTTATCCTCTTCATCAATAAAGTGAACTTACCCCCAAAAAAAAATATTCTACTTTGCACCCTCACTTTTAATTTTGGACATTTATTGCCATCAACTTTCAAAATTATCCCATTTCAATCTAATTTTTAATACCGTCAAAAAATTTAACGGAATCTTTACCGATGTACAACAAATTTAGCAGACAATAACCTACCACAATATTTTGGGGCCTTATTTCACTTTGTATCTAATAATTTGTTCTCGATTCTCAGTTTATACTCTAAAGTTCTTTACTTATGTTTTAGACA
Source organism: Cinchona pubescens (assembly GCA_025175665.1). Classification (NCBI taxonomy): domain Eukaryota; kingdom Viridiplantae; phylum Streptophyta; class Magnoliopsida; order Gentianales; family Rubiaceae; genus Cinchona; species Cinchona pubescens. Next base: position 195,540 of record JANKKI010000465.1, on the reverse strand, counting down.
TATTGTACCCTAAACTTTCAAATTTATCTAGTTCATTCTAATTTTTAACATAGTTACTAAAATTAATGAATGTTGTACCAACCGTGCACATTACGTATCTAAAGTGTAACATTCATTAAAATTTTTAACACTATAAAAAATTGGACCAAAGTGGGACAAATATCTAAAAGTTAGAGGTGTAATATATCCAAAATTTCAAATTGAGAGTGCAAAGTGAGAAATGATCATAAGTTATTATGTACAATAAAATTAGTAATAATTACTTCCATAGTACTATATGCCCCTAAACTTGCGTGTGGCCTGTACTTAATTTTTGTTCGTTAATTTTAGTAACAGCATTAAAAATTGGACTGAAATAGAATAATTAATCTAAGAGTTTAATGTGCCATATGTCCAAAAAATAGTATAGAATACAATGTGAGAATCGAGTACAAGTTAAGCAGTGCAAATTAGAGCAAGCCCATATTTTGGATGTAAAATGCAAAATTTTAGTTTACTTTAAGGACGTGTAAAAATTAGATTGAAGTGTGACAAATATGAAAGTTAGGAATGCAAAGTATCCAAAATAAAATTGAATGTGTAACAAAGTGAGAATTAGATATAAGTTATAGGGTATAGAAGGACTAATTCCATTTTATACCCGTCACGCCCCAAACCGGGGACGCAACATGTTGTGCTCTTACCTTCTCACGAGGACACAAGGTTTAAAATTTCAAACCTATTATTACTGGCCTTAAAAGAAAGTACGAAAACATGCAAAAAAAGATGTTATGTAATGGGGTAAGCAAGCACTTACCAGTAAGAAGTTCAAATTCTTTTCCATTGGAACGAGCATATCATATAATATCTGTACTATTAAAACTTGCCTTAAACACATCATAACATGCAAACATATATAAGCAAATATTTTAAAGTGGTAAGGTACAAGTAAATATATAGCTAAGTAGCATTATCAATAATTCAAATAATTACCATACAATAGTAAATATCCATGACAAAAGTACAAATAGAATGCAATAATCGATATTAGGTTCATGGGTTCTCTATAACTTTATTGGTAAGGTAGATATCCAGTTCTAACTACTATTAACCCGCTAGAAAAAGGACCATAACACAGTCCAACTACTATAAACAATTGGAAAAGGGGCCATGTAAAGACTCATATAGAGTATTGAAAACTAGCTCCAACCAATTTTACTAAAGATAGCAAAGAGGCAAAATAATGCAATAGTCAAAAATATCAAGCATGCAACACACGAGTAATTTATCATGTCAAATTGCCACTTACTATAGTTTTATATAATTAAATCATAAAAGTATGCCATATTCGATCCAGTTCAATACATAAATGTAATTTTGAAACAAGAATTTCACAAAGAAATTTCAAAAATATAGATGAGAGATAGAACCCCTTACCTCAACAATTTATCCAAGTGTCATAGTTAGCTCAAATATTCATATTCCAAAGTGTCCTTGTCACATATAACACAATTACAATAGAATTTAATTTGCAACCAAAATAATGCCTATAATATCCTAAACAATACAAAACCTACATATTCAGTTCCCTAAACCAAAATTAAAATCTTGTATTTTAGACTATTCTAAGAAAAACCACAATCAAAGATTTCATCATGCTCAAGGTATATATTCTATCCAAGAAGACATCTACTGAACTAAAAATAAAAATCACCAAAAAAACTATTTTATAGTCCTACTGACCATTACCCTTAATATCAACAGAATACATCATGGTTTGGCATACTACCAAGTCTCAATTACAGAAACATGGCTTGATACCATGCAACCTTGTTTCTAATCTTTTTTTTAAAATGATCACCAACATAACTCAATCCTGTTGATATGAAAATTTTAACCCAGGGTTAGCTCGTATGCAGTATCGTCCGAAGTAAGGTTAGGCAATGCATGTAGTACCCATATTCGGATTACCTAAGAATAAAAAGAGCAGGGTCTTTGTCCCCAGTATAAGTTCTGACGCTCAAGTTTGTATTTCGATAAGAACATAAATTTCAGATAGAATATTCGATATTGAATAATTAGAAAAACAATCATTGAATCTGACATGCTATTTTGATATTTATACTTGAATCCAATTAATCAGATCGATTTGTGGGTCAAATATATAATACATGACTAATTTGAGCCTATTTGTACTACGAGGATAAAATTACTAAAATACCCTTAATGGATCTGGGCCTGGAACCATGTGTAATATTGTGATTGGGTGTATTACTTTGGCGTCATCATTTGTCCTCCTGTCTCAAGCCAAAATTTTTCGAGTTAAGAGTGTCAAGTACTTGATACTGTATTCGCACCCTAGTTGAAACCGTAGTATTGACCAGAGCCAATTTCATGACACAGAAAATTATTTTTTTGGGAAAAATATTTTTTGAATTTCACTAAGTCTTGTGACAAAATTTTATCCACCTGATTACATATAAATATAAAAATAAAATATATACCAGGGTATACTTGTGCCAAAACTTGAATTATTGTAAAGAATTTTTCTTGGAGTAAAAAAAATATCCTTGAAATTTCTTTGTCACTGGTACCAGTACTATTGTGGAGTTCCCCACTGCAGTGGGGTACTACTGTTGTACAATTCCCTACTACTGTGGAGTATTATTGTGCAAGAGTGTTGTAGAGTTCCCTACTGTTGTGGAATAGTATTGTGGAGTAGTGATGTAAAGTTCTCTACTGCTGTGGAGTAGTGCTGTAGAGTTCCCTACTTCCTTGCCGTTGCGTATCACATGGTCTGAGGATTTGCATAAACCATGTAATTAGGACTTTGGACTATTCCAATACTACTACAACCCTGTGCCAATACTACTAGTACTACATGCCTGCTACTACTTCACTTTAATACTAGTAGAACTACTCCACATGTATACTACTACAAAGTAAGCACTCTATTCAATTTTATTTATTTTTTAACTTGCACCCATCAAACTAAGCCGAGGCCTAATTTTGTAGTATTGGCAATTACAAACCCATGTCAAAGACCACTCTACACGATACTAGGAATTTGAAAAAATTCTTTGCTACTCATTTTGCAATGTGGAGTGAGTATTACAGACCGTTGGATAATTGAAAAGTAATGGGACCCAAAAAGTAGGTGGGTCCTACTTTTTAGCAATCTCAACGGCTGTCATACCCACTCCGCATTGCAGAGTGAGTAGCCAAGACCTCAGGAATTGGATACTAATCTTTCCAGCCTTGAATTTATCTCTTTGTTGTGTATTGGAGTCTTTGATTTGATGCTTTATAAACAGGTTCACGAAAAAGAACGATTCCATCCAAGAATTTATAACCTTCCAAAATCATGAATAATGATACAATTACTAAGAATATTTCCATGGCTAGTGATTTCATAAGCAATAATATTGATAAAAACTCTAATCAACCAGATTCTTCTCAGTCTGACCAGAGTTTATGGATGTGAACTCTTCACCTTTCTCAACAAACTTAGATTCTGAAGGTGAGTCCGATGATCATACTGAAATTGATGATGATGTTGAATTTGATAACGACTAGGACGTGTAGGTTGGGACAGTAGGAAGGGTACAATTAATAAAGGGAATGTCTCTTAGTCAGGCAAAACTCAACAACCCATGCACAAGGATGTCCAAGCCATCTTCCACCGTGTAGAAGCAGGGTATGTGGTTTTCCACTATATACACCCAAGGTGTGTGATTTTCCACAACGTAGACCTAGAGTAAACTTGTCCAGTACTACCACCTTATGTGAAAACATACCACCTTTGCTCTTATACCCTGACCATGATAGGGAACGACCACTCCGTAATTCCAACGTACTAGGAGACCGGAGTAGAGCACAGTGAATCAAGTGGGGTTGATGTCTCTCCTCTTCTCAAAGGAAAAATTAAAGGAACTTCAAGCGGAGACAAGAACATTTACTCCTAGCTATCTGTAGCCACCATTGATCGGGATTTGATTATTCAACGGGTTAAACAATATTATATCCCTGATAATATGAAGGTCAACGTATCAAAGCCGAAGCATAGACCTTGTACGAATCATGAAAAATACGTATCTGTCTATCTAGTTCTATTGGAGGTAGAACTGAGATTTCTGCTACAGCCCTTCATTTTGAAAGTCTTAAATCACTATCAATTCGGGTTCGGATAGATTTTTGCCAAGTCTTTTGGATGCATCAATGCATTTATCATCACCTACTAGACTCAATGAGTGATCCCTTTAGCCTTATTTAATCACTGTTTTTGGATTTTGTCTACTGTACTCGGTATCATCTTCAACTTCAGATCTAAGTTTACTTGAGGGTTCGCACCCCATATGAAGACATGATAGAAAAATACTTCTTATTAAAGAAATGCCCAGACTGGAAATTTCCAAATTAAAATTGTTGAAGTAGACATCTAGAGTGTAAATCAACAGAGTACAAATATAGCGACCATGATCAAGAAGCCATTGAGACCTTTAAGGATGTTGAAAAAGTCACTTGGAAAGTAGTGAGTGATAACCAAATATTGAATTGTAGGGTTAAGCCTTGCTCCTCTTGGCCATCTTAGTCCCATAGGTTATGCTTGAAAAAAATTTCTTTCATCACGTTGCATTCTTTCATTATTTGTCCAACATTTATTTTTTGATTATTCCAAAGATTAATTTCATTTTTTATTTCTTATGTGCAATAGCTACCAGATCTGATAATGTCCAAGAACGAGCATTGAGCCAAAGAAAGGGCATGGATCTTGACATCCTTATCTCGTGGATGAACCTCACGACGTAGGAAAGAAAAAAAAAAAAGATCTTCCCCACCATCTCTATCATTACCTACTGAAGAAAAGAAAATTAGGCTACATCCCACTCCTACTCTGCTTCTTAGGTCTCTTGTCGAGGAACCTACGAAGATGACCCCTGTTATGAAACCACAAGGTCAAGTGAAGCTTTCATGCCAGCTGTCCAGGAAATAGTTTGAGACCGTACTCCTACTCAGATTGATTCTTTTTATTACTGCCTGAAGCAGGTTAAGGACTTACATTTCACCTGAATTTATAAACTTGAGGACAAACTCCACTCGACAATCTTTTAGTTGTATGAGGAAGAGACCAAAAATGTGTATAAGAGAAATAGGAAAATAAAGAAGTAACTAAGAAGATTGATGAGGATAAAGATCAAAGATCAAGTTTCAATCAAACCGAATCCTTGGAAAAAGTTACCGATCGTGTTGATTCTCTTACTGCAGAATTGTCCCAATTGAAGTCTAAGGAAAAGAAGATGGTGGATAAGCTCACAGTCATGGAGAAGAATAGCAGACAACTCGTAGTACTTGAATTCTTTAGTTCCCAAGACTACCAAGATCGCTTGTAGAAACACTTGGAAGACAACTGTGCTAATGAGAAGTTCAATGAACTAGTGGTTGTTCAAAGATCTGACAATTATAAACGAGGGTTACATTGATGCATTGCAGATTGTGAAAAAAGCTCATCCCCACCTCGATGTTAAAGATTTGATCCGGTGTAACGCTTTGACTACCCTTAATCATCCCAGTACATCAAATGCTCCGACTGATGGAGGTGCACCAAGTGATGGTGTCAAAGACATAGATTTGGAAATTAATAAGGAATAGGAGTAGATTAGGCAGTCAGTTTGGTTGCTTTACTAGTGTATACTAGCACATAGTTTGTTAGTTGTTTGTTTTGAAACTCGTGGCCTTAGAGCTTAAGGTCTCTTACTTTTGTATGAGTTCTCAAACTTTGTTATACATTTTTTTTTTATATTATCTTCTTCCAATAATTGCCATTGCTATGCTTGGTTGGGCTTTAGATTGGGGTTTTTCGATGTACCAACTCCTCAGATGTCTTATTTTTTATCTTTCTATGGTAGTATGCATTTCTTTTTATTATAAGTTCACAATATATTGGGTTTAGAACTGCATACTCTCTGCCATACCTACTTGTCGGAGTAGGAATTACCCTTCGAATGCAATTCTAAAGACTTTCTAATATTTGCCTTTATTTTTCCTGTCTCTTAGTAGACATCTAGATAATGAAGCAAAGAGACAGCCTGACGACTCCATAGTAAGATTTTTCTCTTGTTGGGAAAATACTACTCCGAAGTATAGATACAATATAGGTACTTCTTTTTAGAAGACCTTGGCATTACCTCGGAGGAGTAAGTCCTACTCCAAGGAACAGGCATGGCATAGGCAAATATTAGATCTAAGTCTTTAGAATTGCTTTCGAAGGGTAATTCCTACTCCGACAAGTAGGTATGGCATAGGTACTTCACATTAGGAAGACCTTGGTATTGCCCTGGAAGGGTAAGTATAACTCTCTGCTTCACATTGGGAAGACTTGGCAGTTCTCCCAGAAGGGTAAATCCTACTATGAGGACTACGTATGACCTAGTTGCTTCACATTGGGAAGACTTTGGTATTGCCTCGGGAAAAGGTAAGTCTTACTATGGGGTGTAGGTATGGGCTAGGTGATTTACACTGGGAAAACCTTGGAAGTGCCCCAGAATAGTAAGTCCTACTCTGGGAAGTAAGTGTGACCTAGGTGCTTCACATTAGGAAAACCTTGGCATTGCCCCTACAGGGGTAAGTCCTACTCTGGGGAGTAGACATGGCATAGGTGCTTCACATTGGGAAGACCTTAGTATTGCCCTCGGAGGGTTAAATCCTACTCCAAGAAATAGGTATGGCCTAGGTGTTGCACATTGAGAAGTCCTTGGCATTGCTCTCAGAGGGGTAAGTCCACTCCGGGAAGTAGGTATAGCATAGGTACTTCATAATGTGAAGACCTTAAAATTGTCCTCGGAGGGGTAAGTCCTTCGCCTTAGGTATGCAAGCTTGGTAGAATTAGTTTTCTTTTTTCTTTTTAATTTATTTACCCTCGAAAAGGTTATCCCTATTTTAGAGAGTAGCCATTGGTGCTTTCTCCCAAAGGGTATAGTTGATCCCAGAGGGCAGTAAAATCTTGGAGGACTATGTTATGGTCAAGCTCGACTTGACAGTATTGTTCTTACAAAATATTAACTACTCGACTGTATGTTCCCAACACTTCAAAAATTCTATTCAACAAAATTAAAAAATTACAAATTACACAAGTTTTACTCAGTCTAGGAAGATGATACTTGGTTTTAGGAATTATAATTGAAGAAATTAAAACAGAGTACATTGAAATTACAAATAAAATTTTGTAAGGTTCTAAGTATTCCAAGTGCAATGTAGGATCTTCCCTGTATCCTTAGTTCTGAGTTTGTAAGCTTTATAAGTAGATGCTTCAATAACTTCACAGAGTCCTTCCTAATTTAGCGAAAGAGACTTCACTTGAACTAGCTGGGCTCGAATTGGGTAATCCAATCACCTATTTCTCTTATCCTCAGACTTGCGGTTATAGGACCGATCTACCCACTGCTTGTCTACCTATGTTTTGAAGAATGCCTTATCCCTTTCCTCCTCAAGTAGATCGAGGTTAGACCTCAAGCCTTCGTCATTGTTTTTTAAGTTGAAGTTGTAGATTCACAACCCTGGCATTCCATCTTCTATAGGAATAAGCGCCTCAGTACCATAGGAAAAATTGAAGGGGTTCTCTCTAGTTGCATTCTTGTAAGTGGTACGGTATGACCAAAGTACATTGGGGAGCTTCTTCACTCAACTTCCTTTAGCAACGTCTAACCTTTTCTTAATTCATTCTAAGATGAGCGGTTGGTAACTTCTACCAAGCCAATATTTTGGTACCTAGGGATAATTTACTAAGGTGAAGCACTGCTCTATTGCCAAACTGCTATAGAACTTCTTGAAAGTTTCTGCTTAGAATTGCAGTCCATTGTTTGAAGTAAGTGCCTTGGGAATGCCAAAGTGGCATATCACATTCTTCCAAAAGAAGTTGATGATTTGTTGAGGAGTGATTGATGCTAAGGCTTCTGTTTCAACCTATTTGGTGAAATAGTCAATTGAGACCACCACAAATTTCTTCTTGGCCAAAACCAGTGGAAAAGGTCCTCGGATGTTAATACCCTACAAGGCAAAAGGCCAAGGAGTAAAGATAAGAGTAAGCTGCACGACTGGGAACTGGGATTGGTTTTAATGGAGCAGACATTTTTCACACTTTCGTACATAGTTCATGGCATCCTCTAACATCCTTAACCAATAATAGCCCTACCTTTTCACTTTCTGTGCAAGTACTTTACTGTCAACATGGTGTCCACGAATTCCTCATGCACTTCAGCCATACTTGGCCTTATTTGGTGACTTAGGCCTCGAAGATAAGACATTGAATAGGATCTTTAGTATAGAGTCTCTTAAATGATCAAGTATTTTGCTGATCTCCTCTCAACCCTTTGCGTTTATACCTTAATCTCCAATAGTTTTCCTTCCTGAAGACACTAAATGATCAGTTTCATCCAATTCAGAGTTGTGTCAATATCCATGACTTTACCTATTCAACACTCTTTTTCTTCAGCACTTCAAGGAAAATTCTCTTTAAGACATTTGAATGCACTGAGTTGGCTATTTTGGACAGAGCATATACCTCCCTATTTTCTTCCCTAATTACTTGAGGTATCTCAAATTTATTAAAGTATGAGATCAAACTCTTAGTCAGGTAGAACTGCAATGATGATTTTCTTGTCTCAAAATCCCCTTTAACTTGTTGCACTACCAGATTAGAGTCCATGTTCACTACCACAGTTCTTCACTTCTTTTTGGCTAGTCTAAGTCTGGAAACTAATGCCTCATACTTTGCTTCATTATACTACTTGCGTGAAATTCAAACTTTAGGGCAGGGCTTGTCTTGAGTCCCTCTGGAGAGGTAAGAATTATTCCTACACCACAAACTTCAATATTGCTTGCCCCGTCTATATGCATAATCCATTGAAGGGATTCCTTGACTTGTCCCCAAGGAGAGGTTGTCTTCCTTGGTTATTCTTCTTCTTCTACTCCTTCAATTATGAAATTTGCTAAGGCCTGAGCCTTGATTGCTATCCACGGTTGAAGTGTATGTCATATTTACTTAGTTTAATGGACCACTTAATTAGCCTCTTCGAAACTTCTAGCTTCATGTGTACATTCTTAAGTTGATGATTAGTCAGAACCACTATATGATGACATTAGATGAAATAAGGACTGAATTTTCTTGCTTATACCACTCTGATGTCAAAGCCAAGGACTTTCAATAGTGGGACAGCTAGTTTCTAGATCACTTTACAACTTGTTGACATAATACAATGGCTTCTGAACTTTGTTTTTCTCCTTGATAAGGACTGCAAGGGCTCACTGACACATCTGAGCAAGCCAAGTACACGTATACATTTTTCCCCGGCTCATGCTTAGTAAGGAATGGAGGTGAGGCTAAGTAAACCTTCAATTCTTCAGCTGTTCTTTGGCATTCTTCGGTCCACTGGCAGTTCATAACACTTCTCAAAGCCTTGAAAAATGAGAAATTCCTATCCTCAGACTTGAACAAGAATCGACTTAAAGCTGCCAGGTGGCCGGTTAATCTTTGCATGTCCTTCAAGAGGTTTCATGTTTTGAATTGCTTTTATTTTAGCTGGGTTTATCTCAATTCCCCACTGAGTCACCATGAATCCCAAGAACATGCCCCTACATTCTGAAGGCACACGTCTCCGGGTTAAATCTCATATTGAATTTTCTCATGGTGGTGAAGGTTTCCGAAGGTCCTCCACATGATCAATTTTTCTCTTGATATTAAAAAACATGTCATCAATGTAAGTCTCTATGTTATGCCCCAATTGATTGGCAAACATCTGATTGACCATTCATACACATGTTGGTAAGTCACCGTGGTATTCTTCAACCCGAAGGGCATCACCTTAAAGCAATAAGTACCGGAGACAGTGACAAAGGCTGTCTTTGTCGGTCTTTAGTATTCAGCCTAATTTGATAATACCCCTTATAGGTATATAGGAAAGACAAGGCTTCAAACCTAGATTTGAGTCTACTACTTGGTCAATGTGGAAGGTAGGATAATATTCTTTTGGACAAGCTTTATTAAGGCTAGTGAAGTCAACACACATTCTCTACTTGGCCCAGGCTTAGGCACTATTACTACATTGTTCAGCCACTCCGGGCATTTAATTTTTTCTATGGCCTTGGTATCTAACAATTTCTTTACTTCTACCTCTATTGCTTAGCCCTGCTCTCCGCCAAAGTTTTTTTTTTTTTTTTTTTTTTTTTGAATTATTGGCTTGTATCTTGGATCCACATCTACAGAGTGCATGGCCACCTTAGGGTCAATTCCTGATATGTCTGATGGATTCTAAGCAAAGAGGTCTTTAGATGATATCCCTAAGTGTGGAGGTAATTTTTTCCTTCAATTCTCCTGGGAGGAACTTTCCAAGCTTTACTACTTTGTTTGGTTCACATTCATCTAAGATTCTGACTCTTTGACCGGTTCTCCTTTATGTGGGTACTCATCCATCTCCTCTATGGCATTGATGTTGTAAGTAGGGCAACTTTCATCTCCTTTAATTTCAATGAGGCTATGTAGCACTACCTTGCTGCTTCTTGATCTCCCTTAATCTTTCTTACTCCATTCGTTGTAGGTAATTTCATCTTTATATGATGGGAAGATAGGACTGCACCAAGTGCCCTTATGGTTGGTCGGCTAATGATGGCATTATAAGGAGATGATACCTTAGTTAAAATAAAATCCACCATCATCTAGCATTTTGCAAAGTTGTACTGTCTATCATAAGAAGGGTGATGTACCCAAGAAGAATGACTGTTTCTCCAAAGAAGCCTACCAAGGGCATGGTCACAGGCTTGCGATATTTTTCCTCGAACTTCATCTTCTTGAATGCCAAATGCAATAGTATATTAACACAACTGCTATTGTCAATAAGTGTCCTCCTGCATTATAGTTTAAGGCAGTAACGTTACCACTAACGAATCAACGTGAGGATGGACTACTTGTTGTGCCTTCTTTGTTGTAAAGATGATGTCTTGACATAACTTAGGCCACTTCAAGTCTGACTGGATTAAGTTCACCTAGTGAGCATAAGCTTTGTGAGATGATGCGGAGTCACAACTTGCTACTCTACCAGAGATGGTGTTTATAAATATTCTTCCTTGATTCTCTACCCCAGCTACTCCATCTCTTTGAGGCGAACCTCAGTCTCTCCTGTTTGGACTCTTGGCCTGTTGATGGGGTGACCATCCTCTGCCCATTCTTTGGATAAACTACCTCGAATATCCTTTTTAGATCAAGTTCTCGATTATATTTTTTTGAGGAAATGAAATCATTAGTATCATGGCCGTAATCTTTATGGAAGTAGCACCACTTGTTTTTGTTGCTGTGTGACACTCTAGTCACTCCTCTTTGCTCTAGGCCATTTCACATATGACTCTTTTTCAATCACTGCTAGAATTTGTGAATGTATGGTATTAAGTGGAGTGTAGGGCTTAGAAGGGTTGGGACTCCTCTTATGGGACACAGTTACGGATAACCAGCCCCTCACGTTACACTTCTTTGAAGGCCCTATTGCATTAGCGACACCATTAGCCTTCATTTTCTTGCTATCAGCTCCACCAGCTCCAATTTCTCTATTTTTCTTCTCACCTTCATTTGTTAAGGCAAACTTCTCAACCTTACAAAAAATATTACTGAGACTAGTGGGAGGCTTGAAGTCGAGGTCGAAGAAAAATTTTCTAGGCCTTACCCCAATCTAGAAGGCTATGATTTGCATATCTTCTGTGACTCCTTGTATTCAAATAGTCTCATATTTTTAACCTATCTACATAATCCATGAGTGATTCATCAGGTTTTTGCTCAAGTGTAAACAAGTGTGTTCTTGTCTTTGGGATCTCGTTTGAATCTCAAACTTGTTCAACAACAATCTATCAGTTGATCAAAATTTTTGGTGTTGCCCTTCTTATATCCTCTAAACTAGTCTGAAGCAACACTCTTGAGGATTCCCAGAAACCCTTAGTAGATGGTAAGCATTAGACGCTCATTAGAGATACATTTTGGAATGGTAGGCATCTAGGTGCTCCCATAAATCAGTACTCCCATCATAAGAATCAAATTGTAAAGTCTACCACCTTCTTGGAAGATGTTCTTACATGATATCATTGGTAAAAGGAAGGGAATACATATATCTAGTACTCCTTCCTTCCCTATCATCAATTCTGTCCACCCTAGCTTGCAGCTCTTCTAACCTTTTCCTCAGGTCCTCCTCCCTTTCTGGGACTACCTGCATGGTAAGATGCCTCTCTTGGTGTCGTCTTCTCTAGTGAGCTGTCTCTGCATACACATTGGGCTCCTTATAAGAGAGCCCTCGGCTTTGATGAGGCTGCTCTTCAGGAGTTTTGGTTTGGCAATTCGGCCAGTTCACTAGTGCTTGGCAAACTGACAAAGGTGCTTTTCCCAAGCAGACCCAATAGGAGTTAGTTCCCTAGTCCTTTGTTCCTCTTTCCTTGAGTTCCCCTTTTTCCCTCGCAAGTATAAAGTTAGGGGTAGACAACCCGAGGATTGCTACTTTGAATGGCGAGGGTGTTGTTTGCCTTGAGAGAGGTGTTGCTCCAATTGCTGCCTAATGAGCATTTCCATCGGCTAAGCATTTTGTTGCCTCAACTTAAGAATTTCTTCATCCTTATCCACAAATCGAGGTTCATAATCCCCCTCCTGGCCTTCCTGTCAATCTATCTCCCTGCAGGATTGGCCAGAGTGGTGTTGAGATGAAATTTCTTTTGCCTTGCTAGCGTTGCTTCTGTGAGTCTAACGCCTGTTAGGTGTCATGCTAAAGTATAATTAGTTTCGTGTTCCCACAAACGACACCAAATGTTGATATAAAAAATTTGAGGTAAGGTTAGCTCGTGTGTACCTTACCTGATATCGTCTAAAATGAAGTTAAGCACTGCACATAGTACCCATGTCTAGATCACTTGAAAATTTAAAAGGTAGGACTTTGTCTCCCAGGGTAGGCTCCTACGCTCAAGTCAATACTTCTACAAGAGCATAAATTTCAGAGAGAAAATTTGATATTGAATAATTAATAAAGTAATCATTGAATCTGACCTAAGAATTTGATATTTATACCTGAAATCGATGGGTCGAATCGATCCATGGATCAAATATATGTACTTGACCCATTTGAGCATATTTGAATCACAAGGAAAAATTACTAAAATAACCTTAATCGACCTAGGCTTGAAATCACGTGTAATATTGTGATTGGATGTATTATTTTGACATCATCAAATCCCATGTATGGAAATGGGTTCTTCCAATGCAGCCTTTTTTTCTTTTTCTTTATCTTTATCCTTTTTTTTTTTTTATCATCATCAATTACAGGTGATGAAATTGTTAATAAACAATAACCCCGGGTACTCAGTTGTAACCAGGAATAACATAACTCTTATTCAAAACATAATTTCAAGATACAAAACTCTAACTCTATGAATAAAACTTTAACTTCTAATTTCACCCATGAACACATACTAAACCATCCAATAATTAGATTTAACGTAATTACCTTCAAATTCTTGCAATTGACAGAAACGTTCTTTACTACTTGTCCACTCTATCTGATTTCCTTATTCCTCCGTTAACACTAATTACATTAACTTGATTAACAAAACTTAAATAAATAATTGTAATATAATTACCTTACTTTGAGTTGTCGAGATCAATTGAGTTTTTTTTCCTTCTTCCTCTTCTTTTGCTTATACGGCTTTAACTCTAAACCCCAATATAAAATATGTCGTTGTTTAACCCTAACTATATATAGTAAATATCAACTTATAGTATTTAATGATTAGTCCCTTCATAAAACTTAATTACCTATAAATCCAACCTCTTAACTTGTAGGTTTAAAACTACAACTATTATTGGGGCTTAGTTAATATATCAAATAGTAGACTGGTTGGGGTCTTCACATTCTATCCTCGTTAAAATTAGTTTCATCCTCAAAACTTACCCGAGTTACTTTCCTCAAATTTATAATGAAAATATAGTCATTGTGTAAAAATTAAAAAACATTCTCTATTATCCATATCCAAATCCTATAGTTGTCGAATTGAGTCTCCTTGCTGATAAATTTTTCCACAAACCTACTAAGCCACTAACAAAAACAATCATAGAAATAAATTGTTTCTTAGTTTACATTAGTTACCCACAAATTTATCTGAGTTAAATAATCATACAATCTCTAAAGCGAAACGCTCACCCTTTAAATCAATTCATCCTTTTATGTTTGCAGTATCATTCTCCTAGATGGAAATAATTTAATACTTTATTTCGAAACCTCTTGTTATATATTACTAAATGTACGTAAATATGTGGAATTGCCACATTAGTCCATAAGATAATACTTAAGTTACTCCAATATCAATTATCTAATGTCCCAAATTATATAAAACTTTTCCCCAATAAAAATCACACACTACATTTGTAGAATTAAATATTTATATATACAATTTTGAGTATCCAATCCTATATAGCAAGGATAGACATAGTAGTAATCAATACTCTCGAATCTAAGTCATGCTATTGGAGTTTATTTATTTATTTATTTTTGTGAACTCCAATAACAAATGACTTTACTAGTACCTTTAATTTTATTGCAAACTTATGAACTTTGTTCAAAATAATAGAGAGTTATCAAGTGACCTCAATTTCAGTTTCGACAGTGTTTAACAGAATATATAAACAGATTTTGAAATTTATAAATCAAGAAAATTCATAGTTTATCAAATCCTTGCTTAGTTTTTTTTTCCCCCAAAAAATGACCTCAATTTACATAGTCATCACAACTGTAAAATCTCATATTCCTGATTTGACAAGATTCACAAAAGTCATTAAAAATTAAGTTGTAAAACTCCAAAATTAAAGTTTTGGGTACTGTTAAAATCTTTATCCATGATAAACTAATTTTTTTTATGGAAAAAAAAAAACTTTTTTGTATCAATAACTTAAAGTGCTCACAGTTATCCACAAATAATAGAGTATTATCTTAAATACTATTCAGACTCTTCACATTACATAACTTCACCAAAATTCAATATATAAATGTGTGTGTATCTCAAATAGATATGATTGTTGAAAATAATGAAATTAGATTCATATTACTATAATATTTATAAAAATCTCAGTATCTATTCAAATTATACATGGGTCTAAGTTAGTCTTAAAATTTGTCAAATGTAATAAAATATATATACACGTATATATACACACCCCATAGGTATTATTCTGTAATATTCAAATAATCATATCTTGAGTCCTATAACTTATGTCTCTATGGTCTTCATAAATATGGAAACAATATTTCAACGAAATAAAATTCCAATGAAGAAATTGTATCAAAGAAAATATCATATCTTATTCAAAGTAACTCAAAATTCAAAACAAAGTTAATGTAATTATGCCCTCATTAACTTTGGAGCTAATCTTAGTAATATTCAAAACTCAATGCGATTAGTATGTAAATAACTATATCATAATCTTTATATCGAATTAGATATCTACGAGTCTACTATAAAACACGTGCTAATAAATTTGAAGTTTTTCACATGAAATTATAGTTTATGAAAATCAATGTTCAAAATCACTTAAAGATTGTCTGTTATAGGAATTTGATTTCAAACTTTTATAGAAATTTATATGGTGAAATCGCTTTCAAATTGTGAAATATTTATTTTTTTTCATCAAATTCTTATATAAAATGTTTTAGAATGGACATACTAATTATTTAAGAATAATAAAAAAACATTGATTTGTTTTTCTAATTTTACTAATTTCAATATATGGATGAAATCATAGTTAATTATCTTTTATTTTTACCAAAGTTTGGACACTACTGCTATAAAAGTTAAGGTGCTCGACACGTACACTATAGTAAACCTGCACATACTAAGTATAACATGTTCTTACCTAAGGTACCTCAGCTAATGTAGTATCCATCCAAAGCTATTAGCATTACTAAAGCTTATCAATTGTTTACTCAGACTCCTTACAATTCCTTTACCTCAATTACAATAAATTCTTAAAAGTTATCAATTATTATCAATTCTTAACAGTCCAATTATCATTCAATTTCTTAGGTTTTTACCCCTTGGCAAATGCTCCAAAATTTCCATATTCTTTGTCGATAAATTCTTACCCTTTAATCTGTCAAACTTTAAATGAGAATTTCAATTTGTCAAACTGCATCACTACCTTTATACCTAGTTCAAAGAAATACAAAAACACACAATATGGGCTGCACAAATCCATTAGCTCAAAATAATTTTCAATGGCCGAAACTCTAATCCAAGTACTACGTACAAGAATTCAAATATGATTTGACTACTCTAATACAAGGATCATATACAGTCCTAAATTTTTAAGCCAAGTGGATCTGCTTCAACCTAGAACCACTTGAAAAGGTGATGAACCATGTATCAAAAAACTTAAGTGTCAAAGCCTAACATCAAAATCCCAGATTCACACCCAACTATAAGAAGTGGCACAGTCACTCTTTCTATCTAGATGTCTAGTTGTGTTCTAGTCTAGAACACACACCAATATCGCAACCTTTTGCTCTAATACCATTAAATGTTATGCCCCAAAATTAGGGACGTAACACGCCATGCCCTCATCTTCCCACGAGGACACAAGGTTCAAAATCTCAAACCTCTTATTACTTGCTCTAAAAGAAACTATGAACACCTGTAAAAATGATGTTATGTAATGGGGTGAGCAAACACTTGCCCAGTAAGAAGGTCAAGGTCTTTTCCATTAGAATGAGTATATTATATAATATCTATACTTTTAATACTTGTCTCAAACACATCGTAACATGCAAACATATATATAAGTAAATATTTTAAGCTGGTACGGTATAAGTATATATATAGTTAAGTGGTATTATCAATAATTCAAATAATTACAATACAATACTAAATATCCTACATTACAAAAGTACAATCACAATGCAATAATCGATATTAGGCTCATGGGTTCTCTATGGCTTTATTGGCAAGTTAGATATTTAGCCTTAACTATTATAACCTGCTAGGAAAAGGGCCATAACAAAATTCAACTACTATAACATGTTGAAAATAGGGTCATGCAAAGACTCAGAGTATTGGGTACTAGGTCCTACCAATTCCACCAAAGATAGCAAGGAGGCAAAACAATACAATAGTAAAAAATATCAAGCATGCATCACGCGGTAATTTATCATGTCAAATTGTCGCTTACTATAGTTTTATATAATTAAATCACAAAAGTATACCATACTTGATCCGGTTCAATACATAAATATAATTTTCAAACAAGAGTTTCACAAAGAATTTTCAAAAATATGAAAGACAGGCAGAATCTCTTACCTCAAAAATTTATCCAAGTGTCATACTTAGGTCAAATATTCATATCCTAAAGAGTCTTTGTCACTTATAACATAATTACAATAGAAATTATTATTTCCAACATATTAATGCCTATAATATGTTAAACAATACACAACCATTATATTCAGTTCCTTAAACCAAAACTAAATTCCCTCTGACTATTCTAAGCAAAACCATAATAAAAAATTTCATCATGCTCGAGATACATATTCTGCCCAAGAAGACGTCTACTAAACTAAAAAGAAAATCACCAAAAAAAAAAAAAAAAACTATTTTATAGTCCTACTGACCCTTACCCTTAATACCAAGAGAATACATCATGATTTGGCATACTACCAAATCTCAAATCACAAATATCAATAATAGAAACAAAGTCTCAATTACAGAAACAAAGTTTAATGCCATGCAACCTTGTTTCTAATCTTTTTTTTTTTTTTTTTTTAGAATGATCACCTACATAATTCAATCCCATGTATAGAAATGGGCTGCTCTCATGCAACATTTTTTTTCTTTTTCTTTTTTTTATCACCATCAATTCATGTGATACAGCCATCAATTGGGACAAAATAACCCCAGGTTATCTCAACTATAACCAAATAACATAACTCCGCCTTCAAAACATAATTTCAAGATACAAAATACTAACTCTATGAACACAATTTAACTCCCTAATTTCACTCATGAATACATACTAAACCATCCAATAACAAGATTTAATGTAATTACCTTTGAATTGTTGCGATTGACAGGAAAGCTCTTAACCACTTGTCGACTCCACATGGTTTCCTTATTCCTCTGTTAACCCTAATTTCACTAACCTGATTAATGAAACTTAAATAAATAATTGTAATATAATTACCTCACTTTGAGTTATCTAGATCGATCAAATTCTTTTTCCTTCTTCCTTCTCTTTTGCTTATGTAGCCTTAACCTTAAACCCAAATATAAAATATGTCGTTGTTTAAACCTAACTATATGTAGTAAATATCAACTTATAGTATTTAATTATTAGCCCCTTTATAACTTATGAATCCAACATAACAACTTGTGGGTTTAAAATCACTACTATTATTGGGGCTTATAGGTTAATATCAAATAGTGGATTGGTTTGGGTCTTCACATCACCCCTCAACTTATACCTGATTCTTACTTGCACTCCAAACTTTAGTTTTAGACACTTTACACTCAGAACTCTCAAATTATCTCAGTTTAGTCTTTTTTAAAGCCCACTAATAAATTAACGGAATTTTTTTGTGTGTATGACAAATTCAGCAAAATATACAACAATATTTTTTCACACAATAAAGATTCCATTAACTTTTTTGACAAGATTAAAAAAAGAGATAAAGTGAGACAAATTTGATAGTTAAGATTGTAAAGTGTCCAAAACTAAAATTTGAAGTGTAAATTGAGAATTGGAAATAAATTATGGGATGCAAAATGAAACTAATCCACGTGTAAAATAGATTTAGTCCTAATTTTCTTGAAGCGCTCCTCGTGAGTATATATCCAAGAATAAAAAGTCTACAAATTCAAAAAGATATTGCTTGATAACTAAGGAGGTGTTTGGTAAGCATTCGGGAATGAGAATTACGAAATGGGAATTATAAATCCCACTATCGATATAGATTTATGTCATTCCTCTTTACTTGTTTGGTTTGAATAAGGTATGGGTCTTATTATGTTAATAAGTTAATCAATTTGAAATCCAAGTCACAAGTGTGGAATGAAAGTGGATATTTTCTAATATTTTCATTCCCATATAATTACTCTCATAATGATTAATCAAACAACATCTATGAGTATCTTGATTTCCATTCCTGTCTCTTATACACATCTAGACTGTGTATATCTTATTTTCTGTCTAGACGTTATACTAGTTAGTTTTAGATAACTCATCAGAAAAAAATTAAACAATTCTAATTTTCTATATAGTCCCTTATTTTTTGGGTATTAATCAATTTAGTTCTTTATCTATCACAAAGATCAATTCAGTCCATCATCTTTAAGAAAATTAAACAATCTAAGACCTGTGATGGATATTATGGATAAATTGGCGGAGCAAATCACGTGAGTGTCAACTTGCAATAGTTGTTTTAACGCTGAACCTGTGAATTTGTTCATAATTTCCATCACAAATATTAAATTGATTGAATTCCTTATGGATAAATGACTAAATTGGTCTTTATAATATATATAAAATCAAATTGATTGATACCCTAAAGATAAGGGATCGAATTAATATTTTTCCAAAATCAAAATAAGGAGTAATACTCTCTTTATAGTTTAAAGGAAATGCATAACTCAAAGATTTTGTAATATATTTTTTTTTGAACAGTTTGACTTTTTTGGTCAAATAGAGTATTTTATAATTAATAATTTATATAACTTTATTTAATTTTTAAATAAAAATTTATTTAACAAAAGTGAAATTTATATCAAATATTAATACATAAAAATTTAAAATTAAAAAAAAAAGTTAAAGAAATTTATATTAAGTTATGAAAATTTAATGAGTTTATCAAAAAAAAAGTCAAACATTGACTATTTTAATAGGACAGAGGTAATATTTGATTGTTTATTATAATGGCCCACACTATTTATGCCTACAATAGACTAAAGAATTGGTATTTCATAGATCCGTATATTGAAGACAGTTTCAGTGGTTTGCCGACAAGGATTTCATGTTGATTTCTCAGCGTTCTATGCAAATTAATATAGATATTGAGTCATTGAAAAAACAAAAAGAGAGAGAATGTCATAGGGAAGCGTCTAAATCTACACTTTGTTGTCAGATATGGAATCATTTAGTGAAAATCGTAGTTATAAATTGGATATTTAACTTCACCAGAAACGCTTTTCCGTCTTCCACTCTTGTGCTTATCAATTAAAGTGAAAGAAGTTTGCAAATAATTCTTGTTTTCTGCATGTGGTGCTGACGATACTAATTAAGGGTAGTGGAAGGTATTAATATGAGGAAAATATATATAAATTAAAAGAAAAATATGGTGTTATGACTTGCGAGTATTAGTGCTTTATCAACAGTGCATGTCCCTATTGAAAATTTGATAGGAGACTCGTAAGGATATATCTGCCGTAAACACGAAA
Organism: Cinchona pubescens; assembly: GCA_025175665.1. Lineage (NCBI taxonomy): Eukaryota > Viridiplantae > Streptophyta > Magnoliopsida > Gentianales > Rubiaceae > Cinchona > Cinchona pubescens. The sequence goes on along the minus strand of JANKKI010000465.1, from coordinate 175,074 downwards.
AGATTGGATGAGGAGAAACAATCTGCACTAACCCGCTCATTGGAAATTATTGTCTATTTTTGCTAAAATTAGCATCTAATTCCTAAGTGATTCTACGTTTGGCAAAAGGGCTGTATGTTTTCTATCTAAACCTGTTAGGAACCTCAAGACGTGTATGATTTCTAGCGAGCTTCGCTACGCACATATAGATCATAATGTGAACAAATATACTGCACATAAACATATATATGACTAACAGCAAAAATGTAAATAGGATTTCCAACAACCAAAATTGATTGGATAACTTTTGCCAAAACAATCCCAAGAACGAAGCACTAGTTCCTGTGGTTCTTGGAATTGTTTATCTAGTTTTGCGTATGTGTGTGTATATATATAAACACACAACTAGATAAACGAAACTCTTCTCCATGCGGAAAATATTTTTTTTACTTTTTTTGGTATGTGAGATTGTGGAATGACTGATTAAGCCTTTGCAGTAAGACATTGTTTTATATAAAAGACCTACTAAGCATTTAGGGCTATTAAGTCTTATGTAATTATAGTTTGAAATGGCAATTTCACCCTTTAGCCCACCGTGGGCCTAGCCCGGGACCGTTACGGGCTGACCCTACCTTGTTTCGGCCCGGCCCGTCGACCTGCCGGAGACTGGCCCGTGACTAAATGTCACAGGCCTGGCCCGGCTTCCGGCACGCCCACCACCACCTCTATGTCAAATGCTGGCCTTCCAAGGAAATGAAAGAATTAATTATAATTTTAGAAGTTGTCGGAGGTGATTGAAAGAATCTCAAACCGGTGCACTAAATATGATTTGTTACTTCAAATGCTAACTGATATTGTCTTCATGCTGCTATATGTGATGCACTAGTATGCATCTGTATTTGGATTCTTTTCTTCTTGCTGCTTAGATGTATGCTCTATTTATCTGTTGTTATCTGATATATCATGAGTGTGCTCCAGTTATCTTAACTAAATTCCTTTTATTAGTGTTCAAGGTTGCAGAGAAGACAAAAACACAAAATGCAAGCTATTCCCACTTATATCTAGGGATTGGTGAGAAAAAACCTTTTTTTTTTTTTTTTTTTTTGTGTAATTTTCTTAAACATACAATTTAAAACTTCAATCTTTGATTGTTTCCTCTGCATTTTATATTAAGATGGCTTTTCTATCTTCATAGGGTGAAACACTGGGATCACTTCTATCACCTACCAGATTGCAAAGTTTTTATCTTTTCATCTAACAAGTATAATAATGTTTCAGAGCTGATTTGTATTTTAAAAGAGGCAAATTCTGGTAATATGAAACCAACCTCTTATATTGTACAGTCAAAATAGGAATTCTACAAAGAGACAGTCAAAGTAATTGGTTTTTATGTGTCTTTTTACTAACTGTTTAGTTTTATATTTGCTTCTATTCTGCGAGAATCCGAGAATCGCTTATATAGCATTCAGATGAAATGTTTCCAAGTTGACAAAATTCTTTTCCTTGGTTTTGATGAACTTTAACAACTTATATTATGTGTTTAATTTTCAACTTTTCAGGACTACATTCACTAAGACATAGTCGAACCATTACACTTCTATGGTTGTGCTATTGAAGTATCATGACTGAGATATCGCAAATTGATTTGGACATAACTCGAATGGTGTGGTGATAATAGGTGGGAATTATTTTTAGCATTAATAACATTACTTTATTTGAATTTCTTTTGTCTTTTATTAGTGTTCTTACACAACTTTCCTGTATCTATTAATTTTATGTAACAATGTTTCTATCACAGTCAGGGTTCCATTTGATGGGAGCAATTCAATTATCATTTGTTAAATTATAGTAGACCACATTTATTAGGAATTGAGTACACTGCTGTCTTTTTGGTTTCCATATTGTGTTCTTTTGATCATTAATACAATTTTACAAATTTACTAAAAAATTGTATTATATTGGATGGCGCCTAAGAATAGAAGCAACTGCTTCTAGCTAGCTTCTAACTGCTCAAGCATTTACCATTCATGCATTTGTGTATTTGCAACTGAGCTTCTGGCTAGCTTCCAACTGCTTAAGTATTTACCATGCATGCACTTGTTCATCACATTCTCTAACCGACATTCCCATTTTATCGTAACATTTCAATTGCAATAAATAATAGTGGGAATAGACGGTCAGCTTTTGCTAGTATATATATACGTATGCAAAAACTTAAATGATCGCTTACCTTATGAATGTATGTCTGTCTCGCAGGTATCAGTGTAAGAGTGTTCTAATCTATGTCTAACAAAGAAAATACCATGGAATAGATGTGGTATCACATATTTATTTATAGGTTAGGTTAGGGGTCTTTATTTAGAATACAAGAAATACCTAAGATTTTCTTTCATAAAAATATTACTTTAAATACATAATCGATCATAATATTCTATTAATTGATTGGAGATATTATTCAATCATTAGCAAAAGTAAAATATTAATCAATTAGACAAATTATCAATTAATCAAGTGGGTCACTATATACAAGTCTCGCATTACAAGTCTTACATGTTTTTCACTTAATCAACATACATTATTAGTTTTACATTTTCTCACTTAATCCACATACATTAGTCAGACAACTTCATGAGTAAAGGAATGGCCAAAAACTTTATTGTTACTCCATTACTTTATGTAACATTTACTAAACTAAAAATTATTAATATACGAATCATGACAGCTATGACCTAATGAAATCAATATTTCCTTCCATGTATCTCACGTACAACATTTTCTAATCAAGTAATACTTCTAGAGTTAATTGTAAATAAGGTCATTAAATTATGTGTCAATTTGATTTGAGGTTATCAAATTATTAATTTCACAAATTTAGACATCAAACTCTAAAAAGAGTTGAATTTTGAGATGTCTGTCAAGATTGGCTATCACAATTCATGGGAAACGTCACTTTTTGCAAGGATAAAATCGTCAAACTCCTTAAAAGAATAATAGCAAACTGCAAATAAGGTCATTAAATTAATTGTAATGTCTAATATATGAATTGAATGGGTTTATTTACACATTAAATTTAGTCATTTATAATTTGGCAAACCATCCTAAAATGGGGTCCTGTTTAGTTAAAATCCATAAATATTAGGATCTGTTTTGTCACAACGGTATGAATTTCGTCAAAACCTAGATTGAATTTTTTCTTTTTTGAAGTTACGGAAAAGTGAGCCTCACACATAATTGATAGTTTGGGAACCAAAACTACAATTTTGCATTGATTAGGGGCTAATTTTGAGCACCTATAGTTTGGGGACCAAAACTGCAAATCTCCCTTCAAGAAAAGAAGAAGAAATATATGAGGTTATTTTCAATTTAATTTCCTCAGTTCAAATCAGAAAATGAGGGCTTAAGTCCTTTTATTTATATTACTTTAGATGTTGGTTGCTAGCAAATTTCAGGAGTTAATTTTCAGTTTTGCACAATTCCAGGTTTTCGTGGATGTCTTCAGCTTGTTTGGTATGTTCATGTGACAGTGGATTATCTTCGGGTGTCGAAGTTACTGGTCCTCAAAACCCCAAGTTACAAAGGGATGCTTTCTGCATATATGTTGATTGAGCAACAAGAGTTGATTGAATGATGTGAAAAAATTAATCAATTGATTTGTTATATTTATAATGACACAGAGAGAGTTTATATATAGATGAATGCAATAGTATTTAATTTGAAATTTAGTGGAGAAGAGATTATCAAAGTCAAGATAAATGTTTAACTATTTTCTCCAATGCAGAATAAGCAAAAATCAAAATCATCGGAAAATAGAGTTGGAATTGGATTTTATTCGCCTATGGAATTTATATCCAAGCATCACTAACAATTGAAAACTTTGGTAACTAGATAACTGTTGTATGTGACTACCGCTTTCGAAATTTCATTCCTTCCTTTATTCCTCAAAAGCTTCAAGATTCAAGCAAAGCCTTTTCACCATACCAAAAGACAAATTCATCTTATACACATCTAGAATAAAATAAGAGCTAACTTTTCTGATGTCTCTTACACACATCTTAAAGTGGGGCAAATTTGAGACCAGTTGGGGATACAAATATTCAAAACTGAAAGATGATGTGCAAAGTGAGAATAAAATAAAAATTAAGGCGGGAAAAGTGAAATTAATCCAAGTGTAAAATAGATTTAGTCCTATTTGCTAGTAGCGCTCCTCATGAGTATATATCCAAGAATAAAAAATCTGCAAATTCAAAAAGATATTCTTGATAACTATCTAGGTGTTTGGTTACCATTTGAGAATAAGAATTCGAATGAGAATTATAAATCCTACCACTAGTTTGGATTTATATTATTCCTTCTTATTTTTTAGGAATGGCTTTCATTCTATTAATAAGTTAATCAATTTGAAATACAAGTCACACATGTGCGGAATGAAAGTCGACATTTTCTAACACATTCATTCTCTTAGAATGATTGCCATATTAATTAACCAAATAACATTTGTGTGTATCATTAAGATTGATTCTCATTTCTTTCTCTCATACCCATAAACCAAATACCTTCTAAATCTAGCTAGATGTTATACGCTAGTCAGTTTTAAATAACTGATTAGAAAAAAATTAGAAGAGAAAAAGACCAATTTAGTTCCTTATTTTAAGGTATTGACCAATTCAGTTCTTTATCTATCATAAAAACTAATTTGGTCCATCATCTTTTAAAAAAATTAACCAATTAAGGCCTGTGATGAAAATTATAGATAAATTAACGAAGCAAATCACATGATAATCACACGGGTGTTCACCTGTAGTAGGTGTGTTATTAATGATTCTATTAATTTGCTCAAAATTTCCATTACAAATCTTAAATCGATTGAATTTTTTAAGAATAAGGGACTAAATTGGTCTTTGTGATATACAAGGGATCAAATTAGTATTTTTCCAAAGTCAAAATAGGAAGTAATACTCTCTTTCCACTTTAAAAGCAATGCATTACCCATCCAAATTGAACTTGGACCCAAGAAATTTGTAACACACCCATGCTATGGTGTGATCAAATTCGATCTTTGTGTTAAAATCTTTAGTACTCAACAATTTAGGTCTTCGCCTAATATGTAGTATTCAATTTATGTTCCATCTAATGATTAAAAAACAGAACAATTGTATAAATAAACAAGGACTACATTAGAAAAGCATAATATTTACTCCCTCTGTCCTATTTTTTTTATCGCAATTTGACATTTTTTATCAAACAAAATAATTTTGTAATTATTAATTTATATAACTTTATTCAAATTTTTAATGAAATTTATTCAACAAAAGTAAAATTTATATCAAAGATTAATCCATGAAAATTTAAATTTTAAAAAAGTTAAAATAATTTATTGAGATGTGTTAAGTTACAAAAATTTAATGTGTTGATCATAAAAGTCATATAGCGACAATTTTAATAGGACGGAGGTAGTATTTGATTGTCTATTATAATGGCCGACATTATTTATGCCTACAATTAAAGAATTGGTTTCTTAAACTATACAAATTGTGCATTGCCATGGAAAAGCTCTGTGTATTGTTTCTGCCCACAATTAAACAATTGATTTTGAATATTTCGGTTTCAATGGCTTGTCGACAAGGATTTCATGTTAATTTCTCAAGTGTTATATGCAAATTAATATAGATATTAAACCATTTTTAAAAAATGAAGAATCCGTTCTAGGAATGCGTCTTACTTTGCACTTTGTTGTCAGATATTGAATCATTTAGTTAAAATCTTAGTTATAAATTGCATATTTAACCTCTCCAAAAATGCTGTTCCATCTTCCAGTCTTGAGCTTATTAATTAAAGTGAAAGATATTTGCAAATAATTCATTTTTTCTTCGTGTGGTGCTGAGGATACTAATTAAGGGTAGCGGGAGGTATTAATACGAGGAAAGTATATATATAGATTAAAAGAAAAATATTGTGTTACGAGCCTTATGACTTATGAGTATCCCTGTCAATGGGTCGGGTCTAGACCCGGATCTGACCCGATCCGGACCCGTTTAGCTATTATAATAAATCGATCGTATCTGGATCTTATACACATCTATTAAGTGTATGAGACAGATTATTTTGCCTAATATGTTATTTAATATGCAATACAGATTATTGTATACTAGTGTTATTTTATATGTATATAACACTTATATATTGTGTAAATTGCCCATGTAATTTATATTTAATATAAAATACATGCATAAATATTAGTTATGAACTCAATACTTTTGTATAATTAAAAAAAAGGAAAATTCGATAAATTTTAATAATTTTACATATAATTTTAAAAAAATTATTAAGACCCGGATCCGACAAGACCTGACGGATCCGCATACGGATCTACTTTTATAGACCCGTTCGGATCCGAATCCGGAAATGGTAATATTAATTGGATCCGGGTCTAGATATGCCGGATCCGACCCATTTACAACCCTACTTAAGAGTATTAGTGCTTTATTATTGGATATATAAGCCGTAAACACAAAAAGATTGGATGAGGATAAGATCTGCATTATATTCTCAATGGAAATTATTGTCTGTTTTTGCTAAAAGTTGCATCTAATTCCTAAGTGATTCTATGTTTGACAAAAGAGCTGCATGCTTTCTATCTAAAACTATCAGGAACCTCTAGACGTGAATGATTTCGAGTAAGCTTCGCTATGCACAAATTGATCATAATGTAAACAAATGTACTACACATAAACATATATATGTCTAACAGTGAAAATGTAATGAGAGTTGATTGAATGATGTATAGGTTTTGCTCTTCTTGTTCTAATGTCACGTTCGCACAAAATCATTTGTAATGGTTTGTAACTTATACACAGCTAGATGTGACTATACGACCATACCTTAGATCTTTCTTACTCGTTGAAAACAAAATCTTATTAAGTTTACATTTTCTCATGAGTTGACAAAAAATTCAATGAACATCGGATTTTAGATTATACCCAATAAACTCACCTAATAATCCCAACTCTTTATTTGATTCAAGATTATTTATAACTAATAATATTATAAATTGTCAACAAATTTTTTGAAAATTAAATTTTCTAAATCGATAATGAATGTTATGGAAATGGATCATATATAAAAAAAAATGTATATATTTTAAATATTTAGCCTAATTGTAAAAATATTTTATTTTTTAATAGATGAAATACTAAATGCATATGACTTATATTTTTGAATTTTAAAAATCTTGATAAAATGATCAAGTTTTCAAATATAGTTGAGTCACAAAGTTTTTGGTCAATTCGAATTTCTATAAATTTAAATATTATTATATACGACAACTAAGTGAAGTTCAAAATGCCTAGCAAAAAATGACAAACTTCAGAACTCATATGAGCTATAGAATGGTTCGTAATGTTGAAAATTTGACACTATTAAAACTGTATACAGTTTTTGAAAAAAGCAATACTATTGAATTTGCAATTTAGTGGAGAAGAGATTATCAAAGTCGAGATAAATTTTTATTATTTTCTCCAATGAAGAATAAACAAAAACCGTGTGGTCAAAATCATCGAAAAATAGAGTTGGAATTGGATTTTATTCGCCTATGGAATTTATATCCAAGCATCACTAATAATTGAAAACTTTGGTAACTAGATAATTGTTGTATGTGACTGTCGGTTTCCTAATTTGATTCCTTCCTTTATTCTTCAAAACCTTCAAGATTCAAGCAAAGCCTTTTGTCCATACCAATTGACAAATTCATAATACACAAACATAGTAAGACATCATCACAAGTAAGAGAAAACCAATTTCTAGATTCTATATTTAGTTCTGTTTTATTAATTAAAAGGAGGTAGTTTGAATTAGGCCCAAGATTTGGAGTTAAGAAAGTGGTCCATATTGAAACTATTATCATAAATGGTTCTGTTAGAATACTATACTTTATGCTTTAAGACTTGTATTATACAAGTATATAAAATATATTATATTGTATTGTACATACATCCAAAGTAAAATAATATGATACCTTAACGTGACTATAGAATTTTCCTATCTTTATAATCAATATTCGCACCCAAAAAAAAATCTTTGTATTCTATATACTTTGTCTTAACCATAACACATAGAAGAAATATAATCTCGATGGGGATTGGCTTGAGTGCAATTGATAAGGTGTGTATACATGCTCCAAATTCGGGTCCACTAAGGATATTTTAGTAATTTTATTATTACAGTCCAAACAGTCCTAACTAGGTTAAATAATATATATTCAATTCACAGATAGATCCGACACATCGATTATAGATATGAATATCAAAATGATAGGTTAAGTTCGTTAATTACTTTAATAATTTTCTAAGTACTAAATCCTTATTGAATGATTTTATGTGGTCGAAATACTGACTTAAATATCAAAATCTACTAGAGGGACAAAGTTTCACTCTTTTTTTTTTATGTAATCTTAATGTGTGTAATACGCACCATGCTCAATTTAACTTTAGACTATTCTACACTTATTGCAAACTCTAGCTCAAAAATTACATCAACAAAAATGATCGATCCATTTCCTGTTTCAATCAATTAAAAGGGTGGGCATCTTATCAGGAATGCATGCCGTAATGAAAAACTGCCAAGAAGTCTTTAGGATAACGATGCCGTACTTTATAAGGGCATTTGATTCCCAGTTTCCCACAAAGGGCATAAAGGGCATTTAGGCAAAAAATATAGCCTATAAATACGAGTAGAGTCTGTTTTTCTTAATTCATGTGCTAAACTCAATTTCCACAATCACAGCCACTTACTACAATAACATATTTTCGTCAATACTAGAAAAAAAAAAATGACTGAGGTGGTAACCAACTACACCATCAACATGACTGAAATCACCGCCGACTACAGTAATCTTCTTCTAATTCTCTACAAATTTACGTAAATGCATGCATGCGTTTGCATTATTAATTATTACAAATTTCAAATTAAAAAATGCTATAAATCAATGTTCTTGGTATACATATGAAATGCGTTATTGTTTCTTGATGGAAATCAGATGAAATGGAGGAATTTTTCCAGCCCACTGAATTGGAGGAAGCTGTAAAGATGTCAATGATGGAGGAGGAATGCAATCGCATGCAGGATGGCCAAAATTTATTCATGGCTGGAGCCGGAGGAGGAAATTGGTGAATCTTACTAATTGCTAGCTAGAGCTCTAGACCCATTTTTCTTTCACTAGCTAGAGTTTGGATGTGGTTTTGAACATTCTTGTTTATATTATAATACTACTTATTATGTTTATAGTTATTATTGAATTTTATAACACGAGGCTCCATTTATAGTGAGCCTCCATTTTTCTAAAAATTCAAGGGCAATCATGGAAAAAGTGAAACGAAAAATACTTTCTAAACTACAACCTACAAACCCTATCTAATGCCAATTCATTGAGAAAATCATAATAAATCACATATTTACAATTTTAAATATTTGATCGAATTTCGTTTTTTTTTTCGAAGATACGGTAATAAGTTAGTGGCTTCATCACTTATATAATTTGTCATTTTGTATAAAGATTAAGACAAAAATAGAAAGGTCCCACTTCTCAAGGATTTTTTTTTTTTTTTGGGGTAATTTAATTATTTGGTTTACAGCAAGCACAGGCGCCCCAAGCAGGCCTTGTTGGTCTTCCAATTCCAAAACCAAAACTGGTGAAGCCGACAGATCACCACGTGATCAAGATTGCCGAATTTGCAGTGAAAAAACACAACGAGGAGGCCGGAACCAAACTGGTGTTTGTCAAAGTGGTTTCCGGCGTCAAGTGGAGCGTCGTTGCAGCAACTTTCTACGCACTTATTATTAAAGTCAATGGCCACAAGGGTACCTATAACGGTAAAGCACTGATTGCCGAAGCCATAACCGGTCACAAGAAACTCATCTATTGGAAGGATTAATTAATTAAGCAATCTTTCAACTGAGGAGGACTCACTGTTCAAGATGATTAATTAATATTATATATAAATGTTATACTGCTTAATTAGTTATCTAGTGTGTGGCTAAGTATCATGTAGTGTGGATGTTTAATTAAGATGTACGTACTGCTGACAAGCATGCATGCATTTCCAGTATGTATTGCTTGTTGAAGTTGTACCTTTGTAACCAAGAATAATCATCCACCATTAAATAAATAAGAACAACAGTGAGTGTTGAGTCTATATTGTGTTTTGCATGTCAATTACTCTGCTCGTGCATGCTTAATTACAAGTAACCTACCCCCATAAATATTGAAAATTACGGTTAATTAATGTATTCGTATGAAGTCATGAAGTTAGAGAAAACGAAAATAATTAGAAAGATGAGGGCTTCTAGAGTCTGCCACTACTCATATGACACGTTTTTGGAGGATTTGTTTGTTAAGTTTTGTAAAATATTAGAAGAATTGTTTAATTTTTATGAGGGTGTAACTAAAATTTTGAAAATATTTGCAAAGAAATTAATATAATTTCGAATCTTTTACATAAAACAATAATATAATGTATGTCAAGCTTAGCCGAAATACCTCGGTTCCGATTACCGCTAATTATTTTCTACGTACATCAATTTTGAGTTGATTTGATTTCCTTGAATGCACCTTATCCTATTCGATTCCTATATGAAATCCTAACTTCGACAACTCTGCTTACAATTTTCTCGATACATCTGAATCCAACATCAAAATAAATTGCAAACTTCATTCATTTTACCAAATATTCATGGCACTTTTGAATTTATTCTCTTAATTTCCTTATATTTGATCCACTCACAGAACACACGCATAATTACAAAATGATGGCATAATTAAACCAAACTCCTTATCAATTAGGAAATATGTTATTGTTAAGTTTTGGTAATTTAGTTATTTAAGTAATTTAATTTCCTAATACAATTATGTGTAAAGTTGTTATTTCCTATTCTAATTAGGTTTCTAGGTTGCTTGGTAGTTAAATTTGTTACCCTATAATAGAGAATTTGTTTAGTTCATTCAGTTGAAAAGAGTTGAGTTGAGAGAGTCTAGAATAGAGAAATTCTAGCATAATGGTAAGGCTATTATGCCATGATTTTATGCGAGTCTCAATATGAGAGTCCGATATGCGTTATTTTGTAAGAAAAATTTTTTGTTGGAGTACTCGAACATCGGAAAATTTTAACCATAAGTGAGGTTGAGGTTTTTCATTAATATACCCCAAGTCTTGGGGTACACGTTTGACAATTAGAGTGTAACGAAGTTGGCCATAATTGGATAGAGATCCAAAAAGAGGGATTCTGTCGTGATTGTTTTTTTTGGTGTTGAGCAGTAAGGGAGGAAAAAAATCCTACCAAGTAGATTGTGATTGATTTATAAAAATTGAGAATTTTGATATCAGTTATCATGAAATTCATTGAGATTGATAAATTGAATAAAAGTGTACGACAAAAAATTATCAGTGTACATACGTGAATCGTTTGAAAAAATTTGAATATGAAGATTAAATCAAATTGACGATGCCAAATTGTGGTAGAAAAGAATTGCATGAATATTTTTTATCGTCTTAATCGTGTATGGCGTGGATCTACCCTCGTGGAGAGTTTGGAAAGTTTTGTTTAAGAGAGGCATTGATGACATAATTAAACCAAACTCCTTATCAATTAGGAAATATGTTATTGTTAGGTTTTGGTAATTTAGTTATTTAAGTAGTTTGGTTTTCTAATACAATTACTAGTGCTTAGAGTTGTTATTTCCTATTCTAATTAGGTTTTTAGGTTTTCTTGGTAGTTAAATTTGTTACCTTATAAATAGAGGATTTGCTTAGTTTATAATATTGAGAAGAGTTGAGTTGAGAGAGTCCAGAATAGAGAGATTCTAGCATAATGGTAAGGTTATTATGCTGTGGGTTTATGCGGGTCTCAATATGAGAGTCCGATGTGCGTTATTTTGTAATTTTTCCTCTTCTCCCACATATTTTTATATGTGTTGAATAAATTTATCCTCCACTGTGTGTTTTTTATGCAAACAAAAAAGTTGCCACAAAAGGGGGAGAAGGCTGTGTTGGAACAAGAAGAGGAAGGGTTATAGAGGAAGAAGGTGGCCAGAGAGGGGTAGTTGGAAGGAGAGGGCTAAAGAATAAATGCAAGGGGCTGCAGGAAGATGGTGATGGGTGAGGACACTGCAGGAAAGTGGGGAGGGGGATTGGTGGTAGTTAGCCAGTAAGGAAGAGAGAGAATAGAGGGAAATGACTAGGAGAAAAATTAGAACAAAGAAAAATGCTAAATTGACACCTCTGATGTAGTAATTAGAGAATGATTCTGCATATTGAAAATGTGAAAAAAGAGATAGACCATCGGATTATAGTACGTATATCGTAAATTTTGTTTGAAATTCAACGTAGAAGGGATTATAAAATTCAAAATAAAGCGTCAACTATTTTAACCAATCAAGAAGAGAACAATATCTTATGGTCAAAATTAAGGGATAATATATCTACCTTTCAATTTCTCAAGTATTTGATCAATAGCAGCAATTGAAAACTCTCCTTTATTCCTCAAAACCTTCCACATTATCACAAGGCCTTCCTTGACCAACATTCCAAAGGCTATATTTTGTTAAAAAAAAAAAAAGGAAAAAAAAAAAATATATCGCTATAGTGCCTCTAATTGTCCATTTCAGTCTTGGTCTTGGCCCCTATTTGTGTTGATTAATTTTTATCCCGTCTACTTTATTTGTATGTAAAAGGCAAAGAAAAAATTCGTATGTAGAAAAGCATAACATTTACTTGTTTATTACGATGGCATTTACACTGATTTCTATACAAAATATAGATTTTCTCTATGCAAGTGATTGTATATTGTGTACAAAAATATTTAAAAAAATTATTGTGTACAAAAATAAATAAATGTTGTCGGTAATAAATAGTCAAAACTTATGCGCTCTTTATTAATTACTTCTCCAAGTCAAGTGTACCATTTTCAGTAGTTTTCCCAATGAAAAACCAATCATGTTTATTATAATTAACGAAGCAAATCACATGATAATCACACGGGTGTTCACCTGTAGTAGGTGTGTTATTAATGTGTCTATTAATTTGCTCAAAATTTCCATTACAAATCTTAAATCGATTGAATTTTTTAAGAACAAGAGATTAAATTGGTCTTTATGATATATAAGGGATCAAATTGATTGATATCCTACGATAAGGGATCAAATTAGTATTTTTTTCAAAGTCAAAATAGGAAGTAATACTCTCTTTCCACTTCATATATAAAAGCAGTGCATGACTCATCCAAATTGATCTTTGACCCAAGAAATTTGTAACACATACACGCTATGGTGTGATAAGATTCGATCTTTGCATTAAAATCTTTAGTACTCTGGTTTATTCTTCAACTGATATGTAGTATTCAATTTATGCTCCTTCTAATGATTAAAAAACAGAACAATTGTATAAATAAACAAGGAAAAAATTGTAGAAAAGCATAATATATACTCTCTCTGATCCTAGTTTTTTATCGCAATTTGACTTTTTTGATCAAATAAAATAATTTTGTAATTATTAACTTATATAACTTTATTTAATTTTTTAACGATAATAAAATCAAATACACATCTAGAATTTATATCAAACATTAACCCATGAAAATTTAAATTTCAAAAAAGTTAAAGAAATTTATAGAAAATTAAGTTATAAAAACTTAATATGTTGATCAGAAAAGTCAAATAATGACAATTTTAATACGACAGAGGTAATATTTGATTGTTTATTATAATGGCCTATTAAACATTATTTATGCCTACAATTAAAGAATTGGTTTCTTAAACTATGTGAATTGTGCATTGTTGTGAAAAACTCTGTCTATTGTTTTTGCCTACAATTAAACAATTGATTTTAGATTTCATACATGCGTATATTGAATAGGTTTCAATGGCCTGTCGACAAGGATTTCATGTTAATTTCTCAAGCGGTCTATGCAAAATAATATAGATACTAAATCACTTTAAAGAAAATTATTAATACGAGGAAAGTATATATATATATATATATACATATATATATATATATAGGTTAAAAGAAAAATATTGTGTTATGAGTCTTATGACTTATGAGTATTAGTGTTGTATTATTGAAAAGATTTATTGTCACTCCATTACTTTATGTAACATTTAGTAAGCTAAAAATTATTTATACACGAATCATGGCAGTTATAATCAACATTTTCTTCCATACCATCATGTATAATATTTTCTAATCAAATAATATACTTTAGAGCAAATTATGGTCATTAAACTATGCATTGATTTGATTTGAGGTCATCAAATTAATAATTTCAAAATTTAATCATTGAACTCTAAAATGAGTTGAATTTGAGTCATTCCATAAAATTCAGATTTTAGATAAGCGAAAAAGTCACTTTTTGCACAGGTAAATTCATTAAACATTTTAAAGGAATAAGAACAAACTGCAAATAAGGTCATTGAACTATTTGTACTATCTAAAATATGAATTATTTGGGTTTGTTTAAATTATGTATAATCGGACAAACCATCCCAAAATGAAGTCCTATTTAGTTAAAATTCATAATTGGAGGTCAGTGTTGCCACAACTGCATGAATTTTCTAAAAATCTAGATTGATTTTTTTTGGGAGCTATGGCAATATGAACTGCACATGACCAAAACCAATAGCTATTTGGATTTTTCCTTTATTAGTCATATTTTCGCACATAATTGATATGCAATTTTTTATAGATTGGGAGCATTTTTTAGCACTACCCATAGTTTAGGGTAGCAAAACTACAAATCTTCCTTCAAGAAAAGAGCAAGTAATTTGTGAGATTATTGTCTCTTATACACCTTAGTTCAAATGAGAAAATGAGGGCTTTGATTAGTCCTTCTATTTATATTACTTTGGATGTTGGTTGCTAGCAGATTTCTACAGTTGATTTTAGTCTTGCTCAATTCTAGGTTTGCCTGGATGTCTTGAGCTTGAATGGTTTGTTCATGGGTTGATGGATTATTTTCGGGTGTGGAAGTTACTGGACCTCAAAGCCCACAATTATTGGGGATGCTTTCTACATATATATTGATTGAGCAAACAGAGTTGATTCTTGTTCCAATACACTTTTAATTCTCAACGTGTGTTTTTATGAACTCAAAGGAACTTTGATTTTATTGAATTTCAATTGGAATTTGATTCCCCTAACATCCTCCATACATAAGTTTTTTAACAAAAAGTAGAAGAACTTTCTCTTAAAGAAAGTCTTCAGTGGTTGGATCCACTTTGGCCAAGAGATCACGACTCTGTTGGATTCTCTAAAGTTGTGCTTGATCTTCACTCTAGCAAATCTCCTAAGCAAAGCTCTACATACCGATGATGGAGGAAAGATGATGAGTGCAATAATCATTTGTATTGATTAAGCCAACAAGAACTCGTACGAATCAGCTTCCACTACACGATGAATGTAATTGCTATCTAAAGCCATTTGAAGTCCATCTCTTATTGCCCAAGCCTCAGCCATGTTGTTAGTTGCAAGAACAAGATGCCTGCTAAAGCTAACTACCCAATCTCTATTGTGGTTTCGAATTATTCCTCCTGTACCTGCCATGCTAGGATTACCATGTGAAGAAGAGACAGTATTGAGCTTTAAGAAAGGGGGTTGAGGAGGATCCCAGCCAACTGCTTCTTAATTAGATTTAGTGTAGGAAGGGCATTGATAGAGAAATTTAACAGCAGCACCAACGGAGAAATTTAAAAGATCAGGTTTCTTTTTGAGGGGTTCAAAGGTTTGTTTATTTCTATCCAGCCAATGTCCCCAACAAACATAGGGAAATAGTGTGTTCCATGGGATATTATGAAAAGGAGACAAAGTGGCATTATTCGAACCAAGCTTCAACCAGTCAATAAAACTAAGGATGGGATTAGAATCTTGAGAATTGGGAAGGTTGAGATTCCTCCATAGAGAGAAGGCTTTAGGACATAATCTAACTATTGCCTCAGATTCTTCATTTGGGTTGCCACAAAAATTATAAACAGAAGATTTGTATAAATTTCTTTTTTAGAAAAGAATTGAAGGCAAGGCTTTTTTAAGCACACAACCAGGTAAAGTGTTTAATGCTACAAAAAGCATTGATCTTCCAAATCTTGTTAAGATGGGAATTAGAAGGGCTAGAGCTAGAACTGATATTTCTAGCCATGACATATCTATTCCTTAGTGTTGAAGTTACCATCAACAGCATTACGCCAACATAAAGAATGCTCGCACAAGTAATGACTTGCCTTGGGGTTGATCTTGATGATTTGAGTAACAATCTGCAAATCAAAGAGATGCATGAGAAATTCCAATGAGCCATTACCAAAAATATTTCTAATCAAGATGTCTCTTATCACATCTATGTGTACATGAAGAAGGATTCAAATGGTGAAAGTCCCTGCCCATTTATCAGTCCAAAACTTGGCCTTATTACCATTCTTGAGAACCCATTTAGTACTAGAGTTATAAACATTGAGTCCTTTCCTTAATGCAATCTTGTTCACAGAACCGAGAGTCGCAACCAACCAAACTCATCTTTCTTTTGATTAGAGTTGCCCTAAAGAAATCTTCTAACTTAGAAGGACATGAATAAAGAGGATGTTCGTAAGGGCCTGAAACTTATACACATCTAGATGTGTATAAGAGACAGTTAATTGTTCTGTTGCTATAAGAGACAGCAGAAAAGGAGATGGTGCTAGTCGCCAAGAAGCCAATTTGTTTTGCACTTTTTCATGAATAAATGTTAACTTTATTTCAAAAAGCTTGTGACTGAGATGAAAACCTAGTATTTACCTAGATCCTGTCTCTCATACATGTTTAGCTGTGTATACTCTAATTTTAACAGAAACAGTATTTTGAGAAAAAAGAATTTTTGACTTGGTAAGATTATTAGAAGGACCAAAGGCAGCAGAATATTCATTCAAAACTTATTTAATAGCGAGGACAGAAAAGGTAGAATTTTTCAAAATAAGCAATGAGAAACAAGAGGGCCACCATTGCAGGCTCTCAATGGTTCCCAAGACTTGTCAGACAAGCCTGGTTAATTTTGATAGATAAGAACTTCATACACAAAATGAAAATGTAAGTGAAATAGGATCCCTTGCCTAATGCCTCTAAAAGGAAAAATCCAATCGAAACAACCCTATTATGCAAGACCAACATCTAGAAGAAGTAATGCAAACCATGATTATGTTGATAAGCTTGAGAGGTAAATCAAAAAACAACAGAGTTTCATGAATAAAGCACCACTCAAGTTTGTCAAAAACTTTTTCAAGATCCAATTTGATAGCGCAAGAAACATTAGGTCCTTTGAAAAATTTAAGTTTAAAGTTTAATTCTTGAACCAAAAGGACATTGTCAATATCTCTGCTCCTGGAATAGAGCCAGTTTGACAGGTCGAACAAGGAGAGCTAAACAAGCCTAAACCCATTGACTACCTGTCTTGTTATACACATTATAAGTCTGAGTTACTAAGGCTACTAGGTCTAAAATGCTTGATAGAGCTTAAGAGTCGGTCTTGAGGATGAGAGAAATAAAAGTGTCATTGGACAATTCACAAAGATGTTCAGAATTGAAAGCAACAAGAAAAAAAGAGAACACAGATTCGCCAATTAAATTCCGAAACTTTTGAAGGAAAGAGAAATGTAAGCCATCAGGGCCAGGTGCATTGAAAGGCTTGAATTCAAAACAAGCATTTTTAATTTCAGCATAAAAGGAATGTGTACAAATGACAGCTTTGTCAATAAAATCCAACTTCCTTTGAAAATCATAAAAATGAGATTTGAGAAAAGAAACAAAATTCCAAGAGGTAAATATGTTAGCTAAATAAGAATGGATATGCAGTTTAAGGGCTTTGTCCCCTACAATCTAATCCCTGTATCTCAGACAAAAGAGAAAGAATTCTGTTATGTTTCTCCCTGATAAAGTCTTGGTATTAAGATATCTAGAGATCATATCTTCCCAAAGTATATGATTAAATACGAGATTTAGGGGACCATAATTCCTTTTCTCACTTGAGAATCACATTGTACTCGTCGAGAAGAGAAATTTCAAGATCAGCCAAGAAAGAGGAATGATGCATGGCAAGAGATTTTAGAATGCTTAACAACCTATTAGAAAGCTTTCTTTTTTTCTTAAAATGTTATCAGAAGCAGATTTACTCCAAGCCTAAACACTATTAGAGAAAACAATAGCTTCACAAAAAAAATATTCTGTAATCATGCCAAGAATGCTCAACAATGTGAGGACCATCCAAAATTTTTCTAGTCCAAAGAGATGATCACCAGGGCAAGAAAAAATAGTTGTGATGAGTATAGGTCAGTGATCATACCTAGTATGAATGAGATGGTTATACAGAGGTATTGTTGAGAAGGTCAATCTTTGTCTGTGTATACACAAAGTTCTCTTATACAGGAGACAGATGGGAAGTGATCTTTGGATGGGTCCCGAAAAAGATGTGATAAAATCACCTAAATCCATTAGGAGACAATCATCAATCATGTTTTGAAACGAAGAGTATCAGTGTCTATTAATAGGACAACCTCCAAAATTTTCAAAGCTTTTGAGAACATCATTAAAGCCCCACACAAGAAGCCAAGGCATAGAAAACTGATTTGAAATAAATATGAGATGTTTCCAATAATCAAGTCTTTTATTAAGATGAGGTGAAGCATAGATAGCAGAAAGTAACCATGGGGAAGAGTCTTGGGATATGGTATCTTAAACCACAGCTTGGATAGATTGATCAGTCTTTTCTACCATATCTAGGGTTGTTTCATGAGCATTCCAGAGGATCCAAATCCCTCCTCTAAATCCTTCGGCATCAACAATGGTTGAATTCGTGAAAGGAAATGAGTTACTATATCCTGAGCTGTAAGGCTTGAAATCTTATTCTCCGTGTTGATGATTATCCCATGTACTCAAGGAGGTGCTGTCTAAAACTGAATCTACCAGCTTCTTTAGCATTCCACGTTAATCTTCATCACAGGGTTATTATGTGTTTAGAAGATCTAGATGGCAATGACAGACCCAGATTGTTGAGAGTTGTCCCTTTCATCGAGTTTAGAAGTATCCAGACACTTTGAATCCATGGATAATAAAACCATAAAGGTTCGAGAGCTTTGAGTCATCCTCCTTGAACTGAATGTGTAGCTTGCAACCTATGACCTTTAGTTCTAGGGATGAAAGAATGATTCTGCTTAGAGAACCTAGAATGCTTGGAAAGATGCAGGGAAGTGGATAGTACTCTTTCAATGGTGTCTATCCTTGAAACGATGGTTAGGCTTGGTTCAAAATCAAATACTCTTTCAATGGTGTCTATCCTTGAAGATTTTGAATCATATCTCCAATTCTCCCACTTGATTCAAAATCAAATACTCTTCTTTAGCATGTTGTTAGGACTGCTATTGCCTGGTTCTTGGGCAAAATTTTGTAAGAATGTCTGCTTATCTTTAAACCAGCAATTAGCTTTTTTATGTCCAAATTTCTTGTAATGATAACACTAAATGCTGCCCTTATTGTTGTTGAATCGTTGCTTAGATCCTTTGCCTCATTCTTTGTCACAGTTGGAATTCTTCCTTTTACCTCTTCTTTGTACTGCAGCCTTTTGATACTTCTTTGAGCCTTCTCTTTTTAATCGAGATGCCTTTTTGTTCATTCTTTCCTTATGTAGAATTTGCCTGTAATGGATCTAAAGAGAAGTTTTTTCTTTCATATTCATTGAAAGATGTTCATTAGTATCAGAACTATCTCTTATACACATCTAGATGTGTATAAGAGACAAAAATCTATCAAATAACCGCCCAACACTTAACAAATTTCGATCAATTTTTGGTACATATAAAACATTAGTAATAATCTTGACATTTGAACCATACTGAATTGCCACATTACCTTTGCCTTTTACCTCAATAAACTCTCCATTTCCAATTTTGACTTTAAAAATGGCTGTTTTGTCAAGTTCCCTAAAGAGTTCTTCATCATTGTTCATGTGGTTTGTACAACCACTGTCTATAAGCCAACTTTCGGGGTACTCTTGCTTGCAAAACAGTTGCTACAAATAATTGCTCATCCGGATATTGTTCAACTAAAACATTGGCTTCTCCTTGCTGTTTTTGAGTCTTGCACACCCTTTCCATATGAACCTGTTGACCACAATTGTTGCATTTGACATCTAATCTCCACCAACACTTTTAATGAGGATGATTTATCTTTTTGCAATAAGGACAAGGTGGATAAATTCCACCCTTTTGATTGCTATTATTGCATGACTTCCATTGTTGGCTCTTTCCTTTTGCCAAATAGGCACATTCTATGTCATCCTTTTTTCGAAAAGCTATTCTCTGATTATTTTCTTTTCATAAAGCTCTTCTTTGTTTTTGGACTTGTAACGCATTTACTAACTCCTTCAAAGTTATTTGACTAAGATCTTTAGAATCTTCAAGAGAAGAAATTTTGCTTGGATACCTTTCTGGTAGGCTCCCCAAGACTTTTTATACAATTCTTCTATTGTAAAAAAGGAAGCTCTTCACCAATGAGTCAATTTTGTTGATGAGCTTAAGAAATCAGCTTTGAGAATACTCTTTATGTCCTCTTTTTCATTCATCCTTATAGAGTTCAAATTCTCTCCTAAGATTTAAAATATGCATTTGCTGATTTCTTTCATTGCCTTGCAAAGCTTCTCGTAAAGCATCCCAAACTTTTTTTGCAGTATCACAAGCCATGATTCTTATGAATACTTCATTTGTGACTAGCACTGTACATGCAAGTCATTGCTTTGGATCTTTTCTTTTTCTCATCTCGATGCTCTCTTATTTGAGCAATGATTGGATCTTGAGGCAATGGTTGTTGTTCATTTTGTACCATTTCCCAAAGATCATTAGCTTCCAACTAAGACTTCATTTTGACAACCCAAACTTGATAGTTCTGTCCATTAAAAGTTGGAGGGTTGGACATAAAGTTTTTTGTCATGATGTTTAATTTGAACTGCATAAGAAGACCAATATCAATGCCTATTTATAGGCTTACAAATACTAAATTATAGAAAAAATAGAAAACTAGTTATAACCTACTATGACTAAATATTGAAAAATTTATTCATGATTTTTTGCTAACAAATTAACTAATGTTGAGAAGATCTTGGAAAATTTTGTTGAAGAAGATTTTGAATCATATCTCCAACAACAGAAACTCTTGGGTTAGAGGTCAATTGTGGAAGTTAGCGAGTTCAACCTTCCCTAAAGATGAATCGTTCCCACTGTGGTGAACTCCCTCCTTTGGAGAGATCCAGGTAGCTTGTTGGCACCCTTGAAGATGTTCTTAGAACCGGAATAGATGTGAGGTAGGTCCAATGAAGTTGAGAGTTCCTTATTGGTTCGAGGTTCATCAGGCTCCAAGGCTTTCGAGATTGGTTGCTAGTGCAAGAGGATGTTGGCGTGGTTGGAATGGGAAGGTTCTAAGCTCTGGTTGGATTGCTTGGCTTGGTGCTTGAGATGAGATTGTGGAGATAAGATAACAAGATTCTCCTGTGAGTTGAGAATCTTACAATTTTCATTGACGTCTTGAGCTAGGCTGGGTTCAGAATCTTGCTCCGAGGTTCCCATTTTAGTTTGAAATTGATTCAAAATCTTCAAGGATAGACACCATTGAAAGAGTATTTGATCTGTCTCTTATACACAGCTAGATGTGTATAAGAGACAGTTGCAACCACTTTGTCTTGGAAGCAAAAAGGTATAGTCAATTTGTTTGAGGGTAAATCACCGAAAGATGGGGAAGCTGTGGTTTAAGTATCCCAAGACTCTTCCCCATGGTTACTTCTGTCTCTTATACAGCATCTAGATGTGTTACATACATTCTCTTATAACCAATCTTCAATGTCTTTTCTTTCGGTGATTTACCCTCAAACAAATTGACTATACCTTTTTGCTTCCAAGACAAAGTGGTTGCAAAGTTGACCGTTTGAGTATAGGGTTTATCAAAGTCAATGAATTTGTTTTTTAGTGGTAAGCTTGCAGAAGGAATAAAGGTGAATTTCTTTGAATGCTTACGAGAGGTAGCCAACATCCAGGGACCAAATTGATCACCACCATATTTCACTCTTTCATCTGACTATAAACGTCTAGCCATTCACTTTTCTCGTTTGTATTATAGACACTGTCTCTTATACAATTAAGCAATCTTTCAACTGGGGAGGGCTCACTGTTCAAGATCGATTAATTAATATTATACATGAATGTTCTACTACTTAATTAGTTTTCTAGTGTGTGGTTAAGTACTTGCTGACAAGCATGCATGCATTTCCAGTATGTATTGCTTGTTGAAGTTGTACCATTGTAACCAAGAATAATCATCCACCATTAAATAAATAAGAGCAGTGACTGTTTGAATTTATATATAGTTCTATACGTACAATCTCTTGTGTTTTGCATGTCAATTACTCTGCTCATGCGTGCTTAATTACAAGTAACCTGCCCCATAAATATTGGAAATTAGGGTTAATTAATGTACTCATATGAAGTAGAGAAAACTAAAAATAATTAGATAGAGAAGGGTCAACCACTACTCTTTGAGCAGTTGATCTCAAGAAATATTAAGTTCAGCCGAAGTGCACCTTTTGTTCGGTTACCGCTAATTACGTGCATCAATTTTGAGTTGATTTAGTTTCTTTGGATACATCTTGTCCTACTGGATTCTTACATGAAATCCTAACTAACTTTGATGACTCCGCTTACAATTTTGTTGATGAATTCAACATCAAATTGCAGACTTCATTCATTTTCTTACCAAATATTCACTACACTCTCGAATTTTTTTGGCTAATTACGTAGGTCATTTACATTAATCATTTCAGCCCATTATTTAAAAATATATATATATATATATATGGGTATATATGCAAGAGACAAAACGATTTCTAGAGCACACTATTTAATAGATCTTCAGCTTGCCATTGATTCCGTGATTAATTGTTTTTATTTACACATTTAAACGTATTACATAGTATTATTATTACTGGAGATTGAATTTAAATTGCTCCACTCACATCCATAATTAAATGTGCCATCCAGTTCCTTCTCTGATTTGAGCAGACAAGCCTTCATTTACAATTACTTAAGCTCATAATTAAAATCTGTCCTCCGAAGGGTATTAGGTTTCATACATCTGAAGAGGTTTCAAACTTTCAATAGCTAGTTCACAAAGTTTTTCGTATAGATTGCTTTAGCGCTTCTATGCAAATGAACAAAGATGTTGAATCACCTTAAATTTCTCCTCTTTATCAATTAATCAAAGAAAAGGATCTTTAATGTCGTAATCTAATACGATCCACTTGCGATACATACAACCTTCAAATATATTGGATTTGTTATTGGTACGTCTGTCCAAGATCAACCAATTCAGTGACTAACTGGGGACTAATTCATCCTTTTTTTTTTTTTAATATATATGCGCATTACATTGTTGGAGTTGAAACTGACGTGTTTGGCGCTTGTGTAGATTGTAAGTGAAACTTTTACCAATGCGTATATTTTATAGACTTTTGGTAATGTAATGCTGCGCAGCAAATGAACAAATAAAAACCTTTTACTGTTGTTTTACTGTTTCCTCCAAGAGAGAAGAAGTGGGCCTTGCGAGGTGGAAGAATGAGCAAATAAGAAAGATATTTGGTTAGCATTTGTATAATTATAACCCTGGCTATTAATATGAATTTATATAATTTTTTTATAATTATTTAATTTGAACAATAAATAATTTTTATTATTTTAATAAATTAATTAGGGTCAAATTATGGCACATGCTAACCAAATTATCTTTCTTTATTTGCTCATTCTTGTAACATCTATAATTATTATTAATTTTGATTTTCATTCTTTTTCTTTGTACTCATAAATCAAACGTTCTCTAAAATTATGAAAATGGGGGTCGCACAGATAAATTGGTTAAAAACTCTAAGAAAATGTTAAATTGTTGAAATGGGAGTCAAATGCGAATGGAAAAATGACTTTAATAGTCCCTTATATTTTATATTTGTATTTTTTTAGTCTCTCACATTTAAAATGATGCATTTAGTCCCTCACAAATTAAAAACTCACTATTTTGGTTCCTCGTCCTAATTACGAATATATTTTAGTTTGAAATACTCACATTCGTATAAAATATATTCAAGTGTAAAATTGATTATACATAACCTTAAATAATCAATTTTCTCAAAAAGAAGAAGATTGGAGCTATTAGAGTAAAGTTGGCAAAGGAAAAGTTGCAAGGAAAGGGAATAAGAGTGGTGATGGTAGGTGAGAATCTTTAGAGTAGTGGTGATGGAGGTTTTAGGTAGTGTACTTTTTATATTTAAACATTTGTGTGTTGTCAATTTTGCTTATAAGAAATGTAACATTCGATACACATCTGCGTAATTATAAGCCAAAATATACTAATAATTATATCGAAAGAGTCTGATATATTTTAAATTTGTGAGCGATTAAAATATATTATTTTAAGCAATAAAGACTAAAAAAATATAAATGTAAAATGTGAGTGACTAATAGTATTATTTTTCCTATGCAAATTTCTGGCCGCCTGTGGGATGAAGTTAATTACGTTAACAAACTCCCGCCCTCTGTGCAAGTTGGCCCAGTTGAATGACTCAAGACGTCAATTAACCGTTAAGTTTCTAGATACAGACTGAAAACGGAAGAATGGGCGGGTTCCTCGTCCAAAGTTCAAACGACCCAAAACAAATAATACACATTGGTTAGATGTTGGAAATTTTTATTAATCAGTTGACCTTAAGCATTAGTTTTTTAAATCATACTTATGGAGAATTCTACAGTATTTTTTAGGAACCATTTTCTTGGCTTTAAAAGCTTGTATAGTACAAGTTTTTTAAGCACATGGTATTGTACCGTAAGTAAGTATTTAACAGCATAAGAGAATGATTCCTTAAAAGAGATCGTAAAATTATGTCAAACTTTACCTGAAGATGCGATATGGTTTACGAAAACATTATTTCCCACTTTTAGTTGGTACACATAAATTAAGAAAACTATTAAATTGCATAGATTTTGTAAAAAATAGTTCAAAATAATTAAATTATCCTTTTGTATTAAATCTCAACTATATAATCTTCCATTCATTAATGTGACACTAAAAATAAAAGTTAAAAAAATATCATTTAATATTTCGTTGATTTTCTAAAGTAATAGATAATATGAAATAAGTTAAATTATCAGAAGTAACACTTATTTTCAAATGAAGGAAATAATTAAAAGGTAATTATTAGAAATGAATTAGGATTAGTCTTATCCCCAATTGGGGCAATAAAGACTTTTTACTGCATGAGAAACAAGGCGGTATGTGGTTGGTGTATGAATTATGATACCTAATGAAATTCATTCCAAACCGGGAAACTTTTCAATGCATGTATCTATTATTGGTCTCAGAATTATTTTAGCTTTAAACCTTTCCAGGTGATGTCCACCAACGCAGATTCTTTTTATTTTGGTGGGAATTCATCACAAACCAAAAAAGTTTATGATTATAGCTGTTTCTGTCCTTTTTTTTAATCCAAGTAGGACAAGATGCTGTCTCTTATTTCACATCTTGTACAGCGTAAAAGAGCTGTCTCCCTAAGTTCAATCGGTCCGATCGGTTGAATCGGCCGATTCACTAATTAAGTTTTTTTTTTTTTTAAACAAAAGTGTGATATAATTTAAAATAACCTAAAATATATTTATATAAATCTAAAATATAAGTGAAACACTATTTTTAGATAATTATAATCCTAATACCCAAAATTACTAATCAAATTTCTAATAAGAAAAATGAAATTTATACAAAATAAGTATAAAAAAGATGAAGAAAATAATAACTTAATAGTTTAGTTTTTGGTGTGTTCAATGTTTTGCTATTTTGGAGTTCATTTCCACGAAGTTTTAAAGCCGGACAGGCTTTGTTTAACCGGTTTTTATCTAAAATCGGAAGAACTGATTTTTTACCGGTTTCCAGTTTTTACGGTTCTGTCCGGTTTTTTGGACAGACCGAACAAGTAGTTGGACCGGACCGGTGGTTCTTCCGATTCGCGATCCGACCGGTCGAACCGGCCTGTCCGGCTTTCAAAAAACCTGGATTTTACTGTTACACACTTATACGCATCTTTTAATGCTCCACTTTGCTGTTATATCGAATGAAAAATATTTATGTAGATTCGATTTTTTATTTTATTTATAAATTTTTTTTGACAAATTAAATTTTAAAAAATTTTATTTATATCAACAGATGTCATAAATTTTTAAAATTTAATTCACATCACAAGATTTACAAGTAGAATAAAAAATTGGGTTTACCTAACTCTTTGTCATATCAAAAAATATTTTCATGAATTAGGGGTCTATATAACACGATTTGATTATTTATATATCTGTTAATTTTTTATATATCTGTCCCCTCTTTCCGGTGAATGGGAAGGGCATTTTCTCAACAGTTCATGTCCCAATTGAAAATTGCCTAGGAGACTCGGGATAAGCCGCACGTTAATTACACGAAAAAATTGAACTCGTCCGAGGATAATGATCCTGCACTTTGCCATATCCATCTCATTATTCCGCATACTGATTGAAACTTATATTGTCTGTTTTTGCTAAAATTAGCATCTGATTCCGTACGTGATTGCCCTGTTGCCGCAAAAGGCTGCATGCTCGAGTAAAACAAGAGAATTTTTGAGTTTTTTGATATTAAGCTGATAAAATGAACTTTCAGATCAGGAGAGGTCATCCAATACACAGTCATAGATGCCCTAAAGAGGAGGTCTGTTTATAAACATCTAGATGGGTTTTACACCTTAAACTCTAAGATTAATTAGGAACCTCAAGAAATGGACGAATTCAATTGACACTTCCATGATTGGCATTTAGGTTTAATAGATGTATCCTACATTTTATGCCAATATCCTATCCCATATTTTATTTATTTGACATGTGTATTATGACATAATAATCTTTATAAGTCAAAATTGAGCAATATATTATTCCTTCAATTGTAAAAGTTGTCTATATAAATACTAGTAATATATTTATTATTCATAAAAGATTAGAAAAACTCAATCAGACCCTATAATAAAATTAGTTTATTTTAACGGTCTGACATCTGTACTATGACATAATACTATCTTTATAAGTCACAATTGAGCAATTTGTTGTTCCTTTAATTGTAAAGATTGTCCATATAAATACTTGTAGTATATTTAGGAAAAATACAATTTTAACCCTCAAAGTATCTGTCATGATACACATTTGGATCCCAAAATTTCATGCAAAATACGTTTAGTTCTCGAACTTTTTAATTCCTATCGATTAAGGACAAATTTAAAATTCAGTCAATTATAAATAGAAAAAGTCATGCACTTTGCACATAAGTGTTAAATCTCAAGTTCCAAACGTGAAAAAAAATAATACAATTTTAGTCCTGAAAATTTGGGTCATGGTCTATTTTAATCCTCAAAGTTCCAAACACAACGAATTTAATTCTCAAACTTCTAAATTTATACCAATTTAGAATAAATTTGAAAATTCTATTAATTGCAGAATGAAAAACTAATGCACCTGACTGTTAAATTTATCGTGAGATATAACATTTTTTAACCGATTTTAATCGATTTAACCGTATAAATCTCTTTTAACTCTGACTACCAATGTATATGAGACAGATAAGAGACACAGTATAACACTTTCCAACCAATTTCAACTCATTTAACAACAGATTTCACAACGGATTTTATCAAAAATCCGTAAATAAATGATTTATCGACAGATTTGGTGACGAAATCCATCCATTCAATGATGATTTTTCCATCGACATTAATCAGATACTAAATTTGGTTTTGAAACATTGTGAAAATCTTAAATTAGCGATGTGTTTTCATTTTTTTTTCTTTGGTTGCTAAATTTAGCGACAAAAAATCCATTGCTAAGAATAACAGTTACAATAAAAAAAAATCGCTAGTGATTGATATTTTAAAATATTTAAAAAAAAAATTAACGACGGAAGAATGCATCACTAATTTAAAAATATTATAAAAGAGGTTGTTTTTTAGCATGTGAAGTATAAATTTGAAGTAATATATTAATCATTTTATCTTGTTCAATATTTGCAGCTAAATATTTAATTTTTGTTTACTACACGATCGAACTTCACAGCAAACATTCCAAAGATTAATCTTAATAAATGAGTCTCATTAAACTGTAAAAAGTGAATTATTATTGTTTTATTATACCTCTAAAACTAATCTTGAATCAAACTATTGTTTTAATTTATTTGTGAATTATTATTGTGTTATCATCATCCTTTCTTTGTATACAACTTTTTCAACACCGGAATAAATAGGCTGAAATCAATTGAGAGGTATTATAACCCAAGTTAGATTCAATAATCACGTGTATAGAAAGTTTTATAATGTAGATAAGAACGATGAATGGTTAGGCATTAATAGTCAGATTGAAAAGTAAAAATATAGTTAAATGGGTCTTAAATTCGTTAGGAAGTATTATATACCTTGCTATTATTTGAAGAATTAAGGGGCAATGCCGTGACTTTTCCGTTTGTAATGTTAAAAAGTCGAGATGTGTATAAGAGACAGATTTTAGTCTCTGAAGTTCCGCACAAAATACGTTTAATTCTCAAACTTTTTCTTAGGCAATTTTCAATTGGGACATGAACTGTTGGGCTAGAATTGCATTTTCATCATCAGGCATTTAAAAATTGAGATTTAACAATCAGATGTTTATATAAACAATTTTCAGTTGTAATTGACGAAATTTTCAAATTTATCATAAATTGGTTAAAATTAGAAAGTTTGTACCCCTCAATTATACCCAATTCCCATTTTACACATGATCTCAGGAGTTGTCTTGGCTCTGCTTGCAGTGGAAGACCAATTCTTCTGCTTCTAATGTTAAAAGGTTGTCTCTAGCTGCCTCTATTTATTTTGTGTCGCATGCTGGGAATTTGAAGATTTTTCTGAACATAGTATTAAGCCCAACCCAGGCTGTCCAGAATATCTTATCAGCTGTCCAAGCTTTTGTTTACAAGCTACATACAGTTCATAATTGTATATTTAATAAGGAGCTTAGTGTACCTTGAAATTTTGGCCAGAAAATTTTTGTATAATTCTAGCTTTTCAGTATTCTTTCTATTGCTAGCTTCTCTTATACAATGTTTCTCCATTACTGGAGGGCGTTTGGATTTTCCTATGTAAAGCTCAAATGCTGATCCTTTTATCCTTTTCATCATTAAAGTGAACTTTAAAAAAAAAAATTCACTTTACACGTCTAATTTTAGTTTTGAAAACTTGTAAATCAACTCTCAAAATTAATTTATACTTCATCTAATTTGTAACAGAGACAAAATTTAACGGAATTTTTACGCATGTACAATAAATTCAACAGAATGAACAATAACTTACTACAGTATTTTGGGGGCTTATTTCACTTTGTACCCAATAAATTTGTATCTAATTCTCACTTTATACCCTATATTTATTTTTAGACATATTGCACCCTGAACTCTCATATTTATTTAGTTCATTTTAATTTTTAACGTAGTTACTAAAGTTAATAGATGTTCTAACCGTATCTATTACATACCTAAAATGGAACATTCATTAAAATTCTCAACATTATCAAAAATTGGATCAAAGTGGGATGAATATCTAAGAGCTTGAGGTGCAATGTGTCTAAAATTTTGAATTAGGAGTGCAAAGTGAGAATTAATCATAAGTTATTAAATATAGCAAAATTAGAAAAAAAAAAATTACTTCTATAGTACAATATTCTCCTAAACAAGCAGGTAGCATGCACTTAATATCTATTGATTTTGGTAACAACATTAAAAATTAGACCAAAATGAGATAATTAATCTAAGAGTTTAAGGTGTAAAATGCCCAAAACATAAGCATAGAATACAATACGAGAATCGAGTAAAAGTTAAGGAATGCAAGTGGAATAAGGCCATATTTTGGATGTAAAATGCAAAAATCAGTTAACTTTAGTGACATGTTATAAACTAGATTGAAGTGGGACAAATATGAAAGTTGGGGATGCAAAATATCCAAAAATAAAATTGGAGGTGCACAGCGAGAATTAGATATAGGTTATGGCGTGTATAAGGACTAATTCTATTTTGTACTGCTCAACTTATACTTGATTCCTACTTATTTTTGCCAAACTTTAAAAAAAGAGCACTTAGCACCTATAAATTTCAAATTTGTCCCACTTCAACTTAGTTTATAACATGTCAACTAATACGTTAACTGAACTTTTACATTCTAATCCGTATGTGCATTCAGTAGGATGTACAATAATATTTTTGCATATAATAACAATTCTACTAACTTTTCTCACGGGATTACAAAGGGGTTAAAGTGGGGCAAATTTGAGAGTTGGGGATACAAATGTTCAAAACTGAAAGATGATTTGCAAAGTGAGAATTGAATAAAAATTAAGGCGGGCAAAGTGAAATTAATCCAAGTGTAAAATAGATTTAGTCCTAATTTGCTAGTAGCGCTCCTCATGAGTATATATCCAAGAATAAAAAATCTGCAAATTCAAAAAGATATTGCTTGATAACTAAGAAGGTGTTTGGTTAGCATTTGAGAATGAGAATCGAAATAGGATTTATAAATTCTACCACTAGTATGGATTTTTATTATTCCTCCTTACATTTTAGTTTGAATAAGGTTAATGGCTTTCATTCTATTAATAAGTTAATCAATTTGAAATGCAAGTCACATGTGCGGAATGAAAGTGGACATTTTCTAATACTTTCATTCCCTAGAATGATTGCCATATTAATTAACCAAATAACATTTGTGTGTATTATTAAGCTTGATTCTCATTCTTTTCCCTCATACCCATAAACTAAATACCTTCTAAATCTAGCTAGACGTTATACTAGTCAGTTTTAAATAACTGATTAGAAAAAAATTAAAAGAGAAAAAGACCAATTTAGACCTTATTTATAGAAGGTATTGACCATTTCAGTTCTTTATCTATCATAAAAACTAATTTGGTCTATCATCTTTTTTAAAAAAATAACCAATCTAAGGCCTGTGATGAAGATTATAGATAAACGGAGCAAATCCCATGATAATTACACAGGTGTTCACCTGCAATAGGTGTGTTATTAATGATTCTTTTAATTTGCTCAAAATTTCCATCACAAATCTTAAATTGATTGAATTTTTTAAAGGATGAGGGACTAAATTGGTTTTTGTGATATACAAGGGATCAAATTAATTGATACCCTATAATAAGGGATCAAATTAGTATTTTTCCAAAGTCAAAACAGGAAGTAATAGTCTCTTTCGACTTTAAAAGCAATGCATAACTCATCCAAATTGAACTTTGACCCAAGAAATTTGTAACACACCCATGCTATGGTGTGATCAAATTGGATCTTTGTGTTAAAATCTTTAGTACTCAACTATTCTTCACCTAATATGTAGTATTCAATTTATGTTCCATCTAATGATTAAAAAACAGAACAATTGTATAAATAAACAAGGAAAAAATTGTAGAAAAGCATAATATTTACTCCGTCTGTCCTTTTTTTTTTTTTTTTTTATCGCAATTTCACATTTTTGATCAAACAAAATAATTTTGTAATTATTAATTTATATAACTTTATTCAAATTTTTAATGAAATCTATTCAACAAAAGTAAAATTTATATCAAAGATTAATCCATGAAAATTTTATGCTAAATTTTAAAAAAGTTAAAAGAAATTTATTGAAAATTAAGTTACAAAAATTTAATGTGTCGATCAAAAAAGTCAAATAGCGACAATTTTAATAGGACGGAGGTAGTATTTGATTGTCTATTATAATGGCCTACATTATTTATGCCTACAATTAAAGAATTGGTTTCTTAAACTATACGAATTGTGCATTGCCATGGAAAAGCTCTGTGTATTGTTTCTGCCCACAATTAAACAATTGATTTTGAATAGGTTTCAATGGCTTGTCGACAAGGATTTCATGTTAATTTCTCAAGTGTTATATGCAAATTAATATAGATATTAAACCATTTTAAAAAAATGAAGAATCCGTTCTAGGAATGCGTCTTACTTTGCACTTTGTTGTCAGATATTGAATCATTTAGTTAAAATCTTAGTTATAAATTGCATATTTAACCTCTCCAAAAATGCAATTCCATCTTCCACTCTTGAGCTTAATAATTAAAGTGAAAGATGTTTGCAAATAATTCATGTCTTCTGCGTGTGGTGCTGAGGATACTAATTAAGGGTTGCGGGAGGTATTAATACGAGGAAAGTATATATATAGATTAAAAGAAAAATATTGTGTTATGAGTCTTATGACTTATGAGGAAAACGATCTGCATTATCCTACACACAAACATATATATGTCTAAGAGTGAAATGTCATGAGAGTTGATTGAATGATGTATAGGTTTGGCTCTTCTTGTTCTAGCTGTTGTAACTATACGACTATACCTTTTCTTTCTTACTCGTTGAAAACAAAATCTTATTAAGGTTACATTTTCTCATGAATTTCATTTTTTTTTTCTCAAGAAGAAAAAGCGAAGTCTTCTCTTGTGGTATCGTAGGCAAATAACTCTGGATTGTGTATACTTATTATGGGTTGTTTAAAAACTTGAACACATTCGGCCAAATTGTATTGAATTGACTCGACATAATAGAATTATATGTGAGTAGACAAAAAATTCAATAAATATTGGGTTTTAGATTCTATACCCAATAAACTTACCTAATAATCCCAACTCTTTATCTAAGTCAAGATTATTTATAACTAATAATATTATAAATTGGGAACAAATTTTTTGAAAATTCAATTTTCTAAATCGATAATGAATGTTATGTAAAGGGATCAAATATAAAAAAAAATATTTTAAATATTTAGCCTAATTGTTAGAATATTTTATTTTTTAACAAATGAAATACTAAATGTATGTGATTTATATTTTGAATTTTAAAAATCTTGATAAAATTGGATTGTGTTTTCAAATATAGTCGAGTCACAAAGTTTTCGAGTCGTGTTCAAGTTCAATATTTTTAAATATTATTATATACAACTAATAAGTGAAGTTCAGAATGTCTAGAAAAAATGACAAACTTCGGAACTCATGAGCTGAAGAATGGTTCGTAATGTTGAAAATTTGACAATATTAAAACTGATATGCAGTTTTTGAAAAATGTAATAGTATTTAATTTGAATTTTAGGGGAGAAGAGATTATCCAAAGTTAAGATAAATTTTTAATTATTTTCTCCAATGAAGAATGAACAAAAATCGTGTGGTCAGAATCATCGGTAAATAAAGTTGGAATTGGATTTTATTCGCCTATGGAATTCATATCCAAAGCATCACTAATAATTGAAAACTTTGGTAACTAGATAATTGTTGTATGTGACCATCAGTTTCCTAATTTGATTCCTTCCTTTATTCTTCAAAACCTTCAAGATTCAAGCAAAGATGTTATAAGATCCATACGAATTGATGTGTCATAATACTAGCATATTTGGCCTCATTAATCCAATGATACACAAACATAGTAAGACATCATCACAAGTGGGAGAAAACCAATTTCTAGATTCTATATTTAGTTCTGTTTTATTAATTAAAACGAGGTAGTTTGAATTGGGCCAAGATTTGGAGTTAAGAGAGTTGGTCCATATTGAAGCTATTATCATAAATGGCTCTGTTAGAATACTATATATTTTATGTTTTAAAACTTGTATTAAATTTCATACAAGTATATAAAACATATTATATTGTATTGTACATACATTTAAAGTGAACTAATATGATACATTAACGTGACTATAGAATTTTCCTGTCATTATAATCAATATTCGCACCCCAAAAAAAATCTTTGTATTCTATATACTTTGTCTTAACCATAACACATAGAAGAAATATAATCTCGATAGGGATTGGCTCAATTGATAAGGTGTGTATACATGCTCCAAATTCGGGTCCACTAAGGATATTTTAGTAATTTTATTATTACAGTCCAAACAGTCCTAACTGGGTTAAATAATATATATTCAATTCACGGATAGATCCGACACATCGATTATACATATGAATATCAAAATGACAGGTTAAGTTACTTTTCTAATTTTCTAAGTACTAAATCCTTATTGAATGATTTTATGTGGTCGAAATACTGACTTAAATATCAAAATCTACTAGAGGGACAAAGTTTCATTCTTTTTTTTTTTATGTGATCTTAATGTGTGTAATACGTACCAATGCTCAATTTAACTTTAGACTATTCTACACTTATTGCAAACTCTAGCTCAAAAATTACATCAACAAAAATGATCGATCCATTTCCTGTTTCAATCAATTAAAAGGGTGGGCATCTTATCAGGAATGCATGCCGTAATGAAAAACTGCCAAGAAGTCTTTAGGATAACGATGCCGTACTTTGGCATTTGATTCCCAGTTTCCCACAAAGGGCATAAAGGGCATTTAGGCCAAAAATACAGCCTATAAATACGAGTAGAGTCTGTTTTTCTTAATTCATGTGCTAAACTCAACTTCCACAATCACAGCCAATTACTACAATAACATATTTTGGTCAATACTAGAAAAAAAAAATGACTGAGGTGGTAACCAACTACACCATCAACATGACTGAAATCACCGCCGACTACAGTAATCTTCTTCTAATTCTCTGCAAATTTAAGTATATGCATGCATGCGTTTGCATTATTAATTATTACAAAATTTAAATATAAAAAATGCTATAATATCTATGTTCTTGGTATATATATGAAATGCGTTATTGTTTCTTGATGGAAATCAGATGAAATGGAGGAATTTTTCCAGCCCACTGAATTGGAGGAAGCTGTAAAGATGTCAATGATGGAGGAGGAATTCAATCGCATGCATGATGACCAAAATTTATGTATGGCCGGAGCCGGAGGAGGAATGGTGAATCTTACTAATTGCTAGCTAGAGCTCTTGACCCATTTTTCATTCACAATGGTTTGGATGTGGTTTTGTCTGGTTTCATTAACATTGCTAATTTGCTCAAACGAAAATAGGAAGATTACATATGTTAATCTTTTAATAGGTTACAAATTTTTTAAATATTTATCTTTTATTCTTAAATTTAAATTGATCACACCCCCTAAATTCTAGAAGACATTTAAATAAAGGAAAAAAAAAATACCGTTTTAACCCTTAAAATTTGGATCGTGAACCATCAAATTCTCAAAGTTTTATGCAAAACACATCTAGTTTCCAAACTTTATAATTTCTACCAATTTAGAATAAATTTTCTTTTCTGTCAATTACAAACATCAGAATCACCCTGCCCATTTACCTGCAGTGTCCTCACCCATCACCATCTTCCTGTTAAAATTTTAATTTTAACTCTCAAAGTTTGGATCATGGTTATTTAACTTCCGATAATCTCCACAATACTAACTTATTTAATCTTTTTTTTAATTTCTTCCAATTTAACACATATTTAAAGATTCAATCAATTGCAAACAGAACACGTGACTGTTAATTCTATCTTGGGGTATAGCACTTCCCAACTAGTTTCAAACCATTTAACTATATTTTTACTCTTTCGTCTGATTATAAACGTCTAACCATTCACGATTCTCATTTATAATATAACACTACTCATTATCTTTATAGTTACTTTCGAACTGAATAATACGAGGCTCCATTTTTCTAAAAATTCAAGGGCAATCATTGAAAAAGTGAAAAGAAAAATACTTTCTAAAATACAACCTACAACCTATCTGAATGCCAACTCATGAAGAAAATCATATTAAATCACATATTCATAATTTTAAATATTTGATTGAATTTCGTTCTTTTTTCGAAGATATAGTGATAAGTTAGTGGCTTCATCACTTATATAATTTGTCATTTTGTATAAAGTGATTTATTAAAAATAGAAAGGTCCCACTTCTCAAGAAATTTTTTTTTGGCGTAATTTAATTATTTGGTTCTACAGCAAGCACAGGCAATACAAGCAGGCCTTGTTGGTCTTCCAATTTTTAAAACCAAAATTAGTGAAGCCGACAGATCACCACGTGATCAAGATTGCCGAATTTGCAGTGAAAAAACACAACGAGGGGGCCTGAAGAAACTGGTGTTTGTCAAAGTGGTTTCCGGCGTCAAGTGGAGCGTCGTTGCAGCAACTTTCTACGCACTTATTATTAAAGTCAATGGCCACAAGGGTACCTATAACGGTAAAGCACTGATTGCCGAAGCCATAACTGGTCACAAGAAACTCATCTATTGCAGAAGGATTAATTAATTAAGCAATCTTTCAACTGAGGAGGACTCACTGTTCAAGATGATTAATTAATATTATATATAAATGTTATACTGCTTAATTAGTTATCTAGTGTGTGGCTAAGTATCATGTACTGTGGATGTTTAATTAAGATGTACGTACTGCTGACAAGCATGCATGCATTTCCAGTATGTATTGCTTGTTGAAGTTGTACCTTTGTAACCAAGAATAATCATCCACCATTAAATAAATAAGAGCAGTGACTGTTTGAGTTTATATTGTGTTTTGCATGTCAATTACTCTGCTCGTGCATGCTTAATTATGAGT
Source organism: Cinchona pubescens (assembly GCA_025175665.1). NCBI lineage: Eukaryota > Viridiplantae > Streptophyta > Magnoliopsida > Gentianales > Rubiaceae > Cinchona > Cinchona pubescens. The sequence continues at coordinate 138,466 of JANKKI010000465.1, read as the reverse complement.
GACCTACCCCCATAAATATTGAAAATTAGGGTTAATTAATGTACTCATATGAAGTCATGAAGTTAGAGAAAACAAAAATAATTAGAAAGAGGAGGGCTTCTAGAGTCTGCCACTACTCATATGACATGTTTTTGGAGGATTTGTTTTGTAAGTTTTGTAAAATATTAGAAGAATTGTTTAATTTTTATGAGGGTGTAACTAAAATTTTGAAAATATTTGCAAAGAAATTAAAAAAATTTCGAATCTTTTACATAAAACAACAATATAATGTGTCGAGCATAGCCGAAATACATCGGTTACTTTTACGCTAATTATTTTTCACGTACATCAATTTTGAGTTGATTTTGATTTCCTTGAATACACCTTATGCTACTCGATTCCTATGTGAAATCCTAGACGACTCTGCTTACAATTTTGTTGATAAATCCAACATCAAAATAAATTGAAAACTTCATTCATTTTACCAAGTATTCACTGCACTTTTGAATTTGTTCTCTTAATTTCCTTATATTTGATCCACTCACAGAACGCACGCATAATTACAAAATGATGGCATTATTAAACCAAACTCCTTATCAATTAGGAAATATGTTATTGTTAGGTTTTGGTAATTTAGTTATTTAAGTAGTTTAATTTCCTAATACAATTATGTTTAGAGTTGTTATTTCTTATTCTAATTAGTAGTAAATCCCACATAATTAATATATGTGTTGAATAAATTTATCCTCCACTACGTGTTTTTTATGCTAACAAAAAAGCTGCCACAAAAGGGGGAGAAGGCTGTGTTGGAACAAGAAGAGGAAGGGTTATAGAGGAAGAAGGTGGCGGGAGAAGGGTACTGGGAAGGAGGGGACTAAAGAATAAATGCAAGGGGCTTAGAGGAAGATGGTGATGGGTGAGGACACTGCAGGAAAGTGGGGAGGGGGATTAGTGGTGGTGGTTGTTAGCCGGTAAGGAAGAGAGAGAATAGAGGGAAATAGGACTCAGAAATTCTTAGGAATCCAATGCTAAATTGACACCTCTGATGTAGTTATTAGAGAATGATTCTGCATCTTGAAAATGTGAAAATAGAGATAGACCATCGGATTATAGTTCATATATCCTAAATTTTGTTTGAAATTCAACGTAGAAGGGATTATAAGATTCAAGATAAAGCGTAAACTATTTTAACCAATCAAGAAGAGAACAATATCTTATGGTCAAAATTAAAGAATAATATATCTACTTTTCAATTTCTCAAATATTTGATCAATAGCAGTAATTGAAAACTCTCCTTTATTCCTCAAAACCTTCCACATTATCACAAGGCCTTCCTTGACAAACATTCCAAAGGCTATATTTTGTTAAAAGAAAAACAAAAGGAAAAAAAAAAAAAGATCGCTATAGTGCCTCTAATTGTCCATTTCAGTCTTGGTCTTGGCCCCTATTTGTGTTGATTAATTTTTATCCCGTCTACTTTATTTGTATGTAAAAGGCAAAGGAAAAATATGTAGAAAAGCATAACATTTACTTGTTTATTACGATGGCATTTACACTGATTTCTATACAAAATATAGATTTTTTATCTATTCAAGTGATTGTATATTGTGTACAAAAATATTTTAAAAAATTATTGTGAACAAAAATAAATAAAATGTTGTCGGTAATAAATAGTCAAAATTTATGCGCTCTTTATTAATTACTTCTCCAAGTCAAGTGTACCGTTTTCAGTAGTTTTCTCTTATACAAACCTGATGTGTTTATTACAGTTGGTCGTTTATAATTATTTCTGCCCATATAATAAAAAAAAAATTAAGATCTAGATGTCGATTTCTAGAGAACACTATGAAACTGAAGATCTTACAGCCTGCTGAGTTTAATTATGAGATTAAGTACTAAATAAAGTAAAAAGTTGAAATGTCTACATACTTAAGCTCATAATTAAACTCAGTCCTCTTAAGGGTATTAGGTTTCATACATCTGAAGAGGTTGCAAACTTTCAGTAGCCAGTTGACAAATATTTTCGTAAACACTGCTCAAGCGCTTCAATGAAAATAAACAAAGATGTTGAATCACCTTAAATTTCTCCTCATTATCAATTAAAAGAAAAGGATCTTTAATTCCTTTCACCAGAACTCTGTCCTATCTTCCACTCCTGAGATTCTTTGTTTTTTTAAAAAAAATAAAAAATAAAAGAAAAAATTCCACTTATTGAGGCATTTATTAGAGTAGTAGTAGCATCTATCACATATTACAATTTTGAAAGTTAAAAGTATTCAAGGACTAATTTCATTTTGCACATTTCAACATATACGTGCTAAATTCTCACCTCGCACTCTAAATTTTGGTTTCAGACACTTTGCACCTCCAACTCTCAAATTTGTCCCAATTTAATCCCTTTTTAACACTATCAAAAAAATTAACAGTATATAAATTTATTTTTGCATGCAAAAATATTGTTATGCATCCTGCTGAAATTATCTTACACGTGTAAAAATTCCATTAACTTTTTAAACAGCATTAAAGAAAGGGTTCAACTAGAACGAATTTGAGAGTTCAGGGTGTAAAGTGTCTAGAACTAAAGTGCATGGTACCAGGTAGAAATCACGTATAAGTTGAGTAGTGCAAAATAAAATTAGTCCAACATTCAAATAAACACTAGTTATCACTTTTTTAAATGAATTTGTTTGGTATCTGGTTTGAGATAAGAAAAAACACTTTTAAAATGAATTTCAACTAGAAAGTGTCTATATGTGTATTAAGAAAAATCTGTATAAGAAAAAAAAAAATTGAATATTTATATCGTGAAATTACCATGTGTCATATATATCCCTCTCCACTATGTGGTGAATGGGAAGGGCATTTTATCAACAGTGCATGTCCCTATTGAAAATTGCGTAGGAGACTTAGGATAAGCCGTACGTTAATTACACAAAAAAATTGAAAGATAACGATCCTGCACTTTGCCATATCCATCTCATTATTCCTCATACTGATTGAAAAATATATTGTCTGTTTTTGCTAAAATTAGCATCTGATTCCTACCTGATTGCCCTGTTGCCGCGAAAGGCTGCATGCTTGAGTAAAACAAGAGAATTTCCGAGTTTTTTGACATACAAATGATGCATTTCGTCTTTCAGATTAGGAAAGGGCATTCTAGCAAAAGTGCATGCATGCCCTTAAGTGGATGTCTGTTTCATAAAACTAAAAAGGGCTAACAAGGAATCTCAAGACATTGACGAATTCAATTGACAACTTGCATGATTGGCATTTAGGTCAATAGGGTTTTTATCCCACATTTTGTGTTAATATCTTGTCTCATATTTTATATGTTTGACACGTATACTATGAGGTAATTATATTTATAAGTCAAATTTGTGGAATATCTTGTGCTATATTTAGGAAAAAATATAATTTTCACTCTCAAATTTGAGTCGTTATTTATTTTGACCGCCAAAGTTTCATACAAAATACATTTAATTCTCGAACTTATTAATTTCTATCAATTTTGGACAAATTTAAAAATTCAATCAATTACAAATGGAAAAAGTCACGTACTTTGCATGTCAGTGTTAAATCTTAAGTTATAAACGTGAAAAAACAATTTTAGTCCTCAAAATTTGGGTTGTGGTCTATTTTTATCCTCAAAGTTCCAAATACAACGCATTTAATCCTCAAACTTTTTAATTTTTACCAATTTAGGATAAATTTAAAAATTCTATTAATTATACAATGAAAAAGTAATGCACGTGACTATTAAATATACCCTGAAATATAATATTTTTTAACTGATTTCAATCGATTTAATCATATTTTCGTTTTTCTCTCTGACTACCAATGTCTAACCATTCACATTCTTGTCTACATAATAACACAGGTTCCAACCAATTTCAACCTATTTAGCGACGGATTTAACAATGGGTTTTTGATAAAATCCATTGCTAAATGATTTTTATGACCGACGGATTTGGTGAAAATCCATCCGTTGAAAAATGTCTCATTCATAAAATATAGCAACGGTTTTGTTTACGAAATTTCAACAACAAATTTTTCTATCGACAAATCGGTTACTAAATTTGGTTTTGAATTATTGTGAAAATATTAAATTAGCCACGTGTTTTCATTTTGTTTTTCTTTTTTTTGCTAAATTTAGTGATCAATTGCTAAGAATAGCAGTTGGGATACAAAAATTGTCAGTGATTGATGTTTTAAAATATTTAAAAAATATGACCGACGGAAAAATGCATCACTAATTGTAAAAATATTATAAAAGAGGTTACTTATAAGCATATAAGTATAAATTTAATGTAAGTATTAATCTTTTAATCTTGTTCAGTATTTGCAACTAAATATTTAATTTCTATCTCTTATACACATCTTGATGTGTATAAGAGATTAATATTTCAACCCATTTAATCTTGGATATTAATAAATTATTGTTAAATTTTATTAATAATAACAAAATAAAAATTAATTTTGAATCAAACAATTGTTTGATTTATTAGTGAATTATTATTGTGTTATTATTATCTTTTCTTTGTATATAGCTTTTTTAATACCAGATTAAATGGGTTGAAATCAGTTGAGAGGTATTATAACCCAAGTGAGATTTAACAATCACGTGTTTGGAAAGTGTTATAAATGTAGATAAGAATAGTGAATGGTTAGGTATTGACAGTCATAGGGAAAAGTTAAAATATGGCTAAATGGGTCTCAAACTGGTTAGGAAACTGTTATATCCATAAGATGTGTATAACATTGAAAGGGCAATACACTGTAACTTTTTCAGTTTGTAATTAAAAGAATTTTCAAATTTGTCCTTAATTAGAAGATATTAAAAAGTTTGAGAATTAAATGTGTTTTGTTTGGACCTTTAGGGACTAAAATAGATTTTGATCCAAACTTTGAGCGCTAAAATTGCATTTTTCTCACGTCTGAAACTTGAGATTTAACGATCATGTACTTTGCACACTGATTTTTTTCATCAGTAGTTGACAGAATTTTTAAATTTGTTCTAAATTGGTTGAAATTTGAAAGTTTGTACCTCTCAATTATACCCAATTCCCATTTTGCACAAGATCTCAGGTGCTGTCTTGGCTCTGCTTGCAGTGGAAGAGCAATTCTTCTACTTCCCATGTTAGAAGGTTGTCTCTATCTGCCTCTATTTATTTTGTGTGGCAGGTTAGGAATTTGATGATTTTTCTGAACATAGCATGAAACCCAACTCAAACTGTCCAGATGATCTTATTAACTGTCCAAACTTTTTTTTACAAGCTACATGGAGTTCATAATTGTATATTTAATTAGGAGCTTAATGTAGCTTGAAATTTTGACAAGAAAATTTTTGTATAATTCTAGCTTTTCAGTATTCTTTCTGCTGCTAGCTTTGTTTCTCCATTACTGGAGGGCATTTGGATTTTCCTATGTAAAGCTTCAGATGCTGATCCTTTTATCCTTGTCATCATTAAAGTGAAACATTAAAAAAAAAAAAAGAAATCTGTTTGCACCTCTAATTTTAGTTTTGAACACTTGTGCCATCAACTCTCAAAATTATCCCACTTCAATCTAATTTTTTGTAGCGTCACAAAATTTTACAGAATATTTACGCATGTACAATAAATTCAACAAGATATACAATAACCTATCATAATATTTTGGGGGCTTATTGCACTTTGTACCCAATAATTTGTATCCGATTCTCAGTTTGCACCCTATATTTATTTTTAGACATATTGCACCCTGACCTCTCATATTTATCTAGTTCATTCTAATTATTAACATTCCAAAGTTAACGGATGTTCTAACCATATACATTACGCACCTAAAGTGAAACATTCATTAAAAATTTCAACACTATTAAAAATTGGATCAATGTAGTACGAATATCTAAGAGTTGAGGTGCAATGTGTCCAAAATTTTGAATTAAGAGTACAAAGTGAGAATTGATCATAAGTTATTAAGTATAACGAAATTAGTATATATAGAATAATAACTTCTATAGTACAACATACCCTAAACAAGCAGGTAGCATGCACTTACTTAACATAACATTAAAAATTAGACTAAAATGAGATAATTAATCTAAGAGTTTAAGGTGTAATATGCCCAAAACGTAAGCATAGAATACAATATGAGAATCGAGTAAAAGTTAAGAAATGCAAGTGGAATAAGGCCATATTTTGGATGTAAAATGCGAAAATCAGTTAACTTTAGTGACGTGTTATAAACTTGATTGAAGTGGGACAAATATAAAAGTTGAGGATGTATAAGTATCCAGCCTCAAATCAAATGAATGACAAATTCAGAAAGATGTACAATAATATTTTTGCATGCAATAAAAAAATCTGCTAACTTTTTTGACTGGGTTAAAAAGGAGTTAAAGTGAGACAAATTTGAGAGTTGGGGATACAAAGTGTCCAAAGATGATGTGCAAAGTGCGAATGGAATACAAATTAAGATGTGCAAAGTGAAAGTATTCCAGGTGTAAAATAGATTTAGTCTTAATTTGCTTGTAATGCTTCTCATGAGTATATATCCAAGAATAAAAAGTCCGCAAAATCAAAAAGATATTGCTTGATAACTAAGAAGGTGTTTGGTTAGCATTTGAGAATGAGAATCGAAATAGGATTTATAAATTCTACCACTAGTATGGATTTATATCATTCTTCCTTATTTTTTGGTTTGAGTAAGGAATGACTTTCATTCTGTTAATAAGTTAATCAATTTGAAATCCAAGTCACAAATGCGGAATAAAAGTGGACATTTTCTAACACTTTCATTCCCATATAATGATTGCCAGCTATTAATTAACCAAATAACATCTATGTGTATCATTAAACTTGATTCTCATTCATTTCCCTCGTACTCATAAACCAAACACCTCCTAAATCTAGCTAAACGTTATACTAGTCAGTTTTAAATAACTGATTAGAAAAAAATTAAAAGAGAAAAAGACCAATTTAGTTCCTTATTTTTAGGGTATTGACCAATTCAATTGTTTATCTATCACAAAAACTAATTCAGTCCATTATCTTTTAAAAAAATTAACCAATCTAAGGACTGTGATGATAATTGTGGATAAATTAATGGATCAAATCACGTGATAATCAGAGGGTGTTCACCTACAGTAGATCTGTTATTAAAGATTACATTAATTTGCTCAAAATTTCCATCACAAATCTTAAATTGATTGAATTTTTTAAGAACAAGGGACTAAATTGGTCTTTATGATATATAAGGGATCAAATTGATTGATATCCTATGATAAGGGATCAAATTAGCATTTTTCAAAGTCAAAATAGGAGCAGTAATACTCTCTTTCCACTTTAAAAGCAGTGCATAACTGATCCAAATTGATCTTTGACCCAAGAAATTTGTAACACGCCCACGCTATGGTGTGATCAAATTCGATCTTTGCATTAAGATCTTTAGTATTCTGGTTTATTCTTCAACTGATATGTAGTATTCAATTTATGCTCATTCTAATGATTAAAAAACAGAGCAATGGTATAAATAAACAAGGAAAACAATTGTAGAAAAATAAGAGCATAATATATACTCTATGCTGTCCTAGAGACAGTTTATCGCAATTTTACTTTATTGATCAAATGCTCTAATTTTGTAATCATTAGATTTATATAACTTGAATACTACATATTTAATGAAATTTATTAAACAAAAGTAAAATTTATATCAAATATTAACCCATGAAAATTTAAATTTCAAAAAAGTTAAAGAAATTTATAGAAAATTAAGTTGTAAAAACTTAATGTGTTGATGAGAAAAGTCAAATAGTGACAATTTTAATACGATAGGAGTAGTATTTGATTGTTTATTATAATGGCCTACATTATTTATGCCTACAATTAAAGAATTGGTTTCTTAAACTATACGAATTGTGCATTGTCGTGGAAAACACTGTATATTGTTTTTGCCTACAATTAAACAATTGATTTTAGATTTCATATATAGGTATATTGAATAGGTTTCAATGGCTTGTCGACAAGGATTTCATGTTAATTTCTCAAGCGTTCTATGCAAATTAATATAGATATTAAATCACTTAAAAAAAAAAAAAAGAATCCGTCATAGGAAAGCGTCTTAATATGCACTTTGTTGTCATATATTGAATCATTTAGTTAAAATCTTAGTTATAAATTGCATATTTAACTTCTCTATATATGCTGTTCCATCTTCCATTTTTGAGCTTATTAATTAAAGTAAAAGATGTTTGCAAATAATTCTTGTTTTCGGCGTGTGGTGCTGAGGATACTAATTAAGGGTAGCGGGAGGTATTAATACGAGGAAAGTATATATATATATATAGTTGAATCATGGCAAAGTTATAATCAACATGTTCTTCCATACTAACATGTACAATATTTTCTAATCAAATAATATACTTTAGAGCAAATTGCAGATATGTCATAAAGACTATGCATCGATTTGATTTGAGGTCATCAAATTAATAATTTCAAAATTTAATCATCCAACTCTAAAATGAGTTGAAATTGGGTCATTCCATAAAATTCAGTTATTCTGACAATTGGGTACAAAGTGCAATAACTCTCTCTGTATACATCCAATTTTATTCTTGGATTCCTTTAAATTCTCAACTTTTATATTTCTGTCTCTTATACACATCTAATGGTTTAGGTCATGTGCAGTGAATCATCTGCTGCCATAGCTCCCAAAAATAATCAATCTAGATTTTTAGAATTTGATTGTATTTTTCCAAAATATGAGGCAGTGCTCAATAATGCATGAATTTTCTAAAAATCTAGATTGATTTTTTTTGGGAGCTATGGCAATATGAACTGCACATGACCAAAACCATTAGCTATTTGGATTTTTCCTTTGTTAGTCCTATTTTCGCACATAATTGATATGCAATTTTTTTATAGATTGGGAGCATTTTTGAGCACTGCCCATAGTTTAGGGAGCAAAACTACAAATCTTCCTTCAAGAAAAGAGCAAGTAATTTGTGAGATTATTTTCAATTAAATTTCCTTATTCAAATGATGAAAATGAGAGACAGCCCTTGAGGTCCTTCTATTTATATTACTTTGGATGTTGGTTGCTAGCAGATTTCTAGAGTTGATTTTAGTCTTGCTCAATTCTATTTTTGCCTGGATGTCTTGAGCTTGTATAGTATGTTCATGGGTTTAGCTTGTTTAGCTCTCCTTGTTCGACCTGTCACGTTCACACAACCAAATTTGCATGAGCTTTAACTGCAATTGCAGTTGTAACTATACGTCTACACCTTTTCTTTCTTTCTTCCTTTTTTTTTTTTTTTTAATAATGAATTGAAATACATAACAAAGTTTTCAAGTTCTACAAACATACGTGGGAATTTGATTCCCCTAACATCCTCCATACATAAGTTTTTTAACAAAAGTAGAAGAACAAGGCAAAAAGAAAGTCTTCAGTGGTTGGATCCACTTTGGCCAAGAGATCGCGACTCTGTTGGATTCTCTAAAGTTGTGCTTGATCTTCACTCTAGCAAATCTCCTAAGCAAAGCTCTCGCGATGATGGAGGAAAGATGATGAGTGCAATAATCATTTGTATTGATTAAGCCAACAGTAACTTTAGAATCAGCTTCCACTACACGATGAATGTAATTGCTATCTAAAGCCATTTGAAGTCCATCTCTTATTGCCCAAGCCTCAGCCATGTTGTTAGTTGCAAGAACAAGATGCCTGCTAAAGCTAACTACCCAATCTCCATTGTGAGTTTCGAATTATTCCTCCTGTACCTGCCATGCTAGGATTACCAAAAGAAGAACTTTCAGTATTGAGCTTTAAGAAAGGGGGTTGAGGAGGATCCCAACCAACTGCTTCTTAATCAGTTTAGTGTAGGAACGGCAAAGATAGAGAAATTTAACAGCAGCTCCAACGGAGAAATTTAAAAGATCAGGTTTCTTTCTGAGGGGTTCAAAGGTTTGTTTATTTCTATCCAGCCAATGTCCCCAACAAACATAGGGAAATAGTGTGTTCCATGGGATATTATGAAAAGGAGACAAGTGGCATTATTCGAACCAAGCTTCAACCAGTCAATAAAACTAAGGATGGGATTAGAATCTTGAGAATTGGGAAGGTTGAGATTCCTCCATAGAGAGAAGGCTTTAGGACATAATCTAACTATTGCCTCAGAATCTTCATTTGGGTTGCCACAAAAATCACAAACAGAAGATTTGTAGATGTTTCGTTATTTTAGAAAAGAATTGAAGGCAAGGAGGTCTTTTTTAAGCACACAACCAGGTAAAGTGTTTAATGCTACAAAAAGCATTGATCTTCCAAATCTTGTTAAGATGGGAATTATGTCATAGAGCTAGAACTGATATTTCTAGCCATGACATATCTTATTTTCTGTTATATGTTACCATCTGTCTAAAAGACTTGTTTCATTAAGAATGATGTCATCTTTATTACACATCAGTTTCCTCGTATTAATACCTCCCGCTACCCTTAAGAGATGCAAGAGAAATTCCAATCTGAGCCATAACCATTAATGTTTCTAAATGAGATATTGTTATCACCATCAGTTACATAAATAAGGATTCGAATGGTGAAAGTCCCAGCCCATTTATCAGTCCAAAACTTGGCCTTATTACCATTCTTGAGAACCCATTTAGTACTAGAGTTATAAACATTGAGTCCTTTCCTTAATGCAATCTTGTTCACAGAACCGAGGCCCTTCTTAAGTTAGAGTCACAACCAACCAAACTCATCTTTCTTGTCTTTAGAGTTAGAGTCACCCTAAAGAAATCTTCTACTAACTTATCAAGGACATCAGCCAAAGATGCAAGGAAGGACAAACACTGCATGTAAAAGTTAGGAATAGAAGTAATAGTTTGTTGCACCAAAGTTTTTCGACCAGAAAAGGAGATCATGCTAGTCTGCCAAGAAGCCAATTTGTTTTGCACTTTTTCAAGAATAAAATTAACTTTATTTCTAAAAAGCTTGTGACTGAGACGAAAACCTAGTATTTACCTAGATCCTCACAATTTTGATAGATAAGAACTTCATACACAAAATGAAAATGTAAGCTGAAATAATATCCCCTTGCCTAATGCCTCTAAAAGGAAAAATCCAATCAAAAACAACCCTATTATGCAGCACAGCCAATCTAGAAGAAGTAATGCAAACCATGATTATGTTGATAAGCTTGAGAGGTAAATCAAAAAACAACAGAGTTTCACGAATAAAGCACCACTCAAGTTTGTCAAAAACTTTTTCAAGATCCAACTTGATAGCGCAAGAACCATTAGGTCCTTTGAAAAATTTAAGTTTAAAGTTTAATTCTTGAACCAAAAGGACATTGTCAATATCTCTGCTCCCTGGAATAAAGCCAGTTTGATTAGGGGAGATCCAAGATTGCATAAAAGGCCTAATAAGATTGACTAAAAGTTTTGTTAAAACTTTATAAGCTGAGTTACTAAGGCTACTAGGTCTAAAATGCTTGATAGAGCTTGAAGAGTCGGTCTTGAGGATGAGAGAAATAAAAGGGAATGTCATTGGACAATTCACAAAGATGTTCAGAATTGAAAGCATCAAGAAAAAAAGAGACCACAGATTCGCCAATTAAATTCCAAAACTTTTGAAGGAAAGAGAAATGTAAGCCATCAGGGCCAGGTGCATTGAAAGGCTTGAATTCAAAACAAGCATTTTAATTTCAGCATAGAAAGGAATGGAACACAAATTGGATTTGTCAATAAAATCCAACTTCCTTTGAAAATCATAAAAATGAGATTTGAGAAAAGAAACAAAATTCCAAGAGGTAAATATGTTAGCTAAATAAGAATGGATATGCAGTTTAAGGGCTTTGTCCCCTACAATCTAATCCTCAGCATCAGACAAAGAGAATGAATTCTGTTATGTTTCTCCCTGATAAAGTCTTGGTATTAAGATATCTAGAGATCATATCTTCCCAAAGTATATGATTCGTACGAGCTTTTAGGGACCATAATTCCTTTTCTCACTTGAGAATCACATTGTACTCGTCGAGAAGAGAGGGAAATTTCAAGATCAGCCAAGAAAGAGGAATGATGCATGGCAAGAGATTTTAGAATGCTTAACAACCTATTAGAAAGCTTTCTTTTTTTCTTAAAAATGTTATCAGAAGCATCTTTACTCCAAGCCTAAACACTATTAGAGAAAACAACAGCATCTCAAAAAAAAAATTACTGTAATCATGCCAAGAATGCTTAGATGTGTATAAGAGATGGCTTGTATAAGATGTGTATAAGAGACAGCTTTGGACTAGGGATGATCACGGGGCAAGAAAAATAGTTGTGATGAGTATAGGTCAGTGATCATACCTAGTATGAATGAGATAGTATACAGAGGTATTTTTGAGAAGGTCAAGCCAACTAACATTACAAAGTGCTCTATCCAGGCATTCATGAATTATCAAACCATCTTTTCTTCTACCCATCCACGTAAACTTAGGACCATATTAACCTAAATCCATTAGGAGACAATCATCAATCATGTTTTGAAACAAAGAGCATCAGTGTCTATTAATAGGTAGGTACAACCTCTAAAATTTTCAAAGCTTTTGAGAACATCATTAAAGTCCCACACAAGAAGCCAAGGCATAGAAAACTGATTTGAAATAAATATGATATGTTTCCAATAATCAAGTCTTTTATTAAGATGAGGTGAAGCATAGATAGCAGAAAGTAACCATGGGGAAGAGTCTTGGGATACTTAAACCACAGCTTGGATAGATTGATCAGTCTTTTCTACCACATCCAGATGTGTTTCATGAGCATTCCAGAGGATCCAAATCCCTCCTCTAAATCCTTCGGCATCAACAACGGTTGAATTTGTGAAAGGAAATGAGTTACATATATCCTGAGCTGTAAGGCCTGAAATCTTATTCTCCGTGTTGATGATTATCCCAGGTTTGTCAATGCAAATGTACTCAAGGAGGTGCTGTCTAAAACTGAAGCTACCAGCTTCTTAAGCATTCCACGTTAATCTTCATCAAAGGGTTATTAGTTTAGAAGAAGGATGGCAATGACAGACCCAGATCTTTGTTGAGAGTTGTCCCTTTCATCGAGTTTAGAAGTATCCAGACACTTTGAACCCATGGATAACAAATAAAACCATAAAGGTTCGAGAGCTTTGAGTCATCCTCCTTGAACTGAATGTGTAGCTTGCAACCTATGACCTTTAGTTCTAGGGATGAAAGAATGATTCTGCTTAGAGAACCTAGAATGCTTGGAAAGAGAAGGGAAGTGGATAGTACTCTTTCAATGGTGTCTATCCTTGAAAGGATGGTTAGGCTTGGTTCGAGAGGATGAGGGGTTGGTGGCATCTCGTATCTCTGAGGGATCTAGTCGAAGGTCCACAGAATTACAGCTCTCAACAACTGGGCTTGGATAGTAGGCTGTAACAAATGTTGTATTTTTAGGAAGAGAACCAATATTGATATAAAAAAAGAATTCAGAATTTGAAGATCAAGATTTTTGTTATTAATCTGAATTGCATAATATGACTAATATTAATGCTTATTTTGAAAATTTTATTCATGATTTAATTTCGCTAACAAATTAACTAATGTTGAGAAGATCTTGTAGAATTTTGTTGAAGAAGATTTTGAATCATATCTCCAATTCTCCCACTTGATTCAAAATCAAATACTCTTCTTTAGCATGTTGTTAGGACTGCTATTGCCTAGTTCTTGGGCAAAATTTTGTAAGAATGTCCAATCTTTAAACCAGCAATTAGCTTTTTTATGTCCAAATTTCTTGCAATGATAACACTGAATGCTGCCCTTATTGTTGTTGAATCGTTGCTCAAATCCTTTGCCTCCTTCTGTGTATAAGATTGGTATTGAACTATATATAAACTCAAACACTCACCATTCTTCTCAAGTAACCGCCCAACACTTAACAAATTTCGATCAATTTTTGGTACATATAAAACATCAGTAATAATCTTGACCTTTGAACCATACTGAATTGCCACATTACCTTTACCTTTTACCTCAATATACTCTCCATTTCCAATTTTGACTTTAAAAATGGCTGTTTTGTCAAGTTCCCTAAAGAGTTCTTCATCATTGTTCATGTGGTTTGTACAACCACTGTCTATAAGCCAACTTTCGGGGTACTCTTGCTTGCAAAACAGGTTGCTACAAATAATTGCCCATTCGGATATTGTTCAACTAAAACATTCGCTTCTCCTTGTTGTTTTTGAGTCTTGCACACCCTTTCCACATGAACCTGTTGACCACAATTGTTGCATTTGACATCTAATCTCAACCAACACTTTTAATGAGGATGATTTATCTCTTTGCAATAAGGACAAGGTGGATAAATTCCACCCTTTTGATTGCTATTATTGCCTGACTTCCATTGTTGGACATCAGAGATACTTCTCTTTCCTTTTGCCAAATAGGCACATCCTATGTCATACTTTTTTCGAAAAACTATTCTCTGATCATTTTCTTTTCAAAAAGCTCTTCTTTGTTTTTGGACTTGTAAGGCATTTACTAACTCTTCCAAATGTGTATTTTATACAGTTTTAGAATCTTCAAGAGAAGAAATTTTGCTTCGAACCTTTCTGGGAGGCTCACCAAGACTTTTTCTACAATTCTTCTATTCGGAAGCTCTTCACCAATGAGTCTAATTTTGTTGACGACACTTAAGAGTCTTTGAGAATACTCTTTAATGTCCTCTTTTTCATTCATCCTTAAGAGTTCAAATTCTCTCCTAAGATTTAAAATATGCATTTGCCGATTTTTTTCGTTGCCTTGCAAAGCTTCTCGTAAAGCATCCCAAACTTTTTTTGCAGTATCACAAGCCATGGTTCTTATGAATACTTCATCTGTGACTGCACTGTACATGCAAGTCATTTCTTTGGATATTTTCTTTTTCTCATCTCGACTCTGAATGCTGCTCTCTTATTTGAGCAATGATTGGATCTTGAGGCAATGGTTGTTGTTCATTTTGTACCATTTCCCAAAGATCATTAGCTTCCAAGTAAGACTTCATTTTGACAGCCCAAACTTGATAGTTCTGTCCATTAAAAGTTGGAGAGTTGTACAAAAAGTTTTTTGTCATGATGTTTAATTTGAACTGCATAAGAAGACCAATATCAATGCCTATTTATAGGCTTACAAATACCTAAATTATAGAAAAAATAGGAAACTAGTTATAACCTACTATGACTAAATATTGAAAAATTTATTCATGATTTTTTGCTAACAAATTAACTAATGTTGAGAAGATCTTGCAAAATTTTGTTGAAGAAGATTTTGAATCATATCTCCAACAACAGGTTGAAGTGGGTTAGAGGTCGACTATGGAATACCGAGTTCAACCTTCCCTAAAGATGAATCATTCCCATGTGGTGAACTCCCTCCTTTGGAGAGATCCAGGTAGCTGTTGGCATCCTTGAAATGATGTTCTTAGAACTGGAATAGATGTGAGGTAGGTCCAATGAAGTTGAGAGTTCCTTATTGGTTCGAGGTTCATCAGGCTCCAAGGCTTTTGAGGTTGGTTGCTAGTGCAAGACGATGTTGGCGTGGTTGGAATGGGCAGGTTCTATGCTCTGTTTGGATTGCTTGGCTTGGTGCTTGAGATGAGATTAAGGAGATAAGATGACAAGATTCTCCTGTGAGTTGAGAATCTTACAATTTTCATGATTGGTAGCTAGGCTGGGTTCAGAATCTTGCTCTGAGGTTCCCATTTTAGTTTGAAATTTTGAATTATTTGAAAGTTCTTGAGGAGCAGCAAGAGAAGCAGAATCAATAGCCAACAACGAAAAAGCTTGATTTTGGAGAACATCCTCAGAAGGAACAAATGCTTGAAGTGGAATGTTAGTATCGTCAAAACCGGTCTTAAAGGAGCTACTATGGGGAAAAAAGATGTAGCTTTGGGAGAGGGGGAGTCACGTGTAACAGGTGTAAGGATGTAAGTTTTTAGTTTGAGTCACATACATTTGGGAGGAACCAATCTTCAATGTCTTTTCTTTCGGTGACTTACCGACAAGTAAAAGACCATTGAAGATTGGTTCCTGCTTCCAAGACAAAGTGGTTGCAAAGTTGATTGTTTGAGTATAAGGTTTATCAAAACAAAACATCTATTTGTTCTTTAGTGGTAAGTTAAAGGAACAAAGGTGAATTTCTTTGAATGCTTACAAAAGGTAGCCAACATCCTGTGGACCAAATTCATCACCACCATATTTTCTCTTATACACATCTAGATGTGTATATAACCAAGAATAATCATGGACATAAAAAGGCTAATTGCTGGTTTAAAGTTTGAGTCTTATATAATTTCTATGCAAACAAAAGAGATTGTTTTGCATGTCAATATATCTGTCTCTTATACACATCTAGATGTGTATAAGAGACAGTAAATATTGGAAATTAGGGTTAATGAATGTACTCATATGAAGTCATGAAGTTAGAGAATAATTAGATAAAGAAGGGTCAACCACTACTCTTTGAGCAGTTGATCTCAAGAAATATTAGTCGCTGGTGCAAGAGTTAGATTTCGAATCTTTTGGGGACAAGACTATATAAACATATATTCAAAAGATAGCTTTAAAGTTTTTTTAGATTTTAAGGGGAACAAAGTTTAATTTTTAAAGTGGAATGAAAATTTTATAAAATTTTGTGGGGACAAAATAATTTTCAAACTTTTGGAGGCAATAGCCTCTCCCTGCACTCACTACTTCCACCCCTAGTGTGTATCAGACGACGTATGCCATGTGATGATACATAAAATAACAGTATAATGTACATCAAGTTCAGCGGAAGTGCACCTTTTGTTCGGTTACCGCTAATTACGTGCATCAATTTTGAGTTGATTTAGTTTCTTTGGATACATCTTATCCTACTGGATTCTTATATGAAATCCTAACTAACTTTGATGACCCCTCTTACAATTTTGTTGATGAATTCAACATCAAATTGCAGACTTCATTCATTTTACCAAATATTCACTACACTTTTGAATTTTTTTGGCTAATTACGTAGGTCATTTACATTAATCATTTCAGCCCATTATTTTAATATATATATATATATATGTATATATATGTTAGAAAGTGGTTGGATGTCTTGCATCCAAACAAAACTATTCACCACCATGTGTATTACCATTTGTTGTTAGCTTTCTTTTCTTCCCTTATCTATCTTGCAGATTATGGAAGGATTTTTACGTCTTCAATTGTATAGTCATTTCCACCTCCAATTATTCAACTGATGTACATCTATTGGAATTTTTGGGCTATAAATTGAAGCCATTCAGGGAGTTTTAGAAGCACAACAAAAAAGCAGAGAGTGTAGTATTAAATTTTGTAAACTCTCTGTTTTAGTATATCTCGATTTTGAGATATTTGGATATTTGGGGCTTGTTTGGTTTTGTGGAGGTCTATCCAAATTTGTATTCCTCTTGTTGAATTAGTAAAATTCTTCTATTTCGCCCGTGGATGTAGGTCTAATTGATCGAACCATGTAATTTGTTGGCTCTCTATTATATAAGATACAGATCCTCTATTATTGTCGTAGTGGGTTGTAAAATAATTTTGTCGTATTTTTGGGCCAATTTCTCAACAAACTAGTATCAGAGCTCAAAAATACCGAGTTCAGATTTAACAACCATTATGACAATAACAACCATTATGACAATAACAAAGGTCATTTTTGAAAAATTTGACCGGAGTGTCAACTTTGGTCTATGGCAACTCAAGATGAAAGCAATCTTGACTCAGGACGGTGTAAAACAAAAGGCTTTGTTAGGAAAGGAGAAAAAACCTTCAAAAATGACCGATGAGGAATTTGATGAAATTGATGAAAAAGCTCGTTCATGTATCATTTTGAACCTCTCTGATAAGGTCTTGCGTGAAGTTGCTGGTGAAAAGACAGCCCAGGATTTATGGGGCAAACTAGAGACTTTGTACATGAAAAAAACAATAGAAAATAGGTTATATCTGAAACAAAGTCTCTATTTACTGCGTATGGTTAAAGGTACATCTACAACTTCTCATCTTGATAAATTTGATTCCATTATTATGGATTTGGAGAATATAGATGTTAAGATTTTAGAAGAATATCAGGCTCTACTACTATTGTGTTCTTTTCCCCCGTCATTTAAATATTTTAGAGATACCATGTTATATGGAAAAGACACAATTTCTTATAAAGAAATTAAATCTGTTGTGAAATCAAAGGAATTAATTGATAAAGATATTACTAAAGAAATTAGTGACGATCAAGCACATGGTTGCTGTTGATTAGGCGAAGACTAGACAAACATAAAGATTTGATGTGTAATTATTGTCACCAGAAGGGACACATCAAATCTGAATGTTTTAAATTGAAGAACAAGAAAAAGAAAGAAAATGTTGAGCATAATGATAAACAAAAATCCCCTGAAGCTAGTATTGTTGTGGATAATAGCGATGGAGATGTTTTCTTTGTTGGTGATGATAAAAAAACTGTCTAAGAATGATTGGCTTTTGGATTCGGGTTGTTCTTATCATATTTGTTCTGATATACATTGGTTTTCTACTTACGAACCCGTTAATGATGGAAATATCTTTTATGGCCAATAATGTATCTTGTAAAATTGTTGGTAAAGGCACAATTCAAATTAGGATGCATGATAGTATTATAAGGACACTCAATGATGTCAGGCATGTTCCTGATTTGGAAAAGAACATCATTTCCATCATTAGTAGCTGCTCGTGGGTTTGAATATATAGCAGAAGGTGGAGTCATGGAAGTTCAAGTCAAAACGCTCTTGTTGTTATGAAAGCTTGCAGGTTTGGTATATCCAAATACTGTCTCTTATACACATCTAGATGTGTATAAGAGACAGACTTGTATCTTTACACTAAATTTGTTGTTCCAGTTCTAAATTGGCCTATAAAAGCTTTAATGGAGAAGGTGGAGGAAATTTATTATTTGTAAAATTTTAGGATTTGTTTGTGTTGGATACAAGTCAAGGTGGAGATTTGTCAGAAAGTGGTTGGATGTCTTGCATCCAAACAAAATGTATTCAGTTTGGATCCAAGACTATTTGTCCACTTTCTGACAAATCTCCACCTTGACTTGTATCCAACCTGTCTCTTATACACATCTAGATGTGTATAGTCATTTCCATCTCCAATTATTCAACTGATGTATTGGAATTTTTGGGCAATAAATTGAAGCCATTCAGGGAGTTTTAGAAGCACAACAAAAAAGCAGAGAGTGTAGTATTAAATTTTGTAAACTCTCTGTTTTAGTTATCATATCTCGGTTTTGAGATATTTGGATATTTGGGGCTTGTTTGGTTTTGTGGAGGTCTATCCAAATTTGTATTCCTCTTGTTGAATTAGTAAAATTCTTCTATTTCGCCCGTGGATGTAGGTCTAATTGACCGAACCATGTAATTTGTTGGCTCTCTATTTTAATTATTTTTATTCTTAATTATTGTCGTAGTGGGTTGTAAAATAATTTTGTCATATTTTTGGGCCAATTTCTCAACAATATATATATACACGGGTATATATGCATGAGACAAAACGATTTCTACAGCACACTATTTAATAGATCTTCAGCTTGCCATTGATTCCGTGATTAATTGTTTTTATTTACACATTTAAACGTATTACATAGTATTATTATTACTGGAGATTGAATTTAAATTGCTCCACTCACATCCATAATTAAATGTGCCATCCAGTTCCTTCTCTGATTTGAGCAGACAAGCCTTCATTTACAATTATTTTAAGCTCATAAAGATAATCTGTCTTAAAAAAAGGGTATTAGGTTTCATACATCTGAAGAGGTTTCAAACTTTCAATAGCTAGTTCACAAAGTTTTTCGTATAGATTGCTTTAGCGCTTCTATGCAAATGAACAAAGATGTTGAATCACCTTAAATTTCTCCTCTTTATCAATTAAAAGAAAAGGATCTTTAGTTTCGTTTACCAGAACTCTGTCCTATCTTCCACTCCTGAGCTTCTTTGTTTTAAAAAAGAAAAAATTCCACTTATTGAGGCATTTATTAGAGTTGTAGTAATCATCGATCGCATATGGCAATTTTGAAAGTTAAAAATATTCAAGGACTAATTTCATTTTAAACTATACACTTATATCTGTTCTATTAATTTTTTAAGCAGCATTAAAGAAAGGGTTAAACTAGGACGAATTCGCGAATTCAGGGTGCAAAGTATCTAAAACTAAAGTTTATAGTACAAAGTAAAAATCGGATATAAATTGAGAGGTGCAAAATCAAATTAGTCCAACATTCAAATAAACACTAATAATAACTTTTTTAAATGAATTTCAACTAGAAAGTGTCTATAGATTAAGAAAAATCTGAGAGGAAAAAGTTATTGAATAATCATATTGTGCAATTACCATCTGTCATATATATCCCTCCCCTCTTTCCGGTGAATGGGGAGGGCATTTTCTCAACAGTTCATGTCCCTATTGAAAATTGCCTAGGAGACTCGGGATAAGCCGCAAGTTAATTACACGAAAAAATTGGACTCGTCCGAGGATAACGATCCTGCACTTTGCCATATCCATCTCATTATTCCGCATACTGATTGAAACTTATATTGTCTGTTTTTGCTAAAATTAGCATCTGATTCCTACGTGATTGCCCTGTTGCTGCAAAAGGCTGCATGCTTGAGTAAAACAAGAGAATTTCCGAGTTTTTTGACGTACGAATGATGCATTTTGTCTTTCAGATCAGGAGAGGTCATCCAATCAAGAGTGCATGGATGCCCTTAAGTGGATGTCGGTTTCATAAAAACTAAAAAAGGGTTGCATGCTTTCTATCTAAGCTAATGAGGAACCTCAAGACATGGACGAATTCAATTGACAGCTTCCATGACTGGCATTTCGCTTTAATAGATTTTTTATCCCACATTCTATGCCAATATCCTATCCTATACTTTATTTATTTGACATGTGTATTATGACATAATAATCTTTATAAGTCAAAATTGAGCAATATATTATTCCTTCAATTGTAAAAGTTGTCTATATAAATACTAGTAATATATTTATTATTCATAAAAGATTAGAAAAACTAATCAGACCCTATAATAAGATTAGTTCTCTAAAGTCACAATTGAGCAATTTGTTGTTCCTTTAATTGTAAAGATTGTCCATATAAATACTTGTAGTATATTTAGAAAAAATACAATTTTAACCCTCAAAGTTTGGGTCATGATTTATTTTGGATCCCAAAGTTTCATGCAAAATACGTTTAGTTCTCGAACTTTTTAATTCTTATCGATTTATGACAAATTTAAAAATTCAATCAATTATAAATAGAAAAAGTCATGCACTTTGCAAATAAGTGTTAAATCTCATGTTCCAAACGTGAAAAAAAAATACAATTTTATCCCTCAAAATTTGGGTCATGATCTATTTTAGTCCTCAAAGTTCCAAACACAACGAATTTAATTCTCAAACTTTTAAATTTATACCAATTTAGAATAAATTTGAAAATTCTATTAATTGCAGAATGAAAAACTAATGCACCTGATTGCTAAATTTATCCTGAGATATAATATTTTTTAACCGATTTTAATCGATTTAACCGTATTTCACTTTTCTCTCTCTGACTACCAATGCCTAATCATTTACCATTCTTGTCTACAGTATAACACTTTCCAACCGATTTCAACTCATTTAACAACAGATTTCACAACGGATTTTATCAAAAATCCGTAAATAAATGATTTATCGACAGATTTGGTGACGAAATCCATCCATTCAATGACAGATTTTTCCATCGACAAATCAGATACTAAATTTGGTTTTGAAACATTGTGAAAATCTTAAATTAGCGATGTGTTTTCATTTTTTTTTCTTTGGTTGCTAAATTTAGCGACAGAAAATCCATTGCTAAGAATAACAGTTACAATAAAAAAAATTGTTAGTGATTGATATTTTAAAATATTTTTAAAAAAAATTAACGACGGAAGAATGCATCACTAATTTAAAAATATTATAAAAGAGGTTGTTTTTGAGCACATGAAGTATAAATTTGAAGTAATATATTAATCATTTTATCTTGTTCAATATTTGCAGCTAAATATTTAATTTTCGTTTACTACACTTGCAACTTCACAGCAAACATTCCAAAGATTAATCTTAATAAATGAGTCTCATTAAACTGTAAAAAGTGAATTATTATTATTTTATTATACCTCTAAAATTAATCTTGAATCAAACTATTGTTTTAATTTATTTGTGAATTATTATTGTGTTATTATCATCCTTTCTTTGTATACAACTTTTCAACACCGGAATAAATAGGCTGAAATCAGTTGAGAGGTATTATAACCCAAGTTAGATTTAACAATCATGTGTATAAAAAGTTTTATAATGTAGATAAGAAGGGTGAATGGTTAGGCATTAATAGTCAGATGGAAAAGTAAAAATATATTTAAATGGGTCTTAAATTCGTTAGGAAGTATTATTTACCAAAATAGATTTAACATTTAAGGGGCAATGCCTGTGACTTTTTCCGTTTGTAATTCACAGAATTTTCAAATTTGTTCTAAATTAGAAGATAAGAAAAAGTTTGAGAATTAAACGTATTTTGTGTGGAACTTTAGAGACTTGATAGGAAACTAGACAATGACAAAAATTTTGAGGGCTAAAATTGCATTTTCTTACATTTGAAACTTGAGATTTAACAATCACATGCTTTGCACGTGACTTTTTCCGTTTGTAATTGATGAAATTTTCAAATTTGTTCTAAATTGGTTAAAATTAGAAAGTTTGTACCCCTCAATTATACCCAATTCCCATTTTGCACATGATCTCAGGAGTTGTCTTGGCTCTGCTTGCAGTGGAAGAGCAATTCTTCTGCTTCTCATGTTAGACGGTTGTCTCTAGCTGCCTCTATTTATTTTGTGTCGCATGCTAGGAATTTGAAGATTTTTCTGAACATAGTATTAAGCCCAACTCAGGCTGTCCAGAATATCTTATCAGCTGTCCAAGCTTTTGTTTACAAGCTACATAGAGTTCATAATTGTATATTTAATTAAGAGCTTAGTGTACCTTGAAATTTTGATAAAAAAGTTTTTGTATAATTCTAGCTTTTCAGTATTCCTTCTGTTGCTAGCTTTGTTTCTCCATTACTGGAAGGCGTTTGGATTTTCCTATGTAAAGCTCAAATGCTGATCCTTTTATCCTTTTCATCATTAAAGTGAACTTTAAAAAAAAAAATTCACTTTACACGTCTAATTTTAGTTTTGAAAACTTGTACCATCAACTCTCAAAAGTATTCCACTTCAATCAAATTCTTAACACCGTCACAAAATTTAACGAAATTTTTACGCATGTACAATTAATTCAACAGAATGTACAATAACTTACTACAGTATTTTGGGGGCTTATTTCACTTTGTACCCAATAAATTTGTATCCAATTTTCACTTTACACCCTATACTTATTTTTAGACATATTGCACCCTGAACTCTCATATTTATTTAGTTCATTTTAATTTTTAACATAGTTACTAAAGTTAACAGATGTTCTAACCGTATATATTACATACCTAAAGTGGAACATTCATTAAAATTTTCAACATTATCAAAAATTGGATCAAAATGGGACGAATATCTAACAAATAGAATCCTAAAGAGTTGAGGTGCATTGTGTCCAAAATTTTGAATTAGGAGTGCAAAGTGAGAATTAATCATAAGTTATTAAATATAACAAAATTAGAAAAAAAATTACTTCTATAGTTACAATATTCTCCTAAACAAGCAGGTAGCATGCACTTAATATCTATTGATTTTGGTAACAACATTAAAAATTAGACCGAAATGTGATAATTAATTTAAGAGTTTAAGGTGTAATATGCCCAAAACATAAGCACAGAATACAATATGAGAATCGAGTAAAAGTTAAGGAATGCAAGTGGAATAAGGCCATATTTTGGATGTAAAATGCGAAAATCAGTTAACTTTAGTGACGTGTTATAAACTAGATTGAAAGGGGACAAATATGAAAGTTGGGGATGCAAAGTATCCAAAAATAAAATTGGATTTGCACAGCGAGAATTGGATATAGGTTATGGCGTGTAGAAGGACTAATTCTATTTTGTACTGCTCAACTTATACCTGATTCTTACTTTGCATGCCATCCTGTACTTTAATTTTAGACACTTTGCACCTAGAACTCTCAAATTTGTCCCACTTCAACCCTTTTAAATGCCAACTAATAAATTAACGAAATTTTTTCGTGTATATAACAAATTCAGCAGGATGTACAATAATATTTTTGCATATAATAAAAATTCTGCTAACTTTTCGAACGGGATTAAAAAGGGGTTAAAGTGGGGAAAATTTGAGAGTTGGGCATACAAATGTTCAAAACTGAAAGATGATGTGCAAAGTGAAAATTGAATAAAAATTAAGGCGGGCAAAGTGAAATTAATCCAAGTGTAAAATAGATTTAGTCCTAATTTGCTAGTAGCGCTCCTTATGAGTATATATCCAAGAATAAAAAATCTGCAAATTCAAAAAGATATTGCTTGATAACTAAGAAGGTGTTTGGTTAGCATTTGATAATAAGAATCGGAATGAAAATTATAAATCCTACCACTGGCATGGATTTATATTATTCGTCCTTACTTTTTAGTGTGAATAAGGAATGCAGGCTTTCATTCTATTAATAAGTTAATCAATTTGAAATGCAAGTCACATGTGCGGAATGAAAGTGGACATTTTCTAACACTTTCATTCCTATAGAATGATTGCCATAGTAATTAACCAAATAACATTTGTGTGTATCATTAAGCTTGATTCTCATTCCTTTCCCTCATACCCATAAACCAAATGCCTTCTAAATCTAGCTAGACGTTATACTAGTCAGTTTTAAATAACTGATTAGGAAAAAATTAAAAGAGAAAAAGACCAATTTAGTTCAAAATTAAAAGAGAAAAAGACCAATTTAGTTCCTTACTTTTAAGGTATTGATCAATTCAGCTCTTTATCTATCATAAAAACTAATTTGGTCCATCATCTTTTAAAAAAATTAACCAATCTAAAGCCTGTGATGAAAATTGTAGATAAATTAACGGAGCAAATCACATGATAATCACACGGGTGTTCACCTGTAGTAGGTGTGTTATTAATGATTCTATTAATTTGCTCAAAATTCTCCATCACAAATCTTAAATTGATTGAATTTTTTAAGGATAAGGGACTAAATTGGTCTTTGTGATATACAAGGGATCAAATTAATTGATACCCTATAATAAGGGATCAAATTAGTATTTTTCCAAAGTCAAAATAGGAAGTAATACTCTCTTTCAACTTTAAAAGCAATGCATAACTCATCCAAATTGAACCTTGACCCAAGAAATTTGTAACACACCCATGCTATGGTGTGATCAAATTCGATCTTTGTGTTAAAATCTTTAGTACTCAACTATTCTTCACCTAATATGTAGTATTCAATTTATGTTCCATCTAATGATTAAAAAACAGAACAATTGTATAAATAAACAAGGAAAAAATTGTAGAAAAGCATAATATTTACTCCCTCTGTCCTATTTTTTTATCGCAATTTGACATTTTTGATCAAACAAAATAATTTTGTAATTATTAATTTATATAACTTTATTCAATTTTTTAATTAAATTTATTCAACAAAAGTAAATTTATTCGTATATCAAATATTAATCTATGAAAATTTAAATTTTAATGAAGTTAAAGAAATTTATAGAAAATTAAATTACAAAAACTTAATGTGTTGATGAGAAAAGTCAAATAGTGACAATTTTAATACAATAGGAGTAGTATTTGATTGTTTATTATAATGGCCTACATTATTTATGCCTACAATTAAAGAATTGGTTTCTTAAACTATACGAATTGTGCATTGTCGTGGAAAACTCTGTGTATTGTTTCTGCCCACAATTAAACAATTGATTTTAGATTTCATACATCCGTATATTGAATAGGTTTCAATGGCTTGTCGACAAGGATTTCATGTTAATTTCTCAAGTGTTATATGCAAATTAATATAGATATTAAAAGATTTTGAAAAAAGAAGAATCCATGCGTCTTACTTTGCACTTTGTTGTCAGATATTGAATCGTTTAGTTAAAATCTGAGTTATAAATTGCATATTTAATGTCTCCAAAAATGCAGTTCCATCTTCCACTCTTGCATTAGCTTATTAATTAAAGTGAAAGATGTTTGCAAATAATTCTTGTTTTCTGCGTGTGGTGCTGAGGATACTAATTAAGGGTAGCGGGAGGTATTAATACGAGGAAAGTATATATATAGATTAAAAGAAAAATATTGTGTTACGAGCCTTATGACTTATGAGTAGGCCAGTCAATGGGTTAGGTCTAAACCCGGACCCGACCCGTTTAACTATTATAATAAAATATCTGGATCTTATTGTTCGATCTTAATTAGATTTCGAATCACCATTATCCACATCTAGATATGTATAATAGACATTATTGTATATTATTTTATTTTAACCCATGTATAAATACACATGTTCTTATAAATTGTATTAGTGTATTATACAGTACAAATATAAAATGTATTCATAAATATTAATTATGATCTCAATACAATTTGTATAATTTTAAATATGTAAAGTTAAAATCTCTTTTTAATAATTTTATGTGTATTTAAGAGACAAATCTTTTTAAGTTCCGGATTAGGATCAGGATAGGACAAGGACTCGACGGATCTAGATATGGATATACTTTTGTAGAATTTACGAGTCCGAATCCGGATTAATATTAATCGAATAAGTATGGATATCTGTCTCCGATCCATTTACAACCCTACTTATGAGTATTAGTGCTTTATTATTGAAAATTGGATGGGAGACTCATCAGGATATATAAGCCGAAAACATAAAAAGATTGGATGAGGAAAACGATCTGCATTATCCCCTCATTGGAAATTGTTGTCTGTTTTTGCTAAAAGTTGCATCTAATTCCTAAGTGATTCTATGTTTGACAAAAGAGCTGCATGCTTTCTATCTAAAACTATCAGGAACCTCTAGACGTGTATGATTTCGAGTAAGCTTCGCTATGCACAAATTGATCATAATGTAAACAAATGTACTACACAAACCAATTTTGTATGATTTTAACTGTAGCTGCTGTTGTAACAATACGACTATACCTTTTCTTTCTTACTTGTTGAAAACAAAATCTTATTAAGGTTACATTTTCAATTCATGAATTTCTTCTTCTTTTTTTTTTTTTTTTGTCAAGAAGTAAATGCTAAGTCTTCTCTTGTGGTATCGAAGGAAAATAACTCTGGATTGTGTATACTAATTATGGGTTGTTTAAAAACTCGAACACATTCGGCCGAATTGTATTGAATTGACTCGACACAATAGAATTATATGTGAGTTGACAAAAAATTCAATAAACATCGGATTTTAGATTATACCCAATAAACTTACCTAATAATCCCAACTCTTTATCTGAGTCAACAGTATTTATAACTAATAATATTATAAATTGGAAACAAATTTTTTGAAAATTAAATTTTCTAAATCGATAATGAACGTTATGTAAAGGGATCAAATATAAAAAAATGTATTTTAAATATTTAGCCTAATTGTTAGAATATTTTATTTTTTAATAGATGAAATACTAAATGCATATGACATATATTTTTGAATTTTAAAAATCTTGATAAAATTCGATTGTGTTTTCAAATATAGTCGAGTCACACAAAGTTTTCAAGTCGTGTTCAAGTTCAATATTTTTAAATATTATTATATACAACTAATAAGTGAAGTTCAGAATGTCTAGCAAAAATGACAAACTTCGGAGCTCATCGGTAAATAAAGTTGGAATTGGATTTTATTCGCCTATGGAATTTATATCCAAAGCATCACTAATAATTGAAAACTTTGGTAACTAGATAATTGTTGTATGTGACCATCAGTTTCCTAATTGATTCCTTCCTTTATTCTTCAAAACCTTCAAGATTCAAGCAAAGCCTTTTGTCCATACCAATTGACAAATTCATAATACTAGCATATTTGGCCTCCGTTAATCCAATGATACACAAACATAGTAAGACATCATCACAAGTGGGAGAAAACCAATTTCTAGATTCTATATTTAGTTCTGTTTTATTAATTAAAAGGAGGTAGTTTGAATTAGGCCCAAGATTTGGAGTTAAGAGAGTTGGTCCATATTGAAACTATTATCATAAATGGTTCTACATGGGCCTAATTCAAACGTTAGAATACTATACTTTATGCTACTCAAGCGACAAAGTTTCACCCTTCTTTTTATGTGATCCGAATGTGTGTAATACGTGCCATGCTCAATCTAACTTTAGACTATTCTACAATTATTGCAAACTCTAGCTCAAAAATTACATCAACAAAAATGATCGATCCATTTAATTGTTTCAATCAATTAAAAGATATGGGCATCTTATCAGGAATGCATGCCGTAATGAAAAATTGCCAAGAACAGATTTAGGATAACGATGCCGTACTTTGGCATTTGATTCCCAGATTCCCACAAAGGGCATAATTTCATTTAGGCAAAAAATATAGCCTATAAATACGAGTAGAGTCTGTTTTTCTTAATTCATCTGCTAAACTGTCTTTCCACAATCACATGTGTATAAGAGACAATAACATATTTTCGTCAATACTTTAAAAAAAAAATTCCTGAGGTGGTAACCAACTACACCATCAACATGACTGAAATCACTGCCGACTACAGTAATCTTCTTTCTCTAATTCTCTGCAAATTTACGTATATGCATGCATGCGTTTGCATTATTAATTATTACAAAATTTAAATTAAAAAATGCTATAAATCTATGTTCTTGGTATATATATGAAATGCGTTATTGTTTCTTGATGGAAATCAGATGAAATGGAGGAATTTTTCCAGCCCACTGAATTGGAGGAAGCTGTAAAGATGTCAATGATGGAGGAGGAATTCAATCGCATGCATGACGACCAAAATTTATGTATGGCCGGAGCCGGAGGAGGAATGGTGAATCTTACTAATTGCTAGCTAGAGCTCTTGACCCATTTTTCATTCACAATGGTTTGGATGTGGTTTTGTCTGGTTTCATTAACATTGCTAATTTGCTCAAACGAAAATAGGAAGATTACATATGTTAATCTTTTAATAGGTTACAATTTTTATAAATATTTATCTTTTATTCTTAAATTTAAATTGATCACACCCCCTAAAGATATAGAATTACATTTAACCATAAATTTTTCATGCAATCACCGTTTTAACCCTTAAAATTTGGATCGTGAACCATTTTGGTTCTCAAAGTTTTATGCAAAACACATTTAGTTTCCAAACTTTATAATTTCTACCAATTTAGAACAAATTTAAAAATTCTGTCAATTACAAACAGAAAAGAATCACGTGCAAATAACGTGACTGTTAAATCTCAAGCTCTAAACGTATAAAAATAAAATTTTAACTCTCAAAGTTTGGATCATGGTTTATTTATTCCGGTCAAGTTCCAAATACAACGTATTTAATCTTCAAATTTTTTAATTTCTTCCAATTTAACACATATTTAAAGATTCAATCAATTGCAAACAGAACACGTGACTGTTAATTCTATCTTATAAGATAGCACTTCCCAACTAGTTTAAAAGATTTAACTATATTTTTACTCTTTCGTCTGATTATAAACGTCTAACCATTCACGATTCTCATTTATAATATAACACTACTCATTATCTTTATAGTTACTTTCGAACTGAATAATACGAGGCTCACATTTTTCTAAAAATTCAAGGGCAATCATTGAAAAAGTGAAAAGAAAAATACTTTCTAAACTACAACCTACAACCTATCTAATGCCAACTCATGAAGAAAATCATATTAAATCACATATTCACAATTTTAAATATTTTATTGAATTTCGTTCTTTTTTCGAAGATATAGTGATAAGTTAGTGGCTTCATCACTTATATAATTTGTCATTTTGTATAAAGTGATTTATTAAAAATAGAAAGGTCCCACTTCTCAAGAATTTTTTTTTTTTTTGGCGTAATTTAATTATTTGGTTTACAGCAAGCACAGGCGCCCCAAGCAGGCCTTGTTGGTCTTCCAATTCCAAAACCAAAACTGGTGAAGCCGACAGATCACCACGTGATCAAGATTGCCGAATTTGCAGTGAAAAAACACAACGAGGGGGCCGGAACCAAACTGGTGTTTGTCAAAGTGGTTTCCGGCGTCAAGTGGAGCGTCGTTGCAGCAACTTTCTACGCACTTATTATTAAAGTCAATGGCCACAAGGGTACCTATAACGGTAAAGCACTGATTGCCGAAGCCATAACTGGTCACAAGAAACTCATCTATTGGAAGGATTAATTAATTAAGCAATCTTTCAACTGAGGAGGACTCACTGTTCAAGATGATTAATTAATATTATATATAAATGTTATACTGCTTAATTAGTTATCTAGTGTGTGGCTAAGTATCATGTACTGTGGATGTTTAATTAAGATGTACGTACTGCTGACAAGCATGCATGCATTTCCAGTATGTATTGCTTGTTGAAGTTGTACCTTTGTAACCAAGAATAATCATCCACCATTAAATAAATAAGAGCAGTGAGTGTTTGAGTTTATATTGTGTTTTGCATGTCAATTACTCTGCTCGTTGCAGAGAATTAGAAGAAGTGACCTGTTTTCATAAATATTGAAAATTAGGGTTAATTAATGTACTCATATGAAGTCATGAAGTTAGAGAAAACAAAAATAATTAGAAAGAGGAGGGCTCTTCTAGAGTCTGCCACTACTCATATGACATGTTTTTGGAGGATTTGTTTTGTAAGTTTTGTAAAATATTAGAAGAATTGTTTAATTTTTATGAGGGTGTAACTAAAATTTTGAAAATATTTGCAAAGAAATTAAAAAAATTTCGAATCTTTTACATAAAACAACAATATAATGTGTCGAGCATAGCCGAAATACATCGGTTACGATTACGCTAATTATTTTTCACGTACATCAATTTTGAGTTGATTTTGATTTCCTTGAATACACCTTATGCTACTCGATTCCTATGTGAAATCCTAACTTCGACGACTCTGCTTACAATTTTGTTGATAAATCCAACATCAAAATAAATTGAAAACTTCATTCATTTTACCAAGTATTCACTGCACTTTTGAATTTGTTCTTTAATGTTGTAACTATATTTGTATTTTTCACAGAACGCACGCATGTTACAAAATGATGGCAAACATTAAACCAAACTCCTTATCAATTAGGAAATATGTTAGAATTTGTTAGGTTTTGGTAATTTAGTTATTTAAGTAGTTTAATTTCCTAATACAATTATGTTTAGAGTTGTTATTTCTTATTCTAATTAGTTTTCTAGGTTTTCTTGGTAGTTAAATTTGTTACCCTATAAATAGAGAATTTGGTTAGTTT
This sequence comes from Cinchona pubescens, assembly GCA_025175665.1. Taxonomy (NCBI): domain Eukaryota; kingdom Viridiplantae; phylum Streptophyta; class Magnoliopsida; order Gentianales; family Rubiaceae; genus Cinchona; species Cinchona pubescens. The sequence goes on along the minus strand of JANKKI010000465.1, from coordinate 107,074 downwards.
ATTCAATTGGGAAGAGTTGAGTTGAGAGAGTCCAGAATAGAGAGATTCTAGCCTAATGGTAAGGCTATTATGCCGTGGGTTTATGCGGGTCTCAATATGAGGGTCCGATGTGCGTTATTTTGTAACTTTTCCTCTTCTCTCACATATTTTTATATGTGTTGAATAAATTTATCCTCCACTGTGTGTTTTTTATGCTAACAAAAAAGCTGCCACAAAAGGGGGAGAAGGCTGTGTTGGAACAAGAAGAGGAAGGGTTATAGAGGAAGAAGGTGGCGGGAGAATCTACTGGGAATAGGGGACTAAAGAATAAATGCAATCTAGATGCAGGAAATGGTGATGGGTGAGGACACTGCAGGAAAGTGGGGAGGGGGATTAGTGGTGGTGGTTGTTAGCCGGTAAGGAAGAGAGAGAATAGAGGGAAATAGGAGAAAAATTAGAGAAAAGAAAAATGCTAAATTGACACCTCTGATGTAGTTATTAGAGAATGATTCTGCATCTTGAAAATGTGAAAATAGAGATAGACCATCGGATTATAGTCCATATATCCTAAATTTTGTTTGAAATTCAACGTAGAAGGGATTATAAGATTCAAGATAAAGCGTATTGATTTTAACTTTCAAGAAGAGAACAATATCTTATGGTCAAAATTAAGGAATAATATATCTACTTTTCAATTTCTCAAGTATTTGATCAATAGCAGTAATTGAAAACTCTCCTTTATTCCTCAAAACCTTCCACATTATCACAAGGCCTTCCTTGACAAACATTCCAAAGGCTATATTTTGTTAAAAGAAAAACAAAAGGAAAAAAAAAAAAAGATCGCTATAGTGCCTCTAATTGTCCATTTCAGTCTTGGTCCTTGGCCCCTATTTGTGTTGATTAATTTTTATCCCGTCTACTTTATTTGTATGTAAAAACCGCAAAGGGAAAATATGTAGAAAAGCATAACATTTACTTGTTTCAATGATTTATCTGATCTTTTATACAAAATATAGCCTTTTTTATCCTGTCTCTTATACACATTGTATATTGTGTACAAAAGTGTTATTAAAAATTAGACAAGAATGTAAATGAAATAAAATGTTGTCGGTAATAAATAGTCAAAATTTATGCGCTCTTTATTAATTACTTCTCCAAGTCAATGTGTACTGTTTTCAGTAGTTTTCCCAATGAAAAACCAATCATGTTTATTACAATTGGTCGTTTACATTATTTCTGCCCATATAAAAAAAAAAAAAAAAAGTAAGAGACAAATGTCGATTTCTAGAGAACACTATTTAATGAAGATCTTCAGCCTGCCATTGATTTCATGATTAATTGTGTTTTATTTAGACATTTCAACTTTTTACATAGCATTAGTATTACTAGATTGATTGAGTTTAAATTGCTCCACTCGCATCCATAATTAAATATGCCATTCAGTTCCTTCTCTGATTTGAGCAGGCAAACCTTTATTTACATACTTAAGCTCATAATTAAACTCAGTCCTCTTAAGGGTATTAGGTTTCATACATCTGAAGAGGTTGCAAACTTTCAGTAGCCAGTTGACAAATATTTAAATAAAACACAATTAATCATGCGCTTCAATGAAAATAAACAAAGATCTTGAATCACCTGTCTCTTCTCCTCATTATCAATTAAAAGAAAAGGATGAAGAATTCAATTCACCAGAACTCTGTCCTATCTTCCACTCCTGATATTCTTTGTTTTTTTAAAAAAAAAAAAAAATAAAAGAAAAAATTCCACTTATTGAGGCATTTATTAGAGTAGTAGTAGCATCTATCACGTATTACAATTTTGAAAGTTAAAAAATATTAAGGACTAATTTCATTTTGCACATTTCAACTTATACGTGCTAAATTCTCACCTCGCACTCTAAATGTCTTTTGGTTTCAGACACTTTGCACCTCCAACTCTCAAATTTGTCCCAATTTAATCCCTTTTTAACACTATCAAAAAAATTAACAGTATATTTATTTTTGCTTGCAAAAATATTGTTATGCATCCTGCTGAAATTATCTTACACGAAAAATTCCATTAACTTTTTAAACAGCATTAAAGAAAGGATTCAACTAGAACGAATTTGAGAGTTTAAGGTTTAAAGTGTCTAGAACTAAAGTGCATGGTACAAAGTAGAAATCATGTATAAGTTGAGTAGTGCAAAATAAAATTAGTTCAACATTCAAATAAACACTAGTTATCACTTTTTTAAATGAATTTGTTTGGTATCTGGTTGAGATAAGAAAAAACACTTTTAAAATGAATTTCAACTAGAAAGTGTCTATAGATTAAGAAAAATCTGAAAGAAAAAATTATTGAATAAGCATATCGTGAAATTACCATCTGTCATATATATCCCTCTCCACTCTGTGGTGAATGGGAAGGTTTGATGCATTTTATCAACAGTGCATGTCCCTATTGAAAATTGCGTACGAGACTTAGGATAAGCCGTACGTTAATTACACGAAAAAATTGGATAACGATCCTGCACTTTGCCATATCCATCTCATTATTCCTCATACTGATTGAAAAATATATTGTCTGTTTTTGCTAAAATTAGCATTTGATTCCTACCTGATTGCCCTGTTGCCGCGAAAGGCTGCATGCTTGAGTAAAACAAGAGAATTTCTGAGTTTTTTGACATACAAATGATGCATTTCGTCTTTCAGATTAGGAAAGGGCATTCTAGCAAAAGTGCATGCATGCCCTTAAGTGGATGTCTGTTTCATAAAAAAGAAAAAGGGCTAACAAGGAACTTCAAGATATTGACGAATTCAATGGACAACTTGCATGATTGGCATATAGGGAATAGGATTTTTATCCCACATTTTATGTTAGTATCTTGTCTTATATTTTATATGTACTGACACGTATACTATGAGGTAATTATATTTCTATAAGTCAAATTAGTGGAATATCTTGTGCTATATTTAGGAAAAAATATAATTTTAACTCTCAAATTTTGAGTCGTGATTTATTTTGACTGCCAAAGTTTCATACAAAATACATTTAATTCTCGAACTTTTTAATTTCTATCAATTTTGGACAAATTTAAAAATTCAATCAATTGCAAATGGAAAAAGTCACGGACTTTGCATGTAAGTGTTAAATCTTAACTTCTAAACGTGAAAAAACAATTTTAGTCCTCAAAATTTGGGTTGTGGTCTATTTTAATCCTCAAAGTTCCAAATACAATGCATTTAATCCTCAAACTTTTTAATTTTTACCAATTTAGGATAAATTTAAAATTTCTATTAATTATAGAATAAAAAAGTAATGCACGTGATTGTTAATATACCCTGAAATATAATATTTTCTAACTGATTTCAATCGATTTAACCGTATTTTTGTTTTTCTCTCTAACTACCAATGTCTAACCATTCACATTCTTGTCTACATATCTATAACACTTTCCAACCGATTTCAACCTATTTAGCGACGCATTTAACAATGGGTTTTTGACTTTTTCAAATTTACTAAATGATTTGTCGATAGAAATTTGTTATTTATGAAATTTGGTCCTCGATTTTCAAATTTGTCCCATTCGTATGCTATACGAATTTGGAATCTTTTTCAATAACAAATTTTTCTATCGACAAATCGGTTAGTAAATTTGGTTTTAAATTATTGTGAAAATTTTAAATTAGCCACGTGTTTTCATTTTTTTTCTTTTTTTTGCTAAATTTAGTGATTGAAAATTCATTGCTAAGAATAGCAGTTGGAACACATAAATTGTTAGTGATTGATGTTTTAAAATATTTAAAAAATATGAACGACGGAAAAATGCATCACTAATTTAAAAATATTATAAAAGAGGTTACTTATGAGCACATGAAGTATAAATTTGATGTAATATATTAATCATTTAATCTTGTTCAATATTTGCAACTAAATATTTAATTTCTATTTACTACAACACCAACTTCAGTAAACATTTTAAAGATTAACCTTGATAAATGAGTCTCATTGAACTGTAAAAAATGAATTATTGTTATTATTTTATTATACGTCAAAAATTAATCTTGAATCAAACTATTGTTTTATTTATTAGTGAATTATTATTGTGTTATTCATTATTTTCATTGAAGCGCTTGAGCAGTGTTTACGAAAATATTTGTCAATGGGTTGAAATCAGTTGAGAGGTATTATAACCCAAGCCAGATTTAACAATCACGTGTATGGAAAGTGTTATAATGTAGATAAGAATGGTGAATGATTAAACATTGACAGCCGTAGGAAAAAGTTAAAATATGGCTAAATGGGTCTCAAACTGGTTAGGAAGTGTTATATCCCAAGATAGATATAACAATGAAGGGGCAATGCCTGTAACTTTTTCAGTTTGTAATTAAAAGAATTTTCAAATTTGTCCTTAATTAGAAGATATTAAAAAGTTTGAGAATTAAATGTGTTTTGTTTGGAACTTTAGGGGACTAAACTAGATTTTGACCCAAACTTTGAGGGCTAAAATTGTATTTTCTCACGTCTGAAACTTGAGATTTAACAATCATGTACTTTGCACGTGATTTTTTCATCATGTAATTGTGGGTTTGTTACAAATTTCTTGGGTCAAATTCCTACGGCTGTCAATGTTTAATCATTCACCATAGATCTTATCTAAGAATAACACTTTCACTGCAAGCGGAGCCATGTCTCTTATACACATCTAGATGTGTATCTTATAGACAGGACTATTTATTTTGTGTGGCAGGTTAAGAATTTGAAGATTTTTCTGAACATAGCATTAAGCCCAACTCAAACTGTCTAGATGATCTTATTAACTGTCCAAGATTTTTTTTACAAGCTACATGGAGTTCATAATTGTATATTTAATTAGGAGCTTAATGTAGCTTGAAATTTTGACTAGAAAAATTTTGTATAATTCTAGCTTTTCAGTATTCTTTCTGCTGCTAGCTTTGTATTTTTCTCCATTACTGGAGGGCATTTGGATTTTCCTGTGTAAAGCTTAAATGCTAATCCTTTTATCCTTGTCATCATTAAAGTGAACTTTAAAAAAAAAAAAAAAAATCTTTTTGCACCTCTAATTTTAGTTTTGAACACTTGTGCCATCAACTCTCAAAATTATCCCACTTCAATCTAATTTTTAGTAGCGTCACAAAATTTAACGGAATATTTACGCATGTACAATAAATTCAATAGGATATACAATAACCTATCTTAATATTTTGGGGGCTTATTGCACTTTGTACCCAATAATTTTTATCCGATTCTCATTTTGCACCCTATATTTATTTTTAGACATATTGCACCCTGAACTCTCATATTTATCTAGTTCTTCCAATTTTTAACATTCCAAAGTTAACGGATGAGAACCATATACATTACGCACCTAAAGTGAAACATTCATTAAAATTTTCAACATTATTAAAAATTGGATCAAAGTAGTACGAATATATAAGAGTTGAGGTTCAATGTGTCCAAAATTTTGAATTAGGAGTACAAAGTGAGAATTGATCATAAATTATTAAGTATAACGAATTAGTAATAATTACTTCTATAGTACAACATTACCCTAAACAAGCGGGTAGCATGCACTTACTTAACATTCGTTAATGTCTCTTATACACATTAATTTGACTCAAAATATTCGAATTAATCTAAGAGTTTAAGGACTAATATGAAGATGTCTATAAGAGACAGAATTAATATGAATTTTACAGGAAAAGTTAAGGAATCAAGTGGAATAAGGCCATATTTTGGATGTAAAATGCGAAAATCAATTAACTTTAGTGACGTGTTATAAACTTGATTGAAGTGGGACAAATATAAAAGTTGAGGATGCAAAGTATTCAAAAATAAAATTGGATGTGCACAGCGAGAATTGGATATAAGTTATGGCGTGTAGAAGGACTAATTCTATTTTGTATTGCTCAACTTATACTTGATTCATACTTTGCATGCCAAATCATTAATTTTAGACACTTTGCACCCAAAACTCTCAAATTCGTCTCAAAAATCAGTCCTTTTGAATGCCGACTAATAAATTAACAGAATTTTTTCATGTATATGACAAATTCAGAAAGATGTACAATAATATTTTTGCATACAATAAAAAATCTGCTAACTTTTTTGACGGGGTTAAAAAGGAGTTAAAGTGGGACAAATTTGAGAGTTGGGGATACAAAGTGTCCAAAGATGATGTGCAAAGTGTGAATTGAATATAAATTAAGGCGGGCAAAGTGAAAGTAATCCAGGTGTAAAATAGATTTGGTCTTAATTTGCTTGTAATGCTTCTCATGACTATATATTAAACAAGAATAAAAAGTCCGGAAAATCAAAAAGATATTGCTTGATAACTAAGAAGGTGTTTGGTTAGCATTTGAGAATGAGAATCGAAATAGGATTTATAAATTCTAACACTAGTATGGATGTATATCATTTTTCCTTACTTTTTGGTTTGAGTAAGGAATGGCTTTCCATTCTGTTAATAAGTTAATTAATTTGAAATCCAAGTCACAAATGCGGAATAAAAGTGGACATTTTCTAACACTTTCATTCCCATATAATGATTGCCATATTAATTAACCAAATAACATTTGTGTGTATTATTAAGCTTGATTCTCATTCTTTTCCCTCATACCCATAAACTAAATACCTTCTAAATCTAGCTAGACGTTATACTAGTCAGTTTTAAATAACTGATTAGAAAAAAATTAAAAGAGAAAAAGACCAATTTAGTTCCTTATTTTTAGGGTATTGACCAATTCAATTCTTTATCTATCACAAAAACTAATTCGGTCCATCATCTTTTAAAAAAATTAACCAATCTAAGGACTGTGATGATAATTGTGGATCACGTGATAATCATAGGGTGTTCACCTACAGTAGATCTGTTATTAACAATTACATTAATTTGCTCAAAATTTCCATCTCAAATCTTAAATTGATTGAATTTTTTAAGAACAAGGTTGGAGTTGGGTCTTTATGATATATAAGGGATCAAATTGATTGATATCCTATGAAAAGGGATCAAATTAGTATTTTTTTCAAAGTCAAAATAGGAAGTAATACTCTCTTTCCACTTTAAAAGCAGTGCATAACTCATCCAAATTGATCTTTGACCAAGAAATTTGTAACACACCCACGCTATGGTGTGATCAAATTCGATCTTTGCATTAAAATCTTTAGTACTCTGGTTTATTCTTCAACTGATATGTAGTATTCAATTTATGCTCCTTCTAATGATTAAAAAACAGAACAATTGTATAAATCAACAAGGAAAAAATTGTAGAAAAGCATAATATATACTCTCTCTGTCCTAGTTTTTTTTTATCGCAATTTGACTTTTTTGATCAAATAAAATAATTTTGTAATTATTAACTTCTGATAACATTAAACAATATACAGAGTTTTACAACAATAAACAATTCACATGTTTAAGAAAAGTCAATTCTTGACAATTTTAATACGATAGGGGTAGTATTTGATTGTTTATTATAATGGCCTACATTATTTATGCCTACAATTAAAGAATTGGTTTCTTAAACTATGTGAATTGTGCATTGTTGTGAAAAACTCTGTATATTGTTTTTGCCTACAATTAAACAATTGATTTTAGATTTCATACATGAGTATATTGAATAGGTTTCAATGGCTTGTCGACAAGGATTTCATGTTAATTTCTCAAGCGTTCTATGCAAATTAATATAGATATTAAATCACTTTAAAAAAAAATTATTAATATGAGGAAAGTATATATATATATATATAGGTTAAAAGAAAAATATTGTGTTATGAGTCTTATGACTTATGAGTATTAGTGTTGTATTATTGAAAAGATTTATTGTCACTCCATTACTTTATGTAACATTTAGTAAGCTAAAAATTATTTATACACGAACTCATGGCAGTTATAATCAACATTTTCTTCCATACCATCATGTACAATATTTTCTAATCAACTAATATACTTTAGAGCAAATTGCAAATATGGTCATTAAACTATGCATCGATTGATTTGAGGTCATCAAATTAATAATTTCAAAAATTAATCATCGAACTCTAAAATGAGTTGAATTTGAGTCATTCCATAAAATTCAGCTGCTACAGCAAGTTTGTCACTTTTTGCACAAGTAAATTCATTAAACATTTTAAAGGAATAAGAACAAACTGCAAATAAGGTCATTGAACTATTTGTACTGTCTAAAATATGAATTGATTGGGTTTGTTTAAATTATGTATAATCGGACAAACCATCCCAAAATGAAGTCCTATTTAGTTAATATTCATAATTGGAGGTCAGTTTTGCCACAACTGCATGAATTTTCTAAAAATCTAGATTGATTTTTTTTGGGAGCTATGGCAATTATGAATATTAACTAAATAGGACTAGCATTTTGGGATATTTTTCCTTTATTAGTCATATTTTCGCACATAATTGATATGCAATTTTTTTATAGATTGGGAGCATTTTTTAGCACTACTCATAGTTTAGGGAGCAAAACTACAAATCTTTCTTCAAGAAAAGAGCAAGTAATTTGTGAGATTATTTTCAATTAAATTTCCTTAGTTCAAATGAGAAAATGAGAGCTTTGAGGTCCTTCTATTTATATTACTTTGGATGTTGGTTGCTAGCAGATTTCTAGAGTTGATTTTAGTCTTGCTCAATTCTATTTTTGCCTAGATGTCTGAGCTTGTATAGTATGTTCATGGGTTTAGCTTGTTTAGCTCTCCTTGTTTGACCTGTCACGTTCACACAACCAAATGTGCATGAGTTTAACTGCAATTGCAGTTGTAACTATACGTCTACACCTTTTCTTTCTTTCTTCCTTTTTTTTTTTTAATAATGAATTGAAATACATAACAAAGTTTTCAAGTTCTACAAACATACGTGGGAATTTGATTCCACCTAACATCCTCCATACATAAGTTTTTTAACAAAAAGTAGAAGAACAAGGCAAAAAAGAAAGTCTTCAGGCTGGTTGGATCCAACTTTGGCCAACAGATCTACGACTCTGTTGAATTCTCTATGTTCTGCTTGATCTTCACTCTAGCAAATCTCCTAAGCAAAGCTCTGCAGTCGCTGATGATGGAGGAAAGATGATGAGTGCAATAATCATTTGTATTGATTAAGCCAACAGTAACTTTAGAATCAGCTTCCACTACACGATGAATGTAATTGCTATCTAAAGCCATTTGAAGTCCATCTCTTATTGCCCAAGCCTCAGCCATGTTGTTAGTTGCAAGAACAAGATGCCTGCTAAAGCTAACTACCCAATCTCCATTGTGGTTTCGAATTATTCCTCCTGTACCTGCCATGCTAGGATTACCAAAAGAAGAACCTTCAGTATTGAGCTTTAAGAAAGGGGGTTGAGGAGGATCCCAATCAACTGCTTCTTAATCAGTTTAGTGTAGGAAGGAGTAGATGCAAAGATACAGAAATTTAACAGCAGCTCTAACGGAGAAATTTAAAAGATCAGGTTTCTTTCTGAGGGGTTCAAAGGTTTGTTTATTTCTATCCAGCCAAAGGCCCTTTTTTTAAGGGATTAGTGTGTTCCATGGGATATTATGGATAAGGAGACAAGGTGGCATTATTCGAACCAAGCTTCAACCAGTCAATAAAACTAAGGATGGGATTAGAATCTTGAGAATTGGGAAGGTTGAGATTCCTCCACAGAGAGAAGGCTTTAGGACATAATCTAACTATTGCCTCAGAATCTTCATTTGGGTGGCCACAAAAATCACAAACAGAAGATTTGTAGATGTTTCGTTTTTTTAGAAAATAATTGAAGGCAAGACTTTTTTAAGCACACAACCAGGTAAAATGTTTAATGCTACAAAAAGCATTGATCTTCCAAATCTTGTTAAGATGGGAATTAGAAGGGCTAGAGCTAGAACTGATATTTCTAGCCATGACATATCTTCCTTAGTGTTGATATAGTTACCATCAACAGCAGTACGCCAACATAAAGAATCCTCGCAGGATGTAATGACCTGCCTTGGGGTTGCCTTGATGATTTGAGTGACTGAATCTGGCAAATCAAAAGAGATGCAAGAGAAATTCCAATCTGAGCCATTACAAAAATATTTCTAGCTGAGATATTGTTATCACCATCAGTTACATGAATAAGGATTCGAATGGTGAAAGTCCCTGCCCATTTATCAGTCCAAAACTTGGCCTTATTACCCTTATTGAGAACCCATTTAGTACTAAAGTTATAAACATTGAGTCCTTTCCTTAATGCAATCTTGTTCACAGAACCGAGGCCCTTCTTAACACAGTGAGTAGTAGTGGAACCAAGATTATCCTAGAGAAGATACTTTTTAGATATGGCAGAGGCCCAATAACTGGTACTCTCATAGTGCAATCTCTAGTGAAGCTTGGCAAGATAAACCTTTATTGGCTTCTTTGGATTTTCTAAATCTAAGTCCTCCAAGTTCTTTGGGAAAATAAGTAACCTGATCCCAACCAACCAAACTCATCTTTATTTTAGAGTTAGAGTCACCCTAAAGAAATCTTCTACTAACTTATCAAGGGCATCACCCAAAGATGCAAGTAAGGACAAACACTGCATGTAAAAGTTAGGAATAGAAGCAATAGTTTGTTGCACCAAAGTTTTTCGACCAGAAAAAGAGATCATGCTAGTCTGCCAAGAAGACAATTTGTTTTGCACTTTTTCAAGAATAAAATTAACTTTATTTCTAAAAAGCTTGTGACTGAGACGAAACCTAGTATTTACCTAGATCCTCAGTGTCACCAATGTTCAGCTCATTACAGACTCTAATTTTAACATCAGAAAGAGTATTTTGAGAAAAAAGAATTTTTGACTTTGTAAGATTATTAGAAGGACCAAAGGCAGCAGAAAATTCATTCAAGACTTATTTAATAGCAAGGACAGAAAAGGTAGAATTTTTCAAAATAAGCAATGAGAAACAAGAGGGCCACCATTGCAGACTCTCAATGGTTCCCAAGACCAGGCACAAGCACAGTTAATTTTGATAGATTAGAACTTCATACACAAAATGAAAATGTAAGCTGAAATAGGATCCCTTGCCTAATGCCTCTAAAAGGAAAAATCCAATCGAAACAACCCTATTATGCAAAGACACCAATCTAGAAGAAGTAATGCAAACCATGATTATGTTGATAAGCTTGAGAGGTAAATCAAAAACAACAGAGTTTCTGTCTCTTATACACATCTAGAAAGTAAAGAGACAGATGTCATGTCTCTTTTTCATATCTCCAACTTGATACGCAAGAACCATTAGGTCCTTTGAAAAATCTAAGTTTAAAGTTTAATTCTTGAACCAAAAGGACATTGTCAATATCTCTGCTCCCTGGAATAGAACCAGTTTGATTAGGGGAGATCCAAGATTGCATAAAAGGCCTAATAAGATTGACTAAAAAACAAAGGAACTTTATTAGCTGAGTTACTAAGGCTACTAGGTCTAAAATGTGATGATAAGCTTGAAGGATCGGTCTTGAGAATGAGAGAAATAAAATGTCATTGGACAATTCACAAAGATGTCTCAGAATTGAAAGCATCAAGAAAAAAGAGACCACAGATTCGCCAATTAAATTCCAAAACTTTTGAAGGAAAGAGAAATGTAAGCCATCAGGGCCAAGTGCAGTGAAAGGCTTGAATTTAAAACAAGCATTTTTAATTTCAGCATAGAAAGGAATGGAACACAAATTGGATTTGTCAATAAAATCCAACTTCCTTTGAAAATCATAAAAATGAGATATGAGAAAAGAAACAAAATTCCAAGAGGTAAATATGTTAGCTACATAAGATGTGGAAGAGACAGTTCTAGGGCTTTGTGTTAAACAATCTAATCCCCAACATCAGACAAAAGAGAATGGCTTCTGTTATGTTTCTCCCTGATAAAGTCTTGGTATTAAGATATCTAGAGTTCATATCTTCCCAAAGTATATGATTCGTACGAGCTTTTAGGGACCATAATTCCTTTTCTTGCTTCAATTCAGAATCACATTGTACTCCTCGATAAGAGAAATATCAAGATCAGCCAAGAAAGAGGAATGATGCATGGCAAGAGATTTTGGAATGCTTAACAACCTATTAGAAAGCTTTCTTTTTTTCTTAAAAATGTTATCAGAAGCAGATTTACTCCAAGCCTAAACACTATTAGAGAAAACAACAGCATTCAAAAAAGCAAAATAATACTTGTTTTCATGGTGCTCTGCTCTTGCAATGTGAGGAAAATCAATATGCTCCATCTTGAATTTTTCTTATCCAAAGGGATGATCACCAGGGTGTCTTTAAACAGTTGTGATGAGTATAGGTCAGTGATCATACCTAGTATGAATGAGATGGTATACAGAGGTATTTTTGAGCAGGTCAAGGCAACTAACATTACAAAGTGCTCTATTCAGGCATTCATACACATTAGATCAAAGAGATCAGAGCTTCTACCCATCTGTTGAAACCCAGTTATGTTAATCATCAAAACATGATTAACATAACTGGGGTTAACAATCAAACCATTAAACAAGTGTGCAGAAAAATAGATGGTTCGGACGCTTATGACAGCCTGAATAACAAAAACAACCACATCTAGCTTGTTGAAATCGTCCGACACATTTAATTTGAAGCAAGCCTCAGACTTAGAACAGCGTCCGATCATTTTCCAGAAGACTTCGCTTCGATCGGACGTCATGTTAGGACGCTTCATCTCCGTCCACCAAATACCCTTCAGAGAACGGACGCAATAGTGTCGGATGAAGGATTAAGTAGCACAAATCCTGTCTCTTATACACATCTAGAGTTGCGCACTCTGCTGCATCGGCCGTCAGAATCCAAAGAAGCCAAAAAAATTAGCCGTTGGGAAGTTTGTTGGAAGTAAATACACATCTAACTATAAATACCCCTAGGTCTGATTTAATGAAGAACGGACTTCTACATTGATTACAAACAATTCTTGAGCTATTTGGGAGAAATAGTTGGTATAAGTGTTGTAATAGTGTAGGTAGTGAGAAAAGTACTCATAGAAGTGTAAGAGTGGAGAGATAACAATTGTAACAAAGGGAGGTTGTGAGTGTAAAACTCTTGGCTCAACTAAAGGAAATTAGTGTGAGCAAGAGTGATCCTCATTTGTGTACAAGAGGTTATTGTCTCACCTACTTTGAAGAGACTTTTAGTGGCTGAACTTCAAGTTGTAAACTTGGTAGTTGCCTTGTAAGAAGCTCTTTGCAATTGAAAGCTCCAAGCTTGAGAAGCTAGGGAGTTTGGTTTGATTCTCTTAATCTCAATATTCTTATTTGTTCTTTAAGCTTAAATTGTTGAATATCTATTGTATTCATTTGTGCTTAAGTTTTCATTTGGTGCACAAAGTTTGAATTTCTATTAAGCACATAAAAAGGTTTGTTTTTAGAGACAACCTAATTCACCCCCTCTTAGGTTGCTTTTGGGGCCAACAATTGGTATCAGAGCTTGGTCTCATATATTGAGCTTAACCGCCTTTGAGTAAAAATCATTATGGCAACCAATAATAATACTTTATTTTTAGAGGGGCATTCTATCATTAGACCTCCCATGTTTAGTGGCATTAATTTTGTTTTTTGGAGGGATAGAATGAAAATTTTTGTTCAATCTAATGATATTGATTTATGGTATATTATTTGTGAAGGTCCTTTAGAAGCTAATATTTTTGATGAAAATACTCATAGATTAAGGCCTAAGACTAGATATGAGTTAAATGCACAAGATAAAATAAACTTATCTTTAAATGCTAAAGCCATTAATATTTTGTATAATGATTTGGATGCAGATGAGTTTTCTAAAGTAAAAGGTTGCATATCGGCTAAGGAGATATGGGACAAATTGAAAGAAATCCATGAAGGAAGTGAAGATATTAGAGAGCAAAAGAAGTCACTTCTTGTGGCTAAATATGCATCCTTCAAAATGGAACCTCATGAGAACATTGACAAGATGTATTGTAGGTTCAATGTTATGGTAAAGGATTTGGAAGGTTTGGGTAAAGAATATTCGTTGCCAGGTGAAAAGAATAGAAAATTTTGAATGCTTTACCTAAGGAATGGGAATCTAAATCCATTGCCGTAGAAGAGTCTAAAAATTTAAATTCTATGCCTATTGATTCATTGATCAATTCTCTAACCTCATTTGAATTGAAGTTGAAATACAAGCTACAAGATGAGGAGGCAAAGGGAAAAAGAAGCATGGCATTTAAAGCTTCATCAAAAAGGAGAAAAGACTCAAGGAAGCCTCACTTCAACAACTTCCAAATCACTTGGGATGATTGCAATTCGGATGGAGAGGTTGAAGAAGAATATGAGGAGGCTCAAATGGCTTTTATGGCACTTGGCAATAATAAGGTATCCTCTAGTTGTGATTCTTGTGATGATTCATGTAATAATGATGATGATGATGTTGAATCATTTATTTTTAAAATGCATGAATGTTTGAAAGAATCATATGCTAAGAACAAAGAGTTAAAAATTAAAGTTAACACTTTATTGAGTGCCAACTCAAAACTTGCTGTGTGCATAAAAATAATTCTTTAACAAAAGAAAATGATGTTTTGAAAGAAAATTTTGTTGGAAAAACCAAGATCATGGAAGAACAAGCTTCATTGAAGAAGAGATTAGATGATCTTGATGTTACTTTGAAAACGAAGAAAGAAAATGTTTTTGAAAAGAAAAGAACTAAAAATATGTTTTTGAACAAAAATTTTATCACCTTTAGAAAAAATGATTTGTGCTTTGTTAAATCTAAATCTTCTTTTTATGGCAATAAGAACATTATTTGTAATTATTGTCATCAACACGGCCATATAAAGAAAAATTGTTATGTTAAAAGAAATGAAAAATTAGGAATAAATTCTATTTGGGTGATTAAGCATGTTACTAATCCAATTGGACCCAAGAAAGTTTGGGTACCAAAAGTTGTTGCTTAACCTTGTATGTAGGCATGCTTGGAGAGCACCAAGGAATTCAAGATTGACTATCTATGAAGGGTGCTCAAGGCATATGAGCTAAGATCATGCTATTGAAATGGGTAACATCTAAAGTTTTTGTGTGCTTTCATTTATCAAGTTGAACTATGTTCTCTTGAATATTACTCATCTTTATGTTCGAATTTGTTTAGAATGCTAGGATATTTGTTTCCCCAAATTTAGTCTATAATAAGTCACTACTTGCAAAAGAAAGGTTTTTCCAACAAAATTTTCTTTCATGGATTTGTTTTTACAAAAATTGCATCACACATGCTTCATTGTTTTGATGAGGCTTTTATTAAGGAATGAGCGAAAATTGTTTTGATCATAATTGCAATTGATAATAATTCTGTGCATGAAGGGGGAGAATAAACTTAGGGGGAGCTTTATTCTTCTTATGTTTTGATAATGCCAAAGGGGGAGAAATAATGGACAAATTCTCTTGTGTAGTACTTCATATTTTATGGTTGTTTTGAATTGTCCAATTGATTTGTCATCATCAAAAAGGGGGAGAACTGTTGAACCCCAGTTATATTAATCATGTTTTTGATGATGACCAAATCATTTAGCTCAAGAATTGTTTGTAATCACTTCGCTTCGATCGGACGCATGTTCGGACGCATCCTCGGACGTCCGAACGAATACCCTCAGAGAACGGACGCAGTGTCGGACGCAGGATTTAGTAGCGGCCGTCCGAACGGTCCAATGGCTAGTTTGTTCGGACGCACTCCTGCTGCATCGGCCGTCCGAAAGGTCCAACGGCTAGTTTTCCAGTAAACAGAAAATAGCCGTTGGGAAGTTGTTGGAAGTAAATATTTGGCAACTATAAATACCCCTAGGTCTGATTTAATGAAAAACAGACTTCTACATTGATTACAAACAATTCTTGAGCTATTTGGGAGAAATAGTTGGTACAAGTGTTGTAATAGTGTAGGTTCAGTGAGAAAAGTGCTTAGAAGTGTAAGAGTTCTTCAAGTGTAAGAGTGGAGAGATAATAATTGTAACAAAGGGAGGTTGTGAGTGTAAAACTCTTGGCTCAACTAAAGGAAATTAGTGTGAGCAAGAGTGATCCTCATTTGTGTACAAGAGGTTATTGTCTCACCTACTTTGAAGAGACTTTTAGTGGCTGAACTTCAAGTTGTAAACTTGGTAGTTGCCTTGTAAGAAGCTCTTTGTAATTGAAAGCTCCAAGCTTGAGAAGCTAGGGAGTTTGGTTTGATTCTCTTAATCTCAATATTCTTATTTGTTCTTTAAGCTTAAATTGTTGAATATCTATTGTATTCATTTGTGCTTAAGTTTTCATTTGGTGCACAAAGTTTGAATTTCTATTAAGCACATAAAAAGGTTTGTTTTTAGAGACAACCTAATTCACCCCCCCTCTTAGGTTGCTTTTGGGGCCAACAATTGGTATCAGAGCTTGGTCTCATATATTGAGCTTAACCAACTCTAAGCCTTTGAGTAAAATATCATTATGGCAACCAATAATACTCAATGTTTAGAGGGGCATTCTATCATTAGACCTCTAAGCATTTATAGTTGCATTAATATTGTTTTTTGGAGGGATAGAATGAAAACCTTTGTTCAATCTAATGATATTGATTTATGGTATATTATTTGTGAAGGTCCTTTAGAAGCTAATATTTTTGATGAAAATACTCATAGATTAAGGCCTAAGACTAGATATGAGTTAAATGCACAAGATAAAATAAACTTATCTTTAAATGCTAAAGCCATTAATATTTTGTATAATGATTTGGATGCAGATGAGTTTTCTAAAGTAAAAGGTTGCATATCGGCTAAGGAGATATGGGACAAATTGAAAGAAATCCATGAAGGAAGTGAAGATATTAGAGAGCAAAAGAAGTCACTTCTTGTGGCTAAATATGCATCCTTCAAAATGGAACCTCATGAGAACATTGACAAGATGTATTGTAGGTTCAATGTTATGGTAAAGGATTTTGGAAGGTTTGGGTAAAGAATATTCGTTGGGTGAAAAGAATAGAAAATTTTGAATGCTTTACCTAAGGAATGGGAATCTAAATCCATTGCCGTAGAAGAGTCTAAAAATTTAAATTCTATGCCTATTGATTCATTGATCAATTCTCTAATACTCATTTAGATTGAAGTTGAAATACAAGCTACAATGAGGAGGCAAAGGGAAAAAGAAGCATGGCATAAGAACAGTAATGTTCAGGAGAAAAGCATCAAGGAAGCCTCACTTCAACAACTTCCAAATCACTTGGGATGTCTGCAATTCACATGGAGAGGTTGAAGAAGAATATGAGGAGGCTCAAATGGCTTTTATGGCACTTGGCAATAATAAGGTATCCTCTAGTTGTGATTCTTGTGATGATTCATGTAATAATGATGATGATGATGTTGAATCATTTATTTTTAAAATGCATGAATGTTTGAAAGAATCATATGCTAAGAACAAAGAGTTAAAAATTAAAGTTATTTACACTTTATTGAGTGCCAACTCAAAACTTGTGCATAAAAATAATTCTTTAACAAAAGAAAATGATGTTTTGAAAGAAAATTTTGTTGGAAAAACCAAGATCATGGAAGAACAAGCTTCATTGAAGAAGAGATTAGATGATCTTGATGTTACTTTGAAAACGAATTATAGACTAAATTTGGGGAAACAAATATCCTAGCATTCTGTTTTTGAACAAAAATTTGTTTTAGAAAAAATGATTTGTGCTTTGTTAAATCTAAATCTTCTTTTTATGGCAATAAGAACATTATTTGTAATTATTGTCATCAACACGGCCATATAAAGAAAAATTGTTATGTTAAAAGAAATGAAAAATTAGGAATAAATTCTATTTGGGTGATTAAGCATGTTACTAATCCAATTGGACCCAAGAAAGTTTGGGTACCAAAAGTTGTTGCTTAACCTTGTATGTAGGCATGCTTGGAGAGCACCAAGGAATTCAAGATTGACTATCTATTTGACAGGTGCTCAAGGCATATGAGCTAAGATCATATTGAAATGGGTAACATCTAAAGTTTTTGTGTGCTTTCATTTATCAAGTTGAACTATGTTCTCTTGAATATTACTCATCTTTATGTTCGAATTTGTTTAGAATGCTAGGATATTTGTTTCCCCAAATTTAGTCTATAATAAGTCACTACTTGCAAAAGAAAGGGGGAGCATTCTCTTTTTAATGGATTTGTTTTTACAAAAAATTGCATCACACATGCTTCATTGTTTTGATGAGGCTTTTTATTAAGGAATGAGCGAAAATTGTTTTGATCATAATTGCAATTGATAATAATTCTGTGCATGAAGGGGGAGAATAAACTTAGGGGGAGCTTTATTCTTCTTATGTTTTGATAATGCCAAAGGGGGAGAAATAATGGACAAATTCTCTTGTGTAGTACTTCATATTTTATGGTTGTTTTGAATTGTCCAATTGATTTGTCATCATCAAAAAGGGGGAGATTGTTGAACCCCAGTTATTCATTATTACATGAATCATCACAAGAATCCAACTAGAGCTGTCGGCCGTCCGGAAGGTCCAACGGCTAGTTTTCCAGTAAACAGAAAATAGCCGTTGGGAAGTTGTTGGAAGTAAATATTTGGCAACTATAAATACCCCTAGGTCTGATTTAATGAAGAACAGACTTCTACATTGATTACAAACAATTCTTGAGCTATTTGGGAGAAATAGTTGGTACAAGTGTTGTAATAGTGTAGGTAGTGAGAAAAGTGCTTAGAAGTGTAAGAGTTCTTCAAGTGTAAGAGTGGAGAGATAATAATTGTAACAAAGGGAGGTTGTGAGTGTAAAACTCTTGGCTCAACTAAAGGAAATTAGTGTGAGCAAGAGTGATCCTCATTTGTGTACAAGAGGTTATTGTCTCACCTACTTTGAAGAGACTTTTAGTGGCTGAACTTCAAGTTGTAAACTTGGTAGTTGCCTTGTAAGAAGCTCTTTGTAATTGAAAGCTCCAAGCTTGAGAAGCTAGGGAGTTTGGTTTGATTCTCTTAATCTCAATATTCTTATTTGTTCTTTAAGCTTAAATTGTTGAATATCTATTGTATTCATTTGTGCTTAAGTTTTCATTTGGTGCACAAAGTTTGAATTTCTATTAAGCACATAAAAAGGTTTGTTTTTAGAGACAACCTAATTCACCCCCCCTCTTAGGTTGCTTTTGGGGCCAACACTTAAAATCATCCACGTAAACTTAGGACCAAAAAAACCTAAATCCATTAGGAGACAATCATCAATCATGCTTTGAAACAAAGAGCATCAGTGTCTATTAATAGGAAAACCTCCAAAATTTTCAAAGCTTTTGAGAACATCATTAAAGTCCCACACAAGAAGCCAAGGCATAGAAAACTGATTTGAAATAAATATGAGATGTTTCCAATAATCAAGTCTTTTATTAAGATGAGGTGAAGCATAGATAGCAGAAAGTAACCATGGGGAAGAGTCTTGGGATACTTAAACCACAGCTTGGATAGATTGATCAGTCTTTTCTACCACATCCAGGGTTGTTTCATGAGCATTCCAGAGGATCCAAATCCCTCCTCTAAATCCTTCGGCATCAACAATGGTTGAATTCGTGAAAGGAAATGAGTTACATATATCCTGAGCTGTAAGGCCTGAAATCTTAGTCTCCGTGTTGATGATTATCCCAGGTTTGTCAATGCAAATGTACTCAAGGAGGTGCTTGTCTAAAACTGAAGCTACCAGCTTCTTTAGCATTCCACGTGAATCTTCATTAAAGGGTTATTAGTTTAGAAGAAGGATGGCAATGACAGACCCAGATTGTTGAGAGTTGCCCCTTTCATTGAGTTTAGAAGTATCCAGACACTTTGAATCCATGGATAACAAATAAAACCATAAAGGTTCGAGAGCTTTGAGTCATCCTCCTTGAACTGAATGTGTAGCTTGCAACCTATGACCTTTAGTTCTAGGAATGAAAGAATGATTCTGCTTAGAGAACCTAGAATGCTTGGAAAGAGCAGGGAAATGAAGATTCACGTCTGTCTCTTATACACATCCTAGATGTGATGGTAAGGCTTGGTTCGAGAGGATGAGGGTTGGTGGCATCTCGTATCTCTGAGTGATCTAGTCGAAGGTCCACAGAATTACAGCTCTCAACAACTGGGCTTGGATAGTAGGCTGTAACAAATGTTGTGTTTTTAGGAGGAGAACTAATATTGATATAAAAAAAGACAATTCAGAATTTGAAAATCAAGATTTTTGTTATTAATCTGAATTGCATAATACGACTAATATCAATGCTTATTTTGAAAAATTTATTCATGATTTTTTGCTAACAAATTAACTAATGTTGAGAAGATCTTGTAGAATTTTGTTGAAGAAGATTTTGAATCATATCTCCAATTCTCCCACTTGATTCAAAATCAAACACTCTTCTTTAGCATGTTGTTAGGACTGCTATTGCCTAGTTCTTGGGCAAAATTTTGTAAGAATGTCTGCTTATCTTTAAACCAGCAATTAGCTTTTTTATGTCCAAATTTCTTGCAATGATAACACTGAATGCTGCCCTTATTGTTGTTGAATCGTTGCTCAGATCCTTTGCCTCCTTCTCTGTCACGGTTGGAATTCTTCCTTTTACCTCTTCTTTGTACTGCAGCCTTTTGATACTTCTTTGAGCCTTCTCTTTTTGCTCGAAATGCCTTTTTTTCATTCTTTCCTTATGTAGAATTTGCCTGTAATCAGCATGGATCTAAAGAGAAGTTTTTTTCTTTCATATTCACTGAAAGATGTTTATTTCCAGTAAGTCATAAATAAGGGATTTCTTATTATTTCTCACAAAAAAATTCTTCTCAAGTAACCATAAGAAGAATAAATTTCGATCAATTTTTGGTGCATATAAAATATCTATGTAATAATCTTGACCTTTGAACCATACTGAATTGCCACATTCCCTTTGCCTTTTACCTCAATATACTCTCCATTTCCAATTTTGACTTTAAAAATGGCTGTTTTGTCAAGTTCCCTAAAGGTTCTTCATCATTGTTCATGTGGTTTGTACAACCACTGTCTAAAAGCCAACTTTCAGGGGTTCTCTTGCTTGCAAAACAAGTTGCTACAAATAATTGCTCATGCGGATATTGTTCAACTAAAACATTGGCTTCTCCTTGCTGTTTTTGAGTCTTGCACACCCTTTCCATATGAACCTGTTGACCACAATTGTTGCATTTGACATCTAATCTCCACCAACACTTTTAATGAGGATGATTTATCTTTTCGCAATAAGGACAAGGTGGATAAATTCCACCCTTTTGATTGTTATTATTGCCTGACTTCCATTGTTGGCTTTTTCCTTTTGCACAAATAGATGTGTATATGTCATCCTTTTTTCGAAAAGCTATTCTCTGATCATTTTCTTTTCAAAAAGCTCTTCTTTAAAAAAATTGGACTTGTAAGAAATTTACTAACTCCTCCAAAGTTATTTGAGTAAGATCTTTAGATGTCTTCAAGAGAAGAAATTTTGCTTCAAACCATTCTGGTAGGCTTACCAAGACTGATTCTACAATTCTTCTATGTCGGAAGCTCTTCACCAATGAGATAATTTTCTTGACGACACTTAAGAATCTTTGAGAATACTCTTTAACGTCCTCTTTTTCATTCATCCTTAAGAGTTCAAATTCTCTCCTAAGATTTAAAATATGCATTTGCTGATTTTTTTCATTGCCTTTCAAAGCTTCTCGTAAAACATCCCAAACTTGTTTTTTGCAGTATCACAAGCTATGATTCTTATGAATACTTCATCTGTGACTGCACTGTACATGCAAGTCATTGCTTTGGATCTTTTCTTTTTCTTATCTCGATGCTCTCTTATTTGAGCAATGATTGGATCTTGAGGCAATGGTTGTTGTTCATTTCGTACCATTTTCCAAAGATCATTAGCTTCCAAGTAAGACTTCATTTTGACAACCCAAACTTGATAGTTCTGTCCATTAAAAGTTGGAGGGTTGTACAAAAAGTTTTTTGTCATGATATTTAATTTGAACTGTATAAGAAGACCAATATCAATGCCTATTTATAGGCTTATAAATACCTAAATTATAGAAAAAATAGGAAACTAGTTATAACCTACTATGACTAAATATTGAAAAATTTATTCATGATTTTTTGCTAACAAATTAACTAATGTTGAGAAGATCTTGCAAAATTTTGTTGAAGAAGATTTTGAATCATATCTCCAACAACAAAAACTCTTGGGGTTAGAGGCTAAGTCGACTGTGGAAGTTAGCGAGTTCAACCTTCCCTAAAGATGAATCATTCCCATGTGGTGAACTCCTTCCTTTGGAGAGATCCAGGTAGCTGTTGGCAACCTTGAAGATGTTCTTAGAACCGGAATAGATGTGAGGTAGGTCCAATGAAGTTGAGAGTTCCTTATTGGTTCGAGGATCATCAGGCTCCAAGGCTTTCGAGGTTGGTTGCTAGTGCAAGAGGATGTTGGCGTGGTTGGAATGGGAAGGTTCTATGCTCTGGTTGGATTGCTTGGCTTGGTGCTTGAGATGAGATTAAGGAGACAAGATAACAAGATTCTCATGTGAGTTGAGAATCTTACAATTTTCATGATTGGTAGCTAGGCTGGGTTCAGAATCTTGTTCCGAGGTTCCCATTTTAGTTTGAAATTTTGAATTATTTGAAAGTTCTTGAGCTGTAGCAAGAGAAGCAACTGTCTATTATACACATCTAGATGTGTATTGGAGACAGTACCATCCTCAGAAGGAATGTGAATTTCTTTGAATCCTTACGAGAAGTAGCCAACATCCAAGAACCAAATTGATCACCACCATATTTTCACTCTTTCATCTGACTATAAACGTCTACCCATTCACTTTTCTCGTTTATATTATAACACTACTCATTAATTAATTAAGCAATCTTTCAACTGGGGAGGGCTCACTGTTCAAGATGATTAATTAATATTATACATAAATGTTCTACTACTTAATTAGTTATCTAGTGTGTGGCTAAGTACTGCTGACAAGCATGCATGCATTTCCAGTATGTATTGCTTGTTGAAGTTGTACCTTTGTAACCAAGAATAATCATCCACCATTAAATAAATAAGAGCAGTGAGTGTTTGAGTTTATATATAGTTCTATACGTACAATCTCTTGTGTTTTGCATGTCAATTACTCTGCTCATGCGTGCTTAATTACGAGTAACCTGCCCCATAAATATTGGAAATTAGGGTTAATTAATGTACTCATATGAAGTCATGAAGTTAGAGAAAACTAAAAATAATTAGATAGAGAAGGGTCAACCACTACTCTTTGAGCAATTGATCTCAAGAAATGACTGTCAATACAAGATTAATTGCTTTATTATTATTACTGGAGATTGAATTTAAATTGCTCCACTCACATCCATAATTAAATGTGCCATTCAGTTCCTTCTCTGATTTGAGCAGACAAGCCTTCATTTAAAATTACTTAAGCTCATAATTAAAATCTGTCTTCCAAAGGGTATTAGGTTTCCTACATCTGAAGAGGTTTCAAACTTTCAATAGCTAGTTCACAAAGTTTTTCGTATAGATTGCTTTAGCGCTTCTATGCAAATGAACAAAGATGTTGAATCACCTTAAATTTCTCCTCTTTATCAATTAAAAGAAAAGGATCTTTAATGTCGTAATCTAATATGATCCACATGCGATACATAAAACCTTTCAAATATATTGGATTTGTTATTGGTACGTCTGTCCAAGATCAACCAATTCAGTGACTAACTGGGGACTAATTCATCCTTCTTCTTTTTTTAATATATATATATATATATATATATATATATATATATATATATATATATGCGCATTACAAATCGTGTTTGGCGCTTGTGTAGATTGTAAGTGAAACTTTTACCAGTGCGTATATTTTATAGACTTTTGGTAATGTAATGCTGCGCAGCAAATGAACAAATAAAAACTTTTTACTTTTGTTTTACTGTTTCCTCCAAGAGAGAAGAAGTGGGCCTTGCGAGGTGGAAGAATGAGCAAATGAGAAAGATATTTGGTTAGCATTTGTATAATTATAACCCTGGCTATTAATATGAATTTATATAATTTTTTTATAATTATTTAATTTGAACAATAAATAATTTTTATTATTTTAATAAATTAATTATTTTCAAATTATGGCACAAGTAAGGGAGAATTAATCTTTTTTTAATCATCAATCAAATAACATCTATAATTATTATTAATTTTGATTTTCATTCTTTTTCTTTGTACTCGTAAATCAAACGTTCTCTAAAATTATGAAAATGGGGGTGGCACAGATAAATTGGTTAAAAACTCTAAGAAAATGTTAAATTGTTGAAATGGGAGTCAAATGCGAATGGAAAAATGACTTTAATAGTCCCTTACATTTTATATTTGTATTTTTTTAGTCTCTCACATTTAAAATGATGCATTTTAGTCCCTCACAAATTAAAAACTCACTATTTTGGTTCCTCGTCCTAATTGCGAATATATTTTAGTTTGAAATACTCACATTCGTATAAAATATATTCAAGTGTAAAATTGATTATACATAACCTTAAATAATCAATTTTCTCAAAAAGAAGAAGATTGGAGCTATTAGAGTAAAGTTGGCAAAGGAAAAGTTGCAAGGAAAGGGAATAAGAGTGGTGATGGTAGGTGAGAATTTTAGAGTAGTGGTGATGGAGGTTTTAGGTAGTGTCATTTTATATTTAAAATTTGTGTGTTGTCAATTTTACTTATAAAAAATGTAACATTCGATACACATCTGAGTAATTTAAGCCAAAATATGCTAATAATTATATCGAAAGACCGAAATGATATATTTTAAATTTGTGAGCGATTAAAATATATTATTTTAATATTAAAAACTAAAAAAATATAAATGTAAAATGTGAGTGACTAATAGTATTATTTTTCCAATGCAAATTTCAGGCTGCCTGTGGGATGAAGTTAATTACGTTTACAAACTCCCGCCCTCTGTGCAAGTTGGCCCAGTTGAATGACCCAAGACGTCAATTAACCGTTAAGTTTCTAGATACAGACTGAAAACGGAAGAATGGGCGGGTTCCTCGTTCAAAGTTCAAACGACCCAAAACAAATAATTTCACCCTCACTTAGATGTTGGAAAATTTTATTAATCAGTTGACCTTAAGCATTAGTTTTTTAATCATACTTATGGAGAATTCTACAGTATTTTTTAGGAACCATTTTCTTGGCTTTAAAAGCTTGTATAGTACAAGTTTTTTAAGCACATGGTATTGTACTGTATAAGTATTTAAAGCACAAGAGAATGATTCCTTAAAAGAGATCGTAAAATTTCCCATACTTATACCTGAAGCGGCGATATGGTTTCTTTACGAAAACATTATTTCCCACTTTTAGTTGGTACACATAAATTAAGAAAACTATTAAATTGCATAGATTTTGTAAAAAATAGTTCAAAATAATTAAATTATCCTTTTGTATTAAATCTCAATTATATAATCCTCCATTCATTAATGTGACACTAAAAATAAAAGTTAAAAAAATATCATTTAATATTTCGTTGATTTTCTAAAGTAATAGCTAATATGAAATAAGATCTCTTATACACATCTAGATGTGTATAAGAGACAGGAAATAATTAAAAGGTAATTATTAGAAATGAAGGAGGATTAGTCTATCCCCAATTATTACCTTTTTTCTGCATGAGAAACAAGGCGGTATGTGGTTGGTGTATGAATTATGATACCTAATGAAATTCATTTCAAACCGGGAAACTTTTCAATGCATGTATCTATTATTGGTCTCAGAATTATTTTAGCTTTAAACCTTTCCAGGTGATGTCCACCAACGCAGATTCTTTTTATTTTGGTAAGGGAATTCATCACAAACCAAAAAAGTTTATGATTATAGCTGTTTCTGTCCTTTTTTTTTTTTTTTTTTTCTGAGTATAGTCCAACCATTATTAATATTTGTAAACTTTTACGCTGTACATCTAGGGGGTGTTGACGGTCAATGGTCATTAATGCCAGCGAAACAACGGTGGACGGTTGTGAGTTTTGTTGGTTACTCGCAATAAGATGAGTGGACAATCACCCAACCTGCTTAGGCCTAATCCTCTAGAAAGAAGTTTTGGATTTTACCAATGTTTTGAAAATCGGACCGGCTATTGAACTGGTGACATGTCCGCTTCGCAGTTCAACCAGTTCGCTGTTCAATCGGTCCGATCGGTTGAACCGGCCGATTCACTAATTAAGATTTTTTTTTTTTACCAAAGTGTGATATAATTTAAATAACCTAAAATATATTTATATAAATCTAAAATATAAGTGAAACACTATTTTTAGATAATGATAGTCCTAATACCCAAAATTACTAATCAAATTTCTTGCTAATAAGAAAAGTGAAATTTATACAAAAATAAGTATAAAAAAGATGAAGAAAATAATAACTTAATAGTTTAGTTTTTGGTGTGTTCAATGTTTTGCTATTTTGGAGTTCATTTTCACGATTTTTTAATTTTTTTCTTTATTTAAATCATTTTTTATTCTAAAATTTAAAAAATTGATTTTTTACTGGTTTCCAGTTTTTACCGGTTCTGTCCGGTTTTTTGGACAGACCGGACAAGTAGTTGGACCGGACCAGTGGTTCTTCCGATTCGCGATCCGACAGGTCGAACCGGCCTGTCCGGCTTTCAAAACACTGGATTTTACTGTTACACACTTATACGCACTTTTAATGCTCCACTTTGCTGTTATATCGAATGAAAAATATTTATGTAGATTCGATTTTTTATTTTATTTATAAATTTTTTTTGTTAAATTAAATTTTAAAAAATTTTATTTATATCAACAGATGTCATAAATTTTTTAAAATTTAATTCACATCACAAGATTTACAAGTAGAATAAAAAATTGGATAATTTACCTAACTCTTTGTCATATCAAAAAATATTAATGAATTAGGGGTCTATATAACACGATTTGATTATTTATATATTTGTTAATTTTTTATATATCTGTCCCCTCTTTCCGGTGAATGGGAAGGGCATTTTCTCAACAGTTCATGTCCCTATTGAAAATTGCCTAGGAGACTCGGGATAAGCCGCACGTTAATTACACGAAAAAATTGGACTCGTCCGAGGATAACAATCCTGCACTTTGCCATATCCATCTCATTATTCCGCATACGATTGAAACTTATATTGTCTGTTTTTGCTAAAATTAGCATCTGATTCCTACGTGATTGCCCTGTTGCCGCAAAAGGCTGCATGCTCGAGTAAAACAAGAGAATTTTCGAGTTTTTTGACGTACGAATGATGCATTTTGTCTTTCAGATCAGGAGAGGTCATCCAATCGAGTATCAGATGCCCTAAAGTGGATGTCTGTTTCATAAAACTAAAAAAGGGTTGCATGCTTTCTATCACGTAAGCTAATGAGGAACCTCAAGAAATGGACGAATTCAATTGACAGCTTCCATGATTGGCATTTAGGTTTAATAGATTTTTTATCCTACATTTTATGCCAATATCCTATCCCATATTTTATTTATTTGACATGTGTATTATGACATAATAATCTTTATAAGTCAAAATTGAGCAATAAATTATTCCTTCAATTGTAAAAGTTGTCTATATAAATACTAGTAATATATTTATTAGTCATAAAAGATTAGAAAAACTCAATCAAACCCTATAATAAAATTAGTTTATTTTAACGGTCTGACATCTGTACTAGGACATAATAATCTTTATAAGTCACAATTGAGCAATTTGTTGTTCCTTTAATTGTAAAGATTGTCCATATAAATACTTGTAGTATATTTAGGAAAAATACAATTTTAACCCTCAAAGTTTGGGTCATGATTTATTTTGGATCCCAAAATTTCATGCAAAATATGTTTAGTTCTCGAACTTTTTAATTCCTATCGTTAATTAAGGACAAATTTAAAATTCAATCAATTAAAAATAGAAAAAGTCATGCACTTTGCACATAAGTGTTAAATCTCAAGTTCCAAACGTGAAAAAAAAAATACAATTTTAGTCCTCAAAATTTGGGTCATGGTCTATTTTAATCCTCAAAGTTCCAAACACAACGAATTTAATTCTCAAACTTCTAAATTTATACCAATTTAGAATAAATTTGAAAATTCTATTAATTGCAGAATGAAAAACTAATGCACCTGACTGTTAAATTTATCGTGAGATATAACATTTTTTAACCGATTTTAATCGAATTAACCGTATTTCACTTTTCTCTTATACACAATGCCCAACCATTTAGAATTCTTGTCTTGTGTTTGGAACTTTGAGGATTAAAATAGACCAACTCATTTAACAACAGATTTCTATAAGATTTATGTGAAATCCGTAAATAAATGATTTATCGACAGATTTGGTGACGAAATCCATCCATTCAATGACAGATTTTTCCATCGACAAATCTAGATACTAAATTTGGTTTTGAAACATTGTGAAAATCTTAAATTAGCGATGTGTTTTCATTTTTTTTTTCTTTGGTTGCTAAATTTAGCGACAAAAAATCCATTGCTAAGAATAACAGTTACAATAAAAAACATCGCTAGTGATTGATATTTTAAAATATTTAAAAAAAAAATTAACGACGGAAGAATGCATCACTAATTTAAAAATATTATAAAAGAGGTTGTTTTTGAGCACGTGAAGTATAAATTTGAAGTAATATATTAATCATTTTATCTTGTTCAATATTTGCAGCTAAATATTTAATTTTTGTTAACTACACGAACTTCACAGCAAACATTCCAAAGATTAATCTTAATAAATGAGTCTCATTAAACTGTAAAAAGTGAATTATTATTTTTTTATTATACCTCTAAAACTAATCTTGAATCAAACTATTGTTTTAATTTATTTGTGAATTATTATTGTGTTATCATCATCTTTTCTTTGTATACAACTTTTTCAACACCGGAACAAGTATAAATGGGCTGAAATCAGTTGAGAGTTATTATAACCCAAGTTAGATTCAATAATCACGTGTATAGAAAGTTTTATAATGTAGATAAGAACAATGAATGGTTAGGCATTAATAGTCAGGTGGAAAAGTAAAAATATAGTTAAATGGGTCTTAAATTCGTTAGGAAGTATTATATACCAAGATAGATTTAACATTTAAGGGGCAATGCCTGTGACTTTTTCCGTTTGTAATTCACAGAATTTTCAAATTTGTCCTAAATTAGAAGATAAGAAAAAGTTTGAGAATTAAACGTATTTTGTGTGGAACTTTAGAGACTAAAATAGACTATGACCAAAACTTCGAGGGCTAGAATTGCATTTTCTCACATTTAAAACTTGAGATTTAACAATCACATGCTTTGCACGTGACTTTTTTCAATTGTAATTGACGAAATTTTCAAATTTATTCTAAATTGGTTAAAATTAGAAAGTTTGTACCCCTCAATTATACCCAATTCCCATTTTACACACATGATCTCAGGAGTTATCTTGGCTCTGCTTGCAGTGGAAGACCAATTCTTCTGCTTCTCATGTTAAAAGGTTGTCTCTAGCTGCCTCTATTTATTTTGTGTCGCATGCTGGGAATTTGAAGATTTTTCTGAACATAGTATTAAGCCCAACCCAGGCTGTCCAGAATATCTTATCAGCTGTCCAAGCTTTTGTTTACAAGCTACATACAGTTCATAATTGTATATTTAATAAGGAGCTTAGTGTACCTTGAAATTTTGGCCAGAAAATTTTTGTATAATTCTAGCTTTTCAGTATTCTTTCTATTGCTAGCTTTGTTTCTCCATTACTGGAGGGCGTTTGGATTTTCCTATGTAAAGCTCAAATGCTGATCCTTTTATCCTTTTCATCATTAAAGTGAACTTTAAAAAAAAAATTCACTTTACACGTCTAATTTTAGTTTTGAAAACTTGTACCATCAACTCTCAAAATTATTCTACTTCAATCAAATTTTTAACACCGTCCAAAATTTAACGGAATTTTTAAGCATTTACAATAAATTCAACAGAATGAACAATAACTTACTACAGTATTTTGGGGGCTTATTTCACTTTGTACCCAATAAATTTGTATCTAATTCTCACTTTACACCCTATATTTATTTTTAGACATATTGCACCCTGAACTCTCATATTTATTTAGTTCATTTTAATTTTTAACATAGTTACTAAAGTTAATAGATGTTCTAACCGTATACATTATATACCTAAAATGGAACATTCATTAAAATTCTCAACATTATCAAAAATTGGATCAAAGTGGGATGAATATCTAAGAGTTGAGGTGCAATGTGTCTAAAATTTTGAATTAGGAGTGCAAAGTGAGAATTAATCATAAGTTATTAAATATATAAAAATTAGAAAAAAAAAATTACTTCTATAGTACAATATTCTCCTAAACAAGCAGGTAGCATGCACTTAATATCTATTGATTTTGGTAACAACATTAAAAATTAGACCGAAATGAGAATAATTAATCTAAGAGTTTAAGGTGTAAAATGCCCAAAACATAAGCATAGAATACAATACGAGAATCGAGTAAAAGTTAAGGAATGCAAGTGGAATAAGGCCATATTTTGGATGTAAAATGCAAAAATCAGTTAACTTTAGTGACGTGTTATAAACTAGATTGAAGTGGGACAAATATGAAAGTTGGGGATGCAAAGTATCCAAAAATAAAATTGGAGGTGCACAGCGAGAATTAGATATAGGTTATGGCGTGTAGAAGGACTAATTCTATTTTGTACTGCTCAACTTATACCTGATTCCTACTTTGCATGCCAAACTTTAAGTTTAGACACTTTGCACCTAGAACTCTCAAATTTGTCCCACTTCAACCCTTTTAAATGCCAACTAATAAATTAACGGAATTTTTTCATGTATATAACAAATTCAGTAGGATGTACAATAATATTTTTGCATATAATAACAATTCTACTAACTTTTCTGACGGGATTACAAAGGGGTTAAAGTTAGTGGGGCAAATTTGAGAGTTGGGGATACAAATGTTCAAAACTGAAAGATGATTTGCAAAGTGAGAATTGAATAAAAATTAAGGCGGGCAAAGTGAAATTAATCCAAGTGTAAAATAGATTTAGTCCTAATTTGCTAGTAGCGCTCCTCATGAGTATATATAACAAGAATAAAAATCCTGCAAATTTAAAAGATATTGCTTGATAACTAAGAAGGTGTTTGGTTAGCATTTGAGAATGAGAATCGAAATAGGATTTATAAATTCTACCACTAGTATGGATTTTTATTATTCCTCCTTACTTTTTAGTTTGAATAAGGAATGGCTTTCATTCTATTATTAAGTTAATCAATTTGAAATGCAAGTCACATGTGCGGAATGAAAGTGGACATTTTCTAATACTTTCATTCCCCTAGAATGATTGCCATATTAATTAACCAAATAACATTTGTGTGTATTATTAAGCTTGATTCTCATTCTTTTCCCTCATACCCATAAACTAAATATGACCTTCTAAATCTAGCTAGACGTTATACTAGTCAGTTTTAAATAACTGATTAGAAAAAAATTAAAAGAGAAAAAGACCAATTTAGTTCCTTATTTTTAAGGTATTGACCATTTCAGTTCTTTATCTATCATAAAAACTAATTTAGTCTATCATCTTTTTTAAAAAAATAACCAATCTAAGGCCTGTGATGAAAATTATAGATAAACGGAGCAAATCCCATGATAATTACACAGGTGTTCACCTGCAATAGGTGTGTTATTAATGATTCTTTTAATTTGCTCAAAATTTCCATCACAAATCTTAAATTGATTGAATTTTTTAAGAATGAGGAACTAATATTGGTTTTTGTGTATACAAGAGATCAAATTAATTGATACCCTATAATAAGGGATTAAATTAGTATTTTTCCAAAGTCAAAACAGGAAGTAACAGTCTCTTTCGACTTTAAAAGCAATGCATAACTCATCCAAATTGAACTTTGACCCAAGAAATTAATAACACACCCTTATGCTACGGTGTGATCAAATTAGATCTTTGTGTTAAAATCTTTAGTACTCAACTATTCTTCACCTAATATGTAGTATTCAATTTATGTTCCATCTAATGATTAAAAAACAGAACAATTGTATAAATAAACAAGGAAAAAATTGTAGAAAAGCATAATATTTACTCCGTCTGTCCTTTTTTTTTATCGCAATTTCACATTTTTGATCAAACAAAATAATTTTGTAATTATTAATTTATATAACTTTATTCAAATTTTTAATGAAATCTATTCAACAAAAGTAAAATTTATATCAAAGATTAATCCATGAAAATTTAAATTTTAAAAAAGTTAAAAGAAATTTATTGAAAATTAAGTTACAAAAATTTAATGTGTTGATCAAAAAAGTCAAATAGCGACAATTTTAATAGGACGGAAGTAGTATTTGATTGTCTATTATAATGGCCTACATTATTTATGCCTACAATTAAAGAATTGGTTTCTTAAACTATACGAATTGTGCATCTGTGCCATGGAAAAGCTCTGTGTATTGTTTCTGCCCACAATTAAACAATTGATTTTGAATAGGTTTCAATGGCTTGTCGACAAGGATTTCATGTTAATTTCTCAAGTGTTATATGCAAATTAATATAGATATTAAACCATTTTTAAAAAATGAAGAATCCGTTCCAGGAATGCGTCTTACTTTGCACTTTGTTGTCAGATATTGAATCATTTAGTTAAAATCTTAGTTATAAATTGCATATTTAACCTCTCCAAAAATGCTGTTCCAGCTTCCAGTCTTGAGCTTATTAATTAAAGTGAAAGATGTTTGCAAATAATTCATTTTTCTTCGTGTGGTGCTGAGGATACTAATTAAGGGTAGCGGGAGGTATTAATACGAGGAAAGTATATATATAGATTAAAAGAAAAATATTGTGTTACAAGCCTTATGACTTATGAGTAGGCCTGTCAATGGGTCGGGTCTAGACCCGGATCTGACCCGATTCGGACCCGTTTAACTATTATAATAAATCGGTCGTATCTGGATCTTGGTGTTCCGATCTGATTAAGATCTGAATCCGATTAAAATATTTAATATATAATAAAATTATTGTATACTAGTGTTATTTTATATGTATATATACATATATGTTGTGTAAATTGCCCATGTAATTTATATTTAATATAAAATACATGCATAAATATTAGTTATGAACTCAATACTTTTGAATAATTAAAAAAAAGGAAAATTCTATAAATTTTAATAATTTTACATATAATTTTAAAAAAATTATTAAGACTCGGATCCGACAAGACCTGACGGATCTGCATACGGATCTACTTTTATAGACCCGTTCGGATCCGGATCCGGAAATGGTAATATTAATCGGATCCGGGTCTAGATATGCCGGATCCGACCCATTTACAACCCTACTTAAGAGTATTAGTGCTTTATTATTGAAAATTGGATGGGAGACTCATCAGGATATATAAGCCGTAAACACAAAAAGATTGGATGAGGAAAACGATCTGCATTATCCCTCTCAATATTGGAAATTATTGTCTGTTTTTGCTAAAAGTTGCATCTAAGTCCCAAGTGATTCTATGTTTGACAAAAGAGCTGCATGCTTTCTATCTAACACTATCAGGAACCTCTAGACGTGTATGATTTCGAGTAAGCTTCGCTATGCACAAATTGATCATAATGTAAACAAATGTACTACACATAAACATATATATGTCTAACAGTGAAAATGTCATGAGAGTTGATTGAACGATGTATTGGTTTAGCTCTTCTTGTTCTAGCTGTTGTAACTATACGACTATACCTTTTCTTTCTTACTCGTTGAAAACAAAATCTTATTAAGGTTACATTTTCTCATGAATTTCTTTTTTTTTTCTCAAGAAGAAAAGGCAAAGTCTTCTCTTGTTGTATCGTAGGAAAATAACTCTGGATTGTGTATACTTATTATGGGTTGTTTAAAAAGTCGAATACATTTGGTCGAATTGTATAGAATTGACTCGACATAATAGAATTATACTTGAGTTGACTAATAAAAAAATTCAATAAACATCGGGTTTTAGATTATACCCAATAAACTTACCTAATAATCCCAACTCTTTATCTAAGTCATGATTATTTATAACTAATAATATTATAAATTGGCAACAAATTTTTTGAAAATTAAATTTTCTAAATCGATAATGAATGTTATGTGAAGGGATCAAATATAAAAATATAT
Source organism: Cinchona pubescens (assembly GCA_025175665.1). Classification (NCBI taxonomy): domain Eukaryota; kingdom Viridiplantae; phylum Streptophyta; class Magnoliopsida; order Gentianales; family Rubiaceae; genus Cinchona; species Cinchona pubescens. The sequence goes on along the minus strand of JANKKI010000465.1, from coordinate 72,971 downwards.
ATATATTTTAAATACTTACCCTAATTGTTAGAATATTTTATTTTTTAATAGATGAAATACTAAATGCATATGACTTATATTTTTGAATTTTAAAAATCTTGATAAAATTCGATTGTGTTTTCAAATATAGTCGAGTCACAAAGTTTTCGAGTCGTGTTCAAGTTCAATATTGTTAAATATTATTATATACAACGAATAAGTGAAGTTCAGAATGTCTAGCAAAAATGACAAACTTCGGAACTCATGAGCTGAAGAATGGTTCGTAATGTTGAAAATTTGACAATATTAAAACTGATATGCAGTTTTTGAAAAATGTAATGTGTATAAGAGACATAGTATTAATTTGAATTTTAGGGGAGAAGAGATTATCAAAGTTAAGATAAATTTTTAATTATTTTCTCCAATGAAGAATAAACAAAAATGTGTGGTCAAAATCATCGGTAAATAAAGTTGGAATTGGATTTTATTCGCCTATGGAATTCATATCCAAAGCATCACTAATAATTGAAAACTTTGGTAACTAGGTAATTGTTGCATGTGACCATCAGTTTCCTAATTTGATTCCTTCCTTTATTCTTCAAAACCTTCAAGATTCAAGCAAATTCTTTTGTCCATACCAATTGACAAATTCATAATACTAGCATATTTGGCCGCCGTTAATCCAATGATACACAAACATAGTAAGACATAATTATACAGTGGGAGAAAACCAATTTCTAGATTCTATGTTTAGTTCTGTTTTATTAATTAAAAGGAGGTAGTTTGAATTAGGCCAAGATTTGGAGTTAAGAGAGTTGGTCCATATTGAAACTATTATCATAAATGGTTCTGTTAGATATCTTGCATATTATATTTTATGCTTTAAGACTTGTATCATAGAAGTATATAAAATATATTCTATTGTATTGTACATACATCGAAAGTGAAATAATATGAGACTATAGAATTTTTCTATCTTTATAATCAATATTTGCACCCAAAAGAAAATCTTTGTATTCTATATACTTTGTCTTAACCATAACACAGAAGAAATATAATCTCGATAGGGATTGGCTCAATTGATAAGATGTGTACATGTGCTCTAAATTCGGGTCCACTAAGGATATTTTAATAATTTTACTATTACAGTCCAAACAGTCCTAAATGGGTCAAATAATATATATTTAATTTACGGATAGATCCAACACATCGATTATAGGTATAAATATCAAAATGACAGGTTAAATTCGTTAATTACTTTCCTAATTTTCTAAGTACTAAATCCTTATTGAATGATTTTATGTGGTCGAAATATTGACTTAAATATCAAAATCTACTAGAGGGACAAAGTTCCACCCTTTTTTTTATATAAGTGATCCGAATGTGTGTAACACGTGACATGCTCAATTTAATTTTAGACTATTCTACACTTACTGCAAACTCTAGCTCAAAAATTACATCAACAAAAATGATCGATCCATTTCCTGTTTCAATCAATTAAAAGGGTGGGCATCTTATCAAGAATGCATGCCGTAATGAAAAACTGCCAAGAAGTCTTTAGGATAACGATGCCGTACTTTGGCATTTGATTCCCACTTTCCAACAAAGGGCATAAAGGGCATTTAGGCCAAAAATACAGCCTATAAATACGAGTAGAGTCTGTTTTTCTTAATTCATGTGCTAAACTCAACTTCCACAATCACAGCCAATTACTACAATAACATATTTTCGTCAATACTAGAAAAAAAAAAAAATGACTGAGGTGGTAACCAACTACACCATCAACATGACTGAAATCACCGCCGACTACAGTAATCTTCTTCTAATTCTCTACAAATTTACGTAAATGCATGCATGCGTTTGCATTATTAATTTGTGTTATTACAAATTTTAAATTAAAAAATGCTATAAATCAATGTTCTTGGTATACATATGAAATGCGTTATTGTTTCTTGATGGAAATCAGATGAAATGGAGGAATTTTTCCAGCCCACTGAATTGGAGGAAGCTGTAAAGATGTCAATGATGGAGGAGGAATGCAATCGCATGCAGGATGGCCAAAATTTATTCATGGCTGGAGCCGGAGGAGGAATGGTGAATCTTACTAATTGCTAGCTAGAGCTCTAGACCCATTTTTCTTTCACAGCTAGAGTTTGGATGTGGTTTTGAACATTCTCATTTATATTATAATACTACTCATTATGTTTATAGTTATTATTAAATTTTATAACACGAGGCTCCATTTATAGTGAGCCTCCATTTTTCTAAAAATTCAAGGGCAATCATGGAAAAAGTGAAACGAAAAATACTTTCTAAACTACAACCTACAAACCCTATCTAATGCCAATTCATTGAGAAAATCATAATAAATCACATATTTAGTAATTTTAAATATTTGATCGAATTTCATTTTTTTTTCGAAGATACGGTAATAAGTTAGTGGCTTCATCACTTATATAATTTGTCATTTTGTATAAAGTGGTTTATTAAAAATAGAAAGGTCCCACTTCTCAAGGATTTTTTTTTTTTTTTGGCGTAATTTAATTATTTGGTTTACAGCAAGCACAGGCGCCCCAAGCAGGCCTTGTTGGTCTTCCAATTCCAAAACCAAAACTGGTGAAGCCGACAGATCACCACGTGATCAAGATTGCCGAATTTGCAGTGAAAAAACACAACGAGGAGGCCGGAACCAAACTGGTGTTTGTCAAAGTGGTTTCCGGCGTCAAGTGGAGCGTCGTTGCAGCAACTTTCTACGCACTTATTATTAAAGTCAATGGCCACAAGGGTACCTATAACGGTAAAGCACTGATTGCCGAAGCCATAACCGGTCACAAGAAACTCATCTATTGGAAGGATTAATTAATTAAGCAATCTTTCAACTGAGGAGTCCGACTCACTGTTCAAGATGATTAATTAATATTATATATAAATGTTATACTGCTTAATTAGTTATCTAGTGTGTGGCTAAGTATCATGTACTGTGGATGTTTAATTAAGATGTACGTACTGCTGACAAGCATGCATGCATTTCCAGTATGTATTGCTTGTTGAAGTTGTACCTTTGTAACCAAGAATAATCATCCACCATTAAATAAATAAGAACAGTGAGTGTTTGAGTCTATATTGTGTTTTGCATGTCAATTACTCTGCTCGTGCATGCTTAATTACAAGTAACCTACCCCCATAAATATTGAAAATTACGGTTAATTAATGTACTCGTATGAAGTCATGAAGTTAGAGAAAACGAAAATAATTAGAAAGAGGAGGGCTTCTAGAGTCTGCCACTACTCATATGACATGTTTTTGGAGGATTTGTTTTGTAAGTTTTGTAAAATATTAGAAGAATTGTTTAATTTTTATGAGGGTGTAACTAAAATTTTGAAAATATTTGCAAAGAAAATAATATAATTTCGAATCTTTTACATAAAACAACAGTATAACGTGTCAAGCATAGCCGAAATGCCTCGGTTACGATTACGCTAATTATTTTCCACGTACATCAATTTTGAGTTGATTTTGGTTTCCTTGAATGCACCTTATCCTACTCGATTCCTATATGAAATCCTAACTTCGACGACTCTGCTTACAATTTTGCTGATGAATCCAACATCATAATAAATTGCAAACTTCATTCATTTTACCAAGTATTCACTGCACTTTTGAATTTGTTCTCTTAATTTCATTATATTTGATCCACTCACAGAACACACGCATAATTACAAAATTATGGCATAATTAAACCAAACTCCTTATCAAGTAGGAAACATATTATTGTTAGGTTTTGGTAATTTAGTTATTTAAGTAATTTAGTTTTCTAATACAATTATGTGTAGAGTTGTTATTTCCTATTCTAATTAGGTTTCTCGGTTGCTTGCTAGTTTAATTTGTTAGTGTAGCCCTATAAATAGAGGATTTGTTTATTTTATTCAGTTGAGAAGAGTTGAGTTGAGAGAGTCTAGAATAGAGAGATTCTGGCCTAATGGTAAGGCTATTATGCCATGGGTTTATACGAGTCTCAATATGAGAGTTCGATGTGCGTTATTTTGTAAGAAAATTTTTTTGTTGGAGTACTCGAACATAGAAAAATTTTGACCACAAGTGAGGTTGGTCTTGGGGTACTCGTTTGACAATTGAGGTGTAACGAAATTGACCATAATTGGATAGAGATCCAAAAAGCGGGATCATGTCGTGATTGTTTTTATTGGTGTTGAGCAGTGAGGGAGGAAAAAAATCCTACCAAGTAGATTGTGATTGATTTATAAAAATTGAGAATTTTGATATCAGTTATCATGAAATTCATTGAGGTTGATAAATTAAATAAAAGTGTACAACAAAAAATTATCAGTGCAGATACGTGAATCGTTTGAAAAAATTTGAAGATAAGATTAAATCAAATTGACGAAGATATATGCCAAATTGTGGTAGAAAAAAATTGCATGGAAATTTTTGATCGTCTTAATTGTGTATGGTGTGGATCTACCCTCATGGAGAGTTTGGAAAGTTTGGTTTAAGAGAGGCATTGACGGCATAATTAAACCAAACTCCTTATCAATTAGGAAATATGTTGTTGTTAGGTTTTGGTAATTTAGTTATTTAAGTAGTTTAGTCTCCTAATACAATTATGTTTAGAGTTGTTATTTCCTATTCTAATTAGGTTTCTAGGTTTTCTTGGTAGTTAAATTTGTTACCCTATAAATAGAGGATTTGTTTAGTTTATTCAGTTGAGAAGAGTTGAGTTGAGATAGTCTAGAATAGAGATATTCTAGCCTAATGGTAAGGCTATTATGTCATGGGTTTATCAGGGTCTCAATATGAGAGTCTGCTGTGTGTTATTTTGTAACTCTTCCTCTTTTCCCACATATTTTTATATGTGTTGAATAAATTTATCTTCCACTATGTGTTTTTTATGCAAAGACCTACAAAAAAGCTACCACAAAAGGGGGAAAAGGCTGTGTTGGAACAGGAAGAGAAAGGGTTATAGAGGAAGAAGGTGGTGGGAGAGGGGTACTGGGAAGGAGGGGGCTAAAGAATAAATGCAAGGGGCTGCGGGAAGATGGTGATGGGTGAGGACACTGCAGGAAAGTGGGGAGGGGGGATTGGTGGTGGTGGTAGTTAGCCGGTAAGGAAGAGAGAGAATAGAGGGAAATAGGAGAAAAATTAAAGAAAAGAAAATTGCTAAATTGACACCTCTTATGTAGTAATTAGAGAATGATTCTGCAGAAAATGTGAAAATAGAGATAGACTTGAAATTCAACGTAGAAAGGATTATAAGATTCAAGATAAAGCATCAACTATTTTAACCAATCAAGAAGAGAACAATATCTTATGGTCAAAATTAAGGGATAATATATCTACCTTTCAAAGTATTTAGCAGTAATTGAAAACTCTCCTTTATTCCTCAAAACCTTCCACATTATCACAAGGAACCTTCCTTGACCAACATTCCAAAGGCTATATTTTGTTAAAAGAGAAACAAAAGGGAAAAAAAAAAAAAAATCGCTATAGTGCCTCTAATTGTCCATTTCAGTCTTGGCCTTGGCCCCTATTTGTGTTGATTATTTTTTATCCAGTGTACTTTATTTGTATGAAAAGGCAAAGGAAAAATATGTAGAAAAGCATAACATATACTTGTTTATTACGATGGCATTTACACTGATTTCTATACAAAATATAGACTTTTTCTCTATGCAAGTGATTGTATATTGTGTACAAAAATATTTTAAAAAATTATTGTGGACAAAAATAAATAAAATGTTGTCGGTAATAAATAGTCAAAACTTATGCGCTCTTTATTAATTACTTCTCCAAGTCAAGTGACCGTTTTCAGTAGTTTTCCCACTGAAAAACCAATCCTGTTTATTACAATTGGTCGTTTACATTATTTCTGCTCATATAAAAAAAAAAAAAAAAAAAGTTAAGAGACAAATGTCGATAAGAACAGTATGATTCTAGAGAACACTATTTAATGAAGATCTTCAGCCTGCCATTGATTTCATGATTAATTGTGTTTTATTTAGACATTTCAACTTTTTACATAGCATTAGTATTACTAGAGATTGAGTTTAAATTGCTCCACTCACATCCATAATTAAATATGCGATTCAGTTCCTTCTCTGATTTGAGCAGGCAAACCTTTATTTACAATTACTTAAGCTCATAATTAAACTCAGTCCTCTGAAGGGTATTAGGTTTCATACATCTGAAGAGGTTTCAAACTTTCAATAGCCAGTTGACAAATATTTTCGTAACCATTGCTCAAGCGCTTCAATGAAAATAAACAAAGATGTTGATTCACCTTAAATTTCTCCTCATTATCAATTAAAAGAAAAGGATCTTTAATTCCTTTCACCAGAACTCTGTCCTATCTTCCACTCCTGAGCTTCTTTGTTTTTTTAAAAAAGAATAAAAATAAAAGAAAAAATTCCACTTATTGAGGCATTTATTAGAGTATAATGAGTAGTAGCATCTATCACATATTACAATTTTGAAAGTTAAAAATATTCAAGGACTAATTTCATTTTGCACATTTCAACTTATACGTGCTAAATTCTCACCTCGCACTCTAAATTTTGGTTTCAGACACTTTGCACCTCCAACTCTCAAATTTGTCCCAATTTAATCCCTTTTTAACACTATCAAAAAAATTAACAGTATATTTTTTTTTGCATGCAAAAATATTGTTATGCATCCTGTTGAAATTATCTTACACGTGTAAAAATTCCATTAACTTTTTAAACAGCATTAAAGAAAGGGTTCAACTAGAACGAATTTGAGAGTTCAGGGTGTAAAGTGTCTAGAACTAAAGTGCATGGTACCAGGTAAGAGATCACGTATAAGTTGAGTAGTGCAAAATAAAATTAGTCCAACATTCAAATAAACACTAGTTATCACTTTTTTAAATGAATTTGTTGGTATCTGGTTTGAGATAAGAAAAAACACATTTAGAAATGTATTTCAACTTAGAAAGTGTCTATAGATTAAGAAAAATCTGAAAGAAAAAATTATTGAATAAGCATATCGTGAAATTATCATCTGTCATATATATCCCTCTCCACTCTGTGGTGAATGGGAAGGGCATTTTATCAACAGTGCATGTCCCTATTGAAAATTGCGTAGGAGACTTAGGATAAGCCGTACGTTAATTACACGAAAAAAATTGGATAACGATCCTGCACTTTGCCATATCCATCTCATTATTCCTCATACTGATTGAAAAATATATTGTCTGTTTTTGCTAAAATTAGCATCTGATTGCCCTGTTGCCGCGAAAGGCTGCATGCTTGAGTAAAACAAGAGAATTTCCGAGTTTTTTGACATACAAATGATGCATTTCGTCTTTCAGATTAGGAAAGGGCATTCTAGCAAAAGTGCATGCATGCCCTTAAGTGGATGTCTGTTTCATAAAACTAAAAAGGGCTAACAAGGAATCTCAAGACATTGACGAATTCAATTGACAACTTGCAAACTGATTGGCATTTAGGTCAATAGGGTTTTTATCCCACATTTTTTGTTAATATCTTGTCTCATCTTTTATATGTTTGACACGTATACTATGAGGTAATTATATTTATAAGTCAAATTTGTGGAATATCTTGTGCTATATTTAGGAAAAAATATAATTTTAACTCTCAAATTTGAGTCGTTATTTATTTTGACCGCCAAAGTTTCATACAAAATACATTTAATTCTCGAACTTTTTTATTTCTATCAATTTTAGACAAATTTAAAATTTCAATCAATTACAAATGGAGAAAGTCACGTACTTTGCATGTCAGTGTTAAATCTTAAGTTATAAACGTGAAAAAACAATTTTAGTCCTCAAAATTTGGGTTGTGGTCTATTTTTATCCTCAAAGTTCCAAATACAACGCATTTAATCCTCAAACTTTTTAATTTTTACCAATTTAGGATAAATTTAAAAATTCTATTAATTATACAATGAAAAAGTAATGCACGTGACTATTAAATATTTTGATACCCTGAAATATAATATTTTTTAACTGATTTCAATCGATTTAATCATATTTTTGTTTTTCTCTCTGACTACCAATGTCTAACCATTCACATTCTATCCTACATAATAACACTTTCCAACCGATTTCAACCTATTTAGCGACGGATTTAACAATGGGTTTTTGATAAAATCCATTGCTAAATGATTTACCGACGGATTTGGTGAAAAAATCCATCCGTTGAAAAATGTCTCAATCATAAAATATAGCAACGGTTTTGTTAACGAAATTTCAACAACAAATTTTTCTATCGACAAATTTGTTACTAAATTTGGTTTTGAATTATTGTGAAAATCTTAAATTAGCCACGTGTTTTCATTTTGTTTTTCTTTTTTTGCTAAATTTAGTGATAAAAAATTCGTTGCTAAGAATAGCAGTTGGGATACAAAAATTGTCAGTGATTGATGTTTTAAAATATTTAAAAAATATGACCGACGGAAAAATACATCACTAATTTAAAAATATTATAAAAAGAGGTTACTTATAAGCATATGAAGTATAAATTTAATGTAATATATTAATCATTTAATCTTGTTCAGTATTTGCAACTAAATATTTAATTTCTATTTATTACACCAACTTCAGTAAACATTTCAAAGATTAACCTTGATAAATGAGTCTCATTGAACTGTAAAAAATAAATTATTGTTATTATTTTATTATACGTCAAAAATTAGTTTTGAATCAAACTATTGTTTTATTTATTAGTGAATTATTATTGTGTTATTATTATCTTTTCTTTGTATATAGCTTTTTTAATACCAGATTAAATGGGTTGAAATCAGTTGAGAGGTATTATAACCCAAGTTAGATTTAACAATCACGTGTTTGGAAAGTGTTATAATGTAGATAAGAATGGTGAATGGTTAGGTATTGACAGTCATAGGGAAAAGTTAAAATATGGCTAAATGGGTCTCAAACTGGTAGGAAGTGTTATATCCTAAGATAGATATAACATTGAAAGGGCAATGCTACTGTAACTTTTTCAGTTTGTAATTAAAAGAATTTTCAAATTTGTCCTTAATTAGAAGATATTAAACACATTGAGATGTTATAAGAGACAGTTTGATCCTTTAGGGACTAAAATAAATTTTGATCCAAACTTTGAGCGCTAAAATTGCATTTTTCTCACGTCATTATTGAGATTTAACGATCATGTACTTTGCACGTGATTTTTTTCATCAGTAGTTGACAGAATTTTTAAATTTGTTCTAAATTGGTTGAAATTTGAAAGTTTGTACCTCTCAATTATACCCAATTCCCATTTAGGCACAAGATCTCAGGTGCTGTTTTGGCTCTGCTTGCAGTGGAAGAGCAATTCTTCTACTTCCCATGTTAGAAGGTTGTCTCTATCTGCCTCTATTTATTTTGTGTGGCAGGTTAGGAATTTGATGATTTTTCTGAACATAGCATGAAACCCAACTCAAACTGTCCAGATGATCTTATTAACTGTCCAAGCTTTTTTTTACAAGCTACATAGGAGTTCATAATTGTATATTTAATTAGGAGCTTAATGTAGCTTGAAATTTTGACTAGAAAAATTTTGTATAATTCTAGCTTTTCAGTATTCTTTCTGCTGCTAGCTTTGTTTCTCCATTACTGGAGGGCATTTGGATTTTCCTATGTAAAGCTTCAATGCTGATCCTTTTATCCTTGTCATCCTTAAAGTGAACATTAAAAAAAAAAAAAAAAAATCTGTTTGCACCTCTAATTTTAGTTTTGAACGCTTGTGCCATCAACTCTCAAAATTATACCACTTCAATCTAATTTTTTGTAGCGTCACAAAATTTTACGGAATATTTACGCATGTACAATAAATTCAACAAGATATACAATAACCTATCATAATATTTTGGGGGCTTATTGCACTTTGTACCCAATAATTTGTATCCGATTCTCAGTTTGCACCCTATATTTATTTTTAGACATATTGCACCCTGACCTCTCATATTTATCTAGTTCATTCTAATTATTAACATTCCAAATGTTGTTAACGGATGTTCTAACCATATACATTACGCACCTAAAGTGAAACATTCATTAAAAATTTCAACACTATTAAAAATTGGATCAATGTAGTACGAAAATCTAAGAGTTGAGGTGCAATGTGTCCAAAATTTTGAATTAAGAGTACAAAGTGAGAATTGATCATAAGTTATTAAGTATAACGAAATTAGTAATAATAACTTCTATAGTACAACATACCCTAAACAAGCGGGTAGCATGCACTTACTTAACATAACATTAAAAATTAGACTAAAATGAGATAATTAATCTAAGAGTTTAAGGTGTAATATGCCCAAAACGTAAGCATAGAATACAATATGAGAATCGAGTAAAAGTTAAGAAATGCAAGTAGAATAAGGCCATATTTTGGATGTAAAATGCGAAAATCAGTTAACTTTAGTGATGTGTTATAAACTTGATTGAAGTGGGACAAATATAAAAGTTGAGGATGCAAAGTATCCAAAAATAAAATTCTCTGTGCACTTACTGTCTCTTATACACATCTAGATGTCTCTTATACACATCTAGATGTGTATAAGAGACAGATGTTAGGGGAATCAAATTCCCACGTATGTTTGTAGAACTTGAAAACTTTGTTATGTATTTCAATTCATTATCACTTGATCCTTTTAAATGCCGACTAATAAATTAACAGAATTTTTCCATGTATATTACAAATTCAGAAAGATGTTCAATAATATTTTTGCATACAATAAAAAAATCTGCTAACTTTTTTGACGGGGTTAAAAAGGAGTTAAAGTGAGACAAATTTGAGAGTTGGGGATACAAAGTGTCCAAAGATGATGTGCAAAGTGCGAATGGAATATAAATTAAGGCGGGCAAAGTGAAAGTATTCCAGGTGTAAAATAGATTTAGTCTTAATTTGCTTGTAATGCTTCTCATGAGTATATATCCAAGAATAAAAAGTCCGCAAAATCAAAAAGATATTGCTTGATAACTAAGAAGGTGTTTGGTTAGCATTTGAGCAAATGAGAATCGAAATAGGATTTATAAATTCTACCACTAGTATGGATTTATATCATTCTTCCTTATTTTTTGGTTTGAGTAAGGAATGACTTTCATTCTGTTAATAAGTTAATCAATTTGAAATTCAAGACACAAATGCGGAATAAAAGTGGACATTTTCTAACACTTTCATTCCCATATAATGATTGCCATATTAATTAACCAAATAACATCTATGTGTATCATTAAACTTGATTCTCATTCATTTCCCTCGTACTCATAAACCAAACACCTCCTAAATCTAGCTAAACGTTATACTAGTCAGTTTTAAATAACTGATTAGAAAAAAATTAAAAGAGAAAAAGACCAATTTAGTTCCTTATTTTTAGGGTATTGACCAATTCAATTGTTTATCTATCACAAAAACTAATTCAGTCCATTATCTTTTAAAAAAATTAACCAATCTAATGAGTGTGATGATAATTGTGGATAAATTAATGGATCAAATCACGTGATAATCAGTGGATAAGTGTTCACCTACAGTAGATCTGTTATTAAAGATTACATTAATTTGCTCAAAATTTCCATCACAAATCTTAAATTGATTGAATTTTTTAAGAACAAGGGACTAAATTGGTCTTTATGATATATAAGGGATCAAATTGATTGATAATTGATATCCTATGATAAGGGATCAAATTAGTATTTTTTCAAAGTCAAAATAGGAAGTAATACTCTCTTTCCACTTTAAAAGCAGTGCATAACTCATCCAAATTGATCTTTGACCCAAGAAATTTGTAACACGCCCACGCTATGGTGTGATCAAATTCGATCTTTGCATTAAGATCTTTAGTATTCTGGTTTATTCTTCAACTGATATGTAGTATTCAATTTATGCTCCTTCTAATGATTAAAAAACAGAGCAATGGTATAAATAAACAAGGAAAACAATTGTAGAAAAGCATAATATATACTCTCTCTGTCCTAGTTTTTTTTATCGCAATTTGACTTTTTTGATCAAATAAAATAATTTCTGTAATTATTAATTTATATAACTTTACTCAATTTTTTAATGAAATTTATTAAACAAAAGTAAAATTTATATCAAATATTAACCCATGAAAATTTAAATTTCAAAAAAGTTAAAGAAATTTATAGAAAATTAAGTTGTAAAAACTTAATGTGTTGATGAGAAAAGTCAAATAGTGACAATTTTAATACGATAGGGGTAGTATTTGATTGTTTATTATAATGGCCTACATTATTTATGCCTACAATTAAAGAATTGGTTTCTTAAACTATACGAATTGTGCATTGTCGTGGAAAACACTGTATATTGTTTTTGCCTACAATTAAACAATTGATTTTAGATTTCATATATACGTATATTGAATAGGTTTCAATGGCTTGTCGACAAGGATTTCATGTTAATTTCTCAAGCGTTCTATGCAAATTAATATAGATATTAAATCACTTAAAAAAAAAAAAAGAATCCGTCATAGGAAAGCGTCTTAATATGCACTTTGTTGTCATATATTGAAGTAATCATTTAGTTAAAATCTTAGTTATAAATTGCATATTTAACTTCTCTATATATGCTGTTCCATCTTCCATTTTTGAGCTTATTAATTAAAGTAAAAGATGTTTGCAAATAATTCTTGTTTTCGGCGTGTGGTGCTGAGGATACTAATTAAGAGTAGCGGGAGGTATTAATACGAGGAAAGTATATATATATATATATATATATATATATATAGGTTAAAAGAAAAATATTGTGTTATGAGTCTTATGACTTATGAGTATTAGTGCTGTATTATTGAAAAGCTTTATTGTCACTCCATTACTTTATGTAACATTTAGTAAGCTAAAAATTATTTATACACGAATCATGGCAGTTATAATCAACATTTTCTTCCATACTAACATGTACAATATTTTCTAATCAAATAATATACTTTAGAGCAAATTGCAAATATGGTCATTAAACTATGCATCGATTTGATTTGAGGTCATCAAATTAATAATTTCAAAATTTAATCATCCAACTCTTGTAAAATGAGTTGAAATTGGGTCATTCCATAAAATTCAGTTGTTACAGCAAGCGAAAAAGTCACTTTTTGCACAGGTCATTAAACATTTTAAAGGAATAAGAACAAACTGCAAATAAGGTCATTGAACTATTTGTACTGTCTAAAATATGAACTTGATTGGGTTTGTTTAAATTATTTATAATCGGACAAACCATCCCAAAATGAAGTCCTATTTAGTTAAAATTCATAATTGGAGGTCAGTTTTGCCACAACTGCATGAATTTTCTAAAAATCTAGATTGATTTTTTTTGGGAGCTATGGCAATATGAACTGCACATGACCAAAACCATTAGCTATTTGGATTTTTAGAAAATTAGTCCTATTTTCGCACATAATTGATATGCAATTTTTTTATAGATTGGGAGCATTTTTGAGCACTGCCCATAGTTTAGGGAGCAAAACTACAAATCTTCCTTCAAGAAAAGAGCAAGTAATTTGTGAGATTATTTTCAATTAAATTTCCTTACTAGTTCAAATGAGAAAATGAGGGCTTTGAGGTCCTTCTATTTATATTACTTTGGATGTTGGTTGCTAGCAGATTTCTAGAGTTGATTTTAGTCTTGCTCAATTCTATTTTTGCCTGGATGTCTTGATCTTGTATAGTATGTTCATGGGTTTAGAGAATTTAAATCTCCTTGTCTCGACCAGTCAGTTCACAACCAGCCTGAAGACTTTCTTTTTTGCCTTGTAACTATACGTCTACACCTTTTCTTTCTTTCTTCCTTTTTTTTTTTTAATAATGAATTGAAATACATAACAAAGTTTTCAAGTTCTACAAACATACGTGGGAATTTGATTCCCCTAACATCCTCCATACATAAGTTTTTTAACAAAAAGTAGAAGAACAAGGCAAAAAAGAAAGTCTTCAGGCTGGTTGGATCCAGCTTTGGCCAAGAGATCAGCGACTCTGTTGGATTCTCTAAAGTTGTGCTTGATCTTCACTCTAGCAAATCTCCTAAGCAAAGCTGGAGTCACTGCAGTCTGATGATGGAGGAAAGATGATGAGTGCAATAATCATTTGTATTGATTAAGCCAACAGTAACTTTAGAATCAGCTTCCACTACACGATGAATGTAATTGCTATCTAAAGCCATTTGAAGTCCATCTCTTATTGCCCAAGCCTCAGCCATGTTGTTAGTTGCAAGAACAAGATGCCTGCTAAAGCTAACTACCCAATCTCCATTGTGGTTTCGAATTATTCCTCCTGTACCTGCCATGCTAGGATTACCAAAAGAAGAACCTTCAGTATTGAGCTTTAAGAAAGGGGGTTGAGGAGGATCCCAACCAACTGCTTCTTAATCAGTTTAGCGTAGGAAGGGCAAAGATAGAGAAATTTAACAGCAGCTCCAACGGAGAAATTTAAAAGATCAGGTTTCTTTCTGAGGGGTTCAAAGGTTTGTTTATTTCTATCCAGCCAATGTCCCCAACAAACATAGGGAAATAGTGTGTTCCATGGGATATTATGAAAAGGAGACGGGTGGCATTATTCGAACCAAGCTTCAACCAGTCAATAAAACTAAGGATGGGATTAGAATCTTGAGAATTGGGAAGGTTGAGATTCCTCCACAGAGAGAAGGCTTTAGGACATAATCTAACTATTGCCTCAGAATCATCATTTGGGTGGCCACAAAAATCACAAACAGAAGATTTGTAGATGTTTCGTTTTTTAAGAAAAGCATTGAAGGCAAGGCTTTTTTAAGCACACAACCAGGTAAAGTGTTTAATGCTACAAAAAGCATTGATCTTCCAAATCTTGTTAAGATGGGAATTAGAAGGGCTAGAGCTAGAACTGATATTTCTAGCCATGACATATCTTCCTTAGTGTTGAAGTTACCATCAACAGCAGTACGCCAACATAAAGAATCCTCGCAGGAAGTAATGACCTGCCTTGGGGTTGCCTTGATGATTTGAGTAACTGAATCTGGAAAATCAAAAGAGATGCAAGAGAAATTCCAATCTGAGCCATTACCAAAAATATTTCTAAATGAGATATTGTTATCACCATCAGTTACATGAATAAGGATTCGAATGGTGAAAGTCCCTGCCCATTTATCAGTCCAAAACTTGGCCTTATTACCATTCTTGAGAACCCATTTAGTACTAGAGTTATAAACATTGAGTCCTTTCCTTAATGCAATCTTGTTCACAGAACCGAGGCCCTTCTTAAGTTAGAGTCACAACCAACCAAACTCATCTTTCTTTTAGAGTCAGAGACAGTGTATAAAGATTTTTGGTAATCTTCAGATTGGAATCATTCTTGCATCTCTTTTGATTTTCCAGATTCAGTTACTCAAATCATCAAGGCAACCCCAAGACAGGTCATTGCCTGTCTCTTATACACATCATGCTAGTCTACCAAGAAGCCAATTTGTTTTGCACTTTTTCAAGAATAAAATTAACTTTATTTCTAAAAGCTTGTGACCGAGACGAAAACCTAGTATTTACCTAGATCCTCGGTGTCACCAATGTTCAGCTCATTACAGACTCTAATTTTAACATCAGAAACAGTATTTTGAGAAAAAAGAATTTTTGACTTTGTAAGATTATTAGAAGGACCAAAGGCAGCAGAAAATTCATTCAAGACTTATTTAATAGCAAGGACAGAAAAGGTAGAATTTTTCAAAATAAGCAATGAGAAACAAGAGGGCTACCATTGCAGACTCTCAATGGTTCCCAAGACTTGTCAGCACAAGCCTGGTTAATTTTGATAGATAAGAACTTCATACACAAAATGAAATTATGTAAGCTGAAATAATATCCACTTGCCTAATGCCTCTAAAAGGAAAAATCCAATCAGAAACAACCCTATTATGCAGACACCAATCTAGAAGAAGTAATGCAAACCATGATTATGTTGATAAGCTTGAGAGGTAAATCAAAAACAACAGAGTTTCACGAATAAAGCACCACTCAAGTTTGTCAAAAACTTTTTCAAGATCCAACTTGATAGCGCAAGAACCATTAGGTCCTTTGAAAAATTTAAGTTTAAAGTTTAATTCTTGAACCAAAAGGACATTGTCAATATCTCTGCTCCCAAAATAGAGCCAGTTTGATTAGGGGAGATCCAAGATTGCATAAAAGGCCTAATAAGATTGACTAAAAGTTTTGTTAAAACTTTATAAGCTGAGTTACTAAGGCTACTAGGTCTAAAATGCTTGATAGAGCTTGAAGAGTCGGTCTTGAGGATGAGAGAAATAAAAGTGTCATTGGACAATTCACAAAGATGTTCAGAATTGAAAGCATCAAGAAAAAAAGAGACCACAGATTCTTTTGATTTTTTCCAGATGTGTTGAAGGAAACAGAGATGTAAGCCATCAGGGCCAGGTGCATTGAATGGCTTGAATTCAAAGCAAGCATTTTTAATTTCAGCATAGAAAGGAATGGAACACAAATTGGATTTGTCAATAAAATCCAACTTCCTTTGAAAATCATAAAAATGAGATTTGAGAAAAGAAACAAAATTCCAAGAGGTAAATATGTTAGCTAAATAAGAATGGATATCTCTATGCAGTTTAAGGGCTTTGTCCCCTACAATCTAATCCTCAGCATCAGACAAAGTGAATGAATTCTGTTATGTTTCTCCCTGATAAAGTCTTGGTATTAAGATATCTAGAGATCATATCTTCCCAAAGTATATGATTCGTACGAGCTTTTAGGGACCATAATTCCTTTTCTCACTTGAGAATCACATTGTACTCGTCGAGAAGAGAAATTTCAAGATCAGCCAAGAAAGAGGAATGATGCATGGCAAGAGATTTTAGAATGCTTAACAACCTATTAGAAAGCTTTCTTTTTTTCTTAAAAATGTTATCAGAAGCAGATTTACTCCAAGCCTAAACACTATTGGAGAAAACAACAGCATCACAAAAAAAAAATTACTATAATCATGCCAAGAATGCTCAACAATGTGAGGAAAATCAATATGCTCCATCCAAAATTTTTCTAGTCCAAAGGGATGATCTTGATTGCAAGAAAAAATAGTTGTGACGAGTATAGGTCAGTGATCATACCTAGTACTATGAATGAGATGGTATACAGAGGTATTTTTGAGAAGGTCAAGCCAACTAACATTACAAAGTGCTCTATCCAGGCATTCATGAATTATCAAACCATCTTTTCTTCTACCCATCCACGTAAACTTAGGACCAAAAAAACCTAAATCCATTAGGAGACAATCATCAATCATGTTTTGAAACAAAGAGCATCAGTGTCTATTAATAGGACAACCTCTAAAATTTTCAAAGCTTTTGAGAACATCATTAAAGTCCCACACAAGAAGCCAAGGCATAGAAAACTGATTTGAAATAAATATGATATGTTTCCAATAATCAAGTCTTTTATTAAGATGAGGTGAAGCATAGATAGCAGAAAGTAACCATGGGGAAGAGTCTTGGGATACTTAAACCACAGCTTGGATAGATTGATCAGTCTTTTCTACCACATCCAGGGTTGTTTCATGAGCATTCCAGAGGATCCAAATCCCTCCTCTAAATCCTTCGGCATCAACAACGGTTGAATTCGTGAAAGTAAATGAGTTACATATATCCTGAGCTGTAAGGCCTGAAATCTTATTCTCCGTGTTGATGATTATCCCAGGTTTGTCAATGCAAATGTACTCAAGGAGGTGCTGTCTAAAACTGAAGCTACCAGCTTCTTAAGCATTCCACGTTAATCTTCATCAAAGGGTTATTAGTTTAGAAGAAGGATGGCAATGACAGACCCAGATTGTTGAGAGTTGTCCCTTTCATCGAGTTTAGAAGTATCCAGACACTTTGAACCCATGGATAACAAATAAAACCATAAAGGTTCGAGAGCTTTGAGTCATCCTCCTTGAACTGAATGTGTAGCTTGCAACCTATGACCTTTACTTCTAGGGATGAAAGAATGATTCTGCTTAGAGAACCTAGAATGCTTGGAAAGAGCAGGAAAGTGGATAGTACTCTTTCAATGGTGTCTATCCTTGAAAGGATGGTTAGGAGATTCATCCAAGGCCTACCTCTGAGGGGTTGGTGGCATCTCGTATCTCTGAGGGAATTTAAAGATCTATTCCCGTCGAAGGTCCACAGAATTACAGTCTCTTATACACATCTAGATGTGTATAAGAGGCTGTAACAAATGTTGTATTTTTAGGAAGAGAACCAATATTGATATAAAAAAAGAATTCAGAATTTGAAGATCAAGATTTTTGTTATTTATCTGAATTGCATAATATGACTAATATTAATGCTTATTTTGAAAAATTTATTCATGATTTTTCGCTAACAAATTAACTAATGTTGAGAAGATCTTGTAGAATTTTGTTGAAGAAGATTTTGAATCATATCTCCAATTCTCCCACTTGATTCAAAATCAAACACTCTTCTTTAGCATGTTATTAGGACTGCTATTGCCTAGTTCTTGGGCAAAATTTTGTAAGAATGTCTGCTTATCTTTAAACCAGCAATTAGCTTTTTTATGTCCAAATTTCTTGCAATGATAACACTGAATGCTGCCCTTATTGTTGTTGAATCGTTGCTCAAATCCTTTGCCTCCTTCTCTGTCACGGTTGGAATTCTTCCTTAGTGTTACCTCTTCTTTGTACTGCAGCCTTTTGATATTTCTTTGAGCCTTCTCTTTTTGCTCGAAATGCCTTTTTTTCATTCTTTCCTTGTGTAGAATTTGCCTGTAATGGATCTAAAGAGAATTTTTTTCTTTCATATTCACTAAAAGATGTTCATTTCCAGCAGAGTCATGAATAACACATTTCTTATTCTTGAAAATCACAAAAAAATTCTTCTCAAGTAACCGCCCAACACTTAACAAATTTCGATCAATTTTTGGTACATATAAAACATCAGTAATAATCTTGACCTTTGAACCATACTGAATTGCCACATTACCTTTACCTATTACCTCAATATACTCTCCATTTCCAATTTTGACTTTAAAAATGGCTGTTTTGTCAAGTTCCCTAAAGAGTTCTTCATCATTGTTCATGTGGTTTGTACAACCACTGTCTATAAGCCAACTTTCAGGGTACTCTTGCTTGCAAAACAGGTTGCTACAAATAATTGCCCATTCGGATATTGTTCTACACAACTAAAACATTCGCTTCTCCTTGTTGTTTTTTGAGTCTTGCACACCCTTTCCACATGAACCTGTTGACCACAATTGTTGCATTTGACATCTAATCTCAACCAACACTTTTAATGAGGATGATTTATCTCTTTGCAATAAGGACAAGGTGGATAAATTCCACCCTTTTGATTGCTATTATTGCCGACTTCCATTGTTGGCTCTTTCCTTTTGCCAAATAGGCACATCCTATGTCATACTTTTTTCGAAAAACTATTCTCTGATCATTTTCTTTTCAAAAAGCTCTTCTTTGTTTTTGGACTTGTAAGGCATTTACTAACTCTTCCAAAGTTATTTGAGTAAGATCTTTCGAATCTTCAAGAGAAGAAATTTTGCTTCGAACCTTTCTGGGAGGCTCACCAAGACTTTTTCTACAATTCTTCTATTCGGAAGCTCTTCACCAATGAGTCTAATTTTGTTGACGACACTTAAGAGTCTTTGAGAATACTCTTTAATGTCCTCTTTTTCTTGAAAATTATTCATCCTTAAGAGTTCAAATTCTCTCCTAAGATTTAAAATATACTTTTGCCAGCTTTTTTTCGTTGCCTTGCAAAGCTTCTCGTAAAGCATCCCAAACTTTTTTTGATCACACAATGCCATGGTTCTTATGAATACTTCATCTGTGACTGCACCTGTACATCAAGTCATTTCTGTCAAAATTTTCTTTTTCTAGATGTGTATGCTCTCTTATTTGAGCAATGATTGGATCTTGAGGCAATGGTTGTTGTTCATTTTGTACCATTTCCCTGTCTCATTAGCTAAGTAAGACTTCATTTTGACAGCCCAAACTTGATAGTTCTATCCATTAAAAGTTGGAGAGTTGTACAAAAAGTTTTTTGTCATGATGTTTAATTTGAACTGCATAAGAAGACCAATATCAATGCCTATTTATAGGCTTACAAATACCTAAATTATAGAAAAAATAGGAAACTAGTTATAACCTACTATGACTAAATATTGAAAAATTTATTCATGATTTTTTGCTAACAAATTAACTAATGTTGAGAAGATCTTGCAAAATTTTGTTGAAGAAGATTTTGAATCATATCTCCAACAACAGAAACTCTTGGGTTAGAGGTCGACTATGGAAGTTACCGAGTTCAACCTTCCCTAAAGATGAATCATTCCCATGTGGTGAACTCCCTCCTTTGGAGAGATCCAGGTAGCTGTTGGCACCCTTGAACATGTTCTTAGAACCGGAATAGATGTGAGGTAGGTCCAATGAAGTTGGGAGTTCCTTATTGGTTCGAGGTTCATCAGGCTCCAAGGCTTTTGAGGTTGGTTGCTAGTGCAAGACGATGTTGGCGTGGTTGGAATGGGCAGGTTCTATGCTCTGGTTGGATTGCTTGGCTTCGTGCTTGAGATGAGATTAAGGAGATAAGATGACAAGATTCTCCTGTGAGTTGAGAATCTTACAATTTTCATGATTGGTAGCTAGGCTGGGTTCAGAATCTTGCTCTGAGGTTCCCATTTTAGTTTGAAATATTTGAATTATTTGAAAGTTCTTGAGGAGCAGCAAGAGAAGCAGAATCAATAGCCAACAACGAAAAAGCTTGATTTTGGAGAACATCCTCAGAAGGAACAAATGCTTGAAGTGGAATGTTAGTATCGTCAAAACCGGTCTTAAAGGAGCTACTATGGGGAAAAAAGATGTAGCTTTGGGAGAGGGGGAGTCACGTGTAACAGGTGAAGGATGTAAGTTTTTAGTTTGAGTCACATACATTTGGGAGGAACCAATCTTCAATGTCTTTTCTTTCAGTGACTTACCCTCAAACAAATTGACTATACCTTTTTGCTTCCAAGACAAAGTGGTTGCAAAGTTGACTGTTTGAGTATAGGGTTTATCAAAGTCAATGAATTTGTTTTTTAGTGGTAAGCTTGCAGAAGGAACAAAGGTGAATTTCTTTGAATGCTTACGAAAGGTAGCCAACATCCAGGGACCAAATTCATCACCACCATATTTTCAGTCTTTCATCTGACTATAAACGTCTAAACCCATTCACTTTTCTCGTTTATATTATAACACTACTTATTAATAAATTAAGCAATCTTTCAACTGGGGAGGGCTCACTGTTCAAGATGATTAATTAATATTATACATAAATGTTCTACTACTTAATTAGTTATCTAGTGTGTGGCTAAGTACTGACAAGATTGCATGCATTTCCAGTATGTATTGCTTGTTGAAGTTATACCTTTGTAACCAAGAATAATCATCCACCATTAAATAAATAAGAGCAGTGAGTGTTTGAGTTTATATATAGTTCTATATGTACAATCTCTTTTGTTTTGCATGTCAATTACTCTGCTCATGCGTGCTTAATTACGAGTAACCTGCCTCATAAATATTGGAAATTAGGGTTAATTAATGTACTCATATGAAGTCATGAAGTTAGAGAAAACTAAAAATAATTAGATAGAGAAGGGTCAACCACTACTCTTTGAGCAGTTGATCTCAAGAAATATTAGTCGCTGGTGCAAGAGTTAGATTTCGAAAATTATAGCTATCTTTTGGGGACAAGACTATATAAACATATATTCAAAAGATAGCTTTAAAGTTTTTTTAGATTTTAAGGGGAACAAAGTTTAATTTTTAAAGTGGAATGAAAATTTTATAAAATTTTGTGGGGACAAAATAATTTTCAAACTTTTGGAGGCAATAGCCTCTCCCTGCACTCACTACTTCCACCCCTAGTGTGTATCAGACGTATGTGTGATGATACATAAAATAACAGTATAATGTACATCAAGTTCAGCGGAAGTGCCAAATTTTGTTCGGTTACCGCTAATTACGTGCATCAATTTTGAGTTGATTTAGATTCTTTGGATAAATCTTATCCTACTGGATTCTTATATGAAATCCTAATAACTTTGATGACCCCTCTTACAATTTTGTTGATGAATTCAACATCAAATTGCAGACTTCATTCATTTTACCAAATATTCACTACACTTTTGAATTTTTTTGGCTAACGTAGGTCATTTACATTAATCATTTCAGCCCATTATTTTACTTGGATATATATATATATGTATATATATGTTAGAAAGTGGTTGGATGTCTTGCATCCAAACAAAACTATTCACCACCATTCCTATGACCATTTGTTGTCAGCTTTCTTTTCTTCCCTTATCCATCTTGCAGATTATGGAAGGATTTTTACGTCTTCAATTGTATAGTCATTTCCACCTCCAATTATTCAACTGATGTATTGGAATTTTTGGGCTATAAATTGAAGCCATTCAGGGAGTTTTAGAAGCACAACAAAAAAGCAGAGAGTGTAGTATTAAATTTTGTAAACTCTCTGTTTTAGTATATCTTGATTTTGAGATATTTGGATATTTGGGGCTTGTTTGGTTTTGTGGAGGTCTATCCAAATTTGTATTCCTCTTGTTGAATTAGTAAAATTCTTCTATTTCGCTCGTGGATGTAGGTCTAATTGATCGAACCATGTAATTTGTTGGCTCTCTATTTTATTTATTTTTATTCTTTATTATTGTCGTAGTGGGTTGTAAAATAAAATTTTGTCATATTTTTGGGCCAATTTCTCAACAAACTAGTATCAGAGCTCAAAAATACCGAGTTTAGATTTAACAACCATTATGACAATAACAAAGGTCATTTTTGAAAAATTTGACCGGAGTGTCAACTTTGGTCTATGGCAACTCAAGATGAAAGCAATCTTGACTCAGGACGGTGTACAAAAGGCTTTGTTAGGAAAGGAGAAAAAACCTTCAAAAATGACCGATGAGGAATTTGATGAAATTGATGAAAAAGCTCGTTCATGTATCATTTTGAACCTCTTTGATAAGGTCTTGCGTGAAGCTGCTGGTGAAAAGACAGCCCAGGATTTATGGGGCAAACTAGAGACTTTGTACATGAAAAAAACAATAGAAAATAGGTTATATCTAAAACAAAGTCTCTATTTGCTGCGTATGGTTGAAGGTACATCTACAACTTCTCATCTTGATAAATTTGATTCCATTATTATGGATTTGGAGAATATAGATGTTAAGATTTTAGAACACATCTGAAGATCAGGCTCTACTACTATTGTGTTCTTTTCCCCCGTCATTTAAATATTTTAGAGATACCATGTTACATGGAAAAGACACAATTTCTTATAAAGAAATTAAATCTGTTGTAAAATCAAAGGAATTAATTGATAAAGATATTACTAAAGAAATTAGTGACAATCAAGCACATGGTTTGTTGATTAGGCGAAGACTAGACAAACATAAAGATTTGGTGTGTAATTATTGTCACCAGAAGGGACACATCAAATCTGAATGTTTTAAATTGAAGAACAAGAAAAAGAAAGAAAATGTTGAGCATAATGATAAACAAAAATCCCCTGAAGCTAGTATTGTTGTGGATAATAGCGATGGAGATGTTTTCTTTGTTGGTGATGATAAAAAAACTGTCTAAGAATGATTGGCTTTTGGATTCGGGTTGTTCTTATCATATTTGTTCTGATATACATTGGTTTTCTACTTACGAACCCGTTAATGATGGAAATATCTTTATGGCCAATAAATGTATCTTGTAAAATTGTTGGTAAAGGCACAATTCAAATTAGGATGCATGACAGTATTATAAGGACACTCAATGATGTCAGGCATGTTCCTGATTTGGAAAAGAATTTCATCTCCTTAGGCACCCTTGATGCTCGTGGGTTTGAATATATAGTAGAAGGTGGAGTCATGGAAGTTCGTCAAAACGCTCTTGTTGTTATGAAAGCTTGCAGGTTTGGTAGTTTGTATATTTTGCAGGGTTCTACTATTGAGGCATTTATTAGAGTTGTAGTAATCATCTTAAATTTCTCCTCTTTATCAATTAAAAGAAAAGGATCTTTAGTTTCGTTCACCAGAACTCTGTCCTATCTTCCACTCCTGAGCTTCTTTGTTTTAAAAAAGAAAAAATTCCACTTATTGAGGCATTTATTAGAGTTGTAGTAATCATCGATCGCATATGGCAATTTTGAAAATTAAAAATATTCAAGGACTAATTTCATTTTGCACTCATCAACTTATACGTTTGTAAAGCTCCGAATTTTAGTTTAAGACACTTTATACCTCCAACTCTCAAATTTTTCACACTTTAACTCTTTTTAACACTGTAAAAAAAATTAACGGAATCTTTATTTTTGTATAAATAAATATTATTGTACATCTTGCGAAAATTATCTTACACACGAAAAATTCTATTAATTTTTTAAGCAGCATTAAAGAAAGGGTTAAACTAGGACGAATTCGCGAATTCAGGGTGCAAAGTATCCAAAACTAAAGTTTATAGTACAAAGTAAAAATTGGATATAAATTGGGAGGTGCAAAATCAAATTAGTCCAACATTCAAATAAACAATAATAATAACTTTTTTAAATGAATTTCAAAGAGAAAGTGTCTATAGATTAAGAAAAATCTGAGAGGAAAAAGTTATTGAATAATCATATTGTGCAATTACCATCTGTCATATATATCCCTCCCCTCTTTCCGGTGAATGGGGAGGGCATTTTCTCAACAGTTCATGACCCTATTGAAAATTGCCTAGGCTGAGACTCGGGATAAGCCGCAAGTTAATTACACGAAAAAATTGGACTCGTCCGAGGATAACGATCCTGAACTTTGCCATATCCATCTCATTATTCCGCATACTGATTCCTACGTGATTGCCCTGTTGCTGCAAAAGGCTGCATACTTGAGTAAAACAAGAGAATTTCCGAGTTTTTTGATGTACGAATGATGCATTTTGTCTTTCAGATCAGGAGAGGTCATCCAATCAAGAATGCATGGATGCCCTTAAGTGGATGTCGGTTTCATAAAAACTAAAAAAGGGTTGCATGCTTTCTATCTAAGCTAATGAGGAACCTCAAGACATGGACGAATTCAATTGACAGCTTCCATGACTGGCATTTCGCTTTAATAGATTTTTTATCCCACATTCTATGCCAATATCCTATCCGATACTTTATTTATTTGACATGTGTATTATGACATAATAATCTTTATAAGTGAAAATTGAGCAATATATTATTCCTTCAATTGTAAAAGTTGTCTATATAAATACTAGTAATATATTTATTATTCATAAAAGATTAGAAAAACTCAATCAGACCCTATAATAAAATTAGTTTATTTTAACGGTCTGACATCTGTACTATGACATAATAATCTTTATAAGTCACAATTGAGCAATTTGTTGTTCCTTTAATTGTAAAGATTGTCCATATAAATACTTGTAGTATATTTAGGAAAAATACAATTTTAACCCTCAAAGTTTGGGTCATGATTTATTTTGGATCCCAAAGTTTCATGCAAAATACGTTTAGTACTTTTTAATTCTTATCGATTTATGACAAATTTAAAAATTCAATCAATTATAAATAGAAAAGGTCATGCACATTGCAAATAAGTGTTAAATCTCAAGTTCCAAACGTGAAAAAAAAATACAATTTTAGCCCTCAAAATTTGGGTCATGATCTATTTTAGTCCTCAAAGTTCCAAACACAACGAATTTAATTCTCAAACTTTTAAATTTATACCAATTTAGAATAAATTTGAAATCCAATTCTATTAATTGCAGAATGAAAAACTAATGCACCTGATTGCTAAATTTATCCTGAGATATAATATTTTTTAATCGATTTTAATCGATTTAACCGTATTTCACTTTTCTCTCTGACTACCAATGCCTAATCATTTACCATTCTTGTCTACAGTATAACACTTTCCAACCGATTTCAACTCATTTAACAACAGATTTCACAACGGATTTTATCAAAAATCCGTAAATAAATGATTTATCGACAGATTTGGTGATGAAATCCATCCGTTCAATGATAGATTTTTCTTTCGACAAATCATATACTAAATTTGGTTTCGAAACATTGTGAAAATCTTAAATTAGCGATGTGTTTTCATTTTTTTTTCTTTGGTTGCTAAATAAAGCGACAGAAAATCCATTGCTAAGAATAACAGTTACGATAAAAAAAATTGTTAGTGATTGATATTTTAAAATATTTTTAAAAAAAATTAACGACGGAAGAATGCATCACTAATTTAAAAATATTATAAAAGAGGTTGTTTTTTAGCACATGAAGTATAAATTTGAAGTAATATATTAATCATTTTATCTTGTTCAATATTTGCAGCTAAATATTTAATTTTCGTTTGAACCAGTTGTATACAAAGAAAGGATGATAATATAAATTCACAATAAATTAAAATAATAGTCACAAATAAACTGTAAAAAGTGAATTATTATTATTTTATTATACCTCTAAAATTAATCTTGAATCAAACTATTATTTTAATTTATTTGTGAATTATTATTGTGTTATTATCATCCTTTCTTTGTATACAACTTTTTCAACACCGGAATAAATAGGCTGAAATCAGTTGAGAGGTATTATAACCCAAGTTATAATTAACAATCATTGTATAAAAAGTTTTATAATGTAGATAAGACAGGGTGACTGTGTATAAGAGAAGAGTGGAGGGAAAAGTAAAAATATATTTAAATGGGTCTTAAATTCGTTAGGAAGTATTATTTACCAAAATAGATTTAACATTTAAGGGGCAATGCCTGTGACTTTTTCCGTTTGTAATTCACAGAATTTTCAAATTTGTTCTAAATTAGAAGATAAGAAAAAGTTTGAGAATTAAACGCATTTTGTGTGGAACTTCAGAGACTAAACTAGACTATGACAAAAAATTTTGAGGGCTAAAATTGCATTTTCTTACATTTGAAACTTGAGATTTAACAATCACATGCTTTGCACGTGACTTTTTCCGTTTGTAATTGATGAAATTTTCAAATTTGTTCTAAATTGGTTAAAATTAGAAAGTTTGTACCCCTCAATTATACCCAATTCCCATTTTGCACATGATCTCAGGAGTTGTCTTGGCTCTGCTTGCAGTGGAAGAGCAATTCTTCTGCTTCTCATGTTAGACGGTTGTCTCTAGCTGCCTCTATTTATTTTGTGTCGCATGCTAGGAATTTGAAGATTTTTCTGAACATAGTATTAAGCCCAACTCAGGCTGTCCAGAATATCTTATCAGCTGTCCAAGCTTTTGTTTACAAGCTACATAGAGCATTCATAATTGTATATTTAATTAGGAGCTTAGTGTACCTTGAAATTTTGGCCAAAAAGTTTTTGTATAATTCTAGCTTTTCAGTATTCCTTCTGTTGCTAGCTTTGTTTCTCCATTACTGGAAGGCGTTTGGATTTTCCTATGTAAAGCTCAAATTCTGATCCTTTTATCCTTTTCATCATTAAAGTGAACTTTAAAAAAAAAAATTCACTTTACACGTCTAATTTTAGTTTGAAAACTTGTACCATCAACTCTCAAAAGTATTCCACTTCAATCAAATTCTTAACACCGTCACAAAATTTAACGAAATTTTTATGCATGTACAATTAATTCAACAGAATGTACAATAACTTACTACAGTATTTTGGGGGCTTATTTCACTTTGTACCCAATAAATTTGTATCCAATTATCAGAGACAATTGGATACAAATTTTTAAATACAAATTGTACTATGAACTCTCATATTTATTTAGTTCATTTTAATTTTTAACATAGTTACTAAAGTTATGATACAGATGTTCTAACCGTATATATTACATACCTAAAGTGGAACATTCATTAAAATTTTCAACATTATCAAAAATTGGATCAAAATGGGACGAATATCTAAGAGTTGAGGTGCATTGTGTCCAAAATTTTGAATTAGGAGTGCAAAGTGAGAATTAATCATAAGTTATTAAATATAACAAAATTAGAAAAAAAATTACTTCTATAGTACAATATTCTCCTACACAAGCAGGTAGCATGCACTTAATATCTATTGATTTTGGTAACAACATTAAAAATTAGACCGAAATGTGATAATTAATTTAAGAGTTTAAGGTGTAATATGCCCAAAACATAAGCATAGAATACAATACGAGAATCGAGTAAAAGTTAAGGAATGCAAGTGGAATAAGGCCATATTTTGGATGTAAAATGCGAAAATCAGTTAACTTTAGTGACGTGTTATAAACTAGATTGAAGTGGGACAAATATGAAAGTTGGGGATGCAAAGTATCCAAAAATAAAAATTGGATGTGCATAGCGAGAATTGGACATAGGTTATGGCGTGTAGAAGGACTAATTCTATTTTGTACTGCTCAACTTATACCTGATTCTTACTTTGCATGCCAAACTTTAATTTTAGACACTTTGCACCTAGAACTCTCAAATTTTTCCCACTTCAACCCTTTTAAATGCCAACTAATAAATTAACGAAAATTTTTCGTGTATATAACAAATTCAGCATGTGTACAATAATATTAATTCCTGATGAGTCTCCTTTGTTAGCATTTGATAATAAGAATCGGAATGAAAATTATAAATCCTATCACTGGCATGGATTTATATTATTCGTCCTTACTTTTTAGTGTGAATAAGGAATGGCTTTCATTCTATTAATAAGTTAATCAATTTGAAATGCAAGTCACATGTGCGGAATGAAAGTGGACATTTTCTAACACTTTCATTCCTATAGAATGATTGCCATAGTAATTAACCAAATAACATTTGTGTGTATCATTAAGCTTGATTCTCATTCCTTTCCCTCATACCCATAAACCAAATGCCTTCTAAATCTAGCTAGACGTTATACTAGTCAGTTTTAAATAACTGATTAGAAAAAAATTAAAAGAGAAAATGACCAATTTAGTTCAAAATTAAAAGAGAAAAAGACCAATTTAGTTCCTTACTTTTAAGGTATTGATCAATTCAGCTCTTTATCTATCATAAAAACTAATTTAGTCCATCATCTTTTAAAAAAATTAACCAATCTAAAGCCTGTGATGGAAACCTAAAATTGTAGATAAATTAACTGAGCAAATCACATGATAATCACACGGGTGTTCACCTGTAGTAGGTGCGTTATTAATGATTCTATTAATTTGCTCAAAATTTCCATCACAAATCTTAAATTTATTGAATTTTTTAAGGATAAGGGACTAAATTGGTCTTTGTGATATACAAGGGATCAAATTAATTGATACCCTATAATAAGGGATCAAATTAGTATTTTTCCAAAGTCAAAATAGGAAGTAATACTCTC
Organism: Cinchona pubescens; assembly: GCA_025175665.1. Classification (NCBI taxonomy): domain Eukaryota; kingdom Viridiplantae; phylum Streptophyta; class Magnoliopsida; order Gentianales; family Rubiaceae; genus Cinchona; species Cinchona pubescens. The sequence goes on along the minus strand of JANKKI010000465.1, from coordinate 43,683 downwards.
TTTCAACTTTAAAAGCAATGCATAACTCATCCAAATTGAACCTTGACCCAAGAAATTTGTAACACACCCATGCTATGGTGTGATCAAATTCGATCTTTGTGTTAAAATCATTAGTACTCAACTATTCTTCACCTAATATGTAGTATTCAATTTATGTTCCATCAAATGATTAAAAAACAGAACAATTGTATAAATAAACAAGGAAAAAATTGTAGAAAAGCATAATATTTACTCCCTCTGTCCTATTTTTTTATCGAAATCAATTTGACATTTTTGATCAAACAAAATAATTTTGTAATTATTAATTTATATAACTTTATTCAATTTTTTAATTAAATTTATTCAACAAAAGTAAATTTTATATCAAATATTAATCTATGAAAATTTAAATTTTAAAAAAGTTAAAGAAATTTATAGAAAATTAAATTACAAAAATTTAATGTGTTGATCAAAAAAGTTAAATAGTGACAATTTTAATAGGACGGAGGTAATATTTGATTGTTTATTATAATGGCCTACATTATTTATGCCTACAATTAAAGAATTGGTTTCTTAAACTATACGAATTGTGCATTGTCGTGGAAAACTCTGTGTATTGTTTCTGCCCACAATTAAACAATTGATTTTAGATTTCATACATCCGTATATTGAATAGGTTTCAATGGCTTGTCGACAAGGATTTCATGTTAATTTCTCAAGTGTTATATGCAAATTAATATAGATATTAAAAGATTTTGAAAAAAGAAGAATCCATGCGTCTTACTTTTAATGCACTTTGTTGTCAGATATTGAATCGTTTAGTTAAAATCTGAGTTATAAATTGCATATTTAATGTCTCCAAAAATGCAGTTCCATCTTCCACTCTTGAGCTTATTAATTAAAGTGAAAGATGTTTGCAAATAATTCTTGTTTTCTGCGTGTGGTGCTGAGGATACTAATTGAGGGTAGCGGGAGGTATTAATACGAGGAAAGTAAATACACAGATTAAAAGAAAAATATTGTGTTACGAGCCTTATGACTTATGAGTAGGCCAGTCAATGGGTTGGGTCTAAACCCGGACCCGACCCGATCCGGACCCGTTTAACTATTATAATATAGTATCTGGATCTTGGTGTTCCGATCTGATTAAGACTCGAATCCGATTAAAATATTTAATATATAATAAAATTATTGTATATTAGTGTTATTTTATATGTATAAATACACATATGTTGTGTAAATTGTCCAAGTAATTTATATTTAATATAAAATGCATGCATAAATATTAATTATGAACTCACCAATACTTTTGTATAATTAAAAAAAAAGAGAAAATTCGATAAATTATAATAATTTTACATATAATTTTAAAAAAATTATTAAGACCCGGATCCGGATCCGGATCTGACAAGACCCGACGGATCCGCATATGGATATACTTTTGTAGACCCGTTCGAATCCGGAACAGGTAATATTAATCGAATCCGAGTCTGGATATGCCGGATCCGACCCATTTACAACCCTACTTATGAGTATTAGTGCTTTATTATTGAAAATTGGATGGGAGACTCATCAGGATATATAAGCCGAAAACATAAAAAGATTGGATGAGGAAAACGATCTGCATTATCCCTCTCATTGGAAATTATTGTCTGTTTTTGCTAAAAGTTGCATCTAATTCCTAAGTGATTCTATGTTTGACAAAAGAGCTGCATGCTTTCTATCTAAAACTATCAGGAACCTCTAGACGTGTATGATTTCGAGTAAGCTTCGCTATGCACAAATTGATCATAATGTAAACAAATGTACTACGACAAACCAATTTTGTATGATTTTAACTGTAGCTGCTGTTGTAACAATACGACTATACCTTTTCTTTCTTACTTGTTGAAAACAAAATCTTATTAAGGTTACATTTTCTCATGAATTTCTTCTTCTTCTTTTTTTCTTTTTTGTCAAGAAGTAAATGCTAAGTCTTCTCTTGTGGTATCGAAGGAAAATAACTCTGGATTGTGTATACTTATTATGGGTTGTTTAAAAACTCGAACACATTCGGCCGAATTGTATTGAATTGACTCGACACAATAGAATTATATGTGAGTTGACAAAAAATTCAATAAACATCGGATTTTAGATTATACCCAATAAACTTACCTAATAATCCCAACTCTTTATCTGAGTCAACATATTTATAAGTCTAATAATATTATAATTGGAAACAAATTTTTTCGAAAATTAAATTTTCTAAATCGATTAATGAACGTTATGTAAAGGGATCAAATATAAAAAAGATTTTATTTTTTAATAGATGAAATACTAAATTATGCATATGACTTATATTTTTGAATTTTAAAAATCTTGATAAAATTCGATTGTGTTTTCAAATATAGTCGAGTCACAAAGTTTTCAAGTCGTGTTCAAGTTCAATATTTTTAAATATTATTATATACAACTAATAAGTGAAGTTCAGAATGTCTAGCAAAAATGACAAACTTCGGAGCTCATCGGTAAATAAAGTTGGAATTGGATTTTATTCGCCCATGGAATTTATATCCAAAGCATCACTAATAATTGAAAACTTTGGTAACTAGATAATTGTTGTATGTGACCATCAGTTTCCTAATTGATTCCTTCCTTTATTCTTCAAAACCTTCAAGATTCAAGCAAAGCCTTTTGTCCATACCAATTGACAAATTCATAATACTAGCATATTTGGCCTCCGTTAATCCAATGATACACAAACATAGTAAGACATCATCACAAGTGGGAGAAAACCAATTTCTAGATTCTATATTTAGTTCTGTTTTATTAATTAAAAGGAGGTCTAGTTTGAATTAGGCCCAAGATTTGGAGTTAAGAGAGTTGGTCCATATTGAAACTATTATCATAAATGGTTCTGTTAGAATACTATACTTTATGCTACTCAAACGACAAAGTTTCACCCTTCTTTTTATGTGATCCGAATGTGTGTAATACGTGTCATGCTCAATCTAACTTTAGACTATTCTACAATTATTGCAAACTCTAGCTCAAAAATTACATCAACAAAAATGATCGATCCATTTCCTGTTTCAATCAATTAAAAGAGTGGGCATCTTATCAGGAATGCATGCCGTAATGAAAAACTGCCAAGAAGTCTTTAGGATAACGATGCCGTACTTTGGCATTTGATTCCCAGTTTCCCACAAAGGGCATAAAGGGCATTTAGGCAAAAAATATAGCCTATAAATACGAGTAGAGTCTGTTTTTCTTAATTCATGTGCTAAACTCAACTTCCACAATCACAACCAATTACTGCAATAACATATTTTCGTCAATACTAGAAAATTCATCAAAAAAAAAAAATGACTGAGGTGGTAACCAACTACACCATCAACATGACTGAAATCACCGCCGACTACAGTAATCTTCTTCTAATTCTCTACAAATTTACGTATATGCATGCATGCGTTTGCATTATTAATTATTACAAATTTTAAATTAAAAAATGGTATAAATCTATGTTCTTGGTATATATATGAAATCCGTTATTGTTTCTTGATGGAAATCAGATGAAATGGAGGAATTTTTCCAGCCCACTGAATTGGAGGAAGCTGTAAAGATGTCAATGATGGAGGAGGAATGCAAGCGCATGCACGATGACCAAAATTTATGTATGGCCGGAGCCGGAGGAGGAAAGGTGAATCTTACTAATTGCTAACTAGGGCTCTTGACCCATTTTTCATTCACAATGGTTTGGACGTGGTTTTGTCTGGTTTCATTAACATTGCTAATTTGCTCAAACGAAAATAGGAAGATTACATATGTTAATCTTTTAATAGGTTACAAATTTTATAAATCTATATTTATAAATTTATCTTTTATTCTTAAATTTAAATTGATCACACCCCCTAAATTCTAGAAGACAAGGAAAAAAAATACCGTTTTAACCCTTAAAATTTGGATCGTGAACCATCTTGGTTCTCAAAGTTTTATGCAAAACACATTTAGTTTCCAAACTTTATAATTTCTACCAATTTAAAATAAATTTAAAAATTCTGTCAATTACAAACAGAAAAGAATCACGTGCAAATAACGTGACTGTTAAATCTCAAGTTCTAAACGTGTAAAAATAAAATTTTAACTCTCAAAGTTTGGATCATGGTTTATTTATTCCGGTCAAGTTCCAAACACAACGCATTTAATCTTCAAATTTTTTAATTTCTTCCAATTTAACACATATTTAAAGATTCATTCAATTGCAAACAGAACATGTGACTGTTAATTCTATCTTGGGGTATAGCACTTCCCAACTAGTTTCAAACAATTTAACTATATTTTTACTCTTTCGTCTGATTATAAACGTCTAACCATTCATGATTTCATTCTCATTTATAATATAACACTACTCATTATCTTTATAGTTACTTTCAAACTGAATAATACGAGGCTCCATTTTTCTAAAAATTCAAGGGCAATCATTGAAAAAGTTAAAGAAAAATACTTTCTAAACTACAACCTACAACCTATCTAATGCCAACTCATGAAGAAAATCATATTAAATCACATATTCACAATTTTAAATATTTGATTGAATTTCGTTTTTTTTTTCGAAGATATAGCGATAAGTTAGTGGCTTCATCACTTATATAATTTGTCATTTTGTATAAAGTGATTTATTAAAAATAGAAAGGTCCCACTTCTCAAGAATTTTTTTTTTTTTGCGTAATTTAATTATTTGGTTTACAGCAAGCACAGGCGACCCCAGCAGGCCTTGTTGGTCTTCCAATTCCAAAACCAAAATTGGTGAAGCCGACAGATCACCACGTGATCAAGATTGCCGAATTTGCAGTGAAAAAACACAACGAGGAGGCCGGAACCAAACTGGTGTTAATAAATACAATAATTTGTCAAAGTGGTTTCCGGCGTCAAGTGGAGCGTCGTTGCAGCAACTTTCTACGCACTTATTATTAAAGTCAATGGCCACAAGGGTACCTATAACGGTAAAGCACTGATTGCCGAAGCCATAACCGGTCACAAGAAACTCATCTATTGGAAGGATTAATTAATTAAGCAATCTTTCAACTGAGGAGGACTCACTGTTCAAGATGATTAATTAATATTATATATAAATGTTATACTGCTTAATTAGTTATCTAGTGTGTGGCTAAGTATCATGTACTGTGGATGTTTAATTAAGATGTACGTACTGCTGACAAGCATGCATGCATTTCCAGTATGTATTGCTTGTTGAAGTTGTACCTTTGTAACCAAGAATAATCATCCACCATTAAATAAATAAGAACAGTGAGTGTTTGAGTCTATATTGTGTTTTGCATGTCAATTACTCTGCTCGTGCATGCTTAATTACAAGTAACCTACCCCCATAAATATTGAAAATTACTGGGGTTAATTAATGTACTCATATGAAGTCATGAAGTTAGAGAAAACGAAAATAATTAGAAAGAGGAGGGCTTCTAGAGTCTGCCACTACTCATATGACATGTTTTTGGAGGATTTGTTTTGTAAGTTTTGTAAAATATTAGAAGAATTGTTTAATTTTTATGAGGGTGTAACTAAAATTTTGAAAATATTTGCAAAGAAAATAATATAATTTCGAATCTTTTACATAAAACAACAGTATAATGTATCAAGTATAGCCGAAATACCTCGGTTACGATTACGGTAATTATTTTCGACGTACATCAATTTTGAGTTGATTTTGGTTTCCTTGAATGCACCTTATCCTACTCGATTCCTATATGAAATCCTAACTTCGACGACTCTGCTTACAATTTTGCTGATGAATCCAACATCATAATAAATTGCAAACTTCATCCATTTTACCAAGTATTCACTGTACTTTTGAATTTGTTCTCTTAATTTCCTTATATTTGATCCACTCACAGATGTTTACACACGCATAATTACAAAATTATGGCATAATTAAACTAAACTCCTTATCAAATAGGAAACATATTATTGTTAGGTTTTGGTAATTTAGTTATTTAAATAATTTAGTTTCCTAATACAATTATGTGTAGAGTTGTTATTTCCTATTCTAATTAGGTTTCTCGGTTGCTTGGTAGTTAAATTTGTTACCCTATAAATAGAGGATTTGTTTAGTTTATTCAGTTGAGAAGAGTTCAGTTGAGAGAATCTAGAATAGAGAGATTCTAGCCTAATGGTAAGGCTATTATGCCATGGGTTTATACGAGTCTCAATATGAGAGTTTGATGTGCGTTATTTTGTAAGAAATTTTTTTTGTTGGAGTACTCGAACATAGAAAAATTTTGACCACAAGTGAGGTTGGTCTTGGGGTACTCATTTGACAATTAGAGTGTAACGAAATTAGCCATAATTGGATAGAGATCCAAAAAGAGGGATCATGTCGTGATTGTTTTTATTGGTGTTGAGCAGTGAGGGAGGAAAAAAATCCTAACAAGTAGATTGTGATTGATTTATAAAAATTGAGAATTTTGATATCAGTTCTCATGAAATTCATTGAGGTAGATAAATTGAATAAAAGTGTACGACAAAAAATTATCAGTGCAGATACGTGAATCGTTTGAAAAAATTTGAAGATAAAGATTAATTCAAATTGACGATGCCAAATTGTGGTAGAAAAAAATTGCATGGAAATTTTTGATCGTCTTAATTGTGTATGGCGTGGATCTACCCTCATGAAGAGTTTGGAAAAGAGTTTAAGAGAGGCATTGACAGCATAATTAAACCAAACTCCATATCAATTAGGAAATATGTTATTATTAGGTTTTGGTAATTTAGTTATTTAAGTAGTTTAGTTTCCTAATACAATTATGTTTAGAGTTGTTATTTCCTATTCTAATTAGGTTTCTAGGTTTTCTTGGTAGTTAAATTTGTTACCCTATAAATAGAGGATTTGTTTAGTTTATTCAGTTGAGAAGAAGACAGTTGAGTTGAGATAGTCTAGAATAGAGATATTCTAGCCTAATGGTAAGGCTATTATGTCGTGGGTTTATCCGGGTCTCAATATGAGAGTCAGCTGTGTGTTATTTTGTAACTCTTCCTCTTCTCCCACATATTTTTATATGTGTTGAATAAATTTATCTTCCACTATGTGTTTTTTATGCATACAAAAAAGCTACCACAAAAGGGGGAAAAGGCTGTGTTGGAACAGGAAGAGAAAGGGTTATAGAGGAAGAAGGTGGTGGGAGAGGGGTACTGGGATAATAGGGGGCTAAATAATAGCCTTGCAATTAGCTCTAGAAGATGTGATCTTATAGACATCTAGATGTGTATAAGAGACAGGGGTGTATTGGTGGTGGTGGTAGTTAGCCGGTAAGGAAGAGAGAGAATAGAGGGAAATAGGAGAAAAATTAAAGAAAAGAAAATTGCTAAATTGACACCTCTTATGTAGTAATTAGAGAATGATTCTGCCGAAAATGTGAAAATAGAGATAGACTATTGGATTTGATAGTACGTATATCCTAAATTTTGTTTGAAATTGTATAAAGGATTATAAGATTCAAGATAAAGCGTCAACTATTTTAACCAATCAAGAAGAGAACAATATCATATGGTCAAAATTAAGGGATAATATATCTACCTTTCAAAGTATTTAGCAGTAATTGAAAACTCTCCTTTATTCCTCAAAACCTTCCACATTATCACAAGGCCTTCCTTGACCAACATTCCAAAGGCTATATTTTGTTAAAAGAGAAACAAAAGGGAAAAAAAAAAAAAAATCGCTATAGTGCCTCTAATGGTCCATTTCAGTCTTGGTCTTGGCCCCTATTTGTGTTGATTAATTTTTATCCCGTCTACTTTATTTGTATGTAAAGGCAAAGGAAAATTTTTTAGAAAAGCATAACATATACTTGTTTATTACGATGGCATTTACACTGATTTCTATACAAAATATAGACTTTTTCTCTATGCAAGTGATTGTATATTGTGTACAAAAATATTTTAAAGGAAAATTATTGTGGACAAAAATAAATAAAATGTTGTCGGTAATAAATAGTCAAAACTTATGCGCTCTTTATTAATTACTTCTTCAAGTCAAGTGACTGTTTTCAGTAGTTTTCCCACTGAAAAACCAATCCTGTTTATTACAATTGGTCGTTTACATTATTTCTGCTCATATAAAAAAAAAAAAAAAAAAAAAAAAGAGTTAAATGTCGATTTCTAGAGAACACTATTTAATGAAGATCTTCAGCCTGCCATTGATTTCATGATTAATTGTGTTTTATTTAGACATTTCAACTTTTTACATAGCATTAGTATTACTAGAGATTGAGTTTAAATTGCTCCACTCACATCCATAATTAAATATGCGATTCAGTTCCTTCTCTGATTTGAGCAGGCAAACCTTTATTTACAATTACTTAAGCTCATAATTAAACTCAGTCCTCTTAAGGGTATTAGGTTTCATATATCTGAAGAGGTTTCAAACTTTCAATAGCCAGTTGACAAATATTCAATTCGTAAACATTGCTCAAGCGCTTCAATGAAAATAAACAAAGATGTTGATTCACCTTAAATTTCTCCTCATTATCAATTAAAAGAAAAGGATCTTTAATTCCTTTCACCAGAACTCTGTCCTATCTTCCACTCCTGAGCTTCTTTGTTTTTTTAAAAAAGAATAAAAATAAAAGAAAAAATTCCACTTATTGAGGCATTTATTAGAGTAGTAGTAGCATCTATCACATATTACAATTTTGAAAGTTAAAAATATTCAAGGACTAATTTCATTTTGCACATTTCAACTTATACGTGCTAAATTCTCACCTCGCACTCTAAATTTTGGTTTCAGACACTTTGCACCTCCAACTCTCAAATTTGTCCCAATTTAATCCCTTTTTAACACTATCAAAAAAATTAACAGTATATTTTTTTTTGCATGCAAAAATATTGTTATGCATCCTGTTGAAATTATCTTACACGTGTAAAAATTCCATTAACTTTTTAAACAGCATTAAAGAAAGGGATTCAACTAGAACGAATTTGAGAGTTCAGGTCTCTTATACACATCTAGATGTGTATAAGAGACAGAGATAAATATGAATCTCATTATAGGTTGAATATGCAAAATAAAATTAGATGTGTATCAAATACACACTAGTTGTCACTTTTTTAAATGAATTTGTTTGGTATCTGGTTTGAGATAAGAAAAAACACTTTTAAAATGAATTTCAACTAGAAAGTGTCTATAGATTAAAAAAATCCAAATGAAAAAATTTTTGAATAAGCATCAATTTGTCTGAAATTACATGATAGATCTGTATATATATCCCTCTCCACTCTGTGGTGAATGGGAAGGGCATTTTATCAACAGTGCATGTCCCTATTGAAAATTGCGTAGGAGACTTAGGATAAGCCGTACGTTAATTACACGAAAAAAATTGGATAACGATCCTGCACTTTGCCATATCCATCTCATTATTCCTCATACTGATTGAAAAATATATTGTCTGTTTTTGCTAAAATTAGCATCTGATTGCCCATGTTGCCGCGAAAGGCTGCATGCTTGAGTAAAACAAGAGAATTTTTGAGTTTTTTGACATACAAATGATGCATTTCGTCTTTCAGATTAGGAAAGGGCATTCTAGCAAAAGTGCATGCATGCCCTTAAGTGGATGTCTGTTTCATAAAACTGAAAAGGGCTAACAAGGAATCTCAAGACATTGACGAATTAAGATTGACAACTTGCATGATTGGCATTTAGGTCAATAGGGTTTTTATCCCACATTTTTTGTTAATATCTTGTCTCATCTTTTATATGTTTGACACGTATACTATGAGGTAATTATATTTATAAGTCAAATTTGTGGAATATCTTGTGCTATATTTAGGAAAAAATATAATTTTAACTCTCAAATTTGAGTCGTTATTTATTTTGACCGCCAAAGTTTCATACAAAATACATTTAATTCTCGAACTTTTTTATTTCTATCAATTTTGGACAAATTTAAAATTTCAATCAATTACAAATGGAAAAAGTCACGTACTTTGCATGTCAGTGTTAAATCTTAAGTTATACACGTGAAAAAACAATTTTAGTCCTCAAAATTTGGGTTGTGGTCTATTTTTATCCTCAAAGTTCCAAATACAACGCATTTAATCCTCAAACTTTTTAATTTTTACCAATTTAGGATAAATTTAAAAATTCTATTAATTATACAATGAAAAAGTAATGCACGTGACTATTAAATATACCCTGAAATATAATATTTTTTAACTGATTTCAATCGATTTAATCATATTTTCGTTTTTCTCTCTGACTACCAATGTCTAACCATTCACATCTCTTGTCTACATAATAACACTTTATTACCGATTTCAACCTATTTAGCGACGGATTTAACAATGGGTTTTTGATAAAATCCATTGCTAAATGATTTACTGACGGATTTGGTGAAAATTTCCATCCGTTGAAAAATGTCTCATTCATAAAATATAGCAACGGTTTTGTTAACGAAATTTCAACAACAAATTTTTCTATCGACAAATCGGTTAACAGACACTAAATTTGGTTTTGAATTATTGTGAAAATCTTAAATTAGCCACGTGTTTTCATTTTGTTTTTCTTTTTTTTGCTAAATTTAGTGATCAAAAATTCGTTGCTAAGAATAGCAGTTGGGATACAAAAATTGTCAGTGATTGATGTTTTAAAATATTTAAAAAATATGACCGACGGAAAAATGCATCACTAATTTAAAAATATTATAAAAGAGGTTACTTATAAGCATATGAAGTATAAATTTAATGTAATATATTAATCATTTAATCTTGTTCAGTATTTGCAACTAAATATTTAATTTCTATTTATTACACCAACTTCAGTAAACATTTCAAAGATTAACCTTGATAAATGAGTCTAATTGAAGGTAAAACATGAATTATTGTTATTATTTTATTATACGTCAAAAATTAGTTTTGAATCAAACTATTGTTTTATTTATTAGTGAATTATTATTGTGTTATTATTATCTTTTCTTTGTATATAGCTTTTTTAATACCAGATTAAACATGGGTTGAAATCAGTTGAGAGGTATTATAACCCAAGTTAGATTTAACAATCACGTGTTTGGAAAGTGTTATAATGTAGATAAGAATGGTGAATGGTTAGGTATTGACAGTCATAGGGAAAAGTTAAAATATGGCTAAATGGGTCTCAAACTGGTAGGAAGTGTTATATCCTAAGATAGATATAACATTGAAAGGGCAATGCCTGTAACTTTTTCAGTTTGTAATTAAAAGAATTTTCAAATTTGTCCTTAATTAGAAGATATTAAAAAGTTTGAGAATTAAATGTGTTTTGTTTGGACCTTTAGGGACTAAAATAGATTTTGATCCAAACTTTGAGCGCTAAAATTGCATTTTTCTCACGTCTGAAACTTGAGATTTAACGATCATGTACTTTGCACATGATTTTTTTCATCAGTAGTTGACAGAATTTTTAAATTTGTTCTAAATTGGTTGAAATTTGAAAGTTTGTACCTCTCAATTATACCCAATTCCCATTTTGCACAAAGATCTCAGGTGCTGTTTTGGCTCTGCTTGCAGTGGAAGAGCAATTCTTCTACTTCCCATGTTAGAAGGTTGTCTCTATCTGCCTCTATTTATTTTGTGTGGCAGGTTAGGAATTTGATGATTTTAGAACATAGCATGAAACCCAACTCAAACTGTCCAGATGATCTTATTAAAGTCCAAGCTTTTTTTTACAAGCTACATGGAGTTCATAATTGTATATTTAATTAGGAGCTTAATGTAGCTTGAAATTTTGACTAGAAAAATTTTGTATAATTCTAGCTTTTCGGTATTCTTTCTGCTAACTGTCTTTGTTTCTTATTACTGCTGTCTCTTTGGATTTTCCTATGTAAAGCTTATACTGATCCTTTTATGTGCATTGAGTCATCCTTAAAGTGAACATTAAAAAAAAAAAAAAATCTGTTTGCACCTCTAATTTTAGTTTTGAACGCTTGTGCCATCAACTCTCAAAATTATACCACTTCAATCTAATTTTTTGTAGCGTCACAAAATAGTTTACGGAATATTTACGCATGTACAATAAATTCAACAAGATATACAATAACCTATCATAATATTTTGGGGGCTTATTGCACTTTGTACCCAATAATTTGTATCCGATTCTCAGTTTGCACCCTATATTTATTTTTAGACATATTGCACTCTAGTTCATTCTAATTATTAACATTCCAAAGTTAACGGATGTTCTAACCATATACATTACGCACCTAAAGTGAAACATTCATTAAAAATTTCAACACTATTAAAAATTGGATCAATGTAGTACGAATATCTAAGAGTTGAGGTGCAATGTGTCCAAAATTTTGAATTAAGAGTACAAAGTGAGAATTGATCATAAGTTATTAAGTATAACGAAATTAGTAATAATAACTTCTATAGTACAACATACCCTAAACAAGCGGGTAGCATGCACTTACTTAACATAACATTAAAAATTAGACTAAAATGAGATAATTAATCTAAGAGTTTAAGGTGTAAATACTATGCCCAAAACGTAAGCATAGAATACAATATGAGAATCGAGTAAAAGTTAAGAAATGCAAGTAGAATAAGGCCATATTTTGGATGTAAAATGCGAAAATCAGTTAACTTTAGTGACGTGTTATAAACTTGATTGAAGTGGGACAAATATAAAAGTTGAGGATGCAAAGTATCCAAAAATAAAATTGGATGTGCACAGCGAGAATTGGATATAAGTTATGGCGTGTAGAAGGACTAATTCTATTTTGTACTGCTCAACTTATACCTAATTCCTACTTTGCATGCCAAACATTAATTTTAGACACTTTGGACCCAAAACTCTCAAATTCGTCTCACTTCAGTCCTTTTAAATGCCGACTAATAAATTAACAGAATTTTTCCATGTATATTACAAATTCAGAAAGATGTTCAATAATATTTTTGCATACAATAAAAAAATCTGCTAACTTTTTTGACGGGGTTAAAAAGGAGTGAAAGTGAGACAAATTTGAGAGTTGGGGATACTTTAAAGTGTCCAAAGATGATGTGCAAAGTGCGAATGGAATATAAATTAAGGCGGGCAAAGTGAAAGTATTCCAGGTGTAAAATAGATTTAGTCTTAATTTGCTTGTAATGCTTCTCATGAGTATATATCCAAGAATAAAAAGTCCGCAAAATCAAAAAGATATTGCTTGATAACTAATTTGTATAAAGACAGGAGCATTTGAGAATGAGAATCGAAATAGGATTTATAAATTCTACCACTAGTATGGATTTATATCATTCTTCCTTATTTTTTGAGACAGTAAGGAATGACTTTCATTCTGTTAATAAGTTAATCAATTTGAAATTCAAGACACAAATGCGGAATAAAAGTGGACATTTTCTAACACTTTCATTCCCATATAATGATTGCCATATTAATTAACCAAATAACATCTATGTGTATCATTAAACTTGATTCTCATTCATTTCCCTCGTACTCATAAACCAAACACCTCCTAAATCTAGCTAAACGTTATACTACACATCTAGATTTTAAAAAAATTAAAAGAGAAAAAGACCAATTTAGTTCCTTATTTTTAGGGTATTGACCAATTCAATTGTTTATCTATCACAAAAACTAATTCAGTCCATTATCTTTTAAAAAAATTAACCAATCTAAGGAGTGTGATGATAATTGTGGATAAATTAATGGATCAAATCACGTGATAATCAGAGGGTGTTCACCTACAGTAGATCTGTTATTAAAGATTACATTAATTTGCTCAAAATTTCCATCACAAATCTTAAATTGATTGAATTTTTTAAGAACAAGGGACTAAATTGGTCTTTATGATATATAAGGGATCAAATTGATTGATATCCTATGATAAGGGATCAAATTAGTATTTTTTCAAAGTCAAAATAGGAAGTAAAACTCTCTTTCCACTTTAAAAGCAGTGCATAACTCATCCAAATTGATCTTTGACCCAAGAAATTTGTAACACGCCCACGCTATGGTGTGATCAAATTCGATCTTTGCATTTGAGATAAGATCTTTAGTATTCTGGTTTATTCTTCAACTGATATGTAGTATTCAATTTATACACCTTCTAATGTCTTTATACACAGCAATGGTATAAATAAACAAGGAAAACAATTGTAGAAAAGCATAATATATACTCTCTCTGTCCTAGTTTTTTTATCGCAATTTGACTTTTTTGATCAAATAAAATAATTTTGTAATTATTAATTTATATAACTTTACTCAATTTTTTAATGAAATTTATTAAACAAAAGTAAAATTTATATCAAATATTAACCCATGAAAATTTAAATTTCAAAAAAGTTAAAGAAATTTATAGAAAATTAAGTTGTAAAAACTTAATGTGTTGATGAGAAAAGTCAAATAGTGACAATTTTAATACGATAGGGGTAGTATTTGATTGTTTATTATAATGGCCTACATTATTTATGCCTACAATTAAAGAATTGGTTTCTTAAACTATGTGAATTGTGCATTGTTGTGAAAAATCTGTATATTGTTTTTGCCTTACAATTAAACAATTGATTTTAGATTTCATACATGCGTATATTGAATAGGTTTCAATGGCTTGTCGACAAGGATTTCATGTTAATTTCTCAAGCGTTCTATGCAAATTAATATAGATATCAAATCACTTTAAAAAAAAATTATTAATACGAGGAAAGTATATATATATATAGGTTAAAAGAAAAATATTGTGTTATGAGTCTTATGACTTATGAGTATTAGTGTTGTATTATTGAAAAGATTTATTGTCACTCCATTACTTTATGTAACATTTAGTAAGCTAAAAATTATTTATACACGAATCATGGCAGTTATAATCAACATTTTCTTCCATACCATCATGTACAATATTTTCTAATCAACTAATATACTTTAGAGCAAATTGCAAATATGGTCATTAAACTATGCATCGATTTGATTTGAGGTCATCAAATTAATAATTTCAAAAATTAATCATCGAACTCTAAAATGAGTTGAATTTGAGTCATTCCATAAAATTCAGCTGTTAACAGCAAGTGAAAAAGTCACTTTTTGCACAAGTAAATTCATTAAACATTTTAAAGGAATAAGAACAAACTGCAAATAAGGTCATTGAACTATTTGTACTGTCTAAAATATGAACTTGATTGGGTTTGTTTAAATTATTTATAATCGGACAAACCATCCCAAAATGAAGTCCTATTTAGTTAAAATTCATAATTGGAGGTCAGTTTTGCCACAAGCTTTTTAGAAATAATTATATTACTTCGGATGTTGGTTGCTAGCAGATTTCTAGAGTTGATTTTAGTCTTGCTCAATTCTATTTTTGCGTGGATGTCTTGAGCTTGTATAGTATGTTCATGGGTTTAGCTTGTTTAGCTCTCCTTGTTCGACCTGTCACGTTCACACAACCAAATTTGCATGAGTTTAACTGCAATTGCAGTTGTAACTATACGTCTACACCTTTTCTTTCTTTCTTCCTTTTTTTTTTTTTTTTAATAATGAATTGAAATACATAACAAAGTTTTCAAGTTCTACAAACATACGTGGGTATTTGAGACCCCTAACATATCTCATTTTTATAAGTTTTTTAACAAAATCATGGTTTGCATTACTTTCATTTGTATTGATTAAGCCAACAGTAACTTTAGAATCAGCTTCCACTACACGATGAATGTAATTGCTATCTAAAGCCATTTGAAGTCCATCTCTTATTGCCCAAGCCTCAGCCATGTTGTTAGTTGCAAGAACAAGATGCCTGCTAAAGCTAACTACCCAATCTCCATTGTGGTTTCGAATTATTCCTCCTGTACCTGCCATGCTAGGATTACCAAAAGAAGAACCTTCAGTATTGAGCTTTAAGAAAGGGGGTTGAGGCGGATCCCAATCAACTGCTTCTTAATCAGTTTAGTGTAGGAAGGGCAAAGATAGAGAAATTTAACAGCAGCTCTAACGGAGAAATTTAAAAGATCATGTTTCTTTCTGAGGGGTTCAAAGGTTTGTTTATTTCTATCCAGCCAAAGGCCCCAACAAACATAGGGAAATAGTGTGTTCCATGGGATATTATGAAAAGGAGACAAGGTGGCATTATTCGAACCAAGCTTCAACCAGTCAATAAAACTAAGGATGATGGGATTAGAATCTTGAGAATTGGAAAGGTTGAGATTCCTCCACAGAGAGAAGGCTTTAGGACATAATCTAACTATTGCCTCAGAATCTTCATTTGGGTGGCCACAAAAATCACAAACAGAAGATTTGTAGATGTTTGGTTTTTTTAGAAAATAATTGAAGGCAAGACTTTTTTAAGCACACAACCAGGTAAAATGTTTAATGCTACAAAAAGCATTGATCTTCCAAATCTTGTTAAGATGGAAATTAGAATGGCTAGAGCAAGAACTGATATTTCTAGCCATGACATATCTTCCATAGTGTTGAAGTTACCATCAACAGCAGTACGCCAACATAAAGAATCCTCGCAGGATGTAATGACCTGCCTTGGGGTTGCCTTGAGATTTGATTAATCTGGTTGGCAAATCAAAAGAGATGCAAGAGAAATTCCAATCTGAGCCATTACAAAATTATTTCTAGCTGAGATATTGTTATCACCATCAGTTACATGAATAAGGATTCGAATGGACTCTCATAGTGCAATCTCTAGTGAAGCTTGGCAAGAGCAACCTTTATTGGCTTCTTTGGATTTTCTAAATCTAAGTCCTCCAAGTTCTTTGGGATAAGTAACCTCATCCCAACCAACCAAACTCATCTTTCTTTTAGAGTTAGAGTCACCCTAAAGAAATCTTCTACTAACTTATCAAGGGCATCACCCAAAGATACAAGTAAGGACAAACACTGCATGTAAAAGTTAGGAATAGAAGCAATAGTTTGTTGCACCAAAGTTTTTCGACCAGAAAAGGAGATCATGCTAGTCTGCTTGGTCACCAATTTTGAGAAAAAAGAATTTTTGACTTTGTAAGATTATTAGAAGGACCAAAGGCAGCAGAAAATTCATTCAAGACTTATTTAATAGCAAGGACAGAAAAGGTAGAATTTTTCAAAATAAGCAATGAGAAACAAGAAGGCCACCATTGCAGACTCTCAATGGTTCCCAAGACTTGTCAGCACAAGCCTGGTTAATTTTGACAATAAGAACTTTTTACCACAAAATGAATCAAGTAAGCTTTTACATCTGTCTCTTATACATAATCATGGATCTTGTATTAGTTTTTGACAAACAGATTGAGAGGTAAATCAAAAAACAACAGAGTTTCACGAATAAAGCACCACTCAAGTTTGTCAAAAACTTTTTCAAGATCCAACTTGATACGCAAGAACCATTAGGTCCTTTGAAAAATTTAAGTTTAAAGTTTAATTCTTGAACCAAAAGGACATTGTCAATATCTCTGCTCCCTGGAATAGAACCAGTTTGATTAGGGGAGATCCAAGATTGCATAAAAGGCCTAATAAGATTGACTAAAAATTTTGTTAAAACTTTATTAGCTGAGTTACTAAGGCTACTAGGTCTAAAATGCTTGATAGAGCTTGAAGAGTCGGTCTTGAGGATGAGAGAAATAAAATGTCATTGGACAATTCACAAAGATGTTCAGAATTGAAAGCATCAAGAAAAAAAGAGACCACAGATTCGCCAATTAAATTCCAAAACTTTTGAAGGAAAGAGAAATGTAAGCCATCAGGGCCAGGTGCAGTGAAAGGCTTGAATTTAAAACAAGCATTTTCAATTTCAGCATAGAAAGGAATGGAACACAAATTGGATTTGTCAATAAAATCCAACTTCCTTTGAAAATCATAAAAATGAGATATGAGAAAAGAAACAAAATTCCAAGAGGTAAATATGTTAGCTAAATAAGAATGGATATGCAGTTTAAGGGCTTTGTCCCCTACAATCTTTCCCCAGCATCAGACAAAAGAGAATGGATTCATTATGTTTCTCCTGATAAAGTCTTGGTATTAAGATATCTAGAGTTCATATCTTCCCAAAGTATATGATTCGTACGAGCTTTTAGGGACCATAATTCCTTTTCTTGCTTGAGAATCACATTGTACTCCTCGATAAGAGAAATATCAAGATCAGCCAAGAAAGAGGAATGATGCATGGCAAGAGATTTTGGAATGCTTAACAACCTATTAGAAAGCTTTCTTTTTTCTTAAAATGTTATCAGAAGCAGATTTACTCCAAGCCTAAACATAATTAGAGAAAACAACAGCATCACAAAAAAAAAAATTACGGTAATCATGCCAAGAATGCTCAACAAACTAAATCTCAATGTGCTAAGAGACAGAATTGAAAGTGCAGTCTTTTAATTTCAAGCCTAGATTCTTTGAAAAAATAGTTGTGATGAGTATAGGTCAGTGATCATACCTAGTATGAATGAGATGGTATACAGAGGTATTTTTGAGAAGGTCAAGCCAACTAACATTACAAAGTGCTCTATCCAGGCATTCATGAATTATCAAACCATCTTTTCTTCTACCCATCCACGTAAACTTAGGACCAAAAAAACCTAAATCCATTAGGAGACAATCATCAATCATGTTTTGAAACAAAGAGCATCAGTGTCTATTAATAGGACAACCTCCAAAATTTTCAAAGCTTTTGAGAACATCATTAAAGTCCCACACAAGAAGCCAAGGCATAGAAAACTGATTTGAAATAAATATGAGACGTTTCCAATAATCAAGTCTTTTATTAAGATGAGGTGAAGCATAGATAGCAGAAAGTAACCATGGGGAAGAAGAGTCTTCACATACTTAAACCACAGCTTGGATAGATTGATCAGTCTTTTCTACCACATCCAGGGTTGTTTCATGAGCTTCCAGAGGATCCAAATCCCTCCTCTAAATCCTTCGGCATCAACAATGGTTGAATTCGTGAAAGGAAATGAGTTACATATATCCCTGTGTAAGGCCTGAAATCTTAGTCTCCGTCTTGATGATTATCCCAGGTCTGTCAATGCAAATGTACTCAAGGAGGTGCTGTCTAAAACTGAAGCTACCAGCTTCTTTAGCATTCCACGTGAATCTTCATTAAAGGGTTATTAGTTTAGATCTAATGGCAATAGACCCAGATTGTTGAGAGTTGCCCTTTCATTGAGTTTAGAAGTATCCAGACACTTTGAATCCATGGATAACAAATAAAACCATAAAGGTTCGAGAGCTTTGAGTCATCCTCCTTGAACTGAATGTGTAGCTTGCAACCTATGACCTTTAGTTCTAGGAATGAAAGAATGATTCTACTCAGCTTAGAGAACCTAGAATGCTTGGAAAGAGCAGGGAAGTGGATAGTACTCTTTCAATGGTGTCTATCCTTGAAAGGATGGTTAGGCTTGGTTCGAGAGGATGAGGGGTTGGTGGCATCTCGTATCTCTGAGTGATCTAGTCGAAGGTCCACAGAATTACAGCTCTCAACAACTGGGCTTGGATAGTAGGCTGTAACAAATGTTGTGTTTTTAGGTAGGAGAACTAATATTGATATAAATAAAGAATTCATTGAAAGAGTACTATCCACTTATTTGTTCTTAATCTGAATTGCATAATACGACTAATATCAATGCTTATTTTGAAAAATTTACACATGATTTTTTGCTAACAAATTAACTAATGTTGAGAAGATCTTGTAGAATTTTGTTGAAGAAGATTTTGAATCATATCTCCAATTCTCCCACTTGATTCAAAATCAAACACTCTTCTTTAGCATGTTGTTAGGACTGCTATTGCCTAGTTCTTGGGCAAAATTTTGTAAGAATGTCTAAACGTTTATCTTTAAACCAGCAATTAGCTTTTTATGTCCAAATTTCTTGCAATGATAACACTGAATGCTGCCCTTATTGTTGTTGAATCGTTGCTCAGATCCTTTGCCTCCTTCTCTGTCACGGTTGGAATTCTTCCTTTTACCTCTTCTTTGTACTGCAGCCTTTTGATACTTCTTTGAGCCTTCTCTTTTTGCTCGAAATGCCTTTTTTTCATTCTTTCCTTATGTAGAATTTGCCTGTAATGGATCTAAAGAGAAGTTTTTTTCTTTCATATTCACTGAAAGATGTTTATTTCCAGTAGAGTCACAAATAACACATTTCTTATTCTTGAAAATCACAAAAAAATTCTTCTCAAGTAACCGCCCAACACTTAACAAATTTCGATCAATTTTTGGTGCATATAAAATATCAGTAATAATCTTGACCTTTGAACCATACTGAATTGCCACATTCCCTTTGCCTTTTACCTCAATATACTCTCCATTTCCAATTTTGACTTTAAAAATGGCTGGTTTTGTCAAGTTCCCTAAAGGTTCTTCATCATTGTTCATGTGGTTTGTACAACCACTGTCTATAAGCCAACTTTCAGGGGTACTCTTGCTTGCAAAACAAGTTGCTACAAATAATTGCTCATCCGGATATTGTTCAACTAAAACATTGGCTTCTCCTTGCTGTTTTTGAGTCTTGCACACCCTTTCCATATGAACCTGTTGACCACAATTGTTGCATTTGACATCTAATCTCCACCAACACTTTTAATGAGGATGATTTATCTTTTCGCAATAAGGACAAGGTGGATAAATTCCACCCTTTTGATTGTTATTATTGCCTGACTTCCATTGTTGGCTTTTTCCTTTTGCCAAATAGGCACATTCTATGTCATCCTTTTTTCGAAAAGCTATTCTCTGATCATTTTCTTTTCAAAAAGCTCTTCTTTTGTTTTTGGACTTGTAAGAAATTTACTAACTCCTCCAAAGTTATTTGAGTAAGATCTTTAGAATCTTCAAGAGAAGAAATGTTTGCTTCAAACCATTCTGGTAGGCTTACCAAGACTTTTTCTACAATTCTTCTATTCGGAAGCTCTTCACCAATGAGTCTAATTTTGTTGACGACACTTAAGAATCTTTGAGAATACTCTTTAACGTCCTCTTTTTCATTCATCCTTAAGAGTTCAAATTCTCTCCTAAGATTTAAAATATGCATTTGCTGATTTTTTTCATTGCCTTTCAAAGCTTCTCGTAAAACATCCCAAACTTTTTTTGCAGTATCACAAGCTATGATTCTTATGAATACTTCATCTGTGATCGCACCTTGCACATGCAAGATCCAATGCATTGGACAAATTTTTCTTATCTCGATGCTCTCTTATTTGAGCAATGATTGGATCTTGAGGCAATGGTTGTTGTTCATTTCGTACCATTTTCCAAAGATCATTAGCTTCCAATCTTGACTTCATTTTGACAACCCAAACTTGATAGTTCTGTCCATTAAAAGTTCAACAATTTAACAAAAGTTTTTGTCATGATGTTTAATTTGAACTGTCTTCTTATACCTGTCTCTTATACCTATTTATAGGCTTATAAATACCTAAATTATAGAAAAAATAGGAAACTAGTTATAACCGACTATGACTAAATATTGAAAAATTTATTCATGATTTTTTGCTAACAAATTAACTAATGTTGAGAAGATCTTGCAAAATTTTGTTGAAAAAGATTTTGAATCATATCTCCAACAATAAAAACTCTTGGGTTAGAGGTCGACTGTGGAAGTTAGCGAGTTCAACCTTCCCTAAAGATGAATCATTCCCATGTGGTGAACTCCTTCCTTTATTAATCTAGGTAGCTGTTGGCAACCTTGAAGATGTTCTTAGAATCGGAATAGATGTGAGGTAGGTCCAATGAAGTTGAGAGTTCCTTATTGGTTCGAGGATCATCAGGCTCCAAGGCTTTCGAGGTTGGTTGCTAGTGCAAGAGGATGTTGGCGTGGTTGGAATGGGAAAAGCCTTGAGGGTTGGATTGCTTGGCTTGGTGCTTGAGATGAGATTAAGGAGACAAGATAACAAGATTCTCATGTGAGTTGAGAATCTTACAATTTTCATGATGTATAGCTAGGCTGGGTTCAGAATCTTGTTCCGAACCTTCCCATTTTAGTTTGAAATTTTGAATTATTTGAAAGTTCTTGATTGTAGCAAGAGAAGCAGAATCAATATCCAAAAAGGAAAAAACTTGATTTTGGAGAACATCCTCAGAAGGAACAAATGCTTGAAGTGGAATGTTAGTATCGTCAAAACCGGGCTTAAAGGAGCTACTATGGGGAAAAAAGATGTAGCTTTGGGAGAGGGAGTCACAAGTAACAGGTGAAGGATGTAAGTTTTTAGTTCTGAGTCACATACATTTTGGAGGAACCAATCTTCAATGTCTTTTCTTTCGGTGACTTACCCTCAAACAAATTGACTATACCTTTTTGCTTCCCAGACAAAGTGGTTGCAAAGTTGACTGTTTGAGTGTAGGGTTTATCAAAGTCAATAGAATTTGTTTTTTAGTGGTAAGCTTGCAGAAGGAACAAAGGTGAATTTCTTTGAATCCTTACGAGAGGTAGCCAACATCCAGGGACCAAATTGATCACCAGCATATTTTCACTCTTTCATCTGACTATAAACGTCTAGCCATTCACTTTTCTCGTTTGTATTATAACACTACTCATTAATTAATTAAGCAATCTTTCAACTGGGGAGGGCTCACTGTTCAAGATGATTAATTATAATATTTTCTACATAAATGTTCTACTAATTAATTAGTTATCAAAGAAAAGATGCACCGTTGCTCGTAATTAAGCACATTTCAGTATGTATTGCTGTTGAAGTTGTACCTTTGTAACCAAGAATAATCATCCACCATTAAATAAATAAGAGCAGTGAGTGTTTGAGTTTATATATAGTTCTATACGTACAATCAATTGTTTTATGCAATGTCAATTACTCTGCTCATGCGTGCTTAATTACGAGTAACCTGCCCCATAAATATTGGAAATTAGGGTTAATTAATGTACTCATATGAAGTCATGAAGTTAGAGAAAACTAAAAATAATTAGATAGAGAAGGCTCAACCACTACTCTTTGAGCAGTTGATCTCAAGAAATATTAGTCGCTGGTGCAAGAGTTGGATTTCGAATCTTTTGGGGACAAGACTATATAAACATATATTCAAAAGATAGCTTTAAATCTTTGAATTTTTTTGGCTAATTATGTATGTATACACGGGTATTAATTTACTAATACAAATTTCTCCTCTTTATCAATTAAAAGAAAAGGATCTTTAATGTCGTAATCTAATACGATCCACATGCGATACATAAAACCTTTCAAATATATTGGATTTGTTATTGGTACGTCTGTCCAAGATCAACCAATTCAGTGACTAACTGGGGACTAATTCATCCTTCTTCTTTTTTTACATATAGATGTATATAGTGAAACTTTTACCAGTGCGTATTTTTTAGTCTCTAGATTGGTATAAGATGGTCGGATCGCAAATGAACAAATAGATTAGTATAAGAGACAGCAATATAAACTTCAAGAGAGAAGAAGTGGGCCTTGCGAGGTGGAAGAATGAGCAAATGAGAAAGATATTTGGTTAGCATTTGTATAATTATAACCCTGGCTATTAATATGAATTTATATAATTTTTTTATAATTATTCAATTTGAACAATAAATAATTTTTAGAGCTTTTAATAAATTCTTATACACAAATAGATGGTATAAGTAACAGAGAATTAAACTTTTTTTAATCATCAATTAAACAACATCTATAATTATGTATTAATTTTGATTTTCATTCTTTTTCTTTGTACTCGTAAATCAAACGTTCTCTAAACTTCATGGGGTGGCACAGATAAATTGACAAAGAGTTAGGTAAACCCAATTTCGAACTTCTAAGCCAAGAATCTTTGATGTGAATGGAAATATGAACAACAACCAGGAATAGTCCCTTACATTTTATATTTGTATTTTTTTAGTCTCTCACATTTAAAATGATACATTTTAGTCCCTCACAAATTAAAAACTCACTATTTTGGTTCCTCGTCCTAATTGCGAATATATTTTAGTTTGAAATACTCACATTCGTATAAAATATATTCAAGTGTAAAATTGATTATACATAACCTTAAATAATCAATTTTCTCAAAAAGAAGAAGATTGGAGCTATTAGAGTAAAGTTGGCAAAGGAAAAGTTGCGAGGAAAGGGAATAAGAGTGGTGATGGTAGGTGAGAATTTTAGAGTAGTGGTGATGGAGGTTTTAGGTAGTGTCATTTTATATTTAAAATTTGTGTGTTGTCAATTTTACTTATAAAAAATGTAACATTCGATACACATCTGAGTAATTTAAGCCAAAATATGCTAATAATTATATCGAAAGACCGAAATGATATATTTTAAATTTGTGAGCGATTAAAATATATTATTTTAATATTAAAAACTAAAAATTTTAAAATATAAATGTAAAATGTGAGTGACTAATAGTATTATTTTTCCAATGCAAATTTCAGGCTGCCTGTGGGATGAAGTTAATTACGTTTACAAACTCCCGCCCTCTGTGCAAGTTGGCCCAGTTGAATGACCCAAGACGTCAATTAACCGTTAAGTTTCTAGATACAGACTGAAAACGGAAGAATGGGCGGGTTCCTCGTTCAAAGTTCAAACGACCCAAAACAAATAATTTCACCCTCACTTAGATGTTGGAAAATTTTATTAATCAGTTGACCTTAAGCATTAGTTTTTTAATCATACTTATGGAGAATTCTACAGTATTTTTTAGGAACCATTTTCTTGGCTTTAAAAGCTTGTATAGTACAAGTTTTTTAAGCACATGGTATTGTACTTATAAGTATTTAAAGCACAAGAGAATGATTCCTTAAAAGAGATAGAAAATTTCCCTTACTTATACCTATGGCGATATGGTTTACGAAAACATTATTTCCCACTTTTAGTTGCGTACACATAAATTAAGAAAACTATTAAATTGCATAGATTTTGTAAAAAATAGTTCAAAATAATTAAATTATCCTTTTGTATTAAATCTCAATTATATAATCCTCCATTCATTAATGTGACACTAAAAATAAAAGTTAAAAAAATATCATTTAATATTTCGTTGATTTTCAAAAGTAATAGCTAATATGAAATAAGATAAATTATCAAAAGTAACAGTTATTTTCAAATGAAGGAAATAATTAAAAGGTAATTATTAGAAATGAAGGAGGATTAGTCTATCCCCAATTATTACCTTTTTTCTGCATGAGAAACAAGGCGGTATGTGGTTGGTGTATGAATTATGATACCTAATGAAATTCATTTCAAACCGGGAAACTTTTCAATGCATGTATCTATTATTGGTCTCAGAATTATTTTAGCTTTAAACCTTTCCAGGTGATGTCCACCAACGCAGATTCTTTTTATTTTGGTGGGAATTCATCACAAACCAAAAAAGTTTATGATTATTGGTATAGCTGTTTCTGTCCTTTTTTTTTTTTTTTTTCTGAGTATAGTCCAACCATTATTAATATTTGTAAACTTTTACGCTGTACATCTAGGGGGTGTTGACGGTCAATGGTCATTAATGCCAGCGAAACAACGGTGGACGGTTGTGAGTTTTGTTGGTTACTCGCAATAAGATGAGTGGACAATCACCCAACCTGCTTAGGCCTAATCCTCTAGAAAGAAGTTTTGGATTTTACCAATGTTTTGAAAATTGGACCGGCTATTGAACTGGTGACATGTCCGCTTCGCAGTTCAACCTGTGTTGTGTAATCGGTCCGATCGGTTGAACCGTCCGATTCACTAATTAAGATTTTTTTTTTTTAACCAAAGTGTGATATAATTTAAATAACCTAAAATATATTTATATAAATCTAAAATATAAGTGAAACACTATTTTTAGATAATGATAGTCCTAATACCCAAATTACTAATCAAATTTCTAATAAGAAAAGTGAAATTTATACAAAAATAAGTATAATAATAAAAGATGAAGAAAATAATAACTTAATAGTTTAGTTTTTGGTGTGTTCAATGTTTTGCTATTTTGGAGTTCATTTTCACGACTTTTTAATTTTTTTTCTTTATTTAAATCATTTTTTATTCTAAAAT
Source organism: Cinchona pubescens (assembly GCA_025175665.1). Classification (NCBI taxonomy): domain Eukaryota; kingdom Viridiplantae; phylum Streptophyta; class Magnoliopsida; order Gentianales; family Rubiaceae; genus Cinchona; species Cinchona pubescens. The sequence goes on along the minus strand of JANKKI010000465.1, from coordinate 17,798 downwards.
TTAAAAAACTGCGTATAAGTATGGTTCAGCTTTTACGGTTCGTCGGTTTTTGGACAGACCGGACAAGTAGTTGGACCGGACCAGTGGTTCTTCCGATTCGCGATCCGACAGGTCGAACCGGCCTGTCCGGCTTTCAAAACACTGGATTTTACTGTTACACACTTATACGCACTTTTAATGCTCCACTTTCTAGATGTTATATCGAATGAAAAATATTTATGTAGATTCGATTTTTTATTTTATTTATAAATTTTTTTTGTTAAATTAAATTTTAAAAAATTTTATTTATATCAACAGATGTCATAAATTTTTTAAAATTTAATTCACATCACAAGATTTACAAGTAGAATAAAAAATTGGGTTTACCTAACTCTTTGTCATATCAAAAAATATTTTCATCACATTAGATTATGTGTAATCGGACAGTAGAATAGAATTAGGGGTCTATATAACACGATTTGATTATTTATATATCTGTTAATTTTTTATATATCTGTCCCCTCTTTCCGGTGAATGGGAAGGGCATTTTCTCAACAGTTCATGTCCCTATTGAAAATTGCCTAGGAGACTCGGGATAAGCCGCACGTTAATTACACGAAAAAATTGGACTCGTCCGAGGATAACGATCCTGCACTTTGCCATATCCATCTCATTATTCCGCATACTGATTGAAACTTATATTGTCTGTTTTTGCTAAAATTAGCATCTGATTCCTACGTGATTGCCCTGTTGCCGCAAAAGGCTGCATGCTCGAGTAAAACAAGAGAATTTTTGAGTTTTTTGACGTACGAATGATGCATTTTGTCTTTCAGATCAGGAGAGGTCATCCAATCAAGAGTGCATGGATGCCCTAAAGTGGATGTCTGTTTCATAAAACTAAAAAAGGGTTGCATGCTTTCTATCTAAGCTAATGAGGAACCTCAAGAAATGGACGAATTCATAAGCGTCATTGACAGCTTCCATGATTGGCATTTAGGTTTAATAGATTTTTTATCCTACATTTTATGCCAATATCCTATCCCATATTTTATTTATTTGACATGTGTATTATGACATAATAATCTTTATAAGTCAAAATTGAGCAATAAATTATTCCTTCAATTGTAAAAGTTGTCTATATAAATACTAGTAATATATTTATTAGTCATAAAAGATTAGAAAAACTCAATCAAACCCTATAATAAAATCTAGTTTATCCTAGTACAGATGACATCTGTACTAGGACATAATAATCTTTATAAGTCACAATTGAGCAATTTGTTGTTCCTTTAATTGTAAAGATTGTCCATATAAATACTTGTAGTATATTTAGGAAAAATACAATTTTAACCCTCAAAGTTTGGGTCATGATTTATTTTGGATCCCAAAATTTCATGCAAAATATGTTTAGTTCTATTACTTTTTAATTGTTAAAAATTATGTTGAAGATTTATAATTGACTCTTATACACATCTTGTCCTTAATCTGTCTCTTATACACAATACCTGTCTCTTAGACACATCTATGCAAAAAATACGTTTTAGGTCATTAAAACTGTCTCTTATACACATTTAGATGTGTATAAGAGACAGGAGATGTAATTTCATTCTTTTGAAATTTATTAGTAAATAGAATAAATTTGAAAATTCTATTAATTGCAGAATGAAAAACTAATGCACCTGACTGTTAATTTATCGTACTCATCATATAACATTTTTTAACCGATTTTAATCGAATTAACCGTATTTCACTTTTCTCTCTGACTACCAATGCCCAACCATTTACCATTCTTGTCTACAGTAGAACACTTCTAGATTTATTTCAACACATTTAACAACATATTTTGTCTCTTTTATAAATCTAGTAAATAAATGATTTATCGAAAGATTTGGTGACGAAATCCATCCAAAATAAATTAGCGATGTGTTTTCATTTTTTTCTTTGGTTGCTAAATTTAGCGACAAAAATCCATTGCTAAGAATAACTTGATTACAATAAAAAGGTAATAATTAGTGATTGATATTTTAAAATATTTAAAAAAAAAATTAACGACGGAAGAATGCATCACTAATTTAAAAATATTATAAAAGAGGTTGTTTTTGAGCACGTGAAGTATAAATTTGAAGTAATATATTAATCATTTTATCTTGTTCAATATTTGCAGCTAAATATTTAATTTTTGTTTACTACACGAACTTCACAGCAAACATTCCAAAGATTAATCTTAATAAATGAGTCTCATTAAACTGTAAAAAGTGAATTATTATTGTTTTATTATACCTCTAAAACTAATCTTGAATCAAACTATTGTTTTAATTTATTTGTGAATTATTATTGTGTTATCATCATCCTTTCTTTGTATACAACTTTTTCAACACCGGAATAGATAGGCTGAAATCAGTTGAGAGTTATTATAAGGTTTTCCCAAGTTAGATTCAATAATCACGTGTATAGAAAGTTTTATAATGTAGATAAGAACGATGAATGGTTAGGCATTAATAGTCAGATGGAAAAGTAAAAATATAGTTAAATGGGTCTTAAATTCGTTAGGAAGTATTATATACCAAGATAGATTTAACATTTAAGGGGCAATGCCTGTGACTTTTTCCGTTTGTAATTCACAGAATTTTCAAATTTGTCCTAAATTAGAAGATAAGAAAAAGTTTGAGAATTAAACGTATTTTGTGTGGAACTTCAGAGACTAAAATAGACTATGACCAAAACTTCGAGGGCTAGAATTGCATAAGAGACACATTTAAAACTTGAGATTTAACAATCACATGCTTTGCACGTAGATTTTCAGATAATTGAGAAATTTTCAAATTTATTAATACTATGTTAAAATTCCGAAATCTTCAGTGGACATAAAAGCAGTGCTTCTAATGTTAAAAGGTTGTCTCTAGCTGCCTCTATTTATTATAATGTGTCAATGCTAAATTTGAAGATTTTTCTGAACATAGTATTAAGCCCAACCCAGGCTGTCCAGAATATCTTATCAGCTGTCCAAGCTTTTGTTTACAAGCTACATACAGTTCATAATTGTATATTTAATAAGGAGCTTAGTGTACCTTGAAATTTTGGCCAGAAAATTTTTGTATAATTCTAGCTTTTCAGTATTCTTTCTATTGCTAGCTTTGTTTCTCCATTACTGGAGGGCGTTTGGATTTTCCTATGTAAAGCTCAAATGCTGATCCTTTTATCCTTTTCATCATTAAAGTGAACTTTAAAAAAAAAAATTCACTTTACACGTCTAATTTTAGTTTTGAAAACTTGTACCATCAACTCTCAAAATTATTCTACTTCAATCAAATTTTTAACACCGTCACAAAATTTAACGGAATTTTTACGCATGTACAATTAAATTCAACAGAATGAACAATAACTTACTACAGTATTTTGGGGGCTTATTTCACTTTGTACCCAATAAATTTGTATCTAATTCTCACTTTATACCCTATATTTATTTTTAGACATATTGCACCTTGAACTCTCATATTTATTTAGTTCATTTTAATTTTTAACATAGTTACTAAAGTTAATAGATGTTCTAACCGTATATATTACATACCTAAAATGGAACATTCATTAAAATTCTCAACATTATCAAAAATTGGATCAAAGTGGGATGAATATCTAAGAGTTGAGGTGCAATGTGTCTAAAATTTTGAATTAGGAGTGCAAAGTGAGAATTAATCATAAGTTATTAAATATAGCAAAATTAGAAAAAAAAAAATTACTTCTATAGTACAATATTCTCCTAAACAAGCAGGTAGCATGCACTTAATATCTATTGATTTTGGTAACAACATTAAAAATTAGACCGAAATGAGATAATTAATCTAAGAGTTTAAGGTGTAAAATGCCCGAAAACATAAGCATAGAATACAATACGAGAATCGAGTAAAAGTTAAGGAATGCAAGTGGAATAAGGCCATATTTTGGATGTAAAATGCAAAAATCAGTTAACTTTAGTGACGTGTTATAAACTAGATTGAAGTGGGACAAATATGAAAGTTGGAGATGCAAAGTATCCAAAAATAAAATTGGAGGTGCACAGCGAGAATTAGATATAGGTTATGGCGTGTAGAAGGACTAATTCTATTTTGTACTGCTCAACTTATACTTGATTCCTACTTTGCATGCCAAACTTTAATTTTAGACACTTTGCACCTAGAACTCTCAAATTTGTCCCACTTCAACCCTTTTAAATGCCAACTAATAAATTAACGGAATTTTTTCATGTATATAACAAATTCAGTAGGATGTACAATAATATTTTTGCATATAATAACAATTCTACTAACTTTTCTCACGGATTACAAAGGGGTTAAAGTGGGGCAAATTTGAGAGTTGGGGATACAAATGTTCAAAACGAAAGATGATTTGCAAAGTGAGAATTGAATAAAAATTAAGGCGGGCAAAGTGAAATTAATCCAAGTGTAAAATAGATTTAGTCCTAATTTGCTAGTAGCGCTCCTCATGAGTATATATCCAAGAATAAAAATCTGCAAATTCAAAAGATATTGCTTGATAACTAAGAAGGTGTTTGGTTAGCATTTGAGAATGAGAATCGAATAGGATTTATAAGATTTTAGCTTTAAATGTATGTTTATTACTGTCTCTTATACATTTTAGATACTTGTATAAGAGACAGTTTTCATTCCGCACATGTGACTTGCATTCTAAATTGATTAACTTATGATAATAGAATCAATATGGACCAACTCTCTTAACTCCAAATCCTAGAAATCTGTTGTTAAATGTGTTGAAATTTCACTGGAAAGTGTTATACTGTAGATGCTTCACTGTCTCTTATACACATCTCTATAATAGTTTTAGATTAGTATGAACCTATCTAGTATATGGGTAATCGATTAGAAAAAATTAAAAGAGAAAAAGACCAATTTAGTTCCTTATTTTAAGGTATTGACCATTTCAGTTCTTTATCTATCATAAAAACTAATTTGGTCTATCATCTTTTTAAAAAAATAACCAATCTAAGGCCATGATGAAAAGCATGTGATAAACGGAGCAAATCCCATGATAATTACACAGGTGTTCACCTGCAATAGGTGTGTTATTAATGATTCTTTTAATTTGCTCAAAATTTCCATCACAAATCTTAAATTGATTGAATTTTTTAAGGATGAGGGACTAAATTGGTTTTTGTGATATACAAGGGATCAAATTAATTGATACCCTATAATAAGGGATCAAATTAGTATTTTTCCAAAGTCAAAACAGGAAGTAATAGTCTCTTTCGACTTTAAAAGCAATGCATAACTCATCCAAATTGAACTTTGAGCCAAGAAATTTGTAGCACACCCATGCTATGGTGTGATCAATTGAATACTACATATTAGGTGAAGAATAGTTGAGTACTAAAGATTTTAACACAAAGATCTAATTTGATCACACCGTAGCATGGGTGTGTTACTGTCTCTTATACACATCTAGATGTGCGCTATTTGACTTTTTTGATCAATATTTACTCCTCTGTCCTTTTTTTGATTGATCGCAATCTGAAAGCATATAAACAAAATAATTTTGTAATTATTAATTTATATAACTTTATTCAAATTTTTAATGAAATTTATTCAACAAAAGTAAAATTTATATCAAAGATTAATCCATGAAAATTTAAATTTTAAAAAAGTTAAAAGAAATTTATTGAAAATTAAGTTACAAAAATTTAATGTGTTGATCAGAAAGTGAGATAGATCAATTTTAATAGGACGGAGGTAATATTTGATTGTAGATTATAATGGCCTACATTATTTATGCCTAGTATAAAGAATTGGTCTCTTATACACATACAATTGTGCATTGCCAGACAGACAATACACAGAGCTAGATGCCACAATTAAACAATAATCTGTCTCTTATACACATCTAGATGTGTATAAGAGACAGATATTAATTTGCATATAACACTTGAGAAATTAACATAGATATTAAACCATTTTAAAAAATGAAGAATCCGTTCAGGAATGCAGCATGTACACATCTTATCAATTGAGCCAATCCCTATCGAGATTATATTTCTTCTGTGTTATGGTTAAGACTCTCCAAAATGCAATTCCATCTTCCACTCTTGAGCTTAATAATTAAAGTGAAAGATGTTTGCAAATAATTCATGTCTTCTGCGTGTGGTGCTGAGGATACTAATTAAGGGTTGCGGGAGGTATTAATGCGAGGAAAGTATATATATAGATTAAAAGAAAAATATTGTGTTATGAGTCTTATGACTTATGAGGAAAACGATCTGCATTATCCTACACACAAACATATATATGTCTAAGAGTGAAAATGTCATGAGAGTTGATTGAATGATGTATAGGTTTGGCTCTTCTTGTTCTAGCTGTTGCATAACTATACGACTATACCTTTTCTTTCTTACTCGTTGAAAACAAAATCTTATTAAGGTTACATTTTCTCATGAATTTCATTTTTTTTTTCTCAAGAAGAAAAAGTGAAGTCTTCTCTTGTGGTATCGTAGGCAAATAACTCTGGATTGTGTATACTTATTATGGGTTGTTTAAAAACTCGAACACATTCGGCCAAATTGTATTGAATTTACTCACATAATAGAATTATATGTGAGTAGACAAAAAATTCAATAAATATTGGGTTTTAGATTATACCTAATAAACTTACCTAATAATCCCAACTCTTTATCTAAGTCAAGATTATTTATAACTAATAATATTATAAATTGGGAACAAATTTTTTGAAAATTCAATTTTCTAAATCGATAAAGAATGTTATGTAAAGGGATCAAAATAAAAAAATATATATATATTTTAAATATTTAGCCTAATTGTTAGAATATTTTATTTTTTAACAAATGAAATACTAAATGTACGTGACTTATAAATTTTGAATTTTAAAAATCTTGATAAAATTTGATTGTGTTTTCAAATATAGTCGAGTCACAAAGTTTTCGAGTCGTGTTCAACTTCAATATTTTTAAATATTATTATATACAACTAATAAGTGAAGTTCAGAATGTCTAGAAAAAATGACAAACTTCGGAACTCATGAGCTGAAGAATGGTTCGTAATGTTGAAAATTTGACATATTAAAACTGATATGCAGTTTTTGAAAAATGTAATAGTATTTAGCTAAGCAAAGCCTTTTGTCCATACCAATTGACAAATTCATAATACTAGCATATTTGGCCTCCGTTAATCCAATGATACACAAACATAGTAAGACATCATCACAAGTGGGAGAAAACCAATTTCTAGATTCTATATTTAGTTCTGTTTTATAAATTAAAATGAGGTAGTTTGAATTGGGCCAAGATTTGGAGTTAAGAGAGTTGGTCCATATTGAAGCTATTATCATAAATGGCTCTGTTAGAATACTATATATTTTATGTTTTAAAACTTATATTATACAAGTATATAAAACAAGAGACAAATTTAGGACTGTTTGAACTGTATTTACCTAAAATTATTATATACATTAACGTGACTATAGAATTTTCCTATCTTTATAATCAATATTCGCACCCCAAAAAAAATCTTTGTATTCTACATACTTTGTCTTAACCAGAACACATAGAAGAAATATAATCTCGATAGGGATTGGCTCAATTGATAAGATGTGTACATGTGCTTTAAATTCGGGTCCATTACTAAGGATATTTTAATAATTTTACTATTACAGTCCAAACTAAATGGGTTATACACATCTAGATGTAATATAAGAGACAGAACGAATTTATCCTGTATTTTGTATAAATATCAAAATGACAGGTTAAATTCGTTAATTACTTTCCTAATTTTCTAAGTACTAAATCCTTATTGAATGATTTTATGTGATCCGCACGTGATATGCTCAATATAACTTTAGACTATTCTACACTTATTGCAAACTCTAGCTCAAAAATTACATCAACAAAAATGATCGATCCATTTCCTGTTTCAATCAATTAAAAGGGTGGGCATCTTATCAGGAATGCATGCCGTAATGAAAAACTGCCAAGAAGTCTTTAGGATAACGATGCCGTACTTTGGCATTTGATCCCAGTTTCCCACAAGAGGCATAAAGGGCATTTATAGCATTTTTTAATTTAAAATTTGTAATAATTAATAATGCAAACGCATGCATGCTTTACGTCAATTGAGCCAATCCCTAGAAGATAATTATATTTCTAACTGTGTTATGGTTAATACAAAGTATATAGAATGACTGAGGTTCTAACCAACTACACCATCAACATGACTGAAATCACCGCCGACTACAGTAATCTTCTTCTAATTCTCTACAAATTTACGTAAATGCATGCATGCGTTTGCATTATTAATTATTACAAATTTTAAATTAAAAAATGCTATAAATCAATGTTCTTGGTATACATATGAAATGCGTTATTGTTTCTTGATGGAAATCAGATGAAATGGAGGAATTTTTCCAGCCCACTGAATTGGAGGAAGCTGTAAAGATGTCAATGATGGAGGAGGAATGCAATCGCATGCAGGATGGCCAAAATTTATTCATGGCTGGAGCCGGAGGAGGAATGGTGAATCTTACTAATTGCTAGCTAGAGCTCTAGACCCATTTTTCTTTCACTAGCTAGAGTTTGGATGTGGTTATGAACATTCTTGTTTAAGATTACAATACTGGATTATTATGTTTATAGTTATTGTCTGAATATTATAACACGAGGTGTATTTGAGTGAGCTCCATTTTTCTAAAAATTCAAGGGCAATCATGGAAAAAGTGAAAGAAAAATACTTTCTAAACTACAACCTACAAACCCTATCTAATGCCAATTCATTGAGAAAATCATAATAAATCACATATTTACAATTTTAAATATTTGATCGAATTTCGTTTACACATTTCGAAGATACGATAATAAGTTAGTGGCTTCATCACCTATATAATTTGTCATTCTGTATTGCTTAATCTATTTTTGATATAAGGTCACTTAGATAAGGATTTTTTTTTTTTTTTGGCGTAATTTAATTATTTGGTTTACAGCAAGCACAGGCGCCCCAAGCAGGCCTTGTTGGTCTTCCAATTCCAAAACCAAAACTGGTGAAGCCGACAGATCACCACGTGATCAAGATTGCCGAATTTGCAGTGAAAAAACACAACGAGGAGGCCGGAACCAAACTGGTGTTTGTCAAAGTGGTTTCCGGCGTCAAGTAGGAGCGTCGTTGCAGCAACTTTCTACGCACTTATTATTAAAGTCAATGGCCACAAGGGTACCTATAACGGTAAAGCACTGATTGCCGAAGCCATAACCGGTCACAAGAAACTCATCTATTGGAAGGATTAATTAATTAAGCAATCTTTCAACTGAGGAGGACTCACTGTTCAAGATGATTAATTAATATTATATATAAATGTTATACTGCTTAATTAGTTATCTAGTGTGTGGCTAAGTATCATGTACTGTGGATGTTTAATTAAGATGTACGTACTGCTGACAAGCATGCATGCATTTCCAGTATGTATTGCTTGTTGAAGTTGTACCTTTGTAACCAAGAATAATCATCCACCATTAAATAAATAAGAACAGTGAGTGTTTGAGTCTATACAGTGTTTTGCATGTCAATTACTCTGCTCGTGCATGAACTGAATCACATCTAAACTAGAGAGTATAGAGAAAACGAAAATAATTAGAAAGAGGAGGGCTTCTAGAGTCTGCCACTACTCATATGACATGTTTTTGGAGGATTTGTTTTGTAAGTTTTGTAAAATATTAGAAGAATTGTTTAATTTTTATGAGGGTGTAACTAAAATTTTGAAAATATTTGAGACAGGAAATTAAGAGAATAAATGAATCTTTTACATAAAACAACAATATAATGTATGTCAAGCATACGAAATACCTCGGTTCCGATTACGCTAATTATTTTCCACGTACATCAATTTTGAGTTGATTTTGGTCTTCTCCCTGTCTCTTATACACATCTAGATGTGTATAAGAAATCCTAACTTCGACAACTCTGCTTACAATTTTCTCGATGAATCCAACATCAAAATAAATTGCAAACTTCATTCATTTAACCAAATATTCATGGCACTTTTGAATTTATTCTCTTAATTTCCTTATATTTGATACACTCACAGAACACACGCATAATTACAAAATGATGGCATCGATTGGGGTACACGTTTGACAATTAGAGTGTAACGAAGTTGGCCATAATTGGATAGAGATCCAAAAAGAGGGATCATGTCGTGATTGTTTTTATTGGTGTTGAGCAGCGAGGGAGGAAAAAAATCCTACCAAGTAGATACAGCTGTGATTGATTTATAAAAATTGAGAATTTTGATATCAGTTATCATGAAATTCATTGAGGTTGATAAATTAAATAAAAGTGTACAACAAAAAATTATCAGTGCAGATACGTGAATCGTTTGAAAATGATTTCTACTTTGATAATGATTAAATCAAATTGACGATGCCAAATTGTGGTAGAAAAAAATTGTATGGAAATTTTTGATCGTCTTAATTGTGTATGGTGTGGTCTACCCTCATGGAGAGTTTGGAAAGTTTGGTTTAAGAGAGGCATTGACGGCATAATTAATCCAAACTCCTTATCAATTAGGAAATATGTTGTTGTTAGGTTTTGATAATTTAGTTATTTAAGTAGTTTAGTTTCCTAATACAATTATGTTTAGAGTTGTTATTTCCTATTCTAATTAGGTTTCTAGGTTTTCTTGGTAAATTAAATTTGTTACCCTATAAATAGAGGATTTGTTTAGTTTATTCAGTTGAGAAGAGTTGAGTTGAGAGAGTCTAGAATAGTAGATATTCTAGCCTAATGGTAAGGCTATTATGTCGTGGGTTTATGCGGATCTCAATATGAGAGTCGTGGGTTTAAGGAAGAGAGAGAATAGAGGGAAACAAGAGAAAAATTAGAGAAAAGAAAAATGCTAAATTGACGCCTCTGATGTAGTAATTAGAGAATGATTCTGCATCTTGAAAATGTGAAAATAGAGATAGACCATCAGATTATAGTACGTATATCCTAAATTTTGTTTGAAATTCAACGTAGAAGGGATTATAAGATTCAAGATAAAGTGTCAATTATTTTAATCAATCAAGAAAAGAACAGTATCTTATGGTCAAAATTAAAAAATAATATATCCACCTTTCAATTTCTCAATTATGGCTTTATCAATTTAGTAATTGTATAAGTCTCTCCTTTATTCCTCAAAACCTTCCACATTATCACAAGGCCTTTCGACCAACATTCCAAAGGCTGTCTCTTATACAAATCTAAACAGTGTAAAAAAAAAAGAAAAAGAAAAAAAGAGATCACTGTAGTGCCTCTAATTGTCCATTTCTGTCTTGGTTTTATAATTAAGATGTGTTGATTAATTTTTATCCCGTCTACTTTATTTGTATGTAAAGGCAAAGGGAAAATATGTAGAAAAGCATAACATTTACTTGTTTATTACGATGGCATTTACACTGATTTCTATACAAAATATAGACTTTTTCTCTATGCAAGTGATTGTATATTGTGTACAAAAATATTTTAAAAAATTATTGTGGACAAAAATAAATAAAATGTTGTCGGTAATAAATAGTCAAAACTTATGCGCTCTTTATTAATTACTTCTCCAAGTCAAGTGACCGTTTTCAGTAGTTTTCCCACTGAAAAACCAATCATGTTTATTAAGCATGGTCGTTTACATTATTTCTGCCCATATAAAAAAAAAAAGTTAAGAGACAAATGTCGATTTCTAGAGAACACTATTTAATGAAGATCTTCAGCCTGCCATTGATTTCATGATTAATTGTGTTTTATTTAGACATTTCAACTTTTACATAGCATTAGTATTACTAGAGATTGAGTTTAAATTGCTCCACTCACATCCATAATTAAATATGCGATTCAGTTCCTTCTCTGATTTGAGCAGGCAAACCTTTATTTACAATTACTTAAGCTCATAATTAAACTCAGTCCTCTTAAGGGTATTAGGTTTCATACATCTGAAGAGGTTTCAAACTTTCAATAGCCAGTTGACAAATATTTTCGTAAACATTGCTCAAGCGCTTCAATGAAAATAAACAAAGATGTTGATTCACCTTAAATTTCTCCTCATTATCAATTAAAAGAAAAGGATCTTTAATTCCTTTCACCGAACTCTGTCCTATCTTCCACTCCTGAGCTTCTTTGTTTTTTTAAAAATAAAAAATAAAAGAAAAAATTCCACTTATTGAGGCATTTATTAGAGTAGTAGTAGCATCTATCACATATTACAATTTTGAAAGTTAAAAATATTCAAGGACTAATTTCATTTTGCACATTTCAACTTAAACGTGCTAAATTCTCACCTCGCACCCTAAATTTTGGTTTTAGACACTTTCCACCTCCAACTTTCAAATTTGTCCCACTTAAATCCCTTCTTTAACACTATCAAAAAAATATAAGAGACAGGTTGATTTTTGCAAGTGTTCAAAATTAAATGCATCCTGCTGAAATTATTTTACATTGTAAAAATTCCATTAACTTTTTAAACGGCATTAAAGAAAGGGTTCAACCAGAACGATTTGAGAGTTAAGGGTGTAAAGTGTATAGAACTAAAGTGCATGGTACAAAGTAGAAATCATGTATACCTTGACCAGTGCAAAATAAAATTAGTCCAACATTATAAATTGACTCTAGTTCGTTCTTTCAAACCCTTTGTTTGGTATCTGGTTTGAGATAAGAAAAAACACTTCTAAAATGAATTTCAACTAGAAAGTGTCTATACATTAAGAAAAATCTGAAACAAAAAAATTATTGAATAAGCATATCGAGACTCGACTATCTAATAGTAACATATATATCTTATACACATCTAGATGCAATTTTCAATAGGGACATGCACTGTTGATAAAATGCCCTTCCCATTCACCACCTGTCTCTTATACACATCTAGATGTGTATAAGAGACAGATTGACTCTAGAAGCCCTGTCTCTTATATCTATGTTGAGATTATTGTATTATAACTGATTGAAAAATATATTGTCTGTTTTTGCTAAAATTAGCATCATTCCTGATTGCCCTGTTGCCGAGAAACCAACCTGCATGCTTGAGTAAAACAAGAGAATTTCCGAGTTTTTTGACATACAAATGATGCATTTCGTCTTTCAGATTAGGAAAGGGCATTCTAGCAAAAGTGCATGCATGCCCTTAAGTGGATGTCTGTTTCATAAAAACTAAAAAGGGCTAACAAGGAATCTCAAGATCAGACGAATTCAATTGACAACTTGCATGATTCTTATAGGACATTAGGGTTTTTGTCCCACATTTTGTGTTAATATCTTGTCTCATATTTTATACACAATGTGATTGACACGTATAATATGAGGTAATTATATTTATAAGTCAAATTTGTGGACCTATCTTGTGCTATATTTAGGAAAAAATATAATTTTAACTATCAAATTTGAGTCGTGATTTATTTTGACCGCCAAAGTTTCATATAAAATACATTTAATTCTCAAACTTTTTAATTTCCATCAATTTTGGACAAATATAAAAATTCAATCAATTACAAATGGAAAAAGTCACGTATTTGCATAGTATACGCTGTCCTTATACGTTGATCTGTCTCTTATACAATCAAGTTTATAACACGTCACTAAAGTTAATTGATTTTCAAAGTTCCAAATACAACGCATTTAATCCTCAAACTTTTAATTTTTACCAATTTAATAAAGGAGAGTTTTCAATTCATCTGCTAATTACCTGTCTCTTATACACATCTAGATGTGTATAAGAGACAGTCCTTTTAACTGATTTCAATCGATTTAATCGTATTTTCGTTTTTCTCTCTGACTACCAATGTCTTAACCATTCACATTCTTGTCTACATAATAACACTTTCCAACCGATTTCAACCTATTTAGCGACGGATTTAACAATGGGGTTTTGATAAAAATCCGTTGCTAAATGATTTACCGACGGATTTGGTGAAAAAATCCATCCGTTGAAAAATGTCTCATTTGTAAAATATAGCAACGGTTTTGTTAACGAAATTTCAACAACAAATTTACATCGACAAATCGGTTATTAAATTTGGTTTTAAATTATTGTGAAAATTTTAAATTAGCCATGTGTTTTCATTTTTATAAGAGACAGCTAAATTTAGTGATCGAAAATTCGTTGCTAAGAATAGCAGTTGGGACACATAAATTGTCAGTGATTGATGTTTTAAAATATTTAAAAAATATGAACGACGGTAAAATGCATCACTAATTTAAAAATATTATAAAAGAGGTTACTCATGAGCACATGAAGTATAAATTTGATGTAATATATTAATCATTTAATCTTGTTCAATATTTGTGCTCCAACTAAATATTTAATTTCTATTTACTACACCAACTTTAGTAAACATTTTAAAGATTAACCTTGATAAATGAGTCTCATTGAACTGTAAAAAATGAATTATTGTTATTATTTTATTATACGTCAAAAATTAATCTTGAATCAAACTATTGTTTTTATTTATTAGTGAATTATTATTGTGTTATCATTATCCTTTCTTTGTATATAGCTTTTTTACTACCAGATTAAATGGGTTGAAATCAGTTGAGAGGTATTATAACCCAAGCCAGATTTAACAATCACGTGTATGGAAAGTGTTATAATGTAGATAAGAATGGTGAATGATTAGACATTGACAGCCATAGGAAAAATTTAAAATATGGCTAAATGGGTCTCAAACTGGTTAGGAAGTGTTATATCTCAAGATAGATATAACAATGAAGGGGCAATGCCTGTAACTTTTTCAGTTTGTAATTAAAAGAATTTTCAAATTTATCATTAATTAGAAGATATTAAAATATGGCAATCAGATTATTGTATATGTTTTGTTGTCTAAATGTTCACTTTTAAACTAGAGTACTAAAGACAGAATGCAAAGATCGAATTTGATCACGTCTAAACTTGAGATTTAACAATCATGTACTTTGCACGTGATTTTTCATCGCAATGTCTCTTATACACATCTCACCTAAGATCATGTGCAAAATGGGAATTGGGTATAATTGTATAAGACACAGTTTCAAACAATCAACCAATTTAGGACAATAGCTTTTCAGTATTCTTTCATTGCTAGCTTTGTTTCTCCATTCTTTGGAGGGCATTTGGATTTTCCTATGTAAAGCTTAAATGCTAATCCTTTTATCCTTGTCATCATTAAAGTGAACTTTAAAAAAAAAGCAAAAACTTTTTGCACCTGATAAAATGCCCTTTTGATTCACCACCTGTCTCTTATACACTTATCCCACTTCAATCTAATTTTTATAAGAGACAGGGGTAAACGGTACTATTTACGCATGTACAATAAATAAATAGGATATACAGTAACCTATCTTAATATTTTGGGGGCTTATTGCACTTTGTACCCAATAATTTTTATCCGATTCTCATTTTGCACCCTATATTTATTTTTAGACATATTACACCCTGAACTCTCATATTTATCTAGTTCTTCCAATTTGTATTCCAAAGTTAACGGATGTTCTAACCATATACATTACGAACACCTAAAGTGATAACATCTAGATGTCTTGAGATTCCTTGTTAGTACGAATATCAGATAAGACTTGAGGTTCAATGTGTCCAAAATTTTGAATTAGGAGTACAAAGTGAGAATTGATCATAAATTATTAAGTATAACGAATTAGTAATAATTACTTCTATAGTACAACATTACCCTAAACAAGCGGGTAGCATGCACTTACTTAACATTCGTTAATTTTGGTAATAACATTAAAAATTTGACTAAAATGAGATAATTAATCTAAGAGTTTAAGGTGTAATATGCCCAAAATGTAAGCATAGAATACAATATGAGAATCGAGTAAAAGTTAAGGAATGCAAGTGGAATAAGGCCATATTTTGGATGTAAAATGCGAAAATCAATTAACTTTAGTGACGTGTTATAAACTTGATTGAAGTGGGACAAATATAAAAGTTGAGGATGCAAAGTATTGAAAAATAAAATTGGATGTGCACAGCGAGAATTGGATATAAGTTATGGCGTGTAGAAGGACAAATTCTATTTTGTATTGCTCTTAACTTATAATTGATTCATACTTTGCATGCCAAACATTAATTTTAGACACTTTGCACCCAAAACTCTCAAATTCGTCTCACTTCAGTCCTTTTGAATGCCGACTAATAAATTAACAGATGTGTATAAGAGACATGTATATGACAAATTCAGAAAGATGTACAATAATATTTTTGCATACAATAAAAAATCTACTAACTTTTTTGACAGGGTTAAAAAGGAGTTAAAGTGGGACAAATTTGAGAGTGGGGATACAACGTGTCCAAAGATGATGTGCAAAGTGTGAATTGAATATAAATTAAAGGGGCAAAGTGAAAGTAATCCGGTGTAAAACAAATTTGACTTATAAATATAATTACCTCATAGAGATGTGTATCCAAGAATAAAAAGTGAACAAGATCAAAAAGATATTGCTTGATAACTAAGAAGGTGTTTGGTTAGCATTTGAGAATGAGAATCGAAATAGGATTTATAAATTCTAACACTAGTATGGATTCTTATATCATTTTTCCTTACTTTCAAATTTCAACCAATTTAGGGTATTGACCAATTCAATTCTTTATCTATCACAAAAACTAATTCGGTCCATCATCTTTTAAAAAAATTAACCAATCTAAGGACTGTGATGATAATTGTGGATAAATTAACGGATCAAATCACGTGACAATCATAGGGTGTTCACCTACATTAGATCTGTTATTACCGATTACATTAATTTGCTAAAAATTTCCATCACAAATCTTAAATTGATTACTGAATTTTTTAAGAACAAGGGACTAAATTGGTTTTTATGATATATAAGGGATCAAATTGATTGATATCCTATGATAAGGGATCAAATTAGTATTTTTTTTTCAAAGTCAAAATAGGAAGTAATACTCTCTTTCAACTTTAAAAGCATTGCATAACTCATCCAAATTGATCTTTGACCCAAGAAATTTGTAAACAAACCCACGCTATGGTGTGATCAAATTCGATCTTTGCATTAAAATCTTTAGTACTCTGGTTTATTCTTCAACTGATGTTCTATTCAATTTATGCTCCTTCTAATGATTAAAAAACAGAACAATTGTATAAATAAAGAAGGAAAAAATTGTAGAAAAGCATAATATATACTCTCTTTGTCCTAGTTTTTTTTATCGCAATTTGACTTTTTTGATCAAATAAAATAATTTTGTAATTATTAACTTATATAACTTTATTTAATTTTTTAACGAAATTATGCTTTTCTACAATTTTTTCCTTCTTTATTTATACAATTGTTCTGTTTTTTAATCATTAGAAGGAGCATAAATTGAATACTACATATCAGTTGAAGAATAAACCAGAGTACTAAAGCTGTCTCTTATACACATCTAGATGACAGTAAGTTAATATTTGATTGTTTATTATAATGGCCTACATTATTTATGCCTACAATTAAAAAATTGGTTCTTAAACTATGTGAATTGTGCATTGTTGTGAAAACTATTTGTATACCTGTCTCTTATACACATCTAGATGTGATATAAGAGACAGGTTTGGTTGGTTGGGATCAGGTTACTTATCCCTTGTCGACAAAAGATTTCATGTTAATTTCTCAAGCGTTCTATGCAAATTAATATAGATATTAAATCACTTTAAAAAAAATTACTAATACGAGGAAAGTATATATATATAGGTTAAAGAAAAAATATTGTGTTATGAGTCTTATGACTTATGAGTATTAGTGTTGTATTATTGAAAAGATTTATTGTCACTCCATTACTTTATGTAACATTTAGTAAGCTAA